>CANTUR010000164.1:162500-1362500 GCA_947683625.1 Mallotus nudiflorus
TTCTTAAATTGGACAACTTCCTTGAAGCACTAAAATTAGATAACCTATAGAATCAAAAGAGGAAGAATTGTCACACTTCCAGAACCCATCCTCAGAAACCATTGGTGAAACCAATTCATTACTCCAATTATCACTAAAAAAGTAGGTGATAAAGATGATGAACTTGAATCAACCTGCATTGTGTTATTTTCACTTGTAGCAACATTACCATTGAGCTTACTCTTCTTGGTAGCACTCCTTTTAGCCCTTTCTTTTCTCACCTTTTGACAAATAGCTTGAGTCTTAGCTCTACTGAAGTCTTCAGAGCATTCAATCTGTTAAAATTTATGAATCCTAGCTTGGTTGGATCTTTGAGATTTGGGAAATTTAATCATGCATATTCACCTCTAAACTTGTAAGCAACAAGAATCCTGAAGGCCCATTACCTCAAGAAATTGGCAATTGCAGCAATTTAGTGTTGTTAGGTCTACCTAAAACAAGCATCTCAGGTTTTCTCCCTTCAACTTTCGGCCTCTTAAAGAAACTTTGAACCATTTCCATCTACACCTCCCTTCTTTTAGGCCAAATCCCACCGGAACTTGATGACTGCACCCTGCTTGAAAACATCTACCTCCATAAAAACTCGCACACCGGATCAATCTAAAAAACATGAGGCTCTTAGGCTGGTTTTTATCTCCTCCTCTTACTTCTCTTTCACCAATAGCAACATCCAAATACAAAACATACCTCACAAAATCAATCACTATTGAAGATAAAAAAAAACTTACAGCATCAGCAAAGGAATTACCGGTGTCCATTTCAGGGAGGAGAGCTATCGTTTGACCACCAACTCTAGGCAGTTGCAATAATGGAAAACAACAATGATGTAAAACGCTTATTAGAATGACTATTACTTTGACACCTAAGGGAATGTCGTGATGATTGTGGCGGTGATGGTGTAGTGTGGCTACTGCTCAGTGATGGTCTCCTCTATCTTTGTCGTGTTAATGAGAATTGCATAAAAGAGGGAGAGGAAGAGAAGAGAAGGGAAGAGAAGAGAAGAGAAGAGATGGAGATAAACAAGAAAAAGAAAGGAAAAAAAAGGAAAGCATATATGTATATATATATATATATGGACTTTTTTAGTCTTTTTACAGAAATTTAATGTCAACTTAACAAGAATAGTGCATAAAGGACTTTTTAATTTATTTCAACAAATTATAAGGGAAAATAAATTTATTTTTAGTAAATGAGGGATGTAGTATATTAGATTAAAATATAGGGGGTAAATAGTAATTTATCTTTTTTTTTTTAATGTGATTGCGAAAAAAATACAAAGGATTTGACCTTTGCATATTCAATTCATGTAGCAGACTTTAATCATATAATTATTTATTTCGTGTTGATTTAATGACAGTGACATGACATTAAAGTGTATGATTAGAATGAAAACAAAATAAATAAGATTCCATTTTATTAATTGCGTATCTTTTATCATAACAAACAAATTACTTTTGTTCCAAAAAAAAAAAGCAAATTACTTTTACCAATGACAAAAAGTTATATTTATAATGCATAAAACCTACATCAAATAGAGGATTAACAGTCACATTACTAAACCAGAAATAGAATTCTACGCCAACATTGAACAGATAAGAAAAGGTTAAGCTATAACAATAGATATAAGCTATAAGAAAAAATTTAATAAAAAATTAACAAAAATCATTCATCATCTTTTTTTCAACAAAAATATGGACAGTAGGATTACAAATTCAAATGGTTTGTCCATATCTTGACTTTATATTATATGTTTTGAAATTTATATGTTGTAGCCGGTTTCAATAGCGTTGAATTGCACTATGTTAAAAAATAATTCATATATTGTGATAATTGCGAACTAAAAAGAATATTGTGAGCATTAAGAAAGTACGAATCAGACATTTCACTAACAGAGGAAATTAACTATTTTGTTGTTATTATTGATAGTAAAAGTTCAACTAAAGACCAGAAAAATATATAATTTAGGGTGCATTTGTTTAGTAAAAAAAATAAAGGTGGAAATCAAAATTAGAATAGATGATTCTGATTCATATTGTTTGATTGGCTAAAATTAATATGAGAATGAGAATGAGATTGTGATTTCTCCATCAATGAAAATCACTATTTCCTCTTATTTTTAATGAATGACTTTTTAATTTTCTTAGAAATCAAGTCAAATTAATTATAAATTTATTAGATATTTAAATATTAATATCCATTTTTTATAATTTATAAATAAAAAATATAAAATTTATAAAAATATACATTAAATGTTTGAATAAACAATATTTATCAAAAGTAAATAATTTTTATATTTTAAAAAAAATTATAATAATATTTTTATAAATAAATATTTTATAATATATAATTATAATATTAATTTTTAATATATAAAAATAGTTATAATGTTAATTTTTATAAATAAAAAATATTTATAAAAATATTTTTTCATAAAAAAATTTTAGTTGTTAATTGATATTTAATTTTCATTTACATTCTCATTTTCTAGTGAAATCAAATATATTTTTCAAATTTTAATTCCCTTTTCTATTCCGATTCCAATTATAATTTTGGAATACGAACCAAACGTACTCTTAAAATGCTTGCTCTATGTCGAGAATCAACACTAATAATAATGACTTTTTTCATGAAGGATAATAATAAAAATTCATTTACCAATGACTAATTTCTGTACAATAATCATGATTTCCCCATTAATAAGAGTTACCCAGTCCCATTATAAGTAGTAAAGAATAATTTTTTATTCCCATGAAATCAAGTCAAATAAATTATATATCAGTCAAAATTTTAAATATTATCATATATTATTAAAATTTATGAAATATAATATTTTTTAAATGTAATAAAATAAAATAAAATATATAAATTTATGATAATTATCATTTAGCATATTTCCATATATAAATATTGATTCCAATTTTGATTCTCTTATAAACCACATGTTTTATTAAAATTTCATTCCATTTCTAATTTTGCGCCCTTAAGAGTTAGTTTTTAAACTTGAAAACCGTTAAAATAAGAATTTATCTTCAGAATTTTATTTTATTAAATATTCATATTTGAAAATTTATTTATATGTTTTTTTTCGTGCTTATGGTGGAATAATTACATCATATTAAGCTCGTTCAATGGTATATTGTCATTGACCTAAAGCAGCATCTTTTACCTTTAAAACTACTTACTAGTTGCGAATTTCATTTGTTATACTAAGACAGGCTTCTAGTTAGAATTTCTTTGGGGATGTAAAATTTGTTTCTTATTTATGGACAAGAATGCGCATCTTTTGTTACATGATAGACGTGGGCAGGCTTACATTAATATTGTCTTTAATTAATTATAAACGTTCCTTAATTACGTTGAAGAAAATATCATTTTCGTGGTTCTCATCAGACATCAAGTTTCAACGATGGTCACCTGGCGAATATCAGCTGCCATGATGAGCACTTGAGCATGTGTGTAGAGTTCACACTACAACACAACAAGAAACAGAATAATTAAAAGAGAAGAAGAGAGGAACAATGGCTGGGTTGTGTGGTGAGCTCGTATCTCCAGCGTATGATTGCTTCTTTTAAGCCAAAAGAGTGAAAAATCCTGAATGGATACTATATATATCACTACTCTAAATTTACTTATTAGTTACAATATTTTTATATAATCACAAAAAAATTTAGTAAGTGATAATAATTTTTTGATATGTCACAATATTGAATTTATTACTGAAAAATATGTGACGATATATTAATTTCTCATAAATATATATAAATTTTGTGATAATTTATCATAATAATATCACTAATTATCGTTATAAAATTAAACGTAAAACTTTTATGTGACAATATTTTTAACCGTAATAAAAAATATTTTTGTGAAAAGTTTAATGTGTCACATAAAAGCTATAAAATTTAAGATTGTCACTAAAACTTTTAGTTTATAAGTGACCAATTTTAATTGTCACCAAAATATATGTAATGAATTTTTTGTTACAAGTTAAAAATCCTAAGGAATAAATTTTAATATTTGTGTCAACTTAACATTATATTGTCACAAAATATATTTTTTGTGTCACTTTTTCTTATTATTAATAATAGCCTTCATCATTTTTTCGTATCATAAATTAATTTTTTTAAAATTTTTTCTTGTCACTGAAAAAAAAAAAAAAATATATATATATATATATATATATATATATATAAAATTTAGAAATTGCATGAGAAAAAATAAATCCATAAATAATTATTTTAATATAAATAAATAATTAAAAAGCCTAATCTTATCTTTTTCAGTTTTTTTAGCTTCCTCTCTTTTTTCTCTTATTTTAATCCTACAATTTTTAAATTTTTTTCAGCCCCTTTTTTCTCTTATCCCTTCTCTTTGTTCTCTTTCTTTCCTTTTTTTTTTTTACTTTTTTTTCTTTCCCCTCATCCTTTCTTCTTATTATTATTTTTTAATTTTTCCTTCTCCTTCATCCCTTTCTTCCCTCTCATTTTCCCTTTTCTTTTTTCTAACCATCCTTTGCTACTGCATCGCCACTGTCATTATCTCCTTCACCATTGCATCATTGCCACTGTTCCATAGCTTAGGGTTTTTTGTTTTTTTTTTTTAATTCACATTTTTTTGTGCATATGTGTGCAGGTGTATTTGGATGTGTGGGTGTGGGTTTCTGTGGGTGTGTGTGGGTGTAGTGGGTGTTCATGTCTGTTAGTGTGTGCAAGTGGTTGTGTATGTGTATGTGTTTGTGTTTGTGTTGTGTGTTATATTATGTAAAACTATTATTTTTATAATTTATTAAATGGATTATTTTTATATTACATAATGTGATAATTAATTTTATAATTAAGTGATAAATCTAAATTTATATTTTTCTTATGGAACCTGCATTGATGAAGAGAATAGGTAAAGGGGTGGAGTTTCCCCCATAAACACTCTGAAGCTCAAGTCAGTAATGATATGAGAAAAAAATATAATAAAACGAATAGGTATAATAGAGTGGAGAATAAAGAGTGATTTCTTGGATGATGTGGTGATAGAATGTTGGGATGATGTCTTGGTGATGTTGTATGATGAGAATGAGAACATGAATGACATGAGATGTCATGAAATATATTTATAGGAGAAGATATTAGTCAAACCTCTTAGGAATATGATTCCTTAGTCTTGTACGATTATCTTGTTTATGAGAGGAGGAGACTTCCTTTGTAGAGTAGTCTTCCTAATTAAAATAGACTTCCTTATTAAACTTTCTTCTTATTCAAGTAATCCTCCTCTTTGGGGGAAATATAAACCTTATTAGAATAGGATATTGATATGGGATATTAAGAGTCCCCCTTGAAAGTTTATTCGGATATTTATGTCTGATGTATCTGGGTCTATAAGATGATGGATATGTGCTTAGAGAGAGAGACTACTTAAGTAATTGCATCTAATATGGAAGGGTGAGCTGAGGTGGCCATCCTCAATCATAGGAAAAGATAAAGCTCGGTACCGAGTCTTGAAATTATCTTATAAGAACATCGTTGAAGTGCTAGCTAGACTTAAGTGCATAAAACCTGCAATAAAAATGCTTTTGGGTAAAAGACTAACCCATCAGTGTAGAGACAACATGATGAAACCAGTCGTCACTGGAGTTTTTGATGCTCAATGCATTAAAAGCACGGCCCAAGTGCTGAACCTCAATACTATAGAAGCAACTTAAGGGTTCCAACTTCAATCAATGGACTTAGATGATTGAGGCTTAGATGCTTAGTGTAAGGACACGAGGCTTACATGCTTGAAACCTCAGTACTGTAGAAGTGACCTGAGGGCTGCCAGCTTCAGTCACTGGACTTATTCTTGGTGCATTAAAAGCGCAGCCCAAGTGCCGTATATTCTTGATGCATTAAAAGCGCGGCTTGAGTGCCGTATAATATTGCTCGGTTTATGAACTTTAATAATTCTATTCATGGTAGCGGCCTAGTCAGAATAATGATTGATGTTGAGTCCATACATTATTACTGCAGATGTTTAATTTTTTGAGCATTTATTATTGGTAATATTTTCATAAAAGGAAGGATATTTATGATCCTGGTAGTGAGTCTGAGCCATTTCAATTTAAGCTCCACATTATAGGATAGTAATTTAGTGAGGGTTTTTGAAATGATGGAAGGTGGGTTTTGAAGGACCAAATTTGGGTTTACCCAGTCTGAATTATGAGATGAGCATTTGTAATTGTAGGTGAAGGGTCAATGTTGCACTACTTTTGAAATAGAGAATAGTGTGTGATGCTGGTTAAGATGTCTTGGAATTGCCTTTTGATTTATCCGACTGTGTGGCAAATATACTTGACTCCATTCTTGAATTTCTCTTGTTAGATATTCTTTGAAATTTCATGAATAAGGATCTACTATAGGGTAGGATTTGTCTGAGTATTATTGGATCCAGCTTTGGGCGGGAACCACCAATTATTGTCTGAGCGTGAATGAGTGCTTGTTCGCCTTAATGTTTCTTGGCCATGTGTTTAATGTCTTTTGATAATTTCTACATATTGATACTGAGTGGGATGATCAGAGTGTCCAATTATTTAGACTGATGGGTGCTTTAAAGTAGCATCTTCATCTGTAATGAGAGATAAAAGAACAATAATTTTATGATCATTTAATCGATCTTAATTGATGGTTAGCCCTCGTGTGATAAATATATCAATGTGATTAATGTATGTTTTGCATTAATAATAATAGTGTATTCATAGATGACCATCTATGTGTAAATGTGCAATAAATGTAAAAATAAATAATTGAGAAGGAAAACTTATCTCTTGATGACCTCTTATCCCACCTTTGGGTTTAACGAATATTTATATTTGTTGTTTCCTTTAATTATTGCATGAATAACCTTATCCTTGAAGATGCATCTGAATATATTGCTCTAAGATTAACAGCTAGATCAACTTCCTAAAGGCCATGATGATTTTTTATCATTAACAGTGCTGATTATTGTCATTGAGATGCTCAAAGTAGTATCTATGCTTGTATTATTTAACTATAATAATAAATCACAAAAGAATAAGAATCTTAGAGTTATTTGATCTCCCTTAGCAATTAATGGTCAAATCTTGATGAATATATATTATCATGATTAGCACATGTTTTTCAAATTTATATGCACAGAGCTACAATACGGTGCATCTTTATTTTTATAAGTGTGTATATATAAATATATGAATATGTCCATGTAATAAGTCATGATTGCTCTAGTAAAATAAATAATATCATGTATGACAGTATAATCATTTTCATGAGCATGCATCTTCAAATAGAGGTGTAAATGTGCTTTCATCATAGATGTTATATGAAAATAAATAATCAAATGATTTAAGAGAGAAACTTATCTTTTAAAGATTAATTAGGATTTGTTGCTCATTGCTGGGAGTCTGAATGCCTATGAAGTTAGTGTTTGGTAGTGGATGCTAGTTTGAGGTTGATGCTCGAATATCCAAAGTTTTGATGTTTGGCGCTTTGTTCCAAATAAAGTCAAAACTAGGAACTAGATTCAGGTTTTCTAATTCTTTAATGTTGGAATGACTTAGTAATTTGAAGCATGATGCTTAGAGCTTAAGGCTTCTTCAATGTGTACTTTAGTGGGCATGTAGTCTTAACTTTTATCTTTCTTATGGTACTTTCACGTCTGAACATTTTTTAACTCAAAAATCTAGTGGTGAGGTTACGACTCCAAGATAGTTTACTCTGAGACTCTTATAAGCTAGAAAATAATAAGTTGGGTGATCGATTGTCTTTTTGTTATTCGATGCTTGGAGTTTGAGTGCTTATGAAGGGTGCTTGTTGGATGCCCAATGTTCGAAGCTCGATGCTCCAATATTAAAGACTTTGAAGTTCAGTAAAAACTTAATTATGTTCTTTAATGCTTAGACTCAGATTCTTTGATGCTCAGACTGGGATGTTCAATGGTCTCATGCTTTAAAACTTCATCACTCAGAGCTTGATGGATGCTCATAAAGTAGATGCTTAGTATCCGATGCTCATTTAAAGTTTTAAAGTATGGAATTTCAAGGCTCAATAATGAAGAAAATAATTGTAGACCTGCTTTTATGATTATTCCTTAGCTTCGGTGGTGCTTTGGTGCTCGGTCAGCTTAAATATTTGAGTGTCAGTGCTTGGAAGCTTGGTGCTCAAAATCTCGGTACTCTGAAGCTCGATGCTCGATGCTCAATGCTTGAAATCTCAAGAAGTCAGTATCCGGTATTTGATGTTCAATGTTCACTTGATACTTAATTTTAGTTTTAAGAACCATTTGTCTAATACTCGCATTCTTCAATCTCGATATGAGGTCATGTGGTCCAATTTTATGAATTTAAAGGAAAACATATAGACTTCCAGCTTCTTTTCATCACTACGTCTGATCCGGGTGCCAAACTACTTCCAAGCCTCGATGCTCGGATGCTTGGTGATTCATTTTGGTTGCCGAGCTGTTTTACTATTTACTTTGAATTCTAACCTTAGGAAATGCTGCATTAACAACAGAACTTTCTTTAAAACTCATATGCATTCCCTTTTTTTTTATCTTCTTATCCCCCCTTATGATAAAGTTATGGTGATGTGAAATGGTAATTCGAGTTCGACCATTGCCAAAACTTCCATCTTCTGAGTTCTTGAATTTAATTACATTTTGTTTTTAGTATTTGTAAATTTGAATGAAGTGGAACATCTGGACTGATAGTGAGCTTGCTTCTTCCAATGGCCAATCTTCTTGCATTTTAAGCAGAAGTCAATCTTAGCTCCTTTTCCATGCTAACTCATTGTTGTAGAAGGCTAATATTGTAACAAGTCAGTCGATAAGAATGTCATTGCAACATTGTTGAACCTTTCATGCCTCATGACTTAATCATCTAACCACACAACTTTATAATAAATTTTTGTTAAAGCATGATCCCATTGAGGGTATAATGAGTTTGAGAGGTATAAAATCATGGAACTGTTTAATCAACTATTTGAATAAGATAAATATAAATATGGAAACTTATTAATGAAAGGGATCTTAAAGCTCATCAATATTGTGATTGTAGGTGGATAGATCTTGAATGCCATGCTTTGGCATTATGTACTTTATCAAAGATACAATGAAGTTATTGTTTTTAGTTCGGAGCTCATTCTACCAATAATTTTTGAGCAATTCTTTATATACCAATCTACTGCTCAGGTAATTAGAAGCTTAAAACTGCACAATTTCGTAAACTGCTTGGGCACTTTAAGTCTCTACTTCAACTATCTCAAATCATGTGTGCCTCCTTCAATCGATGATAAGCTACTAACCTCTAATGGTAAAGTCTAAAGCCAAGATCGTATTATAAATAACATGATCAACTTCCAAGGAATGTGCATTGTAAGAATGGATCAATCTCTCGTGCAAAGCAGATAAGAAAGGATTGCACTAACGATCTTTACACTATTTCAATATGAATTTGTCACTGATGATTGAATTGGATTTCTTTATAATTATCCTTAGAGAAATTGTGATTTGGTTGTGTCTTTGAGAAGTCGAGCTAAATTCCTAACAAGCATAGATAATTTGAAGTTGAATTTGATTTTTTTTCTTACATATGGCACTACTTAATAACTCTAAATTGATATTTTACTTGTGGAACCTACATTGTGAAGAAAATATGTAAAGGGGCGGAACTTCCCTCATAAATACTCCGAAGCTCAAGTCAGTAATGGTATAAGAAAAAATATAATAAAGCGAATAGGCGTAATAGAGTGGAGAATAAAAAGTGATTGCTTGGATGATGTGGTGATGGAATGTAATATCCCGAGTTTTTAAATAATTTTAAACTGCATCGGGATATGCAGTGTTAATAATTTTTATACATATTTATGATATTTTTATGAGTTTGTTATTTATTAAAGTTAATTTTAATTATTTTATATTATTTTAAGAGATTTAAGTAAAATTTTCCCGGGAATTTTATTTTTAGGAAAATTAAGATGCAAATAATTTAATATTAATTATTCTAAATAGTTTTGTGAATTTTCATGAGTATATTTTTCATATTAACATATATACATATACATGCATATATATATATATAATTAACATTTTAGGGTTTATTATTATTATTTAATTATGTATATATTGTATAGTTTTATTATTATTGACTTGTGATATATATATAAATATGTATGTATGTATATATATGTGTGTATATGTTTATTGAGGTGTGGGATTTTCCAAAATATAATATTAATGTATTTTAATAATAAAATATTAAAGTTATTATATATATATATATATATACAAAAACATAAAAATCCTTCCCTATTTTCTCATCTTCCCCAACTCTACCCTTCCCCTCACCCTCACCATCCGTTTCTTCTCTGATCAAAGCGCCTCCAGCCCTTCTGCCATTGACCACCTCCTCACCAGCCAGCTCCATCGCCTTCTCTTCCTTCTCCTGCACCGTTCGAAGCTCAGAAAAAGCCGGATGATCGAAAGTTCAGCCATCTCCGTTTCTCACTATTTTGGCCACCATTTTTCACACCGATTGTCTCTAACTTCTCCTTGAGCTTCGATGAGTGTGATTACAAGCTTTGTTTCACTTAAAATGGTCTGAATTTTCCTAGGTTTTGATTTTTAATTTTCGTCCTATTTGGGTTCTTGAATTTTTTTGAACTTTTATTTGAATTATTAAAGCAAAATCCCTTCACAAACTTTGATCCTAGTAGTTTAATCTACACTCTGGAATTTTTTTGGAATTTTTGGGAATTATTTTGATTTTTGTGAATTTTTGATTATTTTATTAATATTTTCTAATTTTCAAAAATTAATCAATTAAATTATGAAATTGTTTTTATGGTAATTATAGGTGTTGAAATGCATTTTATAAATTTATTTGTAATTTTTTTGAATTTTATATATTTATTTTGAATTTATTAAGTTTATGTAATTTTTGGAAAATTAGGTTAATTATGTGTTTTATTGAAATTAATTAGTTAATTGAGTATATTTATTGATATTATTGAATTATATGTTGAGAAAATTAATTTTGAGTAATTATACTATTTTTGGTGAATTTTTTATTAATTTTACTGAATTTACGAAACTAGGGGTATTTTGGTAATTTGACACTAAATTGGCTAAAAATTTAATTAAATTGGTTTTACTAGTTATTTAAGGTATAAAATGATTTCTAAAAATTATTTAGTATTTTTAACTAATTAAAACTATTTTTCATAAAGTATTTTCAAATTATATATATAATATACGATTTTTCTAAATAAATGGGTTTTTATCGATTTTTAGTAAGTTTTAGGGTTAATTATGTAATTTGGATTTGTAAAATGTATTTTTAGTATTAAAGGGCATTTTTGGTATTTCTGTAATTATTATGTGGATTGTGAACTTCGGTTGGTGAATTGTAGTTTGGAGTCCGATTGAGGGGTTATGAATTTTGTTATATAGAAGTGTGTTTCTTTGCAGGATCGGCTCTACTCTTTGGGTAGAGAGATGTCCATTTTACAGGGGAGGTTCTGTCGAATTTTGGATAGAATTCTCGTAAAACGTGATGTCCGGTCGAATTCCTATTCTAATTATGTGTCTAGTATTCTAAATCGAGTTTCTAGAAATTTTTGTTAGATTTATTCTAATTTTCTGCTATCGTTTGTTTGTTTAGTTGCGCTGAGACCGAGACCTAGTGGACCAGGCCCATCGGGCCCATCTCGTTGAGCGCAATAACTGTGAGTTGTTATTTTATATATATATATATATATATATATATATATATATATATATATATATATATATATTAGGGTGCATGTTTTAGAAATGTATGGTTTATTTGAATAAAGTATGCATAAATGATTTAAGTATTACTTAGGTTTACTTTGGGTATATTTTGGTATATTTTAAATTATATGCATGTTTTATTAAATATTTACACTTAAAATGTTTTTAAGTATATTTCTAGTTTATTTTGCAACTATATTGGATTTATTTGACGTATATATACTCGAAATATACCTGGTTTACTTTTGGTATATTTCTAGTATATATATATGGTTTATGTTGCTATTTTATTGAAATTTATGCATCATTTATTTATGAATGTATTTTTTATATATTAATGAAGGATATCAATAGAATGTGCTACCTAGTGGGCAACACTAAAACCGAGTACGTACCGGTACGCCGATAGCATTTAGACTATATTACTAACCTATTTGTGGATATGGATTGGATTGATAGATTTATTTGATGTGAGATATGATTTGGGAGTGTGATTGCTAAAGCTCGGTTGACCAAGTGTCTCGGGGCCAATCACATTGATAGTCAGACTGTTGGAGCTCGGTTGACTTAGTGTCTCGGGGCCAATCTACTATCCAAATGGAACAAGTGAATTTATTTGGATTAAGTGAATCTGTATGACTAGAGTGTTGTTTAACACTGTTTTGAGGTTGCGATTTTCTAGGGTTCTATTTGATCCTTTATAAACAGTGATTTTCAATGAAAATATATAAAATGATTTTGTTGCATCTATGTGTATTTGCTTGTATATATACTTATTTTATATACTATCGACTGTGTGCATTGTCATTTAGTATACATATATATATATATATATATATTATAACAACTCACTCAGTGAGGTCTGACTCCCCTTCGTTGACTATTTTTCAGGAGACTCATCGTCTTTAGACCTTAATAGCAGACTCATACGTCGGATTTCTTCCTCCCCAGCTTCGCTATGTAAACTGCTTATCTGAGTTTTATTTTATAATTCAGACACTGCAGTAGTTGTAAACAGTTGTGGGGTTTATGTATTATATTTGTGTGAGTTGTGTATTTTAAAGATTTGAACTGGATTTGTATTAAAAGTTTATTTATATATGAGATGAGTTGTTCGATTAAATCTCATTTGGTGGATTACTATTTTAATATTTATGATTTTATTTCCAATGCAGAATACTTTATTTATGTTATTATTATTATTATTGCATGTTTTATTTTATTTTAAGGCTTACTACGGGTTCCGAATTTGAAAGAATTCCAGTTCCCTAACGCCGGTCATGACCCCTGCTTTGGGTCATGACATGGAATGATGGGATGATGTCTTAGTGATGTTGTATGATGAGAATGAGAAAATGAGAACATGAATGACATGAGATGTCATGAGATATATTTATAGGAGAAGATATTACTCAAACCTCTTAGGAATATGATTTTTTAGTTCTGTAGGATTGTCTTGTTTTGAGAGGAGGAGACTTCCTTTGTAGATTAGTCTTTTTAATTGAAATAGACTTTCTCATTAAACTTTCTTCTTATTCAAACAATCATTCTTTTTGGGGAAAATATAAATCTTATTATAATAGAATATTGATATGGGATATCATTAAGTAAAATAGACTTATATGTATATAGTTTACAAGTATCATTTTTATAACTTTTTGTTAGATGAATAAATTATTTTTATGTTAAGAATATCTATGCTGGGTGAATGATTTATTTTAATTATAAATTTAATTAATTAAATAAATGGTAAAACTATAAAAATAAAAATTTAAATAATGAAAATTTTAAAATTTTCATTTTTTATATACTTTTATTGATTTATATATGTTTTCATTTTGACAGGTGTAGTATTTTCGACAATTGGGTGAAAGTTAAACTTATAAAATAAAACATGATTTGGATGTAACTCATTCTTAATTAATTCAATTTATTTATTAATTTTGTAGTATATTTTTAAAATATTATTGTACACTATTATTCTATAATATAATTACTATTTCAACCATTGGCTGTATAAAATTTAATTTTTATGAATTACATTTACATTTCGATATATGATAATATACTGCGATTTATTTGTAATTTAATTAAAAATATGAAATAAATATAATTTATTTTTAAATAATTTATATTAATTTAAAATAATTAAAAATGGAAAGAGACAAAATAATAATAGATGTTGTGACTTTAATTGCAGATGAAAATTTAGAAATTGTTTTTGTAATGATAACTATATTATTGTCACAACAATAAATTAGTGACAATAAAAATAAATTATTAGTGACAAAAAAATTGTCACTAATATAATATTTAGTTAATCAGAATTATTAATGTGACAATAAATAATGTCACTATTCATACTTTTTTAACAATATATTAGATTGTCAGGAAAAATAATATTCAATTTGTGATGATATAATATTTTATATGACAATTTTAATTTTAATTGTTACAATATATGTTGTGACAAAAAGTAATTTTTGTGACAATAAATTTTTTGTCATAATAAGATATTATTTGTAATAATTTTCAATTGACACAATTTATAGAACACTTTTTACAACAGAGTTTTACATAACAATTTCGTGACAATTCTTTATTGTTATAATTAATTTATTGTGACAACTTTTCAACATTGGTGATAATTTTTATTTTCACAATTAAGTGGATTTGTTGTATAAAGTGCGATTACACGTCAGGAAGTGAACTCACAGGATCTTCTGTAACAAAGGAAAGTAATTTTCCAAACCCTTCTTGAATCCTTCTAAAAGAATAAGACAAGTGGGTGTGGGTTTCCTACTATTAGTTAGTTGACCTCCGCCAACATCTATATATTAAAATTAAAATTATATAAAATATTAAAAATATAGAATACTTATTATTATTTTTCAACTACCAGTAATGAATTTTAATTTATCCGATTTAATTTGATAATTTTTTTTTATATATTTAAATCCGAAACTCATTTAAACAACAACTTATTTATCAGATAATTTCAACGGTTATTAATATTTAATTTTTAATAGTGTATTGGAAAACATAATTTAGCTTAATGTACTATAAAATTAATATAGCCTGTATATGTACTGCTAATTTTTTTTTTCAATTTTAAATAATCAAACAAGTTTTAATCTTATTTCATGATCAGCTAATTAAATCAAAATGGGAAATTTATAAAGGAAGTAGGATTGGCGAGTGGGGTTTAATTTTGGCGAACTAATTAAACGAAGATATATATGTACAAAAGCTGTCCGTTTTAGATGAGATGAAAGAGCAGGGAGGAAGTGTCCTCTAGAACTGAAATATGAGTTGTAACCCTTCAAACCACATGGTGGGCGACACATCAGAAAGTGGAGGAGGTGAGGCCTTTGAAATTTGTGCACGTACTAGGAATGGTACCAACAAGTAGGTTTGCTTTGCAGTGAGTTCGAGCGAGGTTGATGAGAAATTAACCAAATGCGGTTAAAGTATAGGGCACTTTAGGTCTCGAAAGCTGTTTGGATCATTTCAACGTAAGAAGTCCCAGTAGGACCAACTGGCTCGAAATTACTCGTAACTTTTATTTTATTTTTCTTTTGGTTGGTAAAATAATAGTACTACCAACGGTGGTATTGAAATTAATATTTTTCATTCATTTTTAATTTAATTTTGCATGCAACTTGACTAACTAGCGCGGCTATATAAACCATTCCTACTGATTGCCCATCACAGGACTTGCTACACTAAAAATTTAATTCTTCTTGAGAGATTGAGAGCAGTAGCAGCGGTAGCTAGAAATGGCCTTTCATTTGACATTGGAGATAGTTTTTGGCGTTTTAGGTAGAAAAATAAAGTCCAATTCTTGTTTTCATGTTTTTCTCTTCTCTTCAATTCATTTTCTTGATCTCGAATTGTTCATTTATAATTAATTATATCAGTTGTTTAATTTCTTGTTTATTTTTTAATTACGTGCAGCCAACATCATCTCTTCCATGGTGTGCTTGGCTCCTTTGTAAGTCTCTCTCTCTATATATATCTATCTATACAGTTGATATAGGTGCATGTTTTCTCATTTGTTTAAGTGCTGCCACAGGCCAACTTTTTATCAAATCTGCAAGAAGAAAACAAGCGAAGGATTCCAGTCCATTCCCTATGTGATCGCACTTTTTAGTGCTATGCTCTGGTTATTCTATGCACTTTTTGATGACAATGCCACCCTTCTCATTACCATCAACTCCTTCACATTCCTCATGCAAGTTGGCTATCTTTCTATATACCTTTTCTATGGCACCAGAAAGGATCGAGTACGTTATCTAACTTTAGTTAATTGCTTGTTTTACATATAGTGGCTATAGCTAGCTAGCTAGATAGCAAGCAAACTCATTTAAATGGAATTACTATTGCAGATGTTTACCACAAAGCTCATCCTCTTCTTCAACGTTTTCGGATTCGGCATAATCTCTATTCTAACTCTCTCCTTAACACACGACCGAAAACGTGTCGATGTTCTTGGATGGATTTGCATGATATTTGCACTCTCTGTATTTGTTGCACCACTTGGTATCATGGTCAGTATAATCTGTAGTTAATTAATTTTTTTGATTCAGATTAATTTCTGTCTTCGGCCGCAATATATATTGAATATATTCGTTCCCATTCTTCCAGAGAAAAGTGATCAGGACTAAGAGCGTCGAGTTCATGCCTTTTTCTCTATCGTTCTTCCTCACTTTGAGTGCAGTCATGTGGTTCTTCTATGGATTTCTGAAGAAAGACATCTATGTTTATGTAAGTCAATGCACGCAATACGTACGTAAAATGCTAGTAGCTATGGTGTTATTTTTTACGCTTTTGTGAATTAATCCTTTTTTTTTTTTTTTTTTTGTTCTTGGCATCAACAGATTCCGAACGTACTTGGCTTTCTCTTCGGTATTGTCCAGATGATTCTATATTTGATCTATAGAAACTCTCCCCAGAAACCTGTGGAGCAGTCAAAACTTCAACAACTACCTGAGCATATTGTCGATGTTGAAAAGCTGAATGCGACTATCGCCGGTTCTGAGGTTAACGCAGAAGTGGTTGTAAAGTCGAATGATAATACTGGAAATGAAGTTGTTGAAGACACCAAGAATGCGAAGCAAGAAACCGATTAATTAACTGAACTTTAATTTTTTCTTTCTTACTGTTTTCCAACTTCATATAATTTTTATACTGTTAAGTTTGATTTCATGTCTATGGTAGGATAATATATGCCATGTCAAATGTTTCGTTTTGAATTAATGTTATAATTATGTTGATTTGCAGTAATATCAATCTTCATGTAACATATGTTGTTCAACAGAATGAAGTTTCTTTTCGTCAATATATTTTCTCTTTTTAAATAATTTTATAATTAAGTACAGCTGCGAGAGGGCCAATTCCAAACAATGACCCGCACGCACACGTACATCAGACCAGCAAAAACAAAAACAATATATGTATTTATAGCATTTATAATGAGCAGTAATGCTACTCTTCCAAAAAAAAAAAAAAAAAAGCTTCAACTAACAAATTATGCTTCAAAAACATAATTTAAAAGAGTGTCTGTCTATATAAATCTTTTTTCAATTTATAAAAAATTTAGGTTCTATATTAATAATTCATTGTTAATATTTTAATGCTAAAAAAAATTTAATGTTGATATATGCATTTTTTTTTAATATACTTTTTTTTTTTTTAAATCATGCACATCAAAGTGCCCTGAAAAGAAATGACCATTTAATTACACTATATTTTAATAATTTATATCCAACTTATTACATCAAACCATTAGATACTTGACACATATGATAACTGTTTTACACTTAATTAATAAAAAAAAAAATACGTATTTTTATATTACATATCTAACTATTAAGTGCAATAAGTTGGGTGTAAGTAAAAATTTTTCTTTTAATAATATTTTTATGTATTTATACTATACATAGCACAAAATTATCTAAAAAACAACAATTCAAATGATACCACCCATATTTATAGGGCAATATCATCTTTTTAAAAAAAATGATCCACTATACAACCCGCTACATGCTATTCATGTAATCGACCACTATGTATATCACTTTTCATATATACGTAATTTTTGTATATACGTAATTTTTGTAGGTATAATTTATCAACGTCTAATCGACATGATGATAATGCTAATTAAGAGATTAACGTTAAACTTTTAAATGATTAATGGAATGGGTAGGTATAGTTTAAAAGATTAAAAGATGTTGTGGCTTTATGACGTTAATAAAATGGGAAGAAGGTACACATATATACACAATTAGCAATTAATTGGAGTGCATGCATGATTTTTGTAATAAAAAGAGATAACATTTTATAATTAATTAGTGTTCCGTGATATGAATGTCAAAAACATCACATCACCATTATCGATTCGTAATTATCAGATTCCTTTTATCTTCCAAGTGGCCATGTTTTTGGGGACTCAATTCGAACAACAAATTATATTGAAACGATTGAAAAGGAAGAGAAGCACAAAAAAAAAAAAAGTTGAATGACTTCAGCAACTAGTAATGTTGACCCACAAATCTCCAGGCACCGCATCTGTAATTAATTCAGATTAATTTGATGATGAAATATGACGCGTCAATGTCTCTTATGTGTGTATATATATATATATATCACTTTAATAAAATAATGTCAATGGATTTTGTTTTATTTTGCCAAAGTTCCTTTAAGAATTTCGCTGTAGTAGTGCATGGGCTATGACAATATCGCCTCATGTCCAGCACCAAGTGATAAATGCCAAAAATTCATACATGATTGGCATGGTCTACTTGCGATAAGTTGCATGCTTTTTTCTCTTTTTGGAGGCAAGTTTTAGGCTTCGGGCCATGGTGCGGGAGAGATAGGGAAGAACTGGAGAAGGTGATTGAGAGGGTAATAAAAAATAAATAAATAAAGTGAATATGCCGTTTTTATGATTCTATTAGTGTCGAACTAGTATAGTCGGTGGTTTAAAAAAAAGAAAAAAAATAGAGTTTTATATACATCAAATTCAATTTATATAATTTGCATTTTCACTATTAATTGTTTAGAAGGAAAATTTTACCTAACTGTGACAAAAGTCTTCTATTAGTATGTACACATTTATTTTTATTTAATTAATAAGGAAAAATATTCTCCTTTGTAAAATATGAGAAAGCTAGAGTGGCCTGCCTTTCTAAGACTTAAAACAAAAGAAAAAACCACATCTATATGAACTACTGCTAATTGTTCGCAAGTTAAAGTTAGAACATTTACAAATTAAGAAGGGTATCTTAAGATTAGAATATTTACAAATTAAGAAGGGAATTTGAACCCTCCTAGCTCCATAAATTAATTCTCCTGAACTTTCTTTTTTAATTTATATATGAAAGAAAATGAGTTCAAAATCATTTTTATAAAATTAGTTTCTTTTGGGGTAAAAAGTAGAAAATTTTCAAACTTGAATCTTTTGCACCAATTTTTATTAGCGTTTAGCTTTTATGGTCAGTAATTTGTAAGGAATCTATTCCTTAACGTGTAGTTTTTTAATGTATAAAAAATGTGTTATCATTAATCAAATTCAATTTTTGAGGTAACAATCAATGAAATATTACATTACAATTTAGGGTGCATATCATAATCGTACGATCTGTTCTTTAATGCAAAAGGTAACAGATTTTTCCAATGTGGGAGAAGAAACTGAGGTCAGCTTAATGGGTGGCTTAACCTACTGATGTCTATCCCTATCTCAATTTTCAGCTATCTCTTTCTCCACTACATACAATACATATTAATCATATCTCTCTTTTTATTTTTAAATAAATGGAAAACAATTAATGATGCAAATATTTCATAATAAAGTCTGCACTCTGCATTCACTTCACACAATCGATGAATAAATATGAAATTTGAAGGGACATTTTCATTTACATAGCAATGTTTTTTATCCAAAACGAAGATGCCATGACGTTCACGCACCATAATCAAGCATTATTTTTACAATTATATGTGCACTTTTGAAGGGGCTTTATAGATATTTATCCTTTATACAAAAGATAGATCACAAATAACTGAAAGAAAAAAGAAGGGCCCTAAATGATGCATGTTCATGCTTAGTGAAAAGAGAAAGGCATGCATTAACGAGATGATGACTATAAGAAGTATGACAAGTTCTGTTATCTCGCTATCTTAATTAGACTTTAGACTGTGGATGACATAAAAAAACGAAAAGGAAAAAAAAGGCTAATGAATTCCATAAATGAACGATAAAAGTGTGTAATACCACGTGCTGTTGAGCTGAAATTCCATGTATATGCTCTTATTGGGTTTTCGTCAACTGGCTAATTGATTTTCCCTTCTCTAACCTATTGCTAAAGTGCCATGAAACACTCAAAATATCAATATCTGATGGCCATAAAAACTCGGACTAATTCAAAATGCATCAATTTTCTTCATATATTTGAAATTTTATTTCACCACTTGCGCTAATAAATGTTGATAAGTATATTAGTTGTATGAAATAATTTCTAAAAAGATTATCAAAAGTTTTATTTATTTATTTGTTTGTGTGTATGTTATAAGTAATTAATAAAAATTATAATTCTTTTGGATATTTATCAACTATCCAATTATTCAAATGTAATTACTCTTTAGATAAAGGTAAAATATCTAATATAGGCAAGTGGCTATTGGAGGAATAATAATTTAAAGTGCCTTGGGATGTTTCTTGTTTTAACCCAATCCACTTGTGATTCTTTGCCATTTCAAGGTAAAATTTTTATGAGACTGTTTCTCTGTGTACTGAATGGATTTTTTATCCAATGTGTCATAGATGCAAGTCTCCATGGCAAAATCAAATAAAACTGGCTCCCCCAAATCTCAATAGTGGAGAATATATTGATTCTGATTGTAGTGTCAAATGAATAGAAAGTAAAATTAATCGATCAATTTGTTCTGAAAATGGCCTAACACTGTCAAAGTGCTGCATTCTGCTTCTAGCTACCTAGATGCATACTGAATTTTATATTCCAATTTAACCTCTGATACGGACATATTCATGAAGTAACTTTTTTATATATTCATTGACAATATAACTACGAAATAGACCATTATAATATATGAAAAAATTTGAATTTAAATCAATATCTATTTGTCAAAGTAATAAAAAGTTAAATAAGGTTTTGTATTCAAGTTTTATGTATGGTTCAATAAGTGCTGAGAGAGTTTTCTAAATTCAAACTCTAAATAATCAAAGTTTTTGCGACTGTTGAATTGTATAAGTATAATAAAAAAAATAAATTTGAAATTTCTCTATTTGTTTTGATAATTAATCAAGTAAATAGACATATCTAATTAATTAATATGATTCCATTTTAATGGTTAAGGTAATTATAACAAACTACTTTTTAGATTAGAGATGTAAAGAATTTAGTCAATTCTCTATGTTCTTTTTTCAAAAAAAAGGGGTATACAAGTGGGCAAATATTAGAAGAGGGAGTAAAAAAAGAGTCTTACCTATTTTTTGTTATTGATTGACAATTACAGTAAAGAAAGTGAGATAAATGTAACTCTATCCACATCATTTGAGAACATCATCTAAAAATAAGTCTAAGTTATGTGGACCAAAACTTGCTATCATGCTTGAACAGAATTCACTTGAGCAATGATTTTTGGCAATCATCGAATATAAGAGTGTAAATTTTAAGGAAATGGGTTGGTATCTTTTTAAGGGTGGATTCCACTCTTCAAAGCAACCTATCTAATTCAAATTGCTTCCAACCTGTATGGAGGGTGGGGTTGCACTTCTATATATATATATATGATAAGTAATTAATAAATTAAGCATTTTTTATTTATTTTTAATGCAATTATTTAATGTTATTATAATTAAATTAGAAGAGAGTAGCTAGAAAATATATAGCTAGTGATCAATTCATTGATTAGTTCATGGCTGCTAGCATTAAAAAATAAATTTAAGAGCAATTAATGTCAATGGATGGATATTGTATTTCAGGTAAATTTTTATTATATAATTGTATGTTGATTAGCTCCTGGATTGTTATTGATTAAGATTAGAGCATTAGTTCAAGCACTAGCAGCAGAATACGTGATAATGATTTTTTTTTTCCTTCCTGAAAATTGCTTTGCAGAGATACCATGCAATTGGAAGCCTTTAGATAAGATAAGATTTATATACATTATGTATATGGGGTGGGTAGTCTAATAAATTGCTAATTAAGTATATAATTAGTTAGTTTGGAATGGAAAATTTTATAATTCAATTAGGAAAATGCAATTTGTGAATGAAATCATATGCACCACTAATTAGGCACTAGGCAGTACTTTTTATGTTAATTGGAAGAAATACAATTTTTCTATTTTCTTTTCAATAATTATATACTAATGGGATTTTAAAGAAAGCAAAATTCCTGGAGATGATCCATCCTTGGATAAGATATGGGGACTTGCTGTCTTGCAAGCTGCCAAACTATTATTATATATTAGATTCGAAAAAAGGTTTCGAAATAATTATCCATCCCTTTTGGATTTTGTTTTTTATTTTATTTTATTTTAGTCAAACAAAATTATCACTTCGAGAATGAAAAATTATTAAGCAGTCACTCTTTTTTAAAAATATCTTAAAATGTAAATTCAGAATTCTATTTTTATCAAAATGTAAAAAATATTTTCACTAAGAATAGTGCGGTTTATGTTAGCACAGTCTCCGACTCCTGCATCATATTACTTACCGTTAAAAAAAAAATGTCTTCCTATTTTGTTGATTCTTTTGGACTTTCGCATATAAAGTTCTTCTTTTCTTTTAGATATCATCAGTTTTTTTTTCTTTTTTTTTTTTCTGCCGATAACTATAATAAAGTTGTTAATAACATAATGTTTTAGTAAAAGCATCCAAAAGGTATTCAATTAGGTTTTGGGGCGTCCAGTGGAAAAAATAAATCAAAGAAAAGTTGTGGGGAATCAACTAACAATACGTCATTAATCATAATTAGCTCAATCCATATGATTACTAGCAAAATGAACTATGCTGTCACTAGCCTGCAGATAGTGTTGAAGTCTTGTCTCTGTTTAGTTAGAGACTAATCATTGGGTTGATTCAAATTTATTGAACAATTTATTTATTAATAAATTTTAAATAAAATTCATTCTAAAAATCATTTTAATTATTTCCACTCCAAAAAAATCATTTTAATTACTGTGCTATAATTTAATACTTTTATTATAATAAATGAAAGTTTTTAAAAGTGCATATTTCATTTGAAGTTTTTATCAAATTTAATAAAATTTGAGTAAATTATTATCAATTTTACAAATTTAATAAAATAAAATTTGCGTTTATATTTTATTTATATTAAATGTATAAAATTTAAATTTGTAAAAAATTTCATGAAAACTCATGCATACCAAATCTCTTTAAATTAAATTATACGAAGCTCTCCACTGACCGCATCCCACACAAAGTGTACATGAAATTGTTTATGAGGTATAATACCCTTAATAGTATCAGCAAGTAGATTAAAAGAAAAACGGAATATGTATAGTCGGATCAAATAAATGTTAAGTGACTTTTTTATTGTCCTTATATCGTGTGGGTAGAATCTTTTTAACACTAGAAATAATTATATTTTTATGATCCATGAATTTCGTTAACTATTTAATTAAAATAAATATAAAAATATACCTATGTTTAAAAAATATATCATTCTCTATGACTAATTAACAGTACTATTTTTTAATAATAAAGTCTGTAAAATTTTAATTTAATAGTCAAACCTCTTATATATCTTATAAATAATCATAAACTGAGTTTCCGTTATTCCTTATCCAACTCTTTATATATATATGTCGAGCATTTTTCCCATTAAGGCCTTCATCATCACTGCTAGAAAAGAACATTTCTTTCATATACCTAACCTAAAAGGAAAATGACAAATAAACAACAACTCAAAAAAAAAAAAAAAAAGCAGGAGAATGAATTTTATTAAGTGGCATTGCTTACTTATATGAGATTTATATTATTATTCATTTTTGTTAGATAACAGAACTATGGTTCAATAGTGCAGAAAACTAAATCCAATTCTAAACAATTTGTTGCATAAATCTAGTTCATTATTTTGTATTTTTTTATTTGATAAACCTGACGTGTAGAGTTTATGAACTTATATGTTGTGTTTAATGGACCTATAGTTTTTTACTGATGCACCTATATAAAATAATAAATTATAATATTAAAAGTGATGAACTTATAATTGAAAACTAATGAATCTTGATGATTTAACCAATGAGCCTATACTATTTGATCAATGAACCAATTATATAGTAATAAATTTGAGTATTAAAAATGATGAACTTACAGTTGATAACTAATTAATGTATAAACGCACAAGTTTTCACTTTCTTGATCATTGGCTCTTGGTATGTCTTTTATAAGTTAAATATGAAGCAGCATCACCATATTATAAACTTAGTAATTTGAAGGGAATAGTAAAGAAATGAAGTGGGTTGCCATTTCCAAATTCTTGCTTATTTATTTATTTTTTTGTATTAGCAATAACGAGTGGCAAATAATGTGTGATATAATTTGGGTCTTTAGTGATTTTTGTATTATATAATAAACTAGCAGAAGAACTAAGATTGAGTTGAATTTATTGAAATGCGTTCCATTGTTTTGCTGCATTAGTTTTGATGAAGTAATGGTATTGCACTATTTATTCAGATTAATGTTACAGACTATATAGAATACATAAGATAGAAGGATAAGCTATACAAGTGTTTCATACTAACTCTAAATCTCTTGGTATAGCTAGTTACATATCCATTCCCTTATCACCCTCCCTCAAGTTGTACTGGCCATGTCAAATTGTCTCGAAAATGAAAGACCTTAGCCTTTGACAATGGTTTAGTAAGAACGTCTGTAATCTAGTCTTGTGTGAAAAGATAGCAAACCTGTAATTGCTTATTATGAACCTTATCTCGTACAAAGTGGAAATTAATTTCTAAGGAGTGGAAAATGGGTGTTGTTATGAGATATATGGCAGAGAGATTATCACACTAGACAATTGGTGAAGAGGAAGATTGAATGCCAAGTTCTGTAATTAACGATAGTAGCCAATGGACTTCGGCTACTACAGGTTCTACTACTCGATACTCTGCTTCAGTAAAGGAGCAGGCAATAGTTCTCTACTTTCGAGAAGCCTATAAAACCAAATTACTCTTAACATAAAGTGCATAACCGATCGTCGACATGCGTCTTTAATGTTTCCCACCCCAGTCAACATTGTTATAGGTAAAGATATGTGTGGTGGAGCATTTTTAAAGGAAAAGACCATGACTGGATGTGGATACCAATTAGCGTAAGATACGCTTTACTCCAGTCCAATATGAAGTTGTTAATGAGTGCATGTACTGTGATACTTTATTCAGAGCATAGAAAATATTTAGACGTGTAAAACACAGATACTATAGTTCGCCCATGATACTGCAGTAAAGAGATGGATCATCAAAATCGTCACCTTGACTTGTGAAATGGAGTTTTGAACATGCTAAAGTTGAAATAGCTTTGGCAGCATCCATCCTTGCTCAAATTAAAAGATCATTAATGTACTTGCATTGGGAGAGAAAAAATCCATAAGTGCACCACATAGCTTCAACACCTAAAAAATAATGCAGTTCACCCAAGTCTTTATCTTGTAAGGAAGCAATGATTTTATCCACCATGGAAGAATGAGTGCCTGTAATCAAAATGTCATCTACATATAGTAGACAATAATTATTAACTGAGCCATACTTATAAAAATAAAGAGATGAATATGTCTTGGAATTTTGGAATCCAAGTTCTTAAAGAGCAGTCACTAGACATGTGAACCATTTTCTAGGAGCTTGCTTGAGTTTGTAAATAGACTTTTACAATTTACAAATATAATCAGGGAACAAAGGGTGAATGAAACCTTGGGGTTGTTGCATATGTACATCTTCATCCAATGTACGTGCTATATAAAAAAGCATTAGAGACATCAAGTTGCTTTACTCGCTAACCTTTTGAGACAGTAAGTGAAAGTATAAGCCAAATGGATGTGTGTTTTACCACAGGATTGAAAATGTTATCGTCTAGTCCTAGGCATTGATGAAATCCTTTGGCTACGAGACAAGCCTTAAATTGATCAGCTGACCCATTTTTGTTTCGTTTGATATGGAATACCCATTTACTCTCAATTTTTTATGATGAAGATAGTGGAACAAGAACCCATGTCTTATTTTTAATTTAAAAATAAAGAAGAAATAGAAAGTAAATTAGCATAAGAAGAAGGAACATGAACAAATATTATCAAAATGAAAATAATTACCATTGGAATTATAAATAATAGTGCCAACATGAGATATATGGAGGAATTTACCATTGCCAACTTTAATTTCCTTAGGACCATGATATTTAGAATAAAGAGATAAATTTTTAAGTTCCATAGTCAAGTGATATGTTGCACCCAACTCCAGCAACCAAGGTTGGTGGTGGGTAGCATGAGAGGATGCAAAATTGGAGCTTGGCTGAGTGAAGGTGGAGGAAGTGGGTGGTCTACTTATAGGTTGCCTTGACCAAGATGAATGATTACAACATTCTCGCTGCAATTATGGCATTGAATTAAATGATCAATAGTGGAAGAAGAACTCATTCTATAAGATGCACTTTATTATGGTGAGAAATTATGAGAGGCAGAGTTAAATCGGCCTCGGCCTCTTGTGTTATGCCCTCTATGTCCCTTAGAGAAAGATTGAGATTAGCGAGCAAATTGTGTGGATATGGTGAGATGAGATGTGGGCGGGACATAAGAGAAAACATCTCTGCTAGATTCATTTGTCAGGCTTTCCTCTTAACTTAACAAGAACCTATAAATATTATTAAAACTAATAACATCTAATCGATTTTCTAGCAATTGAATAAAAGGATAATGAACAGTCTATAATCCATTGATAATGACATGAACAAGATCATCTTCATTGATTGGGCTAGCTAACACTACCATTTGGTCAGACATACTCTTTGCTCATTACACATATTATGAAATAGACTTACCAGATTCTTTGGATAAATGAAAGAATTTTAACTTGGTGTTCCAAAGTTAAGCTTTTAAACTAGAAGTGTAGGTGGTGGCGAGTTTTTGCCAAGCAATGCGAGCAAAGAAGGCACTAATAACTTGTGGAATAAAACTCTCGTTGATTGATCCAATTATCTAGCTAAGGACCAATTGGTCCTAATGTAACCATGTTATGAAAGCTGGATTCGACTGATCATCAATGGTTTGAGGAGGAGGTTCAAAAGTGTCATCAATGTATTTAGCAAAGTCATAGCTATATAATAAGGGTAATAGTTGTGTTTTCCATAACAAATAGTTGAAAGCATTGAGTTTGATAGGAAATTGATGGGCGATATTGGGTAAGGCGAAGATTATGGATGAAGACATAAGAATAATGGTAGTATTAGACAAGCTGGAAGTAGCCATGATAGAAAGGGAAAGAAAGAGCCTTGGATTGTTAAACCCTAGGGGGTTCTGATACCATGATGAAGTAATGGTATTGCATTATTCATTCATATTAATGTTACAGACTATATAAAATACATGAGATAGAAGGATAAACTATACAAGTGCTTCATACTAACTCTAACACTCTTGGTATAGGTGGGTACATATCCATTCCCTTATCAAGTTTATGCCCTATACATAACTTTCCTATTTTTTATAATGTGAATGTCATATTCAAGTTGAAAGCTTCTAGCTTTACGTCAATATCTTATTTTTATAATTATTAAACTGGAATTGTTGCATGGGAATAAGATTTCTTTGTTTGTTGTGATATGTTGTTAATTAACTATTACTGTAGAGTTTTTAATCAACAATGATGTAAAATGAAGACGATGCAATACAAAGACGAGTAGAAGAGTAGTAAATGCATTTTCTCTTCACACGTATTATGGACCCTGGTCCATATAGCAATATGGACAGGGATCCATGGTATAACAATTGCAACTTTAGGCTAATTATTAATTAAATCCTACTTTTAAAGTCATTTTAATTTGCTCCTTCAACTTTATAAACTGTGTTAATTCTATCCAATTTTATTTAAAAGATCTAATTATAATTTTAAAAATTCTTTTTTAAGAAAAATAAAATTTGAAAATTATTTTCAATTTTTAATTTTAACATTTTTTGAACTAAATTTAAAAATTATTTTTTAAATTTTTGCATAAAATTTTAAATTTTTATGTATCAATTAAAAATAATAATAAAAGTGATAATTTGTGAATCAATTTATCACTATAAAAAAATAAAATAAATAAATGTTGAACGTTAAACAATCACTATAAATAATAATAAAATTTTAATTTTTTTAATTTTTTCATATTATTCAGAAAAAATAAATATTTTTATATTATTGACTAATATTTTTAATGTCTCAAAATTATTATTTTTTTTTTCTAATATACTTGTTTGGTTTCACCTCTATTAGAAAAATTTATAAATAATTGTTGAAAGTTGAGAAGTAAATTTTTAAAATGAAAATTTAAGGATTTAATGAAAAATTAAAAATTTATAAAAATATTTAAAAATTAATTCTTAAATTTATGTCAAGATTAACAAAATTAGAATCAAAAAACATCTTACATTTTATTTTAATTGATAATTAAAGAGGATAAAGAATTTAATAAGTGTCAAATTTATTTTTTAGGCATCTAAAAGTAATTTTTTTAAAATGCAAGTAGGTTCTTCATATAAAATTAGATAGAATTAGTATAATTTATAAAATTAAAAAAATAAATTGAAATAATTTTCATATTAGAATTTAATTGATAATTAACTCAAAGTTGATATATAACTGAGATTTTTCCTTTTAACAATAATCAAGATCTTAATTATTACCAAACAATTGCTTTATTTATTTTTTTTGCTAACTCAATGCTTCTTTTAATTGCAATTATAATCCATCCATTAAAACAGTGGAATCTTGTGAAATCGTGCTATGGTCCCAAGAGCAAAAATTTTCTTTGATCAATTATGTTGATGTAGTTCTTCTTCTTTTTTTTTTTTCCCTTCGCAACTTATAATTCTAAATTATATATATATTTATAAATATAATTGACGTGATTAAAAAAATTGAATATATCATTTCATAAATATTAAATAACTTATATTATTTATTAAAATTAAATAATTAATAAAAAAAGTCATCGTTAATTGGCAATTTAAATAATATATTTTTAAAAAAAGATTAATGGATTAAGGAGGTTATTGGAATTGTTTGAACAACTCATATAATCGTTGATCTCTTGCAAATTGATTTTGAGCAGTTTTATTGAGATTTAAAGTGACTTGTAAGAAGAAAATACCAACTATTTGAGTAGTTTTCTATTCTTACGAATTATGTCAATTCCAATATTAACATACCAACTATTTGTTTTATTGCTTTAATTTGAATTATAGTTTCGAGATATATAAAATAATAGACATTATTACTTTACTTTTATGAAATAAAAGAGTTGCATCAACCCAAATTGGCTAATAAGGTAGCACATTGGAGGAATACGAATGTAATATCCCGTAATTTTAAAAATATTTTTACACTGTACCGGGATATGCAGTGTCAGTAATTTTTGTATTTTATATGATATTTTTATGAGTTAATATGTATTTTCAACCTATTTTAATTACTGTCTATTATTTTCAGTATTTTACGTAAAATTTTCCCGGGACTTTCATTTTCGGGGAAATTTTCACGTAAACAATGTATTATTAATTATTTTAAATGTATTTACGGGTTTGCATGAACTCATACATATTTTTAAATTATTAAATAAAGCCTGTGTGTGTATATTTAATTAGGGTTTATTATTACCCTAATATTTTATTATTTATTTATTATTATTTGATTATTTTATTTATTATTAAATTATTAAAATTTATTATTTTTTTTCTTTTTTCTTTTTTTTTTCTTTTTCTTTTCCTTTTTCTTTCTTTTTCTTTTCTTTTCTCTTTCCTTTTCTTTCTTTTTCTTTTTCTTCTTCTTCTTCTTCTTTCTTCCCGTGCGTGACCGCCGGACCACCCATCTTCCCACCGTGGTTTCTCCCTCCTCCGGCCACCGTTTTCGACACCGCCGGTCTCTATCTTCTCCTTGAGCTCCGGTGAGTGTTATTCTAGCTTTTGTTTGAGCTAAAACGGTCTAGAATTGCTTAGGTTTTGAGTTGAATATTTCGGCCACTTTTGGTTTTCGATTTTTTTGAGCTTCAATTTGGATGATTCATGGAAACTTCCTTCACAAATGTTGTTCCTGGTAGTTTAATCTTCATGTATGAATTTTTGTAGAATTTTTGGAGATTGTTTGGATTTTTGGGTATTTTTGAATATTTTAATATTATTTTCGAATTTTCGGAAATTAATTATTTAAATTATGAAATTGGAGTTTATGGTTGAATTAGGTGTTGAAATGAATTATAGGAATTTATTTGGAATTTTTATGAATTTCTAAGTATTTATTTTTAATTATTGAAGTTTATGTGATTTTGTAAAATTAAGTTAATTGTGTTTTTATTTGAATTTAATTGGTTAATTGAGTTTAATTATTGATATTATTGATAAATATGTTGAGAAAATTAATTTTGGATAATTGTATGATTTTTAGTGAATTTTTGAAGTAAATTAGGTATATATATATATATAGGGGTATTTTGGTAATTTTACCCTAAATTGTCTAAAAATGTAATTTAATTGGTTTTAATATTTATTTAAGGTATAAAAATGATTTCTACAAAATATTTGGTATTTTTAACTAATTAAAACTATTTTTCGTGAATTATTTTCAATTATATATATAATATACGGTTTTTCAAATAAAATGAGTTTTAATCGATTTTTATAGTGTTTCAAGGTCAATTATGTAATTTTTATTTATAAAATGTATTTTTATGATTTAAGGATATTTTTGGTATATTTGAATATATTTTCTGTGTTTGTGGACCCCGGTCGACAGATTGTAGTCTGGAGTCCGACCGAGGGGTTGTGATGGATTGTGGTGTTTATTTTTGAAGTGTATTTTCTTTGCAGGGTTGGCTCTACTCTTTTGAGTAGAGAGATGTCTGTTTTACAGGGGAGGTTCTGCCGGATTTCCGGTAGAATTCTCGTAAAACGTGATATCCAGTCGAACCCTAATTCTATTTCCGTATTTTAATACTCTAGATTGAATTCTAGGATTTCTGTTAGGGTTATTCTGATGTCGAGTAATTATTTCTTGTTTAGTTGCGCCGAGACCGAGGGTTAGTGGACCAGGCCCGTCGGACCCGTCTCGTGGAGCGCATTAGGTGAGTTACTATATTATATATATATGCTTAGGATGCATGATTTAGAAAATGCATGTTTTATTTTGACTGAATATGCATAAATTACATGATTTATATTCAAGTATATTTTTGGTATATAATAAATTATATACATGTTTTATTAATAAAATATATTTAAAATGTTTTTAAATATATTTTTAGTTTAATTCATGATTTGATTGAATTTATTTGACGTATATATACTCAAAATATACCTGGTTTATGTTTGGTATATTTTCGGTATATATATGGTTTATATTGTTGATTTATTTAAATTCATGCATCATGTATTTGTGAATGAATGTTTTATTATTTATTACTGAAGGATATCAATAGAACGTGCTACCTAGTGGGCAGCACTAGGACCGAGTACGTACCGGTACGCCTATAGCTTTAGGCTATATTACTAACTATTTGTGGATATTGATTTAATTATGATTATCGATATGTGAGATGTGGTTTGGGTGTGATTGCTGGAGCTCGGTTGACCAAGTGTCTCGGGGCCAATCACACTGGCAGTCAGACTGCTGGAGCTCGGTTGACTTAGTGTCTCGGGGCCAGTCTACTGTCCATATGGATTAAGTGGATATATTTGGAATTAGTGAGCCTGTATGGCTAGAGTGTTGTTTAACATTATTTTTCTGAGGTTGCGATATTCTAGGGTTCTATGTGATCCTTCATAAAAGTTGATTTTCAGACAAAATATATAAAATGATTTTTCTGCATCTGTATGAACTTGCCTGTATATATACATATTACTCATATACTGTTGACTGTTTGCATTATCACTTAGAGTGTATGTATATATACTATAGTAATTCACTCAGTGAGGTCTGACTCCCCTCCGTTGACTATTTTTCAGGAGAGTCAACTTCCTCAGACCTCAGTAGCAGGTCGATACGCCGGATTTCTTCCGCCCCGGCTTCTTTATGTAAATTGTATACTTGAGTCTTATTTATTTCATCTAGATACTGCAGTAGTTGTGATTTTCAGTAGTTGTATATTAAAGTATGTGTTTTAAAGAGATGTATTATAGTAAAACTGGATTTGTATAAAGATTATACATTTATGAGATTATATATGCGATGTGATGAGTTTTGAATTAAATCCAGTTGATATGGATGATATTGTAATATTTATGATTTTTATTTTCCGCTGCATATTATATATTTTTATGGTTATTATTGCATTTTTATTTTATTTTTAGGCTTGCTACGGGTTCCGGATTCGAAAGAATTCCCGTTCCCTAGCGCCGGTCATGGCCCCTGTTTTGGGTCGTGACAAAGTTGGTATCAGAGCGAAGTTCGTTTCTGAGTGGAGTTCTGTGTCAGGGCTTAGTTATGTGAGTTGTGGCCCTAGTTTTAAAGTTGTGTTTTCTGTTGGACTACTGCAGTGTATTAGGTTCGAGTATGTCTTGATGAGTATTCCTTGCTGTAGTTTTCAGCGTTATTCCTCCGTTGTCTGTTTTGTCTGAATCTTTCCGTTTGTCTTTTCAGAATGAGGAGGCGAGCGCGTGTCGCTCCACCGGTCGTTGAGGCCGAGGATGATGAGTCTTTTCAGGACGAGGTTTTACCTCCTGAGCAGCCAGTTAGGCGTAGAGGTCGTGGCAGGGGTAGACCTCGAGGAGCGGCAGGTCGCCGTAGGCAGAGAGAGTTACAGGACGAGGAGCCTATTGAGCCTGAGTTTGATGTTCCTGTTCCTCCAGTTGTTCAGCCTGTTCAGCCTGCCTATCAGCAGGGTATGTCTGACCCTGAGGCAGCTTTGTTCTATGCCAGAGTTGGCAGGATTGCTTTTGATGGTACTTCTGATCCTTTAGATTTTCTGCATGCGATTGAGACTAGGACTCGGACTGCTCATACCGAGTACCAGAGGATCATGATTGTTGAGTTGTCTGTCGAGGGACCAGCCTTGGATTGGTTCATTCAGATGATCCAGCCCTATATGATGACGATGACATGGGCTCAGTTTCGAGAGCGATTCATGAGGAGATTTTGTCCAGAGCCTCTTCGTTTGAGCTATCGTCTTCGATTGACCAGCATTTCTCGTGGAGATCGATCAGTAGAGGAGTATACCCGAGAGTTCCTTCGTCTGGGTAGATATGCTGAGGATCTGATGCGAGATCAGTATTTTGCTGTTACTACCTATGTTACTGGTTTGGGTTCAGCTTTTGCTGGTATGCCTACAGCAGGTCTTACTCTCGAGTCTGTGATTGAGCTAGCTAAGGAGATCGAGCTGAGGTTAGTTAGGCAGGGAGTGATGCCTGATTATTACCAGTTGGGAGTTCAGTCGACTGGATTGCAGGCTACTCCGTATTCGAGTTTTCATGTTGGTTCGAGTAGTCAGCAACGAGGTTCGACTCAGCAGAGTCAGAGACAGCAGCAGCGAGTGCATCGGAGCAGTAGACATGGTCGTGGAGGTCAGCGTAGATCATTCAGATTTGGATCAGGTGCTTCAAGTAGCAGCAGTGGTCGTAGTTCTGGATCAGCGACCAGTGTTTGTCAGACTTGTGGTAGAGTCCATCAGGGACCGTGTTATCTGACACCACTGACATGCTTCAGATGCGGACAGACAGGACATTTTGCCAGATCGTGTCCTTATTCCGGATATCAGCAGCAGCAGATTCCGCGATTCCCACAGCAGTCGATTGCTAGTGCTGCACCTATGCCATTTCAGTTACCACCAGCTCAGCATCAGAGTTCTACTCAGTTTGTTCCACAGCAGAGTCGTGGTAGAGGTACTAGAGGAGGTGCCAGAGGCGTTGGCCAGGCTTCTACCAGTCAGCAGGGAGGTCGAGGTCAGGCCAGAGTTTTTCATCTGACTCAGCAGGATGCTCAGGCATCTAATGCAGTCGTGGCAGGTATTCTTTCTGTTTGTTACCTGGATGCTTTGGTTTTGTTTGATCCGGGTGCCACGCATTCGTTTGTTTCTCCTATTTTTGCTTCTAAATCTTGTTGGCAAGCTTCGAGGATGGCTTTTCCTTTGTCTGTTGCCACTCCTCTGAGTGATTCTTTGGACACCGATATTGTTCTTTCTGGTTGTCCAGTTCTCGTGGGAGATAGAGAATTACCCGCTGATTTGATTTTGTTGGATGTGATGGAGTTCGATGTTATTTTGGGAATGGATTGGTTGTCTCAGTATTATGCCGTGGTTGATTGCAGGAATAAGGAGGTGATTTTTAGAATTCCTGGTGAAGTAGAATTTAAGTTTGTTGGTGACAGGAGTTCAGCACCTCAGAATCTTATTTCTGTTATTTCAGCTAGGAAGTTGTTGAAGAAAGGTTGTCAGGGGTTTTTGGCATTGGTTAGGGATACGTCAGTGGAGAAGTTGTCACTCACAGATGTTCCTGTTGCTTGTGAGTTTCCTGATGTTTTTCCCGAGGAGTTGCCAGGTTTACCACCTCATAGAGAGATTGAGTTCTGTATTGATGTGGTTCCAGGTATTACTCCTATATCTATGACACCCTATCGTATGGCTCCTGCAGAGTTGAGAGAGTTGAAGGAGCAATTGCAAGAGTTGTTGGATAAGGGTTTTATCAGACCTAGTGTTTCTCCTTGGGGTGCACCAGTCCTGTTTGTGAAGAAGAAGGATGGTACCCTGAGACTGTGCATTGACTACAGAGAGCTGAATAAGGTGACAGTGAAGAACAAGTATCCTCTCCCGAGGATAGATGATTTATTTGATCAGCTCCAGGGTGCACAATTCTTTTCTAAGGTTGACTTGAGGTCGGGTTATCATCAGCTGCGGATCAGTGAAGCTGATATTCCTAAGACAGCATTCCGCACTCGATATGGTCATTATGAGTTTCTGGTGATGTCTTTTGGTTTGACTAATGCACCAGCAACTTTTATGGACCTGATGAACAGAGTATTCCGACCGTATGTGGATCAGTTTGTGGTAATCTTCATTGATGATATACTAGTATATTCGAGGAGTATGGAAGAGCATGTATATCACTTGAGGATTGTACTACAGACACTGAGAGATCATCAGCTTTATGCTAAATTCTCGAAGTGTGATTTTTGGATGGAGAGTGTTTCTTTTCTTGGACACGTAGTGTCTAAAGAAGGTATTCAGGTTGATCCACAGAAGGTTGAGGCAGTATCTGAGTGGCCTAGACCTACTTCAGTTACTGAGATTCGGAGTTTTCTGGGTTTAGCCGGGTATTATAGGCGGTTTGTGCAGGATTTTTCCAGGATTGCAGCCCCTATGACTCGCTTGACTCAGAAGAATGTTAGATTCGAGTGGTCAGAAGCTTGTGAGAATAGTTTTCAGTTGTTGAAGGAGAAGTTGACCACAGCGCCAGTATTAGCTTTGCCTAATAGTGTGGATAAGTTCACAGTTTACTGTGATGCCTCTAGAATTGGTCTTGGTTGTGTGTTGATGCAGAATGGAAGGGTGATAACCTATGCTTCGAGGCAGTTGAAGAAGCATGAGCAGAACTATCCCACACATGATCTTGAGATGGCTGCAGTGATCTTTGCTTTGAAGATTTGGAGACATTATTTGTACGGGGTGACTTGTGAGATATTTACTGATCACAAGAGCCTTAAGTACATTTTTCAGCAGCGAGATTTGAATCTGAGGCAGAGAAGATGGTTGGAACTGTTGAAGGATTATGATTGTGAGATTCTTTACCATCCGGGTAAGGCTAATATGGTAGCAGATGCCTTGAGTAGGAAGTCTTCAGGTAGTCTTGCTCACATCGGTGTTGAGAGGAGACCATTGATCCAGGAGTTGCATTTGTTGGTGGATCAAGGTCTGATGATGAAGATCAGTAGATCAGGTGGACTGTTAGCTCAGTTTAAAGTACGATCTGTACTAAGGGATAGGATTAAAGCAGCTCAGAGCCGAGATCCTATTCTGGAAGAGCTTGCAGAGAATGTCAGAGCAGGGAAGTTCACTGATTTCACACTCGATGATGATGGTGTGTTGTGGATCAGTGGTAGATTGTGTGTTCCTGATGTGGATGATTTGAGAGAAGAGATCCTAGAGGAAGCACATTCTACAGCTTACAGCGTTCATCCTGGTGTTACTAAGATGTACCACAGTATCAGAGATTTATACTGGTGGGATGGATTGAAGAAGGATGTTGCTGATTATGTTGCTAAGTGCTTGACTTGTCAGCAAGTGAAAGCCGAACATCAGAAGCCTTCTGGGAAGCTTCAGCCTCTTCCTATTCCCGAGTGGAAGTGGGAAAGGATAGCTATGGATTTTGTAGTCGGTTTACCTCGTTCGAAGGATGGATACGATTCCATCTGGGTGATTGTAGACAGATTGACGAAGTCTGCACATTTCTTGCCTGTGAAAGCCACATATTCAGTTGCTAGATTGGCGAAGTTGTATGTGAAGCATATTGTATGCCTTCATGGAGTACCTGTGTCCATTGTGTCAGACAGAGGTTCAGTGTTTACTTCTCGTTTCTGGCAGAAGTTGCAAGAAGCGATGGGCACTAGGTTGGATTTCAGTACTGCTTTTCATCCTCAGACAGACGGTCAGTCTGAGAGGACGATCCAGACACTGGAAGATATGTTGAGGATGTGTGTCTTGGATTTGGGAGGTAGCTGGGATGATCATTTATCGCTTGTGGAGTTTGCATATAATAACAGCTACCATAGCAGTATTGGCATGGCACCATATGAGGCGTTGTATGGAAGGAAGTGTAGATCCCCGTTGTGTTGGGATGAGATCGGTGAGAGAGCTTTGACTGGACCAGAGATGGTTCAGGATGCTGCAGAGAAAGTCACCGTGATCAAGCGGAGATTAGAGACCGCAGTTAGCAGACAGAAGAGTTATGCGGATCCTAGGCGCAGAGATGTGGAGTTTCAGGTTGGAGATTTCGTTTTTCTGAAAGTATCTCCGATGAAGGGTGTGATGAGATTTGGCAGGAAGGGTAAGTTAGCACCGAGATATATTGGACCGTTTGAGATTCTGGAGAGAATTGGCACTGTTGCATATCGGTTGGATTTGCCTCCGAGTATGTCACAGGTGCATCCAGTATTTCATATCTCGATGTTGAGGAAGTATATCTCAGATCCTTCACATGTGTTGCAACCTGACAGTGTGGAAGTGAGTGAAGATTTGACGTTTGTGGAAGAACCTGTGGCGATCGTTGATTTTCAAGTTCGACAGTTGCGATCGAAGCAGATTCCGATGGTCAAGGTTTTGTGGCGTAGCGACAGAGTTGAAGAGCATATGTGGGAGACTGAAGCTGAGATGTGAGCTTCTTACCCGTATCTCTTTCCTTCCTGATTCTGTAATCTTGTTTTTAGAATTCGGGGACGAATTCTTGTAAGGGGGGAAGACTGTAATATCCCGTAATTTTAAAAATATTTTTACACTGTACCGGGATATGCAGTGTCAGTAATTTTTGTATTTTATATGATATTTTTATGAGTTAATATGTATTTTCAACCTATTTTAATTACTGTCTATTATTTTCAGTATTTTACGTAAAATTTTCCCGGGACTTTCATTTTCGGGGAAATTTTCACGTAAACAATGTATTATTAATTATTTTAAATGTATTTACGGGTTTGCATGAACTCATACATATTTTTAAATTATTAAATAAAGCCTGTGTGTGTATATTTAATTAGGGTTTATTATTACCCTAATATTTTATTATTTATTTATTATTATTTGATTATTTTATTTATTATTAAATTATTAAAATTTATTATTTTTTTTCTTTTTTCTTTTTTTTTTTCTTTTTCTTTTCCTTTTTCTTTCTTTTTCTTTTCTTTTCTCTTTCCTTTTCTTTCTTTTTCTTTTTCTTCTTCTTCTTCTTCTTTCTTCCCGTGCGTGACCGCCGGACCACCCATCTTCCCACCGTGGTTTCTCCCTCCTCCGGCCACCGTTTTCGACACCGCCGGTCTCTATCTTCTCCTTGAGCTCCGGTGAGTGTTATTCTAGCTTTTGTTTGAGCTAAAACGGTCTAGAATTGCTTAGGTTTTGAGTTGAATATTTCGGCCACTTTTGGTTTTCGATTTTTTTGAGCTTCAATTTGGATGATTCATGGAAACTTCCTTCACAAATGTTGTTCCTGGTAGTTTAATCTTCATGTATGAATTTTTGTAGAATTTTTGGAGATTGTTTGGATTTTTGGGTATTTTTGAATATTTTAATATTATTTTCGAATTTTCGGAAATTAATTATTTAAATTATGAAATTGGAGTTTATGGTTGAATTAGGTGTTGAAATGAATTATAGGAATTTATTTGGAATTTTTATGAATTTCTAAGTATTTATTTTTAATTATTGAAGTTTATGTGATTTTGTAAAATTAAGTTAATTGTGTTTTTATTTGAATTTAATTGGTTAATTGAGTTTAATTATTGATATTATTGATAAATATGTTGAGAAAATTAATTTTGGATAATTGTATGATTTTTAGTGAATTTTTGAAGTAAATTAGGTATATATATATATATAGGGGTATTTTGGTAATTTTACCCTAAATTGTCTAAAAATGTAATTTAATTGGTTTTAATATTTATTTAAGGTATAAAAATGATTTCTACAAAATATTTGGTATTTTTAACTAATTAAAACTATTTTTCGTGAATTATTTTCAATTATATATATAATATACGGTTTTTCAAATAAAATGAGTTTTAATCGATTTTTATAGTGTTTCAAGGTCAATTATGTAATTTTTATTTATAAAATGTATTTTTATGATTTAAGGATATTTTTGGTATATTTGAATATATTTTCTGTGTTTGTGGACCCCGGTCGACAGATTGTAGTCTGGAGTCCGACCGAGGGGTTGTGATGGATTGTGGTGTTTATTTTTGAAGTGTATTTTCTTTGCAGGGTTGGCTCTACTCTTTTGAGTAGAGAGATGTCTGTTTTACAGGGGAGGTTCTGCCGGATTTCCGGTAGAATTCTCGTAAAACGTGATATCCAGTCGAACCCTAATTCTATTTCCGTATTTTAATACTCTAGATTGAATTCTAGGATTTCTGTTAGGGTTATTCTGATGTCGAGTAATTATTTCTTGTTTAGTTGCGCCGAGACCGAGGGTTAGTGGACCAGGCCCGTCGGACCCGTCTCGTGGAGCGCATTAGGTGAGTTACTATATTATATATATATGCTTAGGATGCATGATTTAGAAAATGCATGTTTTATTTTGACTGAATATGCATAAATTACATGATTTATATTCAAGTATATTTTTGGTATATAATAAATTATATACATGTTTTATTAATAAAATATATTTAAAATGTTTTTAAATATATTTTTAGTTTAATTCATGATTTGATTGAATTTATTTGACGTATATATACTCAAAATATACCTGGTTTATGTTTGGTATATTTTCGGTATATATATGGTTTATATTGTTGATTTATTTAAATTCATGCATCATGTATTTGTGAATGAATGTTTTATTATTTATTACTGAAGGATATCAATAGAACGTGCTACCTAGTGGGCAGCACTAGGACCGAGTACGTACCGGTACGCCTATAGCTTTAGGCTATATTACTAACTATTTGTGGATATTGATTTAATTATGATTATCGATATGTGAGATGTGGTTTGGGTGTGATTGCTGGAGCTCGGTTGACCAAGTGTCTCGGGGCCAATCACACTGGCAGTCAGACTGCTGGAGCTCGGTTGACTTAGTGTCTCGGGGCCAGTCTACTGTCCATATGGATTAAGTGGATATATTTGGAATTAGTGAGCCTGTATGGCTAGAGTGTTGTTTAACATTATTTTTCTGAGGTTGCGATATTCTAGGGTTCTATGTGATCCTTCATAAAAGTTGATTTTCAGACAAAATATATAAAATGATTTTTCTGCATCTGTATGAACTTGCCTGTATATATACATATTACTCATATACTGTTGACTGTTTGCATTATCACTTAGAGTGTATGTATATATACTATAGTAATTCACTCAGTGAGGTCTGACTCCCCTCCGTTGACTATTTTTCAGGAGAGTCAACTTCCTCAGACCTCAGTAGCAGGTCGATACGCCGGATTTCTTCCGCCCCGGCTTCTTTATGTAAATTGTATACTTGAGTCTTATTTATTTCATCTAGATACTGCAGTAGTTGTGATTTTCAGTAGTTGTGATTTTCAGTAGTTGTATATTAAAGTATGTGTTTTAAAGAGATGTATTATAGTAAAACTGGATTTGTATAAAGATTATACATTTATGAGATTATATATGCGATGTGATGAGTTTTGAATTAAATCCAGTTGATATGGATGATATTGTAATATTTATGATTTTTATTTTCCGCTGCATATTATATATTTTTATGGTTATTATTGCATTTTTATTTTATTTTTAGGCTTGCTACGGGTTCCGGATTCGAAAGAATTCCCGTTCCCTAGCGCCGGTCATGGCCCCTGTATTGGGTCGTGACAACGAATACCACATATAAACATCTCTCGTGTCTACAGGAATGTTACGAAGAACATACAAACCGTTCTCATAATTGATTGAAACCAAATTAGCAACATAATATAATATTATTGAATTTGGAATTAGAAGAATTAGCTTTCGAATTCTAAAATTTTCACATATCATATTTTTTCAGTTGTATGATTTAATAATAAAGAGCTGTATATATTATATATTAAATATTTGCTTTTAAACTTTTAATTTTAATTATAAATTTTAAGTAGGATCATCTCCTTGCTAACTTAGTATTGTTTTAGGAGACAAACTGTGATTAGCACAATTACAAAGTAATTAGTTGTGAATTTGCAATTTGTTCGGATGACGAATAATATACATATTTTTAAATAAATAATTAAATAATTTTAATAAATTAAAATTATAAATTAATTAAATATAAAATATTTTTTTATTAATTAAATATAAAATATTTAAAATAGATATTGGGAGAGAAAACAATTTTTTCAAAATTTAAGACATGTTGAACGCAAATCTAGCTCAAAAAGTGCATATTAGATTTACATTCTATAATGGTCTAATTAATTAATGCTAATTCATGACATCGATACTTACTTTTCCTAAGCATCACAGGTTATTTTCAAATTACTAGTGGTCGTTAATTGATTAAATAGCTTTGATATGTATAATATATATCAAAGTCTATTTAATAAAAAGTCTATTTTTTATTTTAATTAGATTAACTTATATTTTATCTTTAATAAAAATTAAATTAACCAAAATATAATTCTAATTTAATTGAAAGTATATTTCCTATTTTAATTAGAAAAATAAAAAATATATAAAATTTGTATAAAATTAAATATTTTTTAAAATTAAAAATTAATAAATAAAAAATAGAGCAAATAATTAGTTTAAAATTATAATTATGAGAAAAGTAATATAATTATCATTTTTAAATTTTTATAAAATTTAATAAAAAGAGTTAAAATTAAATTAATTAATATTTATCATTTAATTATTAGTTGAACTTAAAAAAATACATTAAATTAATTTTTGTATAAATAAAAGTATTAATATTAAAAATATTAAGAAACAAAGTGTTATAACTCAAATAAAAAATTTACTAAATTGCTGTAATACCCTATATTTTAATTTAAATAAAGTAGTTTTTGAATTTGTATTATTAATAAATAATTTTAAATTATATTATATAATCATTAATTATCTAGCTATTTTCTTGAGATAGATTTACGTTATTATTATTATAGGGAAATATATTTTCTATAATAATAATATTAAATATTAGATAGCTATTTTATGGGTGTGAGTATTCTATAATATCCTTGCTCATTTTAAGCTTATAACATGTAATATATATACTATATTATATAGGATTTGATTATATTATGTAGGTGTTATTTTTAGGGTATTATATATATATAGGTGTATTTGTGTGTATATAAATATATATACATGCATGTGTGTGAATATACTTATATAGTATGTAAATTTGGGATTATATATATATATACAAATAAATAAATAAATAAATATAAATATAAATATATATATATATGAATGTATATACCCACACACCCAAGAAACTCGAAAACCACCCAACCACAGCCCCTCCTCCCTGTCCATCACCATCTCTGTCACACTCCCTCTCCCTCTGGTGTGCCTCGACCGTCTAAGCCGCTAGCCTTTCTTCCATTTCCAGCACCCTACTCTCTCTCTCTCTCTCTCTCTCGGTCTAAGCTCTCCTCGCCACTGTCGGAGTGAGATCGGCGCCGCCATTGCTCCCTCAACTTGCCTTGCCTCCTCAGGCGACAGTTGACACCTGGCCTCGCCGCTGCAACCCATTTCTGATGTCCGAAATCAAGGTAGACAATATGTAGTTCAAGGTTGTTTTTAGGTTGTTTTAGGTTTTCTGGTTGTCTAGGTTGATTTAAGTGCTAAACTTTATCTATTCTAAGTTAAATGGTTAATTATGCTAAGTTAGTTGTTAAATCTAATTTTTATTTTTTGATTTTTTTATTTATTAATGGTTATTATTTTTTAATGGTTATTATTTTGATTTTTTTATTTTACATAATTTTATTTGATTTTATTTGAGTTTAATTAGTAATTAGAGTAATTATTTTTAATTATTTTTAGTATATTGATTTTATTTAAGATTATAGAAAATTATTGTGTTAATTGTGAATTTTGGATATTTTATTAATTTTCAAAAATTAATTTTTAAAAATTATGAAATTGTGATAATTGGTATTATCATTAAATGTTATTAATTTTAGAACTTAATTTATAGTTTTTGTGATTTTTATACTATTTTTATAATTATTTTAAGTTTATGTCAAATGTGGATAATTAGGTTAAATTTATATTTTGGAAGAAATTATTAGTTAATTTTATGTTTTTATTAATATTAAGAAATTTGTTGTTGAGAAAATAATTTTTAGGGAATTTTTGAGTAATAATAGTATATTATGTAAGTTTTTGTATTATAGGGGTAAAAATGTAATTTTGTGTTAATTATAGTTAAATAATAGATTGTGGTTGGTTTTAATAATATTTAAGGAATTAAAAGGATTTTTACAAATTATTTACTATTTTTGACTAATTAACACTAATTTTCAAAAATTTATTTCAATTAATATATTATGTATTGTTTTTGAGTATTATGTGAGATTTAGATATTTTGGTATTAAATTATGAATTTGATAATAAATACATTTTTGTAGAGATGTGTTAATATAAGTAATTAAATTTAGGTTATATTTATATTTTGATAATGAAATGTAAATTGGATTATTTAATTGTTGAATAATTGATATTTTATATTAGTATTGGTATATATATGTTTATGAAATTTTATTTTTAAGCTTTAATAAGAGATGATTTTCTAAGATATGGATATTTATATGTAATACGTATTTTTGGGAAATAAATGACTTAATTTTGTGATGGTTGAGTTGTGATCTCAGTCGGGGCTAAGTGTAATTTTGGAAGCTCGACTCGAGTGTGAATATCTGTGAATACTAGAAGTGCATTTTTCTATGTATGAATGGTTCTAACTATGGTAGAGAGATGTCCGTTTTACAGAGGAGACTGTCAAAATTTCAATAAATTTTCTCGTAAAACGTGATATCTTCCATAAATTCCTAATGCTAATTAGGGTTTTTCCCTATCTATCGAATTTTATCCAGTCTTCCTCGAGTTAGTTTAGAATTTCGCTATTTCTGTTGCTTTTCGACTTTGATTCCATAAACGTGTTTTTAAAATAGGTCTGTTATTTTTTTTCTAAAGAGTATCGGAGCGGGAGCTGTTGGATCGAGGCGGACGCACAGTCGTCAGCCTTCTCGCTCATCCTGTAAGTTCATAAATTGATTTGTGCATGTATTTTATTTAAAGATGCGTGCGCTCATATTTTAGTATTTATTATATGATTTATTTAATTTAAATGCTGCTATTTAAGATTTAAGTGCATTTTATTTATTTAAAATTAATTTTGAGAAATTTTGGTAGAACGGGCTACTTGGTGGGTATCACCAGGACCGTGTGCACATGATAGAGATTGAGAGATGGATCCGATATATGTATGACTTGTAGATATAAACTGGAATGGGTGCCTTGGTGGAAGCCTACGCTCTCGGGGATCGCCAATGATTGGAAAGTTAATAATGGACTGGGATGGGTGCCTTGGTGGATATCTTAGCTCTCGGGGACCGCTAGTATCATGTATTTAGATTAAGTGAACGGCTGTGGCTTGGGGCCGACGGTCTACGAGGATTAAGTGAGCCCAATTGGCCATTTAAAAACTTGAGTTTAGGGTTCTACCGAGATTTTTCAAAAGTTATATATATACGTTATAAATTATTTTCACTATAAATATATGGTTTTCAAAAAGGTTTTCAAATCGTACAACTCTTTTTATAACTTACTCAGTGATGTCTGATTTTCCTCAATTTATTTTTTTCAGGAGCTTGGGAATATGATATCAGACTGCCTCTACGCCGAATTCCTTCATCACCGACTATATTATGTAGGTTATTATGAGCTGTATTATAGTAGTAACTCTAGAATACTGTAGTAGTGTTCGTACTATGAGTTTATATAACTTAAGTATACTTATGTATTGCATTTTAATGAACCACGCTTATGCATAATGCTTTAAGATTGATTTATGATATTTGATGACGGAGAATATGTTATGTTGCGTACGATTTTGTTTATTTTTAGAAAAATCAGTTTGATAATGTGTTTTTATATGAAATAAAGTTTTAAATTTGAAGGTTTTATTTTTCTTTACTTTAAGGTTTACAACGGGTTTTGGAGGCTTTATGCTTACCCATTCCCTAGTGCCGGTCACGTGCTCTTGGGTTCGGATCATGACAATTGTAATAAATTATAAATTTAATGGGTTGTAATATTTAAATTATTATATAAAAAATATAAATTTTATTATTTTAAAATTTTTTATTATCTTATGATTAATTATGATTATAATATTTTTTTATATGAAATTAATTTTAAAGTTAAGAAAAAATAATTATAAAAAATATTAAAATAATATCATATAATTATTTAAATAAAAAAATTATAAAAATTGTAATAAATTATAACTATATTGAGTTAATATTAAATTGTTGTATAAATAAATAACATTATTATTATTTTTTAAAACTTTTACTTAATAATAATAATAATAATAATAATAATAATAATAATAATAATAATAATAATAATATGTTTAATATATATATATATATACATCTACCTTTGTATTTTATATATATATATATGCACACAAATACAAAGGTAGATGTATAGAATAGCTGACCCTACTTTATAACATATTGAATTAATTTTTTTGAATTATATATAAAAAACACACTTGCATTTTCATAAAACTATAACAATTTTATAAAGGATTAATATCGTATATGGCTTCAATCAATGCCCTTTATTTTCTTTATGGCATAGCCGCGTTTCTTATTTCATTTTTATTTAGTTTGCTTTCACTTTTGTTAAGAGTTCGAGATACTTTTGAAAGAATATCACAAACTTCGGCATTTTTGCTTTTTTTTTTTTCTTTTTTTATAATTTTTTATCTATTTATTATTTTTGAAGTCATTTTTTAATTTAAATTTATTATATATATTTATTTAATTTTTATATTTTAAATAATTTAATTTTATATTTAAAATAACTTTTTTTTTAATTTTAAAACTTACTATTATTTAGAATATAAAAATTAAGCTAATTAAACTAAAAATTACCCATAGTCTTTAATAATTATTTAGATTTTATAAATTAAACTAATTAAAGTAAAAATTACTCATAGTATTCAATAATTATTTTTTAATAAAAACAACAAAAAAAAATTATGAAATATATCAAATAAATTATTATTTTTATTATTGATACTAATAAAAGTAAAAATTATATTTATGATCTTAATTTTGTTATTAATGATGAAAAAATTGAAAAATCAACGATTGTAAAATTTTGTTGCTTTTAGTTGATTTGTGTTATTTTTGTTGTTTCAGTTGTTATTTTTAATTATTTTTATTGTTTATATTTGTTTATTTTTGTTGATATTTGTTAAAAATAAAAAAATAACAATAAAGAACAATACAAATTATGAAATACTAATAAAAGTAAAAAATTTATTTATACCCTTAATTTTGTCATTGATAATGAAAAAATATTTAAAAACAACAAAAATCAACAACTGTAAAAATTTGTTGTTTAGCTATTCAGTTGTTGTTTTTTGATGTTTTAATTTGTTTATTTTTGTCTTTTTATTTTTTTGATGTTTTTTTATATTACAAATATATTATAAGAATTGTAAACTTATTACATATTGATGATCAAATAAGTATCAAATAATTTTTAAAAAAAGTTGTTAGACATTTTAATAAATAAAGTAAAGAAAAAAATAAAATAAAATCCTAATTCTCAAAGAATATAAAATGAGAAAATTTTGTTTATTTATTGTTGTTTCAACATTTGAAGTTATTTATTATTTGGTTTAACAACAATTGAAAATGTTTAGTTCATAATTATTCATTTGAAAAAAAAATCCTCAGAGAAAAAAATAAAATATTAAAAATAAAATAACGATAATACCTTAAAAATAAAAAATAATATTGATTAAAAAAATGAAGACATTACAAAAAAAAAATGTTGAAAAAAAAAGATAAATATAACACTATAAAAATAGAAAAAAATGAAGACAGTAGATAAAAATATTAAAAAAATGTTGTGCAAAAAATAAATGAAGACAGTAAAAAAATATTGAATAAAAAAAATTAAGAAAAAATAGATGAAAATAGTATAAAGTAAAAAAATTGTTAAAAAAGGAAACAAATAAAATGTTGAAAAAAAACTTTAAAAATAAAAGTGATAAGGGGAGTAAACCATATTAGAAAAAAAAAATTAAAAAATATAGTTTTAAAATTTTGAAAGTCAACAATATTTTTTAAAGTTTTTTTTTTTTTTTTTGTATATTTATGTAAAGAATCCTTTTATAAAGGCATGATAATTCATATAATCTAATGTGAACTAGATAATTTTATAGTCCATGTAACGTTTGGGTTTTTAATGTGAACGTCAAAGTTTTGTGTTTAATTTTTAATAATTTTAATATTTTTATTTGGCCCTTTTACCTTTTTCTTTTAGGTTATTTAAAACACTATTTATTCACCTTATTCTATTAAAAAAATAGTTTTTAATAAATTTTAATACATATTTCTATTTTCTCAAATTTTAATATTATTTAAATTAATGAGTTGAATACCTATTTCTTAATATTTTCGAATTAACAGAAAATAAAAAATTGAATTTCTAATATTTTTATTTGAATCAAAAGATTTTTAATATTTACCCTTTTTATTGATAGCTTCCGCTGCGTCATAATCTATACATATTCCGCAATCGGACATGAAGGACTGAAATGATTTTGAATTCCGTTAATTTGGCACGCAACTGTTATGTTCAATTTTTTTGGTAAAAAAAAAAAAAAAGGCATAAGCCTAAGCTAAAGTAACAAAGCAATTATATAAGAGTGAGCCCTCCCACCTCATCTTCAAGAAGCCAACTTTGCAAACGAGCACTACTGCTGGAGGATATTGAAACCTGTGGCATTCGAGAATTCAAGAGGCAACAGAAGCCATGCAAAATATTATTATTATTCCTTAATATAAATAATTATATTTTTATTTTTTTTAACAAAAAGATAGAAAAGGGGAGAGGAGATTTAAATTCCACATTTATAGCTATACCCCATAATGAAATAAGGAATCATTTCATTTGAAACGGACTTATAATTATATTTTTATTTGTGACCACATCAATAAAAATTACATATATAATAGCAATAATATTAAAATCATTAAAAGCATGTGCGTTTTTTAATAACCATGTTTAAATTATCATTTTCATTCTTTTTATCAATTTTTTTGTCAAAGGATGTAAACATACTTTATACATTTCTTTATTTTCTAATTAATAAAGCATCATATTATGATTTATGTTTTTAAAATTTAGTTAATCTCTAAAGAAAAAAGTTCATCTAATTTCAAACAACTAGTAAAAATCACAAAGAAAGTTTAGTACATTTTTAATGGCTAAATACCTTCTTTCACACTTGAACTTTACTATATTGGTTAATTGCATACCTCAATTTTATTTTATTTTCTATTATATGTATGATTTTTTTTTCTATTATACATATAAATTCAAATTTTTTTATTTTATTAAACTTCAAATGTTTGTCAAATTTTTTTTATTCTATGAATTCAATTTTTTTTTATGCTAACAATTTATACGTTCAATAGAATGAAAAAATTTGAATTCATATATGTAATAGGAAAAAAAATACATATCTGTAATAAAAAAAATTAAATTGAGGTGTGTAATAGATCAAAGTGATAAAATTCAGGTGTGAAAGAAGATATTTTGCTCATTTTTAATTCATCTTTAAAGATTCTAACCTAATTCATTATTTTATATACTTTAAAAACCATAGATCAGTTGCATATTTTTTTTTGATTGAAATATAAATATGTATAAGTTTCACGAAAAATATCAATAATTTTGTAAGAAGATTAGATAATTTAAACTCTATAGTGATAATTTTCTCAAAATAACTTGACATATTGAAATTGTTAGATAATTATTTTAAAATATTCCTTTTTTTTTTCGAATAACTTATTTTAATAATTTAAGAAAGTATTATTATATATATATATATATATATATATCTTTTTAATTTTTTGGAGTTGCGATGTACTTGATTAGTATTATTAATATTTTGCCTAGGAGTGGCCGGTTGAGCTAGGTATTGGACCGATTTTAATTTGGTACGATTTTTTTCCATTACAAGGGGATAAGAGACCACAATAAACTTAATTAAAAGTACCTTTTTTATTTTAAAATTTTTTTGAGGGCAAAAATATAAATTATTTAGTGTTAATAAGAAAATAAGCAAGTAATTAGCATTAAGCCAATTACTATTCTGTGGCTTCCATTTCCCTATATAAATGGTTGGCACCCAGCTAGAGCTTCTCAACCAGCAAAGCGAAGTAAACATATAGCTGCAGCTAGAGCTCTCTCTCTCTTTGAGCAATCTGCTCTTTTTATTTGTTTTGAGTAGATCAGATTGAGAAAGAGAAGCTCTTAATTTAAATTTTCTGTTAGCTATAAGATATGGCCTTCCACATGACATGGGCTTTTGCTTTTGGTGTTTTAGGTAATAACTATAATTTCTTCCCTTGCTCCTATGATATATATGCAAATATCACAAGAAGCTAATGCTTGTTCACTTTAATTTGAATAGGTAATATCTTCTCATTTCTGGTCTGCCTTGCTCCAATGTAAGTGTTGTGTAACTCAAGTTTTATGCATGCTATAATACTGGACACATATATCCTAAACTTACTGATCATTGAGAGAGAGCTAATATGTGATGATTCATGGCAGACCAACCTTTTATCTAATTTGCAAGAAGAAAACAAGCGAAGGGTTTCAATCTATTCCTTATGTGATTGCATTATTTAGTGCATCACTTTGGCTGTTCTATGCAATTTTTGCAAATGACGCCACCCTTCTCATCACCATCAACTCCTTCGCATTTTTTATGGAGACTGCTTACATTGCAATATACCTTTTCTATGCAGTCAAGAAGGATAGGGTACGCATATATGTATATTTACTTAGTTACAAATTTCACCATTTTTAATTACTAGATAACTCTTTGGTTAGTTGGGTAATTGAGGGTTAATTTTGGTGCAGATTTTCACCACGAAACTTGTGCTTTTGCTCAATGTTTTTGCGTTTGGAATCATATGTGTTATAGCAATGTTCCTAACTCATGGCCAAAATCGTGTTAAACTTCTTGGATGGATATGTATGGTGTTTGCTCTATCTGTATTTGTTGCACCTCTTGCCATTGTGGTAAGCTATGCACACTTACATTAAAGATATATATATATATATATATATATATATATATATATATGAACCCATGATCAATTAGTTTCCAAATTAATTTATAGTATTCATTCTGATTCGATATTCAGAGAAAAGTGATCAAAACCAAAAGTGTAGAGTTCATGCCATTCTCTTTATCATTCTTTCTCACCTTGAGCGCAGTCATGTGGTTCTTCTATGGTTTTCTGAAGAAAGACCTTTACGTTGCTGTAAGTAGTCTTTATTTTGATTACAGTATCTATTATGAGTCAATATTAGAAGCTGGTCACGTTAACATTAACACTACGAACAGGTTCCAAACATTCTGGGATTCATATTCGGTATTCTCCAGATGATTCTTTATGTGATCTATAGGAAACCAAAGAAAACTGTGAATCAGGACCAAAAATCCAACGAACTACCTAATCAACACAACATCATTGACGTTGCAAAGCTGGGTGCAACAATCACCTGCTGCGAGCCAAACACAGAAACTACTGTTCCACAGGGCAGGAACGATTGCGATCAAGAACAGCAGACCAGGCAAATCAACGCAGACGACAAGGATGCCTCCAACACAGTTTAGCAACAAGCTAGACAATCATGCATGTTGATGTTGTATTGTAATATTAATTAATAATATCTTTGCATGAAAATGCGATTATATTATATGTATTTTATACGTCTAATTAATTAATTAAAGAACTTAAAAAAGAGAGGAAATGCAAGTTATGCTTTTTTTGTTTCATTTGATCTTTTCAATATTTCTATACATGCAATGTAATTTACTCTATTTTTCGAGAAAAGATTAAAATATATTTTTATGAAATAATATGCTACCTTTTCAATTGTTGTTTAATTAATATATTTATTTATTTATTATTGTAAATTATTGGTATCCAAAATATACTGAATTCTAACTAATTCAGTTCAATTCAAGTAGGACTACAAAAATAATAAACACTTTCCAACAACTAATTTAATGTGATTGTATATATTAGAACTCGAATCTAAGACCTCGAATTAAGATATTTACTTTATGATAAATGAACTTATCAAAACTTTGATTTTTCTTTTAGTAATTAAGGCGGCTGTTTTAAAGTGTCTAATAATAGGGTAGTGGAAGTACATAGCAAATATATTGGCTACCAGGTCGAGCACCGAATATAAAATAGATAATAATACATGTATCAACTTATTGTATAAATAATATTATTACAAACACTAAAAAATAATTTTTTTGAGTAAAAATGACATATTTGCTCTCACATACATGGAGGATCATCAATTGAAAAATGATGACATAAAAATAACTTCTTCTTTTGTGACAATACTATTCATGTAGCAAATTATTACATAAAACATTATCCATATAAAATATAATGAGCCATGAAATGGAAGATTGAAACTAAATGCAGCGAAACCGAAGTTTGCATGTTTTTCTATTTTTTCGATTTATTAGATGGATCAATTGCACTATTCTATCTTTTCTTATATCTACTATTAAAATATATATATAGTCTATTAGATTAATTTAGTCTTATTAAAATCAATTATCATTGAAATCAACTTGTAAAAACTATTTTTATTTAAATGACATTTTGAATTTGTGTTATGATATATATATATATAGTTATATTAATTAGTTATTAAAAAAAATTTTACCAATCTTATAATTTCATCCAGTTCGGTGATTTACATAAAAAAAATCGTATTGAAAGTTCAACAAATTAATTTAACATATCACAATTTCTTAAATTACTTTTTTTAACATTTCTTAAGTTACTTTTCACTTTGGAAGTTTATTTTCAAAAATATTTACTTGTTTTAGGAATATATTCCTAACTGCATACCTAATAATAAACATTTGATTTTTGTATTGAAATCGATTACATTTTCATTAGTTGTGGTACTAATTAACAAAATTTTCACCTATTGAAGTTCAAATTTCATTAATTAAAAAAAAATTCCAATTTCAAATATTTAGGAGTTATTAGCCTTTAATTAATTTCACAATTCTTGTGGGGGAGCTGTAGCTAGCCCCAGACTACATGTGATCAGCATATGTATGAAAAGGTTTTGATTTAATTTTGCAAAATAATTATAATTTAATTAAGCTACAGTCCTTCTTTAGTCCCACAAAAGTATCCTCTCAATAGATGTCTATTGTCAAATTTGCACGGTGAAAAATATGGTCTCATTAATTAACAACCCATCATCAGTATGAAACTAAATTAATTATGTAGAAGTGCGTATTTGTATAATTATAGGAGTGGATTCCACTTGCAAATAAAGCACTTGTACTTAAAGTCATATTTAATGGTTTCTTTAAAATATATATATATATATATATATATTCTTTATAGTTGTTTGCTATAGTTTAATTTCTGTTGGTTATGTATGGAAAATCAATTCTTAATTTATATCATGGCACTAGGACGGGTACCTGTATTAGAAAGGCCATTCTATGAATATGGATATGGATATATAAGATGGTATATAATTAATTAGGTTCCAAGATTTTGCGAAATTATTAGCTAGCTAGGAAAAAGATTAAAAACAATAAAATCACAAATGCATAACGAAATGTTGTTTTAGGAATTGGTATTTTTTTTAATAATTTCTTTGTATGCTCCATAAGTTTTACATTTTAGGTTTAGATATTATAAAAAATGTAATCTAAAATTATAATCAAATTTCAGAAATGAAACGTTAAAAATACAGTGAAAATCAAATTTTTTTTTGAAAAATTCAAAATTAAAATTAAATTTATTAAACAGCGATTAACATACACTGACATTCTAAAATATAATTTATCTTGAGAACGTAGATTTTTTTAAAAAAATAAAATTTAAAACCCCTTGGCTTAATTATTTATATAAATGTAATTTTCATGGATCACAAACGCATATATGGGACCAAATTACTTTCAAAAAAAAAAAAAAAAAGCATAGGACCAGATCACTAAAGCAAAATAAATCAATGATAAATGTATTTTGAAGAATTTTATACTCATGTTTTCCTTCAAGTCACTTTCAATAGTAGAATTAGTTATGCTACTTTTACATGTAAAGACAAATGGACAAAAGTGAAAACCACATGTTTTAAACACCATCAACTTCATAAATAAAGAACACAAATACCCTACGCCTATAGCTGTAGTGGTGAGGACTCTGAGGATATTAGTAAATGTGGTGGTTCGAATTCCTACTTCACCTCCCCTCCTTTCTAATTTAACATTAACTACTAATAACTTTGTTAAAAAAAAAATAAAGAATGCAAAAAGTTAAATTCATGTGATAATAATGAAATGAAAAGTGTTGAAAAAAAAAGAAGCTGGTTTCTAGAGCTCTCTCTCTTTCTTGTTTTGAGAGTTTAATAGACCATTTTTTGGCCGTTTCTTGGTTAGAAATTAGTTTTTCTGCTTAATTTCTTTTTGTTTATTTACTTTTCCTAGGTTTATATCTTTTTTAGCTCTTTTTGTTATGGTTTTGTTATCCTTTAATGGAGGTTAGTTCTTTCGTCTATATGACGGTAGCGACCGTAATTGATGTTAGTTCTTTCGTCTACATGACGGTAGCGACCACAATTGATATTTGGTGATCTCAATAGAGTTTTTCTAATGCAATTCAAGAAATAATTTCTCCTTTAACTAATAGAATTCAGCTGTTGTATGAAAACTCTTCTTTCAGGATATTGGAAACTAATTTTAGCTGCAGGTCTTAATCAATTTTAGATGATGATGGCGGTGCCGGTTCATCCGGAGAAGCTACCATGGTGTCTTTGGTTCGAGATAATTTGATCAACTACGCAATGGTTCCTAAATGTCTTGATCAGTCCCTTCTGTCTCTGCTGAAGCTTTGGCTATTTTACTGGCGGCAACTTAGGCAAAGCAACCTAGTCATTGATGCAATCAACGCCCAAGAAGTATCTTGTCCATGGAAATCTAAGCCATCGTTAGTGACATTAAACTGATTGCTAGTTCTGAAAATTTTATCAACTTTGTTATTTCACTCGATCTGCCTATATGGCAACAGTTTTGAGTGTTCAACATGTAATTGTCCTCTACCATAATCCCTTATGGATAGATTTTCCACCAGCAGGCTTATGCCAAACTGTGTACTGCTCTCTTTAATGAAATTCCCATGAACAAAAGAAGAACATAAAAAGTTAAAATTCCAAAATTAAAAACCTGCTCGAGTTTAATTGGAGAGTCTTTAAAAATTAAAAAAAAAAAAACTATTATAAGTTTCCTAAGACCCCGATTACCTTCTAATAAATGTTACAATTTTCTGGATTTTGAAACAGAATTTCTCTGCTAATATGCTTTGGTTTAAATGACAAAAATTTCAATTTTTTTTCAAAAATAAAATTTGTTAACTGGGCAATTCTGCTATACGTTCTTTAAATTATTTCAAAAAAAAAAAAAAATCAAATCTCAAATCCATTATTAGACCAACGAACAAAATTACACGATGTACAATTTGGCAAAAGTTGTAAGCTACAACCAATAAGTTTTTAGTAATAATCATCAATTAAAAAGAATATTTAAGTGGGGTGGTAGAGGGTCATAGGTTAAGCTAACTAAGAATTGCCCAATCCGGATATGGGCAGTCGTAAAGCCATCCAGGTCCGGAATATTGTACACAATGTAGCCATAAACCCTCCTCATACACATCGTAGCTGCAAGCATAAGACAAATTCAGAGTGCATATATAGCAATAAAAGTAAAGAACACGGGCAGTAAGAATCAATGAACAGGGTGTGATGTGCCTATGTGGCATTGAATCCTAGTAAGCAATTTTAGCAATAAAAGAAAAAAAAAAAAAACCAGCAAAGCAAGCAAAGATGGCTCATTGTGAGAGAAAAGTTCCCAGGTGACGAGCTGAGTGCATTAAAACAGCAACCAAGTTCAACGTACATAAAAATGATCCATTTACCAAAAAAGGTTATTGATTGTAAACTACTCATACTGAAGCAAAAAAGATTTAAAAATGTTGAGTGGACAAATAACTGTTATATGAGTCAGATAATGAGCAACTACAGAGTCAAAAGTCACCAAATTGGAAGTAGCTATCTGAAGTCCTAGGTGTCTTAGAGACGTTAAAGATGATGAATCAACGTCAACTATAACTCCTAGCCTTCCAAGCTAACGATGCGGGTTCGATTCCCACTGGCTTTTTGGCCCCACATTGTAGGGTGGATAAATAAAATAAATAAATATATAAGGCATCAGTTGACCGGGCCTAATTCTAATTGTTTTGTTCCGAAGCAAAGATATCCACGGGGTGGTTCGGCCTATTCAGATATTCACGACCGTATTTTTTTCTTAATCTATTCACATTTATATTGACAATAGTCTATCAACTAAATATAATACGATCTAAGGTAATTGGATCTTTTCTGTGGATCTATTTATTCCTGTTCCATTGATTTGGTTTTTTTCTTCATTTCGTTCGTTAGCAAAGACTGCTTTGACTACACAAGCACTTCAGGTACTTAATATTTCTATTTCCCCTTGCATCAGTTATCATTTTCATATGATAAATCATAAAAGTTCAGTCATGATAAACTATTCAATTATATTTTTTTACGACAACACTGCACAAGCTAACATATTATATTGGGTAGGGTGATGCGAATAGGGTGTTGAATCTAAACAATTTCAAATCCACCTTATAATATAAGATGCCATAGTACCAAAAGTGGCATTCTCAAGGGTTTCAGCAACAACCATGTATACTGGAGACACTGAACATGCACACCAGTAATATATTGACTGGCACTTTAACACAAAGACGGGACACCCTTACCCTTTTGGAGCCAAATTTGGACAGTTAGTACACATAGGATCAATGCTGAAATCTTCTGCGGAGTTCTCTTTATGTTCATCAGAACAAAAATTTTGAGAAGTTAAACAATAGTTACGAGCAGCTCTATCAGCACTCATTCCTTCAGCAGAACGACTGCCAGCATGTTCAGAGAGGTAAAGAAAATCATTGGCTATGGGATAGCCGGTATACTGCAAATGCACACGAATCTATACAAGAAAGAGAAAAAGAATTATCAGAGTTCATATAGCATCTCCTTCACAAAGAAAAGTAAAAGAAAACTGCTCATATGATCCCATCATAATTATAATTCTTTTAGCAACAGAGTCAAAAACCTGCAGTTCTGCCTAATTACAATAATTTCGTTGCAGCTATATTATAGTTTATTTTGGTGCTCAGCATATCTCATTTTATGCTTTATTAGCTGTGGCTCCAGCGAAGTGTAAATTATCTAATATTGCATTCTCTTACTTGATGAGTTCGGCCGGTGATTGGTTTACACAAGACAATGCTGTGAGTTCCATTGGTACTAATTCTATTAAATTTGGTACATGCAGCCTTCCCCTTAGCAGGAGAATTACCACAGGCATCGTCAACCTGCACTGACAAGCAAACAAGAACACCCTGCAATTAAGTATATTGAAAAAGAAAAGAGAGTGGTGGTTATAAGTACTATAGAACTATACACTCTGAAACTCAGATGCAATTATCCAACTTGTGAGTATCATGAACAAGAGGAATCCATTTTCCAACACTCCACAAGTTATCAGTTAGTATCACATAATCTTGGCAGTTGATGCTACACATTATCATAAAATTCCAGTGTGGTTTCCCAAAAATCCTATTGGCGTTCATAACGAAAATTAAATAACAAAAAAAAAAAAGATGAGAATATATGCATTCAAACATCCAGACAAAGAATCATACAAGTGCAGAGACTGAGCTGCAGAAGACTACTGAAGCCATCTTAAATATAACCTGGCGCGAGGACAAAACTTCAGAAAAATCAGAATGCCATTTATTGAGTGGACATGACCTATTGCACCAGGGCAACATCTTATTAAAAGGGCAACAAGAAATGGAAAACCTCCAGATCCTCCACTCCAAAAGGAAATGGCCACCTTAGAATTCAAAAAAAGAAGAGCCCCAAATATATAATGATTCAAAAGCTATATTATATGACCTTGTGTTGATCCCAAAGCACTGATAACATTTTACAAGCATTATTGCCTACAATGGCAGGTAAAAATTGCCTATATCAGTCCCTAATTTATACTTGAACGTGTACCTGAATATGGACAAACATTGAAGCACATGATGCAATGTAAAAGAAACTTAATTTCAGTTTCATAAAAGAGATGAACAAAGAGCCTAACCTCTGCTGTGCTCTTTCCTTCTCGGGCATTATAATTTATGTTAACATCAACAACTTGCTGCAATGAGGATAAACAGTAAATGTCAAAGTGAAACACAGAAGATAAGTGTCTGAACTTTAGTAAGGATGCCGATACATTTCGCAAAAAATATGTTTCCATGTGTGAGGCATTCAAAATTTAGCTAAACTTCAACTTAGGAATTCTAACAACTAGCAGTTGGTTGTCCTTTTAATACGCCAACCAGCTCCACTAAGAGGCTATATTTTCTAACTCATCATTTTGAATGTTTAAATAATAACTATTCTATGCTTGCATTTTGCCTTACAGCATCTAATGTCAAATGCCATTTTATTACATAACAATCACAAATCTGTCCATCCAGTTAGTAGCAACAACTACACCTCTAAGAAATTTTCTTGTATTCTTGGCACTTCAGAAATTTCTAGTTTGCAGGGACTACAGTAACAATCTAGGGCTGAATAGCTCAAGATCAAATTGGATATGAATTGTGCAAATTGCTGGTCTTGAAAAAGAGTGTACCTCATCCTCTGGAAATTCCCCAATGACCTTTGCAACATATTGTTTCTGCACCATACCAGCTTCAATCTGCAGCAAATCTAATTTAGGACAGTATTCATTATATAAATTAAAAATAATTGTATGACTAAATAACAATAGCACAGATGCCAACTGCCAAACAAGAAATGTCTAATTCAGTTTGCAGCAATATTCTAAGTTGAGGATTTCCAGTCTGAAATGTCTAGCCCACTAGGCAATACATTTCCCTGGACAGTCTGTCTAAATGAACACAATGTCTACACATTGCCCTTAATCTTTCACGTTGACACTGAAGAATAAATCCAGTTCAACATCACATGCCTGAAGACAATAAGATTGTGCACTTTCTGCCTCAGTACATGTGGGCACAAATGCAAAGAAGCAAGGACGGAAAAAAAAATCTCACACAGTAATTTATCTGCGTTATATTTTCTGAAATAAAAAAAAAAAATTATACAAACATGATGTGAAAACAAGAGCTACAAATGTCCAAAGTTGATGCCCAAATACACAGATGTGATGCATGCAGATTTGCATTAGGACTTTACCTCCTGCCTGAAAAGGTCGGCCTTCATAGCACTTCTAGCCAAGATAAGGAGTCCTGAGACAAGCCGATCAAGTCGATGAATTGCTGAAATGATCATGTTAAGAAAGAAAATTGAAAATAGGAGAGTTGCAGGGGGAATAATTCCTCCAAAGAAGAAAAAGAAAAAGAAAAAGAAATCATGTCAAAAAAATTTCATTCATGACATTGAGTGCTCCATAGTATTAAGTACCATGTACAATTACAGGACTTGAGTTCAAAATTATTATGTTCGGATACGAAATAGAGGTGCTAAATCATGTGCCTGCAGAATGCCAACAACAGTATTCTTACGATATTGGCCACAAGGATGCACCTGCATAATTAACAAAAACACAAACATTCAACAGCATACAAACAGAAATAAAGCCTAACCATTCCTATGACAAACTAAAAAAAGAGTCAGATGATTAGAAAAACTGACCATTTTAATTGATCTTACAACACACAATTAGTCATATCATACACATCTTGATTGAAGAAACACAACAACAAACAACTGATAAAGTAACAGATACTTCTCATCCAGACCATCAAATAAGCTGATGAGAGCCTGAAAAAGATAAAAACATAAGAGACTTACAGGGACAGTTGCTGGCTTACAAACAGTTACAACATCTGGATCTTTATGAAGTACAGGAACATCCCAAGCCATGACTGGTGGTTCATGTCTACAACCTTTGTAAAATCAATTTAAATTTTGATAAAAAAAAAAAAGCACTTTTATCACAGAAATTGCCTTATTCATTAACCTGTGCACAAAATGGCTTATTTTTTGCGACGACTTTACTATATACGAAACAGGCACCGTTTCTCCATCAACTTGAATTCGTCCACATTTAACAGCACTAACCTAAATCACAATTTTTTTTCAAAAAAAAAAAAATACACACTATTAACAAAAGATTCAATTATAAAGTGATGAAACAAAATCAGTAAGAAAACTAATGTTACATAGTAATCATAAGGTCTGCCTTTGAATTCTTCTGCGAATAAATCCACAATCGTCTTTCCGGCCCAACGATTCTTAACCTGCACAAAAATTAACAACAAATACCACAAGAATTAGGGTTTTGTAGAAGGAGTTACGTCAAAGTGTTCAGAATAAAGATGGTGAAAAGGCCAGGACTGACATGAGAAATGAACTCGAAGTAGTAAGGTCTGACATGGCGCCGCCCTGCACAATTAAATTCCCGCCAAAAAATAACGAAACTGAAAATGAAACAATTTTTTGTCGCTATAAATTAAACAGAAATAAAATAAAATACCGTCGCGAAAGATGTAATCGTGTCTCTCAGGAGGATTTGCCGGCGTTTGCCACACTATTTCCATGTCGTTTCTGTTTTCTTCTTCTCCTCTTTTCCTCTTCATTTTGCTCCACCTTCTCCCGACCTTAATGTATCAACGCTACCTAGCAGAGTTCAGGAAGTAGACAGCAGACAAGTAGATAACACAGGATTAAAACGGCACGTCGTGGGGTTTCAACAGTGGGCCAGACGACGTCGTTTATGTTTCTGTTTGGTAAAAAAAATAAGAAAACAAAGAAAAAAAAAAAAAAACAGCGCCGTTTCGTGTCGGTTTGTCTTCTTCAGTTCACCCAGAAATTAGCCTACCTATCTTTTCAAAAAGACGAGCCCCATCAGAAGAAAAAAGAGTTTCGATAAGGATGCATGGTCTCCCTTAAGCTGCCAACCACAAATTAGATGAACAAAACGAAGGTCTGGATCAATTTAATTTTTTTATTCTTCTATATTCACTACGTAGAAACGATTGATTAATTGTTCAGTTTCCATTTACGATCTTTTCTCTTTTTTGGGTACGATTTCAGGGTAAATCTTTGGTGAGCTTCTCTTATATCCATAATTAATTCAAAGAACAAGAAAAAAAAAAAAAAGAGGAAATTAGAGTGGAATTAATTAATTAATTGGGAGAAAGATAGAAAGGAGAAAGGAAGTGAAGAAGACAAATGCCGGAAGAGGATTTGGTTGATATAAAGTTTAGGCTTTACGATGGGTCGGATATCGGGCCGTTCAGTTACTCATCGGCGTCGACCGTTGATATGCTTAAGCAGAGAATTGTATCCGATTGGCCTAAAGGTTTGTTCTTTGTTGTGGGTAGGTGGGTGGGTGGGTATTGTTAATTCAATTGGCTATTCGGGTTACTTTCATCTGAATTCCCAAATTTTTGGAGTCTTGTTTTTGCTTTTTATCTAGCTTAAGAGAATTGTTATTTACCAGAATCTTTATATTATTTCATCATCTGGGAATAACAAAATTTAAGCCCTACATGTTTGTCAAACTATGAATCACATAAATAATTCAGTCTTAGGTTATGATATGTTTGTACCGTGCTCAAACAATGTAAACTTGTTTTGCTTTTTCTCCTGTTATAAGAAAACATGATCTGGTGTCAAACATGGGCAGGCGAAAGAGATAGTAGGTCACTTCTTATTCTGGAAAAAAAATGGCCTCTCTGGATGGGGATATCTTCGTCCAATATGTTCATATTATGTGGTGCTTCTCTGGCTATACATTCCTTAATACCTTTTTGTTAATATTCTTTTTTAGGTAAAACAATTACTCCGAAGGCAGTCACCGAAGTGAAATTGATTAGTTTTGGCAAAATTTTGGATAACAACGAAACTGTTGGCCAATGTAGAACACCTTTTGGTGAAATTGCTGGAGGAATTATCATAATGCATGTTGTTGTACGGCCATCTCTAGCAAAAACAAAAACAGGTAGCTAGTGTATTAATTATCTTTGCTTATAGATTTATTCTTCTTTGTCCTTTCAATTGTTATGTGAGCTGAGTTTGGTGGTTGTGGACTTCACTTGACGACAGTGAATGCGATGATCTTATAGCTGATTTAGATTTGGGAGGTGGCAAATGTTTCCTGCTGATAACTGGGGTCTTCTAAATATTAAGATGCCCAGTTTTTAGCTGGAAATTTAATATTTTATTGTTATGTCGTTTGTGTATGTATAATGATGTCTAGTTTTGGGCTCCATAAAGAAATCATGTTGTTAGAGTGCATGGTTCAGACAATTTGTAAGTACTTCATGATTTTGAAATCCTTTTTAACACATGCTTGTATTTAAACTGATATATTTGCATGTACACATCCCCCTGCATTGCAAGCAAGATGAGTTTTTCATACTTTTGTTGCTTCTTAATTTGGCATTAAGTGTCAATCAGCATTGAACATCAACAAGCTACTTTTTAGATACTACAGAACTCCATTTATGTTATTCATTTCCCTTTTTTCTTAATGTAGTAATGGTTTTTTGCTGAATTTGATGATTGCTAAAACTTTCCTACTTAACATTGTACAACTGTACAGGTTTCTATTATTCTAAACCTCTTGTTGCTCTAAAAAACCTCTTATTGACATGTTCTTGCTATATTGCTTTTAACAGAAAAGAAAGTAGACAACTCACCCCAGAAAATTGTGTGCACATGCTCCATTTTATGAAGGCTAATGTGTAGATATTTGGAAAACGCTTCAGGTACAGTAATTGTTTTCTTTGAACTTTTCATGTTGGATGTTGCTGTATTCATGTGTCCGACTACCTACCGAGTGTTGTCAAAAAGTGGTGATGTGTTTATATGTCCTAAAACCTCTGTACCCTGTTTTTTTTTTTTTTTTTTTTCGGTGCTTTGTTGAGTTCCTGTGCTGTTTCAGAACAGTAATAGAAAACTGTATAGACCCGCTGATGTAAGGACTGGTTCCGCCACGATCAAAATTTGAAATAGAAATACTTTGGGTGTTGATGATGTTATAGCAAGATCAACAATTTGTGATCGGATTCATATCATTTTATGCTCTTGAATTAAGACAAAAAATTTTGAAAATACACTGCTAATGCATATTCAGATGGTGCAATCATGCCCATTGCAGTTGTGACGGGAGAGTCGCATGTCAAATGAGAGGATGAGAAGGGTAACTTCTATGGCAAATGTACAAAGCGAAATTTTTGCAACATAAATCCTCAGAGAAGAAAATTGCAAAGTTTATTGACTACTTGAAGTATGGGTTAAACATTTATGTGGTCACATAATTTTGTACTTATTGCAGTTTAGGTGTTAAACTTTGATTCATTTCTTTTTTATAACTACTTAAGCATCACTCGTAGGTGATCTAGTGGTGAATTGATGATGTGGCAACCGATATAGAATGTTCACCTTACCTCTCTTTTCCTCCCGAATCTTTCTGTAAATAATTATCTCCCACACGATACTCCTTTTAAACAACATGTCTAATTTCATATCTAATTTTCTTTAGTAAAACCTCAAAAATAAAATATAGAAGATCTAGTAAAACCTTAAAGCGCTCAAAATTAAAACACAATAGTTAGCAATGGCCACATCTCTAAATCTGATATTTGGAAGTGAGCTAAAACCATCACTCTAGCTCTCGGCTACCCATAATGGTAGCAAAATATCATCACCTGAACAACTGTTAGTATCATTGATTTCTCAATACCTGGATTTCCTCTTGTTCTCTAACTGCCTCTCTGCATCTCCATAACCACTACTCTGGCTCCAATGTCACTATCCTCACCGTCTATTTTAATGGCAGGATCATCATGAGTTCTTGATAAAAGAAAAAAAAAAAAACTCAAAGCTAGTGGTAGAGATAGAATTTGTTAGTGAAATTATTGATAAGCAGATCCTTTAATCCTCAGGCCCTTCTTTGTAATGTCGGTGCTGTATTTGTTTTTTTCTTTTCTTTTCATTTGGTTTCCCACAAAATAGGTTGAAATTAGAGATTTTATTAATTTGTTAGTCCAAGAATGGTTTTAATCAGGAACTTTGAAACTATAATTGTGCTTTTAATTCAATATGAATGAAAATCTAAGGGGTGTTTGTTTAGTAAAAAATGAGGGTGAGAATTGGAATTAAAATAAACGATTATGATTCCTAATATTTGGTTGACCAAAATTAATATAGGAATGAAAATGTAATTTTTCCATCAATGGGAACATATAAATTAATAAAGATATGCAATAAATGTTTGAATAAAAAATATTTATCAAAAGTAAATAATTTTTATACTTTTAAAAAAATTATAATAATTACATAATTATAATATTAATATTAATATTTAATATATAAAAATAATTATAATGTTACTTTTTATATATAAAAATTATTACAAAAATATTTTTTCATAAAAGAAATTTTAGTTGTTAAATGATATTTGATTCTCATTTTCATTATCATTTCCTAATGAAATCAAACACCTTTTTGAAATTTTTATTCCCTTTCTCATTATCATTTCCGATCCGATTTTAATTCCAAAGTACGAACGAAACACCTTCTAAATTTTTTCTAATTTATTAAATTTGTCTTTTTTCTTTCTAAATCAATTACTTTGTGTGTGATTGTTTTTTTTAATTTACAAAACATTGATCACATTCATACTTTATTATTGTGTCATTTCCTCCTTGTCCTTGTTCCTTTATCAATAATGTTCATGTTTTGAAAATGTTTCAATATGGAGATGGTGCTTTCCAAAGCATGAAAGAATCGAGAGGGATGGAGAGAGATGGAAAAAGTGATTTTGTTAAATAGGATAAATTTTAGGCTGAAAGAAAAAATATTTTTTAAAGAAAATATTTTTTGATGTTTGGCTAGAACGCCAAAAAACAATAAATGCAAGCAGTTAGGAACTAAAGCTAAGGTGTAAGTGAATGATAGACTGTGGTGTCATAGAAACTAAAGAATCTCTGCCGCACTTGACGAAGGAGGATGATCAAAGCAAGAAAAAAGTCAAAATACGGACTCCGTATGGAGAGGATTCTTCTAGCTCTGTACAAACTGGCATCTCTTTTCACGATAAACTTATGAAAAATAATCAAAGGGTGGTGAGTATACAGGACGAGGTCATAATTGATATTCTTGAGAATGACGTGAGAACAAATAAGGAAAACGAAGTACCCATTGTAGAGTTCTCTAATCGAATTCAGTGCCTTCTGGCAAAATCAATGAAAAAGATAGTTGTTGTAAGACTCTTGGGAAGGAAGATAGGTGTACGCGGTGGGATTTAGCGCGCGCTCAAGTGTTTGGTAATCACGGTATTGTGTGGGCTCGAAGCCTACTAGGAAATATAATATAGGTCTTGGGCCTATTTAGAGATAGAATCGCCACCTGGATAAAAGTTGGGACATACTGTACAACAACTGAATTCCACGGAGGTTCTTAGAAGTTGTCATCAGAGATTGGGTTCGGAAACTAGGTATGAGCGTTTGAATGCTCACCAAACCTTGCAGTTGGCCTCCATTTGTGTTTTGAACTTTTTACTTTTAATTATTTAATTATTTCCTCATTTACATTCAGAATTGCACTTGCCTTCATTTATTTTCCAAATTTTACAATTAAGTCCAAGTTTGCACATTAATCCAATTTTATGCTTTTGAATCTCAATGGTCAACAGAAATAAAATAAATAATAATTTACAATCATACATTCGAAATCAAATAGGGGGAAGAGATTAGGGATTACAACGCTTTGAGCAAAATAAAAGAATAATATACAGAAAATAAACCAAACATATACCAAAAATAAACCAATAATAAACATAAACACAATGATATAAAAGGGGTAGCTAATGAAGTTGACTACTGAATGATGAAAATCATCAAGTAATTCTTGCAATAAACACACAGTTAGTTCCTTCTTTCAAAATACAAAATCGTGTATAATAATACCTACAAAAAATGTTCCAAAGAAAATGGGTTTTCATATTATGAACTAAATAAATCATCAAATAATCAAAGTGAACATCATCATGCAATGAAATAATTATGCCTGAAGTCAAAAAGGACATGTTAAGTAAACATCATGACAAAAATTAATGAAAGGAGTAAAGCTAGACGATCGACCAACCTGTCAATGTGGCGATCACCTCATTAACAAAAAGTGATGCCTCTGTGATGAGGCGTAACCTCATCAACAGACCTCCCTGATGCATTTAAGGCGAAAGAATCATATAAAGATGTGTAAATAAAAAAGAAAAGCTTCTTGGAGGCTTGTCAATGTGGTGATCGCCTTTATGATGAGGCGATCACCTTATTAACAAGAGGCGATGCCTCTTCACGATTGACAGGCTAGTTTGACTCTCAAAACAATTAGACTTCTACTTTAAGCAAACGATACATGCATATATACATTCAATAAGTACCAAATCACAATTACATGCAATATTCTAAAGGATCACATCAATGAAATGAGATGTCAAATAAAAAAAACTAAAAATATACCTAAAATATACCAATGACTTGGTTAAGTACAAACAAAGCACACAAAATGATGAATATATTGAGTTTAAATGCAAGTTTTTACCAAAATGAGAGGCCCTCAGAGATGTGTCCTTGATTATAATCCTCACTAAGATGTGATTCCTATTTTAACACAAACTTCCTTCTTTCTTCTCTTAAGAAATGTCAACTTTTTTTAGCTTGGATCTACCCTTTCTCCCTTAAGGACGTTTTTCTTTGTTTTCTTTTCTTGTCTTTTTCTGAGCTCTCTCCTTTTTTCCTTAATCCTCAATAATGGTCTCTTGCTCCCTTTTTTTTCTCTCTCTTTTTTTCTTTTATTCCCTACCTTACCCATGCCCCTAAGCCCTCTAGCTCATCATGAGCCTCCATAGCCTTTTTTTTCCCCCAAAAATCTCTTTCTCACGTAAAAATAAGTTTGGGGTATGGGGTCCACACCACTTGGCTACCATGGTTGCAGCTGCAAGTGGTTTGCCATAGGGGTGGCGCCTCTTCGATGAGGCGATCGCCTCTGCGATAGCTGCCAAAGAGGCGATTGCCTCATTGCATTGAGGCTGCGCCTCTGTAGCATGGGCCTGGGCCGATTCCAGACAATTAGGCTAAGTTTTGGGCTTTTTAGGCTTTTAGGCTTTCAAGTCCACTTTCCATTGGAGATTCGATTTTCATTCTTATATCCAAGTTTCACATTCTTATCAATGGGCTTAACAACGAACCGGTCAAACCAAGCGCCCCTAATTCATCCCCTAACACGGGCCGATCGAATCAGGTGTCTACAGTTTGCCCCCTAATTTTTTAAAAAATCAAATGCATGCAATGACCATTTTTCAAAAAATCACATGCATAACAACAAACACATAATAAGATGAGCAGCATACCTGACTCTCAGGTTTCACCCGAGAGATGAATCCTTCAATTCTGAAACGTGATCATGATTCTCGAGTTTTTCTAGCCTAATCAGCCACTCATTAATATTTTATAAAGTATTCGAAGACTATTAACCTCGGGTTTTCCTAGCCCGATTACTATCTTGCTAGGGACATGGTTTTTCCTGGCCCAACCATCAGTTACCTGAAACATGATTCTCGGGTTTTCCTGGCTCGATCATCACAACTCATTAAACCTGATTCTCGGGTTTTCCTGGCCCGATCATCACAACACTAAAACTTGATTCCTAAGTTTTCTTGGCTCGATCATCACAACACTAAAACTTAATTCTCGAGTTTTCCTGGCCCGATTGTCACTACTCATAAAACATTATTCTCGGGTTTTCTTGGCCCGATTGTCACTACTCAGGAACATGATTCTTGAGTTTTCCTGGCCCGATCATCACTTAACCTTGACTTTGGTCCTCAAGTTTTCCCGGCTCGATCACCATTGGGGATGTGATTTTTGGATTTTCCTGGTGTAATTATCATCTCCCCGGGGATGTAGACTTCTAAGTTTTCCTGGCCTAGTCGTCGTTTACTTTTAACTTTAGGGATACTACCCAAACAGTCATCTCGATCTTTGAGCTTCGGGGATTTAAACTCGAATAGCTCTGTCTTTGAGCTTTGGGGATTCAAACCCGAACAACTCTGTCCTTGAGCTTCAAGGATTCAAACCCGAATAGCCCTGTCCTTGAGCTTCAGGGATTCAAACCCAAACAACTCTGTCCTTGAGCTTCGGGGATTCAAACCTGAACATCCCTATCCTTAAGCTTTGAGGATACTACCCAAACAACCCTTGTCTTTGCGTGGCGTGGGTTTTCCTGGCCCACTCTTCTTGAAACTTTATTTAGACAACCTTTATCCTTGAATTTCATCTTTTTAGCATATGATAATAACCCCTCTCTTTTTTTTTTGAAAAACCCTAAACTTCTACCTACTATAAAAAGTAACCTCTCTCTTATCTTCCTTCCTTTTCACTTCTGTCACTTTTCCCTTTTCCTTCTCTCTTTTTTCCCTACACTTTCTGCACTTTCTGTACCTTTCTTCTTTTCACAGATAATGGAGAATGAGAGAACACCTCCTGTGTCTGAGTAGGATCACATCCTGCCTTTTGTTAGCACTTCTAAGAGTCTGGGACTGGCATGAGGAGGCTCGATTCCCCTCATGGCGAGTCTAGGGTCCCATATCTATTCGTTTGCATCTAGAGAGGTTAGTACCCAAATTTTTTTGCAAAATCATATTAGGTCAGCGATTGTTCTTGCATTTTTATCATTCTATAGCATTATTTGATCAAACAAATATGAAATTTGTTATTTTAATTGTCAAAATTGAGAACCATCGTTGTCTGTATCTCGCAAAGGTAATCGCCTCTTTGATGAGGCGATTGTCTCATCAATGAGGAGATCGCCTCATCGATGAGACGATGGGCCTCTTGTGAAGAGGTGATAGCCATTCTTGCTAATTGAAAGGTTATCGCCTTTTTAAAGAGCCGATCACCTTTTTAAAGAGCCGATTGCCTCTGTGATGAGATGATCGCCTCTGTGATGAGGCAATCACTTCATCGACAAGGCGATCTGCGTTATTTATGTGCTTGTTTATTCTGAACTTTTCTATGACAATAAGATGAATAAATTTCACTTCCCTATTTCTTTACTTGTAGCATGATGCTTAGACATTTAAGGGCACCGGGAATTTTCATGGAGCCTGAGTTTTTTATGGCTAGCTGACTGACGACTAGAGGGATCAAATTCAGGAGACTAGATTTGAGGTCTTCATACTCTCGCTTCCTTCTGAGTAGGGACGCACAGATTATCAGCCACTACATACTCTGATGGAGAGGTAGTTCAACACGACTCGCACTTTCCATCTCCTATTCAATGAGCTTACTCTAGACCCAATGTCATTTGCCACCATCACAGGGATTGCTTGCGCTAGAGACCCCATCCCTTTCGACGCGAGCCTACACCAGCTATCTTTGGATAAGGCTACATATATCGAGCGACTTTTAGGCATGACTCCTGATATAAAGAGGACTCACACCTTCAAGCTGGACTCGATCAGGAGCTTTTACACCCGAGAGTGAGCTATGGCGATGATCACCCCTTGCGAGGTTAATCAGGTGGTGAGGGCCTTCCTACTCTACTTGTTTGGTACCACCTTCTTTGCTAACACTGCCAGCTCCATCGACCTGATATTGCTGCCAGTTCTTCGAGACCTCGATCAGGTACCTACATTTGATTGGGGTAGCTATGCTCTAGCGTATTTGTACTAGAGTATGGACGAGGTGGTCTGAGGCGCTAGAAGGTTTTACGGCTTCTGGCATGCTGTTTTGGTAAGTCATGATCCTCCATTTCCTTATCTTATTATAACCTCCACTTATTTATTAATTACTCAGCCTCTCCCTTTTTCTTTTTCTTTTTTTTCTTTTACTTAATTTTGGGCTATGGAGCTAGAGCTGCTTGTGGGCGTGATGCGAGTAGGGGATCACTTCCCAGCCCTCGGTAGATGGGGTGCCAGTCGCATCATGAAGAGGCACCTCACATAAGTTTATATCCACAGACAACACCTGAACTCTTTAACATAAGACACGATACCTATAAAGCACAACCCTTCTCATTAGTGAATTATGCATATCCAATTTACTTACTTGTTGACATCTCCACTTTTGCAGATCTGGAGCAACTTGTGGGGGTCTGAGGATAGTTGGACCACTGAGATGACTCACTCCAGGCCCCTAGCCTAGAAGAGAGTACTCCTCTGGGGTCCTGGATATCGATTTTGGTATCTGGCCAAGTGGGTCTTAAACTGGAGGGGAGGCGTTAAAGCGAGACGAGTTCCCAGGTCTCCTCCCAACAGTATACTTTGGGCTCACGAGTTAGAGGGTGACGACCTTGCCCAGGCTGTTGCAGGCTCACCAGCCGTAGATCACATGATTCCTATGAAGAGTCGATATGCGGAGTTCGTTCGAACTCACCTTCTGCTGAAAGTCCCTTTTCATGTCGTTTCTTCCCTTCAGGTATATCCCTATCAGCTTTCCTCACCTTGAGAATTGATTGCGTTCTTATATGCTTTTCCTGTCTTGGCTTTAGGTTGCACCTGCTAGGCCCATGCCCCCAGTTAGATCTCGAGTATGAGAGAGAGAGCCCTTGAGGCGTTGACTGGATCTAGGCAGGGAGGATACTTCTGTGGCTTGTGAGCAGGCCAAGCCGACTACTGCCCCTAGTTCTGAGTTTGTCCCAGGCAGCCTTATTCATGTCCCCGACCATTTAGGCCGATAAAGGTTCCTCCTGGAGAGTTGTCCCGTCAGTTCTTGACCCTAGACGAGGACCTAACACCCGCATGCACCCCTGGTGGTGCTCCTCTTGTAAGCTTTTTCCTTGCCTATTTTCATTATGATTCTCAAACTAATAGTTAGTTTTAACATTTATTTCAATGATGCAGATTCCTCTGGAGTAAGGCTTATATATATACCGTATGATAGAGGCCCAGAGAGACTACATGCTGGAGATCACCCAGCAATGGAGGGTAAGAATCTCTTTATTCCCTACATGTATGCATGCTCACATGGTTTACTAACCTGTGATTTGTCTGAACAGGATCAGGATGAGGCTAGCAGGGCGAGGATTGCCACTCTCGAGCATTAAATTGATCTGTTTCAGATTGATGAGGACAACGAGGATGAGGACAGGAGTGGTAGTGGCGCTGGAGGAGGAGATGACCCTGAGGGTACCAGATTAGATGCTTGATGTACAAGGGTCAACAATCATTATTTCTCTCATTCAATCTTGAACAATGAACACATACATTTTTTCATATATTTGTTGATTTATTGACAGATTGTTTATAAAACTCGACATTCACCTCAACTAAATTTATTTATTCTTATTTACATGCGAACTAGTTTCAATGATTACATGTGTGTTTGCCCCACTATATTCCGATTTACAACTGTTAAGATTTGTACAATTCGATAAAATGAAGCAACCAACACTATTGAAGAGGCGATCGCATCATTGATCCCTGATGAAGAGGCGATCGCCTCATGCTGCTGAGGCGACTCCTCATCAATGAGGTGATTACCTCAGTAGTAGGTGGTCCTGCCCCTTTAAAGATCCGTATGCTTCTGTCCAGCCTACTTTTTGAGTTCCCTTCGTCCCTAGTCTCTTATTTCTCTCTCTAAACACTTCTGAAAATCGTAATCATGATTGAACGGAGTCTGAGGCTACTACAACTGATCTTGAAAGATTTAGACAATAAATCTTGGACTAGGTTAAAGCCTTTTCACCTTTCAGTCTTTAAATCACTCCATACTAGGAGGATCAATTTCCCTTTCCTCCACACCATGGTTCAATTTTAGGATCCCCATAAACTCATTTTTTGATTCAGTACAACAGAAATATGCCCTCTACCAGAGGAATTCAAAGCAATTCTCAGTCATCATGCAGATTCCACTTGCCAACTTGCGATTCCCAACCTTGAAAACCAAATCCTAACTCCATTCAACTCCAAATGGCACATACATTGAACCTCCCACCCCAGTCCTCTTTTCACTATATCATCATTTTAGAAATCGTATTAGAGTCCTTCTTTGAGGTTGCCATGGGTGTGAACAAAAAAGAAACTTATCAACCCCGTATGATGGCTCTCTACTTGTATGCTCAGTTTTTGCTGGTTTCTCCTTCCGGACACTGTGATCCGAAGGTCCTTTCTATTCTCGATCAGGTGGAATCAGGGTTCAATCCCTTCCCTCTCATCTTAGCAGAAACTATCATTGAATTGGATAACTTCACAAAAACACGATGATTCTCAAGAAGCCCATTCCTATTAGAGGTAAATTCTACGTTGTCAATTCCTAACTTCCAATTGTCCTATTATTTGCATCTAATCATTCACAAACCTGTAGATGTGGTTTTATGAAAAGTTGGGTCTGCTCGAACCTCCTCAAGACATCAGACGTTACAAAGCCAAGTATTACCGAACAAGGAAGCTACATCCCATTCTTGCAGATATTCACAGCTGGCTATCAACATTCCTTAACACTTTGATCCACTCGATGTGCCCCTTGTGGGGATTGCAGCATGTGACCATTCAGTCCTACACATATTGCATCTCGATTGTCGATCTTCATTTTGCCACTTTTTACAATCCAGCCCGCCTTTGCCATCAATATGGTCACAAACAATGAATCATGGAGTTAGTTCATGAGTTTGAACCAGTGCCCCTTTCTCAAAACTTCCTGGATCACTTGGTGGCAATTTGGCCTCGAAGAGTCATCGAGAGAAATTTAAACTATGACTAAGATCAGACTACTGATGATTATTACAAAGTATGGGTTTATTTGCAATAGATAGAAAGAGATGAATTTATTAGAAACAAAAGGACAAGGAAGTTACAAATGTTGAGCTTTCAGGGTAAGCAATAAAAGAAAAGAAAACCAAATTAGCTCATGAAATTAAATCGATATTTCCCTTTTTGTTAGATGTAGTTTTCCTTTTTTTTTAATTAAACGGCTTGTAATAAACACATCATACTATGTTTAACAATAATTAAAGCAATCTGTTTCATTTCATTTAAGCACAAAATGTATATACATTTCACTTCTGATACATCTCATGTTATTAGTTGGCTTGCCCTTGCAAGTTTTCCAACTAACCATTTTGTATCTCTCTCTCTCCTTTTACATGTCCTTGAATTTTGCCTGGACCACCTCCTTTAAGGTTTTCAATCTAATGGGACTTCCTTTTTTTCTTTTTTTTATTTTCTTTTTTAGTCTCTACCTTTTGCCTAAATAGCCTCTTTTTGAGGTTTTCTCTCTAGCGAGACTTTTCACATAAAGTATTTCTTGGGTTTGTCTAAGTTAACGGGCTCCTTGAACTCGTTGCCCTATATGTCAAACAAAATGGCGATGCCTTTCAAAAATAACTTCTTTACCAGATACGGTCCTTCCCAATTGGGCTTAAATTTCCCTCAAAGGTCAGTCATAACTGATTTTGTAAGCTTCAACACCAAATCCCCTTCTGGAATCTTCCCCAGCTTAATCTTGTTATTGTAGGCATGGGATATTCTTTTTTGATACAGCTAAGAATGATATATATCTTTTATCCTCTTTTCATTCAGCAATGTCAACTGAGCCAATTGGCTTTTGACCCATTGATACTCGAGGAGTTTAGTTTCCAGAAGGACTCTCAATGACCTTATCTCAACCTCCACCAGCAAAACGGTCTCACACCTATAAACTAAAGAGTATGGAGTGACCCCTATTGAAGTTCTAGCAATGGTTTGATACCCCCACAATGCAAATTGTAAGTATTCTGTCCAATCTCGGTAATTTTCCAACATCTTGGCCAAGATCTTTTTCACATTTTTATTGGTTGCTTCCACTACTCCATTTGCCTATGGCCTAAATGGAGATGACCTGTGGTGCTCAATCTTATAGTCTCTCAATAGTGTAGTCATTTCTGCTAGAAATTGAACGCTATTGTCCGTAACTATGTGGTGCGGCAAACCTTATCTGCAGATTATGTTCTTTTCAATGAACCTTATCATCTATTTTGACCCCACGATAGCATAAGATTCAACCTCAACCCACTTGGAGAAATAGTCGATAGCCACAATAATATACCGATGATCGTTAGTCACTCTTGGCCTTACCTCTCCTATGATGTCAATCTCCCATACAGCAAACGACCAAGGAGAAGTCATTCCCTGAAGCTCCATAGATGGTAAGTGGCTAACAATACCATAACTTTGGCAATTGTGACATTTCTTCACAAATCTAACACAATCTGCCTCCATGGTGAGCCAAAAGTACCCCTGACGGGCTATTTTCTTTGCCAAGACTGTTCTATTCATATGTGGCCTGCATATCCCTTCATCAATTACTTTCATAAGCTTTCACGATTCAGTTTATCGACACACCTGAGGTGTACCCCGGTTGGCATTCTTTTATATACCATCCCATTATGACTTATGAACTATCAAGATAATATTTGTAGGGATATCCTTTCTTTCCTATCAGCGTCATCCAAAAATTTCTCAGTTTCTAGATACCTTTGTAAATCATAAAACTAAGGTTTCTCAGTAGCATCAACTGTTCTCACCCTCACCTCTTTGTAACAGGGGGCTCGAGATTTTGTTAGAATTAAAGGCCTAGCTTCTGGTTGTTTCCCACTTTCCCATATGGAGGCCAGTGTGGCTAAGGCATCTGCTACCTGGTTTCCTTCTCTCTGTAAGTGAACAAACTTACACTGAGAAAATGAGCACAAGATAGTAGCCAACTATTCCTAGTACAGACGCAATTTGTCTTCTTTTATCTCCCATTCTTTAGTAGCTTATTTTATGACTAACATGGAATCCCCATAGACAGTAATATTCTCTGCCCCCGTGCTGCGCAATGCCTCTAGACCAAAAATGCAGGCCTTGTATTCTACTTGGTTATTGGTTACTTTAAACTCAAGTCTTTTTGCCATTAGGATCATTTCTCCCTCTAGTGTAACCAAAATCATACCTATTTCGACCCCCTTGTTATTGACAGCTCCATCAAAGTACATTTCCCAACCTTGTATCTCTATCGCCCCTAGATGTTTGTCAGGAAACTCCAACTTCCATTCTTGGTTGTCATCCACTGGACTTTATGCCAGGAATTCTGCTACCGCCCTTCCCTTCATCGTCTTTTTGGCTACATACTCTATGTCAAATTTTGTGAGTAGAATGAGTCACCTAGCCAACTTTCTTCTAAGAGACGGGGTCTGTTGGAGATACCTGAGGGGATCGTGTTTGGAAACTGCCTGCACTTTATAAGATTGAAAATAATGTCGGAGTTTTTTCATTGCCCAAATCACTTCTAGGCATGTTTTCTCCACTAGGCTATAAGTAGTTTCATAAGACAGAAGTTTCTTACTCAAGTAATACACAACATGCTCTATTTTCTCTTCACCTTCCTACGCCAACATTGCCCCTATTGCATCTTTTTCAATTGCCAGATACAGGATCAAGGCTTTACCTAGTCTTGGCGGTTGCAAAACAAAAGGATTCATCAGATAATCCTTAATAGCTTCAAAGGCTTGTTAACACCTTTCATCCCACACAACGGGTTGATCTTTCTTTAAAATCCTAAAGATGGGATTGTAGACAACTGTCAATTTGGCTATAAATCTGTTGATATACTGTAAATGCCCCAAAAACCCTCGGACCTCTTTTTCATTCTTTGGTGCGGGCATATCCCTGATTGCTCTGACCTTATCTAGATCTACCTCTATTCCTTTCTGGCTGACAATGTGTTCCAATAGTTTCCCAGATGTAACCCCAAAAACACACTTCTTTGGGTTCAGTCTGAGATTATACCTCTCTTCCCTTGCCAGAAACTTATCTAGCGCTTCAAAATGCCCTTCCCTGGTTATAGATTTCACCATCATATCATCCACATACACTTTTACCTCCTTGTGGATCATGTCGTGTAGCAAAGCAGTCACCATCCTCTGATAAGTGGCTCTTGCATTCTTTAACCCGAAAGGCATCACTTGGTAATAGTACATGCCCCAGTCGACGATGAAGGATGTCTTTAACTTATCCGTCACTACCATCATGATCTGATTGTACCCTGAAAATCCATCCATGAAAGAGTACATCGCATTGGAAGTCGCACTATCAATTAACATATCAATGTGTGGTAGCAGAAATTCATCCTTGGGGCAGGCTTTATTCAAATCTCGATAGTCCACATACAGTCTAACCCTTCCATCCTTCTTAGGAACAGGAACTATGTTTGCCAACCACTGGGTGTCCTCTACCACTTCTAGAAACTTTGCCTTCAACTATTTTTTGACCTCTTCCTTAACCAAAAGAGCCCATTTCGGCCTCAACCTCCTTTGCTTTTGCTTTATTGGCACTATGTGGGGGTATGTGGGGATCCTGCGTTCTAAGATCTCCCTGTCGATTCCAGGCATGTCTTCATAACTCCAAGTAAATACTTTTTGTCTTTTTTTTAAGATTTCTTTCATTTTTTCTCTCTCATTATGAGTTAAACCATAAGCAAGCAATATATTTTTAGGATTATCATTTGTGCCTAAATTAAATGACTCAGTTTGCGTGGAATTAATGTCAAACATATGCATGAAATGATCATCACAAACAGAATAACCATTAGGAAACACATCACACAAATAAGCAAATTCAGACTTTATTGCATTCACTTTTGAAAAGAAAAGATCATCAGTCTCAAACAGAGAAGCAAAAGAAACATCATAGTCATTATAAAAGGTATCTATGATAGAGTTGAGAATGTAGGTTTTAAAATCAAGTTCTTTACTTTGATTATCAACACCTTTCTGCTCTGAGGTAGCTTCATCCTCTTTAAACTCCTCTTCAGCTAGCACCAGCTCCTCAGTAGGGGCTTCTTCAATAGCAACACCCTTGGCTTTATTCACAAATTTGGCAAAGATTTTAAACCCTAGAATAACTTCCCCAGCCATCAAGAGAGGTTCTGGAGTCCCACTGTATGGGTACCCGGTGCCTTCTTTCGTAAAGATCTCCTATAGAGTTTTCTTTTCAGCCACGGCTTCCTTTTCCTTTTCTTCAGACTGGCCCCAAACATCTATCTCTTCCTCAACTCCATCAGCCTCTTTGAACCCTAGCCCTTCTTCAAAATAAGCACCTTATTTCCCAAAAACTTTGAAGGTCCACTTTGATTTTTTCCCAACCCCATGCCAAGCAAAAAATTTATGTTGCACATCATTTTTAGAACCTTTTCATCCATCTCATAAATTACACAGACCTCAAAACTGGGACTAAGGGAAACCTCTTTGAGGATCAACTTTAGTGCAGCCATAGCGACTTTAGTTTTAGCTGAGATGGTGAAAACCCTTCCTTTATGAGGGAATTTAATTTTTTGATGGACAGTGGATGGGATGCTGCCCAGGGGGTGAAACCATGGCCTCCCCAATAAAATGCAATTGTCACCGGGATATCAATTACATGCAAATCAACCTAAACTTCTATAGGTCCCATTTTAACCAATGCCCTGAATGTTCCTTCCACAGACCTTTTGGTGTCATAATAAACCTTGATAACTACCTCAAAAGGCTTTAAGTCAGCCACCATCAACCCTAACTTTGGTAGAATCTTTAACGGACACACATTGATGGCGGAACCATTGTCGACCATCATGCAGCAAGTCAATTTCCCTTTGACCTCAGCCTTGATAAACAGAGCTTTGTGGTGATCCCTCCCCTCTAGAGGCAGATCATCATTAGAAAATGTTATCATCCCTTGAGGGGTTTCCATTAGTGACTTGACCATTTGCTCCGAAGTAGAATTATTTAAGATCTTTTTCTGATCTAGCGCCAAAACCAGGGCCTCCCTATGATCCCTATAATGCATAAGTAATTCCCAGACACTGGCAATAGTCTCCTTGCTTTGCTATATTTCTTTCCCTTTTTCTAAACTTTCTGCTTTTTCAGGCTCAAACTTGGCAGTTTTGGGTTCCTCTTTCTTTTCTTCAACCTTTCTAACAAACTGACTTGGTTCACTCCCCTCGTTGTCCCACAGGTCAACCCGTTCCTCGCCTTCATCATCAGAACTCCATATGTCCAAGATGTGTACCTGTAATCCTATAGGTTGTTTTCTTGGTTTTAAATTCTCAAGTTTGGTTTTTAAGGTATTGTAGGAGACATCAATAAAGGAGTTTAAGACTTGCTCCTCCGTTAGACCAAAGTTGACCATCAAAATGGGTGCATTTGGTGGTGGTACATTTCAGTAATTAGGTAAGGGGTTGGTTTGTGTGTTTGGCTTTCTGGTTTCTGGGTTAATAATTTTACCTGAGTCTATTAGGTCTTAGATTTCATATTTTAATCAGGTACAACTATCTGTGTTATGTCCGATAGTCTGATGAAATTTACAGAAAAGCTTTGGGTTGGCACCAGGTAAGGGTTGTTGTGACGGCAAAAGCCATAGGAGGTTCTTCTCAATGAGCTTGTTAAGGACCTTGAACATGGGACGTCCTAAATTTGAAAATCTCTTAGGTTGTCTAACTGCATTACCTGTACATTATTGCTCGGTGGTCGAATGGCATGAATATGAACATTACTGCTTGAACTGTCTCCCTCTTTGCCCCTAAACCCTTCTCCAAAGAATTTCTTCCCTTGAGCTAGATCTGAGTCTTTTTGGACCCCAAACCTGTATAATTCTTCAAAGCTTCTGATTCCCAAATCCCTCAACTTTCTAGACAGTGCTGGGAAACACCCTTCTATTGTCAGGACTAGTTGATCTGACTCAGCAAGCCTATGCCTCGTTAAAGATAATTTTCCCCTCCAACGAGTCACGTAATCAGTAAAAGACTCGTTAAAGTTCTGCTTGGTGTTCTAAAAATCTCTCAAGGATACCTCTAACTTTACATTGAGACCATATTGCTTGACAAAGGCGACACACAATTCCTTCCAATCTGATTGAACATGTGATTCCAAGGTGTAGTACCAACGGATCGGTGCTCCCTCTAATAAAATAGGGAATTGCTTGATGATTTGGCTTTCAGTCAACTCGGTAGCCTTCATGTAAGTCACATACTGCTTCAAGTGCAAATGGGGATCTTCGGTGCCAGTGTATTTCTTCATATTAGGGAATTTGAACTTACGAGGTAGCAATTCATCTTCCTTTTCCAGATTTAGATCATAATCCAGGGGAGCGACAATACCTTTCTCCTTCATCATCATCTGCATCTGATTCATTACCTTGGTCATACTCTTAGCCCACTCAGTTTAACCCATATCTTTGGTTGGGTCCACATTTCTTTGATTTGTCAGATTTGCCAACATCATTATGTCATCTTCCTCCCTTCCTTTAATTGGGATTTCCTCATCGAGATCCACCGGATTGATTGGTGGTGCATTAGATGGTTGTGCCGATTGGTTTTCCCTGATGAGCTTAGTAATTTCCCCCATCATCTCCCTCATCATAGATTGGGTTTCCTCCATTACTTCATCTTTTAGTTATGCCCTAAATGCTTTTGGATCAAACCCTCCTGCCATTATCACTTCTGAATTTCTGACCAGACGACCTGAACTATTTTGAACCCACCCTACTAAGCTCGAAGGATCTATAATGCTGCAAAACCGTTGGTTAGAATGATGCATGATATGCAAGTCCATTTTATTTTAAGAAAATAATCATAAAAAAGAAGACACACAAAACCAAAATGCGAAGCTTAAATGTGCAAACTTCTGCCCTTATTTCTCCACACACGTATTCAATGGCGAGTATCTTATCCTAGGATTTTTTGCCTGATTTTTAATTATCAATGGGGGATAACAAAACCCACGTATGCAAGAAAACTCTCAAAATGATCCAGACAAGTAATGGTTCCTTTAAATAAAGCCTGAGTCCATTTCCTATAAGTTAGGATCCTTAGCACCATAAACTCACTTGTCAAGGCCCACTTGAAATGGGTCATGAATAGGCATGAGAGGCCCTTATTGACTAGCTTGTTTATAATGGGCTTTGGTTGGATACGAGAGCCCATTTTACCTTGGATTGCTTATCGATAGGCTCAAAATTTATTTTAAGGGTCCATTATATGGCATAACACACATGCACGTGGAAAAAATTCCTAATGATAGTTGCTAGGTCATTATATAGGTTGAGTCTTGGGTAAAAAGGCTTCGGCTCCCACAACGATATACATCCATATACGTCTCCCCACTCAAGGGTCAAACAACGCAGATTAGTACTTATCGTAAGTGACAATAATTAAATATTCCACCACTAGGTTTGAGTGAAACGTAGGTAGCGAAGTACTGACTACTATCGAGTTAATTCAAGACTGAAGTGCTCATTATGTACAGAATGTGTAGTGAATGCATAAATGCAAAAAGAAATAAGAAAATAATTAAAGATGATAAAATGCAAAATACTGGAATCAATTTTTCTATCCCCAATGGAGTCGCCACTATAGGCGGTGGGGTTTAGTGCATCCAAATATTTAATGACCACGACACTATGTGGGCTCGAAGCCCACTAGGAAATACGATATAGGTCTTGGGCCTATTCAGAGATGGAGTTGCCACCTGGATAAAAGCTAGGACATATTATATAGCAACTGGATCCCACGGAGGTTCCCAAAAGCAGTCATCAGATATCAGGTTCAGAAACTGGGTATGAGCGTTTGAATGCTCACCCAACCTTGCGGTTGGCCTCCGTTTGTGTTTTGCATTTTATTACCTTTAATTATTTAATTATTTCCTTATTTACATTCAGAATTGCACTTGCTTTCATTTACTTTCCAAATTTTACAATTAAGTCTAAGTTTGCACATTAATCCAATTTCATGCTTTTGAATCTCAACGTTCAATAGAAATAAAATAAATAATAATTTACAACCATACATTCGAAATCAAATGAGGGGAAGGGATTAGGGATTAGAACACTTTGGGTAAAATAAAAGAATAATATATAGAAAATAAATTGAACATATACCGAAAGTAAACCGATAATAAACATAAACACAATAATATAAAAGGGGTAGCTAATGAAGGTGACTACTGAATGATGAAAATCATCAAGTAATTCCTGTAATAAACACACAGTTAGTTCTTTCTTTCAAAGCACAAAATCATGTATAATAATACTTATAAAAAATGTTCTAAAGAAAAAGGGTTTTCATATTACGAACTAAAGAAATCATTAAATAATCAAAGTGAACATCATCATGCAATGAAATAATTATGCCTGAAGTTAGAAAGAACATGTTAAGTAAACATCACGGTAAAAATTAATGAAAGGAGTAAAGCTAGACGACGGGCTGGCCTGTCAATGTGGCGATCGCCTCTGTGATGAGGCGTCGCCTCATCAATAAACCTCCCTGATGCATTTAAGGTGAAAGAATCATATAAAGACGTGTAAATAAAGAAGACAAGCTTCTTAAAGGCTTGTCAATGTGGCGATCACCTCTATGATAAGGCGATCGCCCCATTGACAAGAGGTGATGCCTCTATGAAGAGGCGTCGCCTAATTGACAGGCTAGTTCGACTCTCAAAACGATTAGACTTCTACTTTAAGCAAATGATACATGCATATATACATTCAACAAGTACCAAATCACAACTACATGCAATATTCTAAAGGATCACATTAATAAAATGAGATATTAAACAAAAAAAACTAAAAATATACCTAAAATATATCAATGACTTGGTTAAGTACAAATAAAGCACGCAAAATGGTGAATATGTTGAGTTTAAATGCAAGTTTTTACCAAGACCCTCATAGATATATCCTTCAACATCAGAGATAGTTCCAGGAGAATATTAATTGGATATTAATATCCATTAAGTTGTCCTTAATATGAATGTGGGGGTAGCCCCTAGTGGTAACAAAGGGAGTAGGAAAAAAGAAAACAACTAAAACAAGTAGATCAATTGAATCTAAATAATTAATTCATCTGAAAGGCAAAACAAAGATGAAGAAGATAGTGGGCAAGTCTACTTGGAATGGTATCCAAAGACTTGAATTGTCTTATCTATTGGATGGTACTCAATCCACCGATCATGTTGACAGAGAGTCAATGTTTGTAAGACTAATGCAGATGGGGTGCTTGAGCCTAGGATTTTATCTCAATGATACTATCTAAAATGTTCCCACCTAATTAGGGGTCCTCTACCCCCTAAATAGGAACACTTGGATAAGGGAGAAGACAGATCCATCCAAGGAACTACCTTAAAGAGGAATCCAAACCGAAGAGGGAACACTCTCTTACAAAGATTATGATTCACTGATCCACAAGGAATCCAACTCCTCCCAGGTTTAAGTATTGCTATATATAAAACCCTATACCCCTCATAAGGGGACATCTCGTTCTCACACATTCAAGCTATCTCACCTTCTCCCTACTTCTATTCTCTAACTTAGGCATCAAAGTGTTTGTGGGGATTCCCCCCACCTCTCACCTTGCCCCCTGTTCGTGCTTTGTAGTATGCCTAGCCCAGGAGTTCCGAAGATCAGTTATCAAGTGGCGCCGTCTATGGGGACTCCTTAGGAAAAAGCCATTCATTTACTTGCTAAGCTAAAGACACCTTCACTATGACTTTTAGCCCACCTCCAGCCTAAATTCCTGAGGTCGGCACTAATCCTTCTGCACCTATCCTTTCGACTGGCCTTTCAGACCCTTTCCCAGCAATAATACCATCGCCCACCTTGCAGCATGTTGGAGCCTCATCCGGACATGTACCTTCACTTTTGAAAAACACCCCGAGATACCCGTCCTTGGGCACAGATCTCCCATACTATGCTCCGTTATAGCACCATCAATCAATACCCTCAATACCTTTTCCAAGCCTACCAGAAATGCCAGCAATAACCACTCCAAACCTAAACACCATAATCCAAACACTCGGCCTTGATCAAATGAGCAAAGAGGCCATGATAAAAAATATTCTGGCACAAATAGCCTTAATGCAACAACAGCTAAGCGCTATAATACAGAGCGGACATACTGAGCCGGCTCCAAATAATGATAATACAGTACCCCGACAAGCCCCAGGGACGAGCACAGGGAAGGGTAAAGCACCAGAAGGGGAGTGTAGTTCATCCATCCCAGCTCTTGATGATTCAAAATTAGCGCAGAAGGTTGATGAAGCAATGTACAAAGCTTGAACTAAACCTAGAAAGGAAGAAGAATGGGTGATGGATAGCAGAACTCCGTTTGTCAGCAGAATAATTCAAACGGAGATTCCTAGTAAGTTTAGAATCCTGCAGCTTGATCAGTACGATGGGACACAAGACCCTATCAGTCATATATCGGCTTTCCAGATAAAGATGCTGCTCCAGAATGTGAACGATGGAATCATGTGCAAAGTCTTCCCAATTACACTCACAAAGAGCGCCTAAAAATGGTTTCATCGGCTCCCAGAGAATTTTGTCACTTCTTTTGAGGACCTAGCGAAGCAGTTCCATATCAGATTCATCACCAATATCCCTCCCGTAAAAAACATTAACGACCTACGGATGTGTCGACAGGAGGCAGACGAATCTCTATGAAGTTACCTTGACCATTTCAATAAAATAGCTATGCAAATTGAGCACCTCGTTGATGAAGTTATCATAGAAGCTTTAAAAAATGGCACCAGACTCGGAAAGCTAAAAGACAAATTAATGACTAAGGAACCGAATACCTTTGCAGAGGCAATGACGATAGCGGTCCGGATGATAAAAATGGACAAAGACATGAGGATACATCGGGAAGAAGACAGGCCATCGATCAAGGATGAATGGCCAAAAAAGAAACGAGCAAGCTTCCCAAAAATGAATTTCAGAACTCCGGCAGATAGATTTGATAGGGAAGCGGACAGATATACACCCCTGAACACCTCTCGATCCAAGATCCTCATGTGGGTCAGGCAGAATGGAGTGGGGATTACACCGGCCAAGAGAATCAGCCCAAGCCGAAGATTTACTCGTGATAGAGGCCAGTACTGCGAGTACCACCGAGAGTACGGCCATAACACAGAAGGCTGCAGAGAACTGAAGAGTGCCATAGAAAGACTGGTGCAGCAGGGAAAGCTTGATAATTTCATTGACGCACCGAGGGGAAGTGGAAACCCAAAAAAACATGACCATGACAGAGCTGAGGCAAAGAAAGCCAAGAAAGAGCCAATTGGGACAATCAATATAATTATAGGAGGAGAAAACACCGGGAAACGGTTAAAGCACAGCAGAGGAGAAAAATTGATACCTGCGAGAAGTGACATCGTTTTCAACCCGGAAGACAATTTGCATATACATCACCCTCACAGTGATGCCCTGGTGATAACTACATGCATAAATAAGTATCGGGTTAAAAGGCTACTAGTCGATAATAGGAGTGCTATCAATGTTTTATCTTGGAATGTGTACAAAGCTATGGGCGGCTCCATCACCAACTTAAAGGCCATCTAGAACCCCATCACTAGTTTTTATGGGGGAACGGTGCAACCAATGGGGATTATTGATCTGGACCTAGAATTCAAAAACTAAGATGATGAGGAAACAAAAATCGTCCGGACTCCATTTAACATGGGAGACATACCACTAGCCTATAATGGGATAATAGGATGGTCGATACTTTATGAAGCAGATGCAGTCACCAGCATCTGGCGATTAACCATGAAAATTTCGATCAAGAAAGGGACCCTTACTATTAGGGGAGATCAGCAAATGGCTAGACAATGCTATCAGATGACCATGAAGTCTTTAGCGGAGGCTTTTCATTTAGAGGCATGGGAAATTGAAAAGCAAGGCGCTGACCCACAACCGGTGGAAGACACGGAGACATTGTGAATCAGGGGAGGAAAGTCCGTGAAAATTGGCAATGCTCTTGATCAGAACATCAAAGACACAATAAGGGAAGTCCTTACCAGACACTCAGAAGATTTTGCTTCTCAAGCCTCTGAAATCTTCGGCGTGGACCCATAGGTTGCCTGTCACTGCTTAAACATCAAACCAGGAGCCAAGCTAGTAGCACAGAAGAAAAGAACTTTTGCCTACAAAAGACAAAAGATCATTGCTGAGGAAACGACGAAGCTATTAGCAGCCCGGTTCATTAAAGAGGTTACTCACCCAAACTGGGTAGCCAATGTGGTACTCGTTAAAAAAACAAATGGGAAGTACAAAATGTGTGTAGACTACACCGACCTCAACCGTGCATGCCCTAAAGATAGCTACCCATTACCCACGATTGATCAGCTCATCGATTCCACTGCTGGCCATAGCTTATATAGCTTCATAGATGCTGCGCAAGGTTATCACCAGATCCAGATGAAGAAAGAAGATCAGGAGAAAATGTCCTTTATCACTCATGAAGGGTTGTAATGTTACAAGGTGATGCCCTTCGGACTGAAAAAATACAGGAGCCATGTACCAAAGAATGATGAACCAAGTCCTCCAAAGCTAGATTGGAACCAGCGTAGAGGTATATGTGGATGACATCATCATCAAAAGCAAGCACCCGGAGCATTACCCAACGGACATGGATCGGGTCCTCCAGTTACTGAGCAAATCCAGGATCAAGTTAAATCCTGATAAATGCGTCTTCGGAGTCCAGGCAGGCAAGTTCCTGGGGTTCTTGATTTCTCACTGAGGCATTAAAGCCAACCTAGAAAAAATGGAAGCCATACTCAATATGGAGGCACCGAAGAGCATCCGCGATATACAAAAGCTAAATGGTAGAATAACCGCACTGGGGTGTTTTATTTCTTATTTGGCTAGGCGATGTCTACCATTGTTCTGAGCTCTTAAAAATTCTGGCAAGTTTCAATGGTCCGCTGATTGTCAGGCAGTATTTGAAGAAATTAAAAGATTTTTGTCTTCCCCACCATTAATCAGCCGTCTGATACCGAATGAGACCTTATATTTATACCTCTCTATTGGCCGAGAATGCATCGCTTCAGTACTGGTAAGGGAAGAAGGAAGCCAGCAAAGCCCTGTTTACTATATCAGTAAGATGCTCCAAGGACTTGAAGTTCGATACCTCATGCTGGACAAGTTAGCCTTGGTTGTGGTTCATGCTTCTTGAAATCTTCGGCACTACTTCCAAGCTCACCATATTGTGGTCCGGTCCCATTTCCTGCTGTGAAAAATATTACAGAGACCAGAGACTTTAGGCAGGCTAGTGCAATGGTCGATCTTACTCGACGAGTTTGATATTGATTACGAGCCCTGACAGTAGATGAAAGCCCAGGCATTGGCAGATTTTGTACAAGAAATGGCTCCAAAAGATATAGCCTTGACCAAAATACCAAAATGGAAGCTCTATGTTGGTGGAGCATCCTTAGCTCAGGGTTCCAACGCAGGAATAATCCTCAGGGGGGCGTATAAGGTTTATATCCAGTACGCAGTCCGCATAGAGTATAATGCCACCAACAATGCAACCGAGTACGAAGCACTCATCATAGGTTTAAAGTTGGCCACTGAAGTCAGGGCCGAACACCTCATCATACACTCAGATTCCCAACTAGTAGTTAACCAAGTCAGCGGAGCATTTCAAGTCAAAGATACCTGCATTGCCAAGTACATAGACAAAGCCAAACGACTTTTGCAACACATCGAGCAGGACGGAGGCCAATGGAAGATCGTCCAGATTCCCAAGGAAGACAACAGTGAGGCCCACTACCTTGTTAAATCCGCAATCTAGAACAGTCAAGCATTTAAGGACATGAATTTCACCGAATCATTAACCAGTCCCAACACATAGGACACTGAAGTTTTCAGAACACAAGTAGTCTCAAAATGTATACAACCCATAATCCAAAATCTTGAGCATGACACACTCCTAGAAGACAAGCTGCAAGCTCAAAAGCTCAAGGTCAAAGCAGCCCACTATTTCGTCCGCCGAGGGGAGCTCTACTGAAAATCCCTGTCACACCCCTGGTCAAAGTGCATTTCCCCGGAGGAGGGAAATTACATACTCCGAGAAATACACGAAGGAATCTGTGGTGCACATGAGTCCCATTATTCACTCACTAGAAAGGCACTACTCTAAGGGTATTACTGGCCCACCATGTCTAAGGATGCCCAACAGCTAATGCAATCATGTCCCCAGTGCCAGCACTATGCCTGACTTAGCCATAAATCTTCTCGACCTCGGCATCCCATCGGTAGCCCTTGGCCTTTTGCCATGTGGGGGATAGACATCCTGGGTCATTTCCCTCCCTCTACCTTGCAAAAAAAGTTCTTAATCGTGACCATTGACCATTTTACTAAATGGGTAGAAGCATAAGCAATCCCAACCATCACAGAAGCCCGGATACAGCACTTTTTCTAGAAGGAGATCATTTACAGATTTGACATCCCCCATACTTTAATTATAAATAACGACAAGCAGTTCGACAACCATAAGTTCAGAAGTTTCTGCTCGGACCTCGAAATAAAGTTGCGCTTCACCTCAATAGCTCACCTACAGACGAACGGAAAAACTGAGGTCACAAACAGAATCCTCATGCAAGGATTGAGAAAAGACTTGACGACAAGAATGAGAACTGGGTCGAAGAGCTGAACAACGTAATATGGGCCTACAGAACCACACCCCTATCATCCACTAGCGAAATGCCATTCAGACTAACTTATGGCATGGATGCAGTAATTCCAGTGGAGGTTGGGTCCCCAAGTTACCGGGTAAGCCAAGACCTCAACCACACTGTCAATAGCGTCGACGCACAGATATGCCTTAACGTACTAGAGGAACGAAGATAACAAGCGGCAGCAATGGCTGAGGCACATCGGTAAAGAATAACCTGGTACCACTATCTACGTAAACCAACAGAGCAATTCAGGACGGGTGATTAGGTACTCAGAAGAGTAGATATTGGCAAAGGCACCTCAAGCACCGGCAAGTTAAGTCTGAATTAGGAAGGCCCATCTCAGATCTCAGAATGCACAATGAAAGAGGTGTACAGACTAAGAGAAAGAGAAGGCAGAGAATTACCGAGGTTCTAGAACTTAGACTCTCTTAGGAAATATTATCAGTAATCTCGTACTCAAATACCCAATCTGATTGAATAATAAAAAATATCTTCATTGATAAAGAATGTCTTTACACATGATTGGTTACAAAAAAAAAGGGAAGATATACATCAACTTATACATATCTACTCTACTATTTGATCACCCGGACCCCCAGGCCCAAAAATTGAGGGGGAAGCAACATCAATAGCCTCTGGATGCTCGCTAGACCCAGCTACAACAGTGGCCTCTTCAAACTCCCTCACAGGAAAGGAACTGGCTTTTCAACGGGCGTCCTCCTCCGTTGTAAGCCTGGCAAGATTGGTTAGAGTTATCCAGTCTAATGCCCCCAAGCCTAATCTTGAGTCTTGAGAGAGCATAATCCTTTTGCACTCAGCCCAGTACGCCTTGAGAAACCCCCCTACCATGCTTTGATATGCCTTCTTATCATTTGCATGAGATTTCTTAAGCTCCGCCAGCCTCCTCTGAAGCTCAGCAATCTGAAGATCATGCTCCTCAATCCTCCTTGTTAGCTAGGCCTGGCTATGTTCAAGCTCATAAGCCTTTTTCTGATTCACCTCTACATTAGATTTGGCCTCCACGTATTTTGTCTGGCAGTACTCCAGAGCTGCCTTAGCGCTATCTAGCTTCTTCTCAAAATCTATAGCTATCATCCCTACCTCAGTTTCCTTTAAGTTGTACTGGCTCTTCAAGTAGAAGTACTGATCCTTCGCCAACAGCAAGGCCTGAGTCATCTGCCAAAAACAACCAGACAACTTAGTCAAGAATCAAGTACAACAGTTGTATCAAGTAGCAAAAACTCTCTTACCTCCAGTGACTGGCCGATCATGGAATCTAGCAATCCATTCGGTCCCTCCTCCAACCAACGCTGCATGTCACCGGGTAATCGCAGCGACTCGGTGTACTGGTCCCATACTTGACTATTGAAGATGCTCGGGGGCTTCATCCTCTTCAATATCCAGCCCCGCATATCCGGACAACCAGATAATCGTGGACATTGGACATAAATCTCTTTATCCAGCCCCTCTGCATCTGACCCTAGGTCGATCAATCGCCTTTTTCTTCGTCTGACCCACTCCAACCGCTCACTTTCCACCGGTGCCTTGCCCTTGGGGTCGGCGGGAACAGCCTCCGAAGCTAGAGGAGCCTCAGTTTTCGGAGAAAGAGAAATTTGAACCTCCTTCACTGTAACTGGCTCATCTACTAGGGAAATCCCGCCCGCAAAATAAAAAATATCAGTCATCTACAGATGGAAAAATAAGACTAGTTAGACAAAACAAAGCCCAGAGCAAAATAATCATACCAGGGGAATGGTTGCGACTCGGACAGACTCTCCATAAATACCTCTGGTACGCATCTTTCGTGGATCGAGCTTCGGCGAGTCTGTTTAGATGTAGCCACAAAACTAACTCCATATCAGGATCGAAAAGTTTTGTTGGATGGGTCACTTTATGACACTCGTCTGACCACATTCTCTGGACATCTAAGAAGTCTGATTGATGCTCCACAATGAAAAAATGGTATCTCCACTTCTTGTGGAGATCCTGAAGTTTAACAAAAAGTGAATGGTTGGGTACAGCTGACAGGGAGAACATCAGCTCTCCCTTCTTCCTAGTCAGCCTGTACAAATACCGAAGGACATCTAGATCGGGAACCCTACCCTCTTCATGCATCAACTGGATGAACCCAGTCAGTATCCTATAACTATTCGGATGAAGCTGACCAGGCGCAATGTTATTCCTATTAAGAAAGTCTTTGACAAAGGGATCTAAAGGAAATTTTAGACCCCCCTTTAGCTGATCGAAATACACTACTAATATACTTAGCCCCAATAAAGGGGTATGCTCCCTAAACCTCCTATCTACAGTGTGGAGGGCATAATCGGCGGGGATGCAGAACCGCCGTCGATACCACCCTAGAAATTCGCTATCTATGTTGGACACAAAGAGGTCAGAACTAATTTCTTCCCGGGGAGCCATAACAAAGAAGGGGACAAAAAATAAATGCAAAAAAAGGGCAAAAAGAGGAGGAAGAAAAAATGAAAAGAATCACCTGGTCACCTCAAGTAAGAATTATAGCAGGAAGAAATAGAAATAGTGGAGGCAGTATAAACACAGCAAAAACAGAATAAAAAAGCGAAGAAAGCAAAATGTGCCAGTTAGCAAGCACAACAGTGTTTATAGAGACACGGAAGGACCTAGAAGCACGCCATTAACTGCCCTCATTATTACTGCGCTCCTCCCTAGGCCACTAAGGGCTTATTGGGAATAAAATAACCCATTAGGCGAGGAGTCGTGATAATGGCGGTGCGAGCATTTCGTTTACTGACACACGAAACGACGCATCAACCACGTGTTCTTAAGAGTTGAAGTAAAACCACTATGTGTTGGCCCACCTATATTTTTGAGTGGGCCATTCCATCAAGCAACTCGGGAGACGTTTCAAGCATCACTCCCAGCCCATTCCGAGCATGTAAGCCTCGCGCCCTGAGCCGAGCATCTAAGTCTCGACCACATAAGTCCAGTGACTGAAGTTGGCACCCTCAGGTCGCTTTCGTAGTACTGAGGTTCCAAGCATGTAAGCCTCGCGTCCTGAGCCGAGCATCTAAGTCTCAACCACATAAGTCCAGTGATTGAAGCTGGCACCCTCAGATCGCTTTCGTAGTACTGAGGTTCCGAGTATGTAAGCCTCGCGCCCCTGAGCCGAGCATCTAAGTCTTGAGCACATAAGTCCAGTGACTGAAGCTGGCACCCTCAGGTCGCTTTCGTAGTACTGAGGTTCTGAGCATGTAAGCCTCGTACCCCTGAGCCGAGCATCTAAAAATCCAGTGACGACTGGTTCCATCTTGCTCCAAAACAGACGGGTTAATCTATTGCGGTGCTCATACGCACTCGTCAAGTACCCCAGCTCCACAGGTTACGATTTGATGACGACCAACCAAAATACTCGGCACCAAGCTCTGCTTATTGTGACTGTGGTTGGCCACCTCAGCTCACCTGCATCTTATAACCCCTATAAAGGCATCTGCATCCTACTCGGACGCGATGGACATAAATATTCGAATACTCCGAGGGGGGACTCTTAATACTATCTAGAATGTTCCCACCTAATTAGGGGTCCTCTACCCCCTAAATAGGAACACTTGGATAAGGGAGAAGACAGATTCGTCCAAGGAACTACCTCAAAGAGGAATCCTAACCGAAGAGGGAACACTCTACTACAAATATTATGATTCACTGATTCACAAGGAATCCAACTTCTCCTAAGTTTGAGTATTGCTATATATAGAACTCTATACCCCTCATAAGGGGACATCTCGTTCTCACATATTCAAGTTATCTCACCTTCTCCCTACTTCTATTATCTAACTTAGGCATCGGAGTGTTTGTAGGGATTCCTCTCACCTTACCCCATGTTCGTACTTTACAGGACGTCTAATCCAGGAGTTCCGAAGATCAATTATCACTCATTAAAGTTTCTTAGCTCATCTCTTTTCTTTTCCTTTATTATGTTATGCATTTTTTCATGGAATTGTCAAGGGGCCGCAAGTCTCCGTTTCAAATGTACTTTGTTGTCTTTCATTAATCTGTTTAATCCAGATGTAATGATTTTAGTTGAACCTAGAACAAGTGGTAGTAAAGCTGACGAGGTGATTCAGTACACCAAATTTGAGAAATCATTTCATGTTGAAGCAATTGGATTTTTACGGGGCATTTGGATTCTTTGGAAGGATAGATTAGATGTGTAGGTGCTGGTTAGTAATGCTCATATGTTCATATAGAAGTGGCCAAGCGGGCTAATTCTTCTATTCTTATGACAATAATTTATACTAGGCCTAACAATACCATACACAGTAAACTTTGGACACACTTGCATTAAATTGCTCATACTGTCTATTTGCCTTGGATAGTTAGGGGAGATTTCAACGTGATTTTGCACGCGCATGAAAAATCTAGTGGCTCTTCGAAACAGGTGGGGAGTTATAAGAAGTTTTATAAGTCCGTTGAGAATTGTCACATGCATGATATAGGTTTTGTTGGCCCCAAATATACCTAGTCAGGTGGATTAGTTCATGAAAGACTTGACAGGTTTCTTTGTAATGATTAATTGTATGATGGTAACTTTAGCTCTCAGGTCAGGCATTTAGCAAAAGTCAGCTCAAATCATCGGCCTCTCCTATTGACTTAGAGCAATGTCAATAATACCTCTTCAGTGAGACCATTTCATTTTTTATCTCCTTAGGTTACCCATTCCCAATAGAAGTCGTTCATTGCTAGTATTTGGGATAAGAATGGAATAGTTCAAGACAATTTAAATATCCTTTGGGATAGAGTTAGAGTCTAGAATAAACAAGTTTTTAGGAATATTTTTTATAATAAATGAACGGTGTTGGTGAGAATTGAAGGGATCCAAGTTGCCCGAGAGAAAAAGGAGTCCAATTATTTGAAAATGCTGGGAGGGGAACTCTGTGATGAGTATAATCACTGCCTTATCCAAGAAGAGTTATATTGGAGATAAAAAAATCTTCTTGTGATTGGACTAATTTTGGTGATCGCAACACAACGTACTTCCACGCTAAGGCCAAAGTTACAACCTCCCATAGGCATACTTCCTTACTAAAACTTTCTTCGAGTGATTGGTACAATGATGCGAAGCTGTTACTAAAAGATGCTATTGCCTTTTTTAAGAAATTATACTCGAAAGAGAATTTCCATCGTCCCATGCATAACATTAGGGGCTGTTTTCCTAAGCTGAGTGAACATGATTACAAATCTCTCTTGAGGGATGTCACTCTTGAAGAAGTGAAAATGACCTTATTTGATATGGCTCCATCCAAATCTCTGGGTGTTAACGGTTTTCAAGCCTTCTTTTGGTAGGGGACTCCCTGTTCCAAATGGTTAAAAATTTATTTGTTATGGGCTCCATAGATGTTGTACTTAACTGTACTAAGATTATTTTGCTTCCAAAATTTCAAAATCCGGAAGTTTGTAGTCACTTTAGGCCAATAAGCCTTTGTAACGTGACTTAAAAGCTAATTACCAAGGTGATAGCTAATCGGCTTAAGCCTTTAATGGAAAATCTTGTGAACCCCCTTCAGTCTAGCTTTGTGAAAGGATGACATATTACTGATAATGTGGTTATTATATAGGAGGTCATCCACCCTATAGGGCTAAAGAGAGGTAAAGCAGGCTACATGGTGGCAAAAATTGATTTAGCTAAAGCATATGACAGATTGAGTTGGCAGTTTATTCTTGACACTCTTACGGAAATTGGTTTGCCCAATTTTTTCGTCAACTTAATTATGAAATGCATCACATCGATCACTATACAAGTGTCATTGAATAGGAAATTATTAGAGAGCTTTAGTCCTTCACAGGGGATAAGACAAGGGGACTCATTGTCCCCTTATATTTTCATGTTATGCATGGAAAAAATGGTGCATGATATAGAGCAGGAGGTTAGTAAAGGAAGTTGGAGTCCCTTTAAAGTTAAGCGTGATGGTCTTAGTATAAGCCATTTATTTTTTGCAGATGACTTAATGTTATTCACCAAAGCGGATATGGTTAATGCTCAGAGTGTGAACAGTGTTCTTGATAGGTTTTATGCAGCATCGGGCCAACTTGTTATTAAAAATAAGTTCTTCATTTTTTTCTCTAACAACAATAGTGACTCTGTCAAAGAGCAAGTGGCTGAGTTCTTAGGGTTTTCTATTAATTCATATATGGGCTGGTATTTTGGCTTTCCTATTATCCATGGTCGGTAAAGGAATTCCACATATAACGGGATTTTGGACAAGTTGAAGAGCAGATTTTGTAGCTGGAAATCCTCCAAGCTCTCATCAACTAGAAGATCAACTCTTGTGAAATCAATTCTATCTACTATACCACATTATTCAATGCAACTACATATGCTTTCGAGTGAAACACGGAGTCTTATGGATGGCCTATCACTCAAATTTCTTTGGGGTTCTAATCAAAATCAGTGCAAAATTAATCTGATTCAATGGCATCAAGTCTATCAGCCAAGAGAGTATGAAGGTCTGGGAATTCAGTGTGCTAGATTAGGTAATATTGCTTTCCTTATGAAGCTAGCCTGGATGCTTATTTCGAATTGCAAAGAGCTATAGGTCTCGGTGTTAAAACTCCAAATATATGGCGAATGGGGATCCGATTGCTATGAGAGATTATTCAGTGGACCGGAGAGGAATTGCTGGGGTTTGGCATTTAGTTCAGGACGGGTTGGGCTGGTGTTTAAGTGATGGTCATCAAATCCATTTCTGGCTTGATAAATGGACAAGTTTTGATAGGTGCTTGAAGGATATGGCTATTACTACTGTTCCTAAGGAGCTTTTACAGCTTAAGGTTTATTACTATGTGGACTCTAGCAGTAATTGGGACTGGTCGAGACTTCAGAATCTATTGCCAAGTTCGGTGTTCATGCATATTACTGCAATGAAACCTTTAAATCCATCTGATGGCGTTAACTATATATATTGGTGTCACTCAACTAGTGGATCATTCTCTGTGAAGTCAGCATATAATGCCATTATTTATAATTTTCTCTGTGAAGTCATTCTCTATGAAGCACTTAAAGTGGAGAGTAGTCTAGCAATGGAGGAGCCCATAACGCATCAGATTCTTTTTATGTTTATGTCTCCATGGTAAAATTTTGACTAATGTCGAAAGGAAACAGAGAAATCTTACATATTAGGATCTCTGTGATTGTTGTGGTTTAGGTGATGAATTGTTGAGTCATGTTCTTAAGGATTGCACCACAGCTAAGGAGTTATGGCTTCGTCTGGTTCCGGCTTCCAAGTTAATCCATTTTTTTCTTTGGATATAGAGACCTAGCTTCTTAGTATTTTGAAGAACTCGTTTGATATACAGGGAGAATTGGATTAGCCATGCCTTTTTGGTACAGTTTGCTGGACGTTATGGTATAACAAGAACATGAAATTATTTGATGAATCCTAGAAGGAGCCTCGTGATCTCTCGGGTAATATAAAATCTCAGGTTCGTAGTTTTGACATTGTGGACTAGCAGATTGCAGACTATTACTGTCCCCAATGTCAGGTGTGAGATATTTCCTGGAAGCCTCCTGATTATCCATGGTTTAAGTTGAACTCTGATGGCGACTTAAAACAGTGTTTTAGTATTGCTAATGCAGATCAGATCATCTAAAATTATATGGGTGGTTGGGTTGGCGGCTTTGCGGCAAACCTGGGTTCATGTAGTGTTATGGAAGCTAAATGTTAGGGTATTGTGCATGGTCTTCGTATTGCATGGGATTTGGGTCTCAAGTGCCTTATTGTTAAGTCTGATAATTTGAATATGGTGGGGATCATCAATTGCACTCTTCGGTTCAAGTCACTCTTTCATAAAATCAGAGGACTTTTAGATAGAAGATGGTAGGTTCAAGTGGTTCATACTCTTCGTGAGGGGAACATGTGTGTGGACTTCTTGGCAAGTCATGCAATTTCTTTTCCCATTGGAGTTTATTCCTTTGATAGACCTCCTGAAGGCATGAGCAATTTGTTATCTTATGATAGCATAGGAGTTTCCACTTCTAGGAGTTGTGCTCTCTAATGACTTGGTCATCCCCTCTAATGAAAAAAAAAAACAATAAATAAAAAAAGAAGATATTGAAAAATAAAAATGAATGTAGTAAATGATGAGAGATGTATTGGAAAAGATATATAATGAGAAATCATTTTTCTTTTGTTTTAAAATTATTTTTCTTTAACTAATAATTTTTTTTTTTAAACTTATTTTTTTTAGTAATTCAGACATTAAAAAAGTAAGGGAAAATATTTTCCTAAAAAATATTTTTTAAAAACAAACGAAGTATTAATATTAAAGATTGTTTTCTTAATTTTGAATGTGAGTCGTACAAGATGAATGGACATGTAATATGTGAAACGATAAACTGAATTTTATTGAATATTTTATATTCAATTGCCACGTCATCAATTCTCTACTAAGTTGATTCTCGGTGATATTTAAATAGAATTTTGGCTACTGAAAAGAAACCATTCAAAGTTTAATATAAAAACTGTAATAACTGACCACAAAATTATTTAAGCCGTCGAACTATTTTATTCATCTTGTGATTAATCACTGGCCCATCTAGATATGCACATAGATCCCCTTCACTCTTAGATCCATTAAAAGTTAGAGAGGTCTGCATCAGAAAGGCCCAATCTACTTCAATAAAAGTGGTTATTTTAGTAGAAAAAAAAGTAGAGAGCAAAGAGTTCATTTCCACTTTTTCCTTTGCATCTTAACCTTTTAATTTCAATAATATGTTTATTTTCAGAGATTCTTGCTTATAGTGTATATTTTGCACTTATAATTAGATGTTTGATATATAATTTAAGTATAAATCAATTAATCAATAAAAATAAAATACATATCTCTATTATTTACAATGGCTGTCTCACACCTATTGTAGGCAATAAATTTACCCTTTATTTTTATGTATCCAAAGTGTTATTCTCCTTTCTTTTCACTCTCAAAAATTTGTTTTTCAGGTGGAATTTAGACTCAGCTGCTGCAACAAATTATTGGCTCAAATTACCTGTATCCTGTATCACGATTTATTTTCTGCATGCACCGTTTATCTAATATAATGAAATTATTTTATGATAAAATAAATTAATATAATGAATTATTTTGCCAAAAACAAAATTCAATTAGCAATGGACAGACGAGCGAAACTCAAGCCAACCGAATTAACAGAGAATAAGGGGACCAGAGAACAAAAATCCACCAAAATTATGTATTTTTGCCTGTTCCTACCAGAGAAAGAAAATTATACATAGTGAAAAGTTCATATGCATAACAAAAGCAACGGAAAAAAAATAATCAATGGAATCAGTAGCCAAAATCATATAACTATTCTTATCATTGATCAAAAAGATACTAACAAAATCATCATTTCCCTATATTCTTATCATTTACACCAAAACCAAAAATTTCTCTCGGAACCCCAACACATATAAATCCATCCTATAACTTTGTACAGATGGCGGCAAACTCAGAAAAGAACTTTCCAACTATTTCAATCCAACTCCAAAACTCAAAGACCTTATGTGTCGTACATATATAAAGATACATATATATATATATATATATATGGGTGTTGGTGCTTGTTTATATTTTTTAGTCTCAACAGACCACTGAAGACACCGACAGAGGATAAAGGAATGTATTGGAATACTCAAAGGAGATGGTATCACCATATATTAGGGGCTTCCCATTGTTAGCGAGGCAGTCATTGTAGCGAAGACGCTTGAAAATCTTTGGGTTGATGAGGCGAGCAGAGCTGAACCAGCCACATGTAATGTGAATTTGGGAGATGTCACAGCCGGTGAAGCATACATTGGTGATCTCCACAGTGTAGGATGGTATTCCATTTGGTAGGGAAGCAGTAGATCCCTGGTTTATTACAATATCAGCACTTGTACACGAATCTCCCCATATTCTATTAGTTTCCTCCATTGCCAATGCTGCTTAAAGCAGATACAAACAAAAAAGGAGCCTCACAATAAATTCCCTGAAAGTGATGGCCTTTTTTTTTTATTTTTTTTTATTATAAAGAGAAGGGTAGGAGCACACTTGGCAGTACATTAAACAAAGCATAATAATGTAACACATACGACCATCCGAGTCTGTCTTACCCACCCAATAAGGGAAGCGTCAGCAGACAAAATACAATTTTTTTGGAGGTGGATCACAGGAATAATAGGGGAAAAGTAACAGATAAATTAACTCCATAAGCATGCAAGAACAATTATAGGGTCCACATGTAAATACATAAAAAATATTCAATACCACCTAATAATCCCTACTACTCAATTTAAGCTAGTTGCTTTCCATGTATGTGATTCTCCTTTAACATAATGAAAAATCGATGAAAGTTACAGCTAATAAGATAAAATTAAAACATATACATTGATAAAATAGCTACCAATTTAAAACATTGACAAAGAGACAGGTAGCAGCAATAGGCAATAGACAATAGAGGCAACAGTCACAAGCTAAGCAAAACTTTTCAATGGAAAGGTGCTATTATTGTTATCATTTTTTAAAGAACGAAAGAATCGGATTTCATGATCCTTCAAAAAGATACTACTCCTCTCTACAGTTGTGTTAATAGAGCATAACACCATTGGTGCACGTTAGCATGAAAACTAACAAGAAATAAGAAAGAAAAAAACAACAGACGTGTACCCCTGACACGGTTATCGTACTACGCACTACTGGAAATTGCTATGGACGCTGCTGCTACAGTACTTACCCAAAAACCAGTTGCCAAAAAAAAGCATAACAAAGAACCTGATCGTTTCAGGGTCCTTCACGCAGACACAGCCAAACAGCAGCAGAAAATTAGAAAAGAGAAAAAAACACGTCCCCACACATCACAAACAGTGTTACTTCCGTCTTCCATTTCAAAAACCAAAAACAAAACCCTAACAACATGAATAGGAAATGTTTAATTTTATCTTACAGCGGCTGAACAGCTTTCGATGCGAAAAAGACGAAGACGAATATCGTGTATAGTTCTTCTCTCCCATTGAAAGTATCCGGTTCCACCCAACTTCACTTTTATCCACGCCTGAAATAAAAACAAATTACCATCAACAGAAAACAAATGATGCATCAGGTGCTAGCGCGAATGAAAAGTTAATGATTATTACAGAATAAACAAATGAAAAAGAATGTTTAGATCCATGGAACACGTATATTATTATCATTATTATATAAAAATATAGCTCACCCATCCCAAAATGAAGCATGAATATTAGTATCAGAGCGAGAAAGGAAAGAACCAAAACGACGCCGAATCTACTTTGGCTTGAAAAGGCTCTCATCGTGGGAACGAATGGAACTCTATACTTTATTTCAGTGCAGAGATAGAGGACGAAAAGGAGGCACCAAGCAACTTTTTTTTTATTCTATAAAACAAACAAAAAAGTCAAAACCAAACGCACAGATGCTTAATTCGGATACAGAACTCGGTGAAAGCAACGAGTCAGACTCGGAGAACTAAACCGCCATTGATAGATACTTTTTTTTTTCTTTTTCGCTAGAAACGAAGAGAGTCACTCTCTCATTTCTGAATATATATATATGTATACATATGAGATATTTAAATCCGCATCAAAGAACGAGAAGGCAAATCAAATCACATCAAAAGAGATAAAAAACGAGAACCGTCAGATTAAAAGAAGAAGCGGTTGAGATTTGACTTTGAAATGTTTTCTTTGTGTTGGTGGCTTAGCTATAAAGCTGTAGGTGCTCACGAGGGTGAAGGTCGTAGCATAAAAATGACCAAAAAACGACGGCGATTTGTACTGCTATTCAACAACTTGTTTAGCATTAAAAAGGCAAACACAGGAAAAGCGAAATCAATACGGTGCATAGATACAGTATTAATTTAATTTATTGAATTTCTACATTTAAAAAGAAGAAGAAGAAGAGAGTAGTCTCTAAAACCGAAGAGATGAGATGAGGTTAAGAAGAGGAAGTTATTGAAGGGAGGGAAAGATTTGTTTGCTGAGACAAAAAAAGAAAATGTTATTTTCCTGGAAAATTTTGAAAAGCGAGAAAAAGTTTTTTATAAGGAAAAAGAAATGAACCGGCAGCACTAGTAGCAGCAGAATTTACTGCGCAAGAACAGCGTAGACTGCGTAGACAAAGCAAAGATATCAGTACAGTACCAAAAAAAAAACACAACAGCAGCAGCAGAGAAACAGTAACAAAGCTTAAAAACAGACAAAAATGGAAGACAAAATCGGAAAAAGCCAAATATGACAAAACACAAAAGCCCCTAAAAAGTAGTTCTCCGATCAAAATACATTCATCTACACAAAGGAGAGTTTAACATTGCATTTTTGCTTCACCTCTGCGAAATGGATTAGATGGATGGCACGGCTTATACAAGAGAGAACAATCAACAACTAAACGCGTGCGTTTTAGAGAGTTTATGTTCTCGTTCTCGAAGCTGCAAGCAGGGAGAGATCATATCATCACATATCATATGTCCTCTCTTCTGCAGCTGTTGATGCTGTATTTATATGGTGGATGGAAGTATTAATTAACCATGGTTAAAAGCTCACGTGGCTGTGTTTTCTGTAGAAAGGAGAATGAATGATTATTAATTGACCATGGTTAAGGTGCACGTGGCTTTTTTTTTTTTTTTAATTGAGACAATGTTTAGATATGATGGGTACGTTGATTAGAGGACGTGTGGGGTGATGTGGGAGCAGTGTAATTATTATTAGAGAGGTGCTGGAAATTATTTAACTAGTAGTATTTAACAACCTAACAATATAGTATTAAGATATAGAATAGGCACAATACATAAGCAGTCCCTGAATTTGACAGTTTTTACCATTTAACTACCTAAACTTACATTTTTACTATTTAAACACCTAAACTTAACAAAAACATAACTTATAAACCCCTCCTAGTCCAATAAAAAAATAAAAGAAGTGCATGTTTTATAATTTTTGACAGAGCTATCACCTAAGTATGACACGTATGAAACCAAAAAAAAACAATAACAAAAAAGTAAATATTGAATACCCAAAAATAATAAAAAGAAAAAAAAAAGAAACCCAAAACATTGAATACGCACACAGTCATTCTCTTTTGTAAATTTTTGCAGAGCATCTCTTTATGTAGACAAATCAAATACCAACAATGAAGAGAGACAGAGAATAAAGCAAAATAGAGAATCAAGTAACTGCGGAGAAGGCTATTACAACAGCAGAAGAGATTGAAGCACAACCTTATGCATTTTATGTCTATAAAATATAATCAAAATAGATTCTATCTTCATACCACTTTCCAGACAAATGTCAAGATCATTTTGCTCATTTTTTTTGAAGAACAACCCTGAAATCTCCTTCAAAAAGGGGCAAGAACATTGCATATACTGCAAATTGATCATCTTTATTATTGAAATGAGACCTATCTCTTAGTTCAACAATTAAGAATTGAGTCTCACATAATCTGTCATAAGAGAATAAGCTTGTGGCCTATACTTTCTTCCTCACAATGGGTCAAATTTTGCAAGAACTACTATTCCATATAGAAAGTAACCAACATGGTAATGGTGATCATTATAAACTCCAAATCCATAATCAGCACCAGAATCACGTGAGCCTTATTTTGTGACATTTCCACCCCATTTACTATCATAAATTAAATTGTTCCCACTAAAAGTTCCCTCCAACCACAACTCAATTATTTCCTTCAAATACCTCTTTATCACTGGAGTCACATCAAGAAAAACCACCTCCTTAGCTATCAAAGCCAACATTGTTGCTCTTGCAATCAATTTGCCATAGAAATAATAAAAGGTTATGGTTATAGCTGATGAATTCAAACCCTCAACATCCTTACAAAGTGTAGACACAATTTCAACAAATGAATCTTCATTAATACCATGAATTAAAACCCAATAATCTCCAATAACACCAATAAGATCACCATCTATACTTCTATATTTAAAATCATTTAAGACGACAACATTTTCATAATTAAAAGCTTAACATGCAAAGGATGTGCAAGCATAAGCAAATCACCCCACCCTTTCTTTTCCCATTTATATTCTAAACAAAATGGTTTAATGAAAACTGCATCACTTGATACTGGATAGCAAGAACTGAACCTATTAAAAATTGCTTTAAACTTGGAAAAATATTTACAATCCATAAGAACATAAGAAGAGGATCCATCATTTTTTTCTTCCCTCTTATTTTCCTTTTTCTTTTCACCATCATCACCATTCTCTTGGTGTCACCTCACCCATCCCTGAAGCATCCATCATCGCCAACCACACCACCGAGCCTGGAGCACTCCTTGTCGATGCCAACGCCATCGCTCTACCACAAGCCGTCGCATCTCGTGACATTGAAGAGTCGAGCAACTTCAGCGCGACCTCATGTCCATGCCGAAGCTGTTATTGTCAAATTTGTTAGGTCTCAAAAGTAAATCAAATTGTTGTATATATATATATATATATATATATAATATATATAGTGTAATCTTGGTGGCTTTTGATTGAATTTAGGTTTTTTTTTTTTCTAAATTTAGTATGTGGGTTTATGGGATTTCAATTGAGTAAGGCACTCTTGGGCGATTAAAATTACTTTCTATGCCACAAATTATGTTTTTGTCAAGTTGAGGTGTTCAAAAGGTAAAAAAATAAGTTCAAGTGGTTAAATTATAAAAACTGCTAAGTTGAGGGGCTGCACATGTACTGTGCCTGTGGTATATCTATCATTGGAGGAAATGTACCATTAGCCTGTTCTTTTCTGAATTGACGATAGTCAATGCCCACGCATTTCAATCTCAATGGAGTTGCACATAAAAATGATAAATATTTTTCAGTAATTTATTTAACAAAAGTATATATATCATAACTTTATTTCACTTAAATAAATTTTGATCTGAGTGATTTCAGAAATTATTCACATCATCAAAATTTATTTTCTATATAAATTGAACAATTTATATATTTTTCTTCTTGTTATTATTTTCTTTTTTTCAAATATTTAAAATATCTCGTCACTTTTACCTTTGAGGAAATGTGGATTAGTAATAATTGCAGTGGAATTAGTGAGACCGGGTTTCTAGGCTTTTTGGTCTCTGATGGGATTTTTGTTTGGGTGCAATGGTAGCCTTACCTGGGTCAGGAATTGGGTTAGCCGAGTACCGAAACCATATTTTACAACTTGCAAGTTGTCTAGATGAGGAAGCTGTCCCACCGTGGAATGTCATCGTCAAGGCATTTTAGGCATTTTATACACAAAATTACCATGCTACAATGAGTTTGTCATTCCAAATGGTCAAACCACCCTTCAATTTTTTTCTCTATTAAGGTAACAATGTGATTTTGACAATGAAAGCTAGCAGAAAGAATCTATCCTATATTTGATTTATTGCCCTAAACATTCTCAATCAAAATATCCACAAAAAACCAAAAAAAAAAAAGTGACATCTTGTAGCAATTCTCTGTACACCGTGGAGGGTGGTTGGCTCGGCCCCGAAGTTTCTTGGTCTAGAATATTGCTAGGGCACCAGCCACTCTGCTATGTCTATAACAAGAATTAGACGACCAAGCTCACCACGACTGCCCCTTAGCCTGTGCTACTATGGCAACAGAACCCCCCGTCTTTGGCCTTGACCAAAGTCAAAATTACTTTTTTAATTTCAACAAATATTTTCTCACAAATATGGGGAAAAAAAGCTCAAGAGTTCAAAACAAAAATGCAAAATGAGACGATGGGCATAGGACAGGACAAATTCAGTGGACACGCAGGAAATTTGGATCGGTAAATGACTAAGAAACATAAATACAACAAAGCCATTGATAAACAATAGCAAAATCAAAAACAAAAATTTGCGAACAATCTGGATTAAAAAGGTTCAGAATACAGATATGAACACCTGCAATTGTCTACATTTTGCTCCTTTTATAACTGACACTAGATCTTCGAGACAGATGTAGCAAACAGGAGGGAGGATTAATAAACTAAAAAAAGAATATTATATACAAAATATTTTGGGAAAAAAAAAAAACAGGATTACATAATCTGGTATGTCCAAACCATCATATGTTAAAGAAGTTACGGTTCTACAAAGATTACAAAATTCCACTTTCCCATATTACAGCTATTTGATTTTATGAGAAAGCAGCTCCTCCAGTAATTTATTTGCCACATCCAGGCACCAAATTACAGGATGGAAAAGCAACTAGAGCCCAGTCAACACTCAGAACCCACTATGAACAATTCCATATCTAATGTCAGCAACATTCAGGGTAAAAAAGATTTGTATGGCCAAGCCATGGTGAAAACTGGGTGTCCGAAAAATGAAGCTGTACATGACTAATGGAATAGAAGCTTCTGTTACTTATTTGAGCTCTTATAACTGGGGGATTTCATCTTTTCCAATAGTCTTACCTTGTCAAGCAACTGCTGGATCGTATTAGAAGCATCCTGCAAGAAAAGGTTACACGTGAGAACCCTACTAAGGCAGGGAGAACTCATAACTCAAAAGACCTTCAGAGAGGTGACCAAAACCTTAAACTTTTTCCTCAAATTGTCCTCTTCCTTGTCTCGCCGGTCCCTTTCCTCTGAGAAAATATCAATGAGACTCTCTTGCTCCTTGTTCAATTCCTCAATTTTCTGCTGTGCTTCTTGCAACTGCATGAGAGCAGAGAGTAATTTCATAGAAAATATCACTTAAATATAAAAAAGGAAAAGAAAGAAACATGAACATCCTAAAAACTGCTTGCTGCACTTTTTTCTTGAACACTTTTTTAACCTCAACTGAATGTAACACCTAGATGAAAACTTGAACTTCTGCAACTTTTTCCACCATCAAGTCTAAGGCAATGAACTATTCACCCTGCCAATTTGATATTGTATAATCTTTTTATGATTGACACAAATTCCCATGCATTAATAGAAGAAATAAGTCTTACCAATGTTTATAAACATCAATTATTCTCTTTTATTTTTCTATTCGTTTGAAAGCAAAGAAAGCAAGGAGGCAGGAGGATTGAGAAGACTGCAAGCCAGTCGAATAAGCTGGTAGCTGTTACGTTGATCTCTTGGATTCCCACCCCTTAAGATTGCCCAGCATAGTAACTAACTAAAATAAGATGACAACATCACATACCTGTATCTCAAGTGTTTTGCACTTGTCACAATTTGATTTACGCATCAATTCACCTTGAAACTCTGATTCCCTTTTCTCTAATCTACAAATGAAAAACAAAGTTAAAAAGTAAAAATAGCATGAACTAATCCTACAGCTACAGAGAAATAATCACCTTTCCTTCAGTTCACGGTTCTCTTGCATCAGCTGATCAATAGTGCGTGAATCAGATTCTGGAACAGCTCTCTGACTATGATCAACACCACCTACCTGCAAATCGAACATCCCATAACCAGTTAACATCAAAACAATGTTAGCAGAGTCCAAGCCTATAAAACATGCCAACATGCACCATCTTTAAGGATGACCAATCATTAGTTCTGTAACAATGACAATGGCTAGACCACACATTACGAAACTACCCAAATAAAATTCCTCACTGACTTAAAAGTCTCTTATAACAAAAGAAAAATAACAAGACTCACCCTAGCAACAATGAATAGCTAAAATATTTTTATGACATCCTTAATTATGGACCCTAGACTGTAATTGAGCTATGGAGGTGATTAATAGGAAAATCAGACAGTGAATCACATAAAATTAGAATTTTTCCAATTTTCTGCCTTTCTGACGTATGATAAGAATAGTATTAAGGGCTCATTAGACAGCCCTTCGATCTCCAGAACTGAAGAAACTCAGGCTTTTTTTTTAATGAAAATGCAACTTAACATTCATTCTTACCCTTCTACATCTAAGTAAAGCAAACGGAAAACAACTACCACTCGATAAGTTCCTAGATCCACTACTTGCACATTTCTAGGAATCAAAAAGGCTTCTAAATACTAAGGGGGCGTTTGTTTGCTAAAAAATGAGTGTGGCAATCGGAATCGAATGAACAATTCCGATTCCTAGTGTTTGATTGACTAAAATTAATATGGAAATGAGAATGTGATTCCCCTATCAATGGGAATCATCATTCCCCTTTTGTTCTTAGGAAATCACTTTTGATTCCCTTAGAAATCAAGTCAAATAAATCATAAATTAGTCAAATATTTAAATATTATCATTTATTTTTAAAATTTATAAATGAAACATATAAATAAATAAAAATATGCATTAAATGTTTGAATAAAAAATATTTATCAAAAGTAAATGATTTTTATACTTTTTTTTAAATTATAAAATATTTTAATAAATAAATATTTTATAATACATAATTATAATATTAATTTTTAATATATAAAAATAATTACAATGTTACTTTTTATATATAAAAAATAATTACAAAAATATTTTTTTATATAAAAAATTTTAGTTGTTAAATAATATTTAATTCTCATTCTCATGACCATTCCCTAGTGAAACCAAACACTTTTTTCAAATTTTCACTCCCTTTCCCATTCTCCTTCCCATTTCCATTCCAGAGTACGAACCAAACGCCCCCTAAGATTAACTTAGTCTACAGGGCATAACCAACATATCACGATAGCAATTGAACTAAATTCTCAAGTTAAAAACCATAACATGCTTGCTGGATTAAAGGATCCATTTATATAGAAAAATATATTTCAATACCATCAGCAACCCCAAATAAATTAAGCAGAATAGAAATTTTAGTTAATGAAAACAAACCTTTGATTGGGATCTGGTAACTGCTTGTCGACTTGTATCTTCAAAAAGTGAAGATGACCGAGTTGTGCGCAGCCCATCTCGTCTAGTAGGAAGATGAATCTGCACATCATCATCATCTTGTAAAGGTGATGACGGTGCTTCTGACTCTGCTCTTCTTCCAGATTTGGTTGGTGTCTTTGTTATGTTACTTCCTTTACCAAAGACATGTCCATTTGCATGCCCCAGGTTTCCATTTCTTGCAAATGTATCTGATCCCTTTCCACCTTTTAGGTTTGCAGAAAAGAGTTTGTCTGAATGTGATGATCCCTTGCCTTTCCAAGCAGAATACCTCTTAGATGAAGAAGGCACCGGTGACTGACAATCAGGAGAAGATCCTGCCAGCAAAGACAATTTTGTGCAAGATCAGTAGTGGCTTAGCAGCAACATAAAAGAGAATGTATTTGCTATCAGGTAACTAAAAGAAGAAAAAGAACTAATAATATACCTTCATCTGCACTCTCATTTATACCTTTCTTATTTCGCCGTGGAGCATACCCAATTTTGTGACAATAAGTGGACCTAACAAAGTAATACATTAATGCTAAACACGGGTAATGGGTAAACCCCCAGGCAACAACTCTATAGAGTAAAGGAGAACAATTAAGGAAATTTTTAGGATGAACAACAAACCAGTAAGTCTTTTGCATTTGTATAAGGCGAGCTTCAAGTCTCGCAAGAACTGTTGTGCGCTCAAATCCTTGCTTATCATGTGCTGGTTCAACAAAATTAGCTTCTAGCACACCTGCCAGCAAAGACAATGCATTAGTCGCTAAACTCCACTAGTAAAAGATAGCTGCATTTTTCAAATATATGGCAATACCTATAACTCCACGGCCGTCACTTCCGGCAGCATTCCAAAGCCTCCAAAATGGCTGAAAAAATTACTGTTAGTCTAAAGATAAAATCAATTTATTGCTATGATTAGCAGCCATGAGGTATAACTTGAAAACACAAATATAGGAATCTGCAACACAAGTTTGATAATTTGATTCTTACTAACAATGTTCTTCCCTATTAGCATGCTTCAAAGTTCATTATCAATTTTAATTTAGTTAGTATTTGAAGCACACAATGAATAAATGTTGGGTTGACTAGCAGATGAAGATGTATATGCTTGTAACTATCAACAAGAATTAAAGAACTACAGAAAACAAGAGAGAGAGATGCCTTTTATTCTATCAAAACAAACAGAAGTAAGCTTTTTCCCATTCATGATTTCCATAGACCCTCCACCCCAGTCCATTACAATTTAAACCTGACACCTTCCACAACATTTACACACATGCAGCAGAAACATCTTTCTTAAGAATGCTCAAGCAGTTAAGAAAATCAAGAAAATAAATGAGCTGATGGTTATTCTAATGGATAAAAGTTTTAGAAAATAAGCATAAGCAATCTGTAAGGGTATATTCAGCAAGAACACATGTTTGTAATAGATAGCTACACACATACATCACTTCATGCAATATTTTAAAGTAAAACAAACCTTAATGAGACGATTTTTGTGATAAACATTGAAGCCTTGAACATCAATGTGATGTTTTGCATCCTTCACAAAGCCAATAGTCACTATAGCTGCCATATGCTGTCAGTAGTTGCAACCAGTCAATATTGAGATTGAAATAATCAAATAAATATGTACAAGGAAAAGACTTATTATGTATTACATTTATGTCTTTAGAGCTCCATCAGCACTCTGCGGCCGATAAGTTATCTCCTGAGACATCATCATATCATTCACTATATTGTGGTGCTCAACATCTTTACCACGAAGAATGATTCGAAAGCAAGGAGGAAGTCTCAAATAGAGAATTGAGGCATAACTCTGGAAGTAGACATGGTGAAGCATAATCAGCATTAAATCATAGACTAGGATATAGATCTAGCATTATTAAAGATGGCACCTAACCACAGAGAGAAGCCTTCTTAATGTAAACATTCTACCAGCAACTACCCACACATGAATTTACTTGCTAATTGCTACTCAATTATTTTTAGTTTTCCAGCATATAAGTTCCACTTAAAAGACACTTATTTGCATTCACCATACATCAGTCTTTAGGGGTCCATCTAATCACTCCTGAAAATGGAACACAACAATTTGAGGATACAGTTATTTCTAAAAAGCACAATATAAATGAAGTTATCACTCATTTAAGACCACATGTTACTTTTCTTATTCGATGGTTATATATATTAAACTTAAGAATAATGAATTAAAGAGTTGGACCAGGGTGCATATATGGCAACAAATTAGAAAGACAAACATTTCACTTTATTCATTTAAAAGATGGAAAATAAAAAGTGTTTAGAGATTATCTACCCTTAATGAATGTCTATAAGTCAGGAAGTGTCTGGAGTTTGGAAACTCTCTTGCCATTTGTATATTCTTCTCATCTCGATTCACACCTCTGAGTTGGATATCCTGCCAGGTGTAAACCATGTAGAACTACCGTCACAACCAAGATAATGCTCAAAACCAAATTTAGCATCAACCACAGCAAAATCCAAGAAGAAGAGTATAAACAAAAGAATAAGAAATTGATAGCATACATGAGAGTCAGTGTCAAAATCGAGCTCCAAAAATCCTTGATCATCTTCCCAAAGATTGTATATTACTATTCGTGTTCCATGATCTGACATCAGATTAAACTATACAGTAGAAAAAACAATATGATCATAATCCAAATAACTGTTGATAATGCAACTGACAATCATAAAGCTGCCCCATGGGGAAGTAAGTGTAAGCTATGCAGTAATAATTCTTAAGTGTAAGCTATGCAGTAATAATTCTCGACAAAAAACATTCCAACATTACATTTACAATGTAAACAGGAAGGATGAATATAAGGGGAATGCAAATTGATCAGTTTACTTCTATGTGAAGCATATGTCTCTGCATGAATTGTTATGCTCCATAACTTGGTAGCTGTATATACAGAATGGAATATTCTCATTCTCAAGACCACTGGTGTAATAGCCTCATCCAACAACATAAAATATAATAAAAACAATGAACATCTCACGATATAAGCACATTGTTGATTGAATCCAGAATTGGATTATGACAAAGATAATGAAAATATATGTGTGTGTGCGCATCGCTCACCAAGGTTTCTCAAGTAAATCTACAAGCACTGTGTATTTGTTCATTTGAAGATAGCATTGAAATAAAACCATACAAATGCACACAAATCTTCAAGTAAGGTTCCACGTTTAAAGACATAAATAATTAATCACTCAGGTTCCACGTTTAAAGACAAATAATTAATCACTCTGCTCAATTCTTCATGTCCCATCTGGTGACAAGGGACTTGGCAGCTAAGCATAGCATGCCTTAATGATCAAGAATACAGCATGAATTACATATATCAGTCTCCCACAAAGATATTAAAAGCAGAGATTCAGCAAATCAATCTTCTTTTTCTCCATTACTACTTGTGTTTTTCACACCCAGAAATAAAAAAAAAAAATAACATAAAAAAAAAAAATGATACCTGACGAAGGAGGTCTGCCTCGCTAGAAAATGGTGACCATTGAACTATAGTGTCTACATTTCTGTTCCAATCACCACTAGAAAATCGTGCCATTTTGTTCCATTCTCGTCCTTTTCTTTCATAATCAAGCTTTTCACATTAATTCACCAAAAAATAAAAACAAACATTAGAAGTGCATGAAGCAAATATAAATCTAACAGCAAGAAAGCACGATCCTCATTGAAAATAGAAGACAAGGAAAGTTATACTTAAACATGTGAAGGCAAAAAGTTGGACGTATTTGATGACATAGGTCACATGCACCATGTAATCCAAACTGGATGATGAGTCAAACAAAGACAATTAACGAAGAAGTTTAGGATCCTGAATTCAGCACTCTTAATAATGTATTAAGGGAGAAAAAATCCAATTACAAACCATTGTGTAATAGAAATTGAAAAGGCATTCACCAAAAGCAACACATCAGGAAGTAAAGAAAATGTTAATGAACTACACTTAAAGCCCACTCATGATGGAATTAAAAAAAAAAAAAAGCATAGGAAAAAGACACAAACTTAGGCTCTTTAATCGTGGTCAGCAAATCCAATGTTGTTATGCAACCTAAAAGTGATTTACTTGATCTTCATGTCCTTGCTCTTTCTTTGTCAAATACTTATAAACCAAAACACAAAGAAGAAACTCACATCTTATTAAAACCATAAAAAGTGAACAAGCACCACGATAAAGTTTCAAAGGCACTAAGAAAATTGTTTAGTTATGACAACCAACAGAATTGTCACAATTAACATAACTCCAGGTAACCCCAGATGCAGGTCCTCTTTCCACCCAGCAAAAAAAAATTATCAATTAACATATGCATCACAGTAAGATTATAATATTTTAAAGCCCAAGGTCATACAAAATGAGGCACCAACAAAAGTAAACATATATTGAAGAAAGAACCCATGTACAAATCAATACGAAACTTTATATAAATCATCACTAAAAAAATTTTGCATGCAGCTTCAACCCAAGATTCGCGAGTTAAGATAGGGTAGGGGCAGGCATTAAATAGGGTACTGATATATACAGTATCCCCTTCGGTGTAATGTAAATGTCTTGTATCCTAACACTATTCTTTTTAACATGAATGAAAAAAAAAATGTATAAAAAATTGAAATATTAAAAATTCAGTAATTACAAAATCTGAACTGAGATTTACAGGAAAGTCGGATGTCAAATTTAGGACTCTAAAAAAGTGGAGAATCAGTTGTTCTATAAAACATGGAAGTTAAGATATAAGGCTGAAAAAGGTGTAAAAAAAAAAAAAAAACCTGCTTTAATTTTTGGGGTTAAAATTAAGCAGGTTTTTTTTATCTTGAAACAGTTATTACTAATAAAATAAGAGTAAGATGAAAAGTGAAGTGTCCTAATGCAGGATAGAGTTTCTTACCATGGGCACCACAATATCTTCTTTTCCTGTGCTCCTCAAAAAAGTGTAGGAAAGCAATCCAATGCTCTGTGTCGAACTGAAAACAAAATTATCCAGTTATTTCACACAGCACAGGTAAAAAAAATCATAAATTGAGCATGGTAACTTTTGAAATTTAATTAAACACTACAATAAATAGATAATAAACTGAAACTAAAAACCAAAACTAACAAACATACATACTGATGAATGATAGTATCAAATGGTAAATTAATGAGAGAAAATTAGAAAACTAAGACAAAAACAATTTTCTCATAAGACCATAAATTCTGTAGTTATTCTCTCATAAATGTGAAGCACCATAATTTTTAATTAAGTCAAGGGACTATCATGAGGAGCATTGGAACAGGAATCGCATGCAATGCAAACCACCAATGAGATCCATGCTGTAAAAGAACATGCATTGAGGTCTTTAATGTCAAATAGCCTATCACATGAAAATCACTCAATTATATTAGACATAAACTCCTATCCTAGATATAATAATTAATGCAATAATGATACTTAAAGTGATAACCCTCCATTCCCAACAATGCCAATAGTTTATCCAAGTTATAGAAAAAGCTAAATGATAATCTTGACAATCCAAATAGGCAATCACTTATCTGTTCATACTACTGAAAAATGAGAAAACAACATTTGCCACCCATGGAGGACAGAGCTATGTAAAACATGCAGTAAAGACACTGTTTGCAGACCTTTTTCCATCTTTTGCAGGACAGCGTGAGAATACAATAACATCCGCTCCAAGCCTCATTGTGCTAGTCTTAAATCCATTGCCATCTAATAAAAAGTGCATACATACTCAGAATGTCTCTCACCATAGATGAATCAGTCACGAAAATACCAAATAAGAACACAGTAGTTTACACTGTCCAATGGTGTTAGCCACTTTGCTTTTTACAGAATATCCCAAGGACATGCACTGCCGCATTTTATCTGGATCCATTCCACCACCATTATCTGAATGAATGTTTGAGAAAATCCAAAAAGAACATAAATCAAGAACACATATAACATCTTAGCATTAAAAAAGCAAACAGAGAAAAAAATGAAGAGAATAAGATGAGTGGAAAAATTTTTATCAGAATTAGGAATATGATATCCCCAACCTGCAATATTACATTAAGGAATAAATAAATATCATATCAAGAGATCCACTCTTGACAAATAAGATCAATGAAAGCAACACTCCACACCCTCCACGAGAGGTCCAATCAATATTGGAAAAGAAAATGGTTTTAAGACATTGGTGCACAAGTAATCCATGTAGCCAACAACTTCAACAATATCATCAGTAATCAATGTATCCAACAATTGTGATTAAGTGATGATACTATTACAGTTGAACAGCTCTCTCTAGGAAAAATATTCACAACATGTATAGGTGAGATAAATACCTTCAATTAAAAGCATTCGGCTCCCATCCTTCCGATTTTCAAGCATATCAATGTTGACATAAGTTGCTCCATAGCAAACCTGAAATTTGCAGAAAAATACCATCATAAAAAAAAAAGACATCCCATTTGCCACATTCTCTGAAAAGTTTTTGACAATAAATACCTCATCCAATGCATTGTCCAAAAGTTCTGCAAATGCTGCAAAAAATAAAAAATTAAAAAATAAATAACTCTTAAGAACTAAAAACCAATACCAAAACAAAACAGTCTCAACATCATATCTAATCATCAAAAATCATAAAAGAATAATATAAGTTTACCTCCAAGAGCCCACTTATGGCTGGTTGCATTGGAATGCAAAAACTTAGGATGAACCCTCACATGATCCATTCCACCTGAAGATAGCAAGAAAACAAGCAAAGTATAAATGTCAAATGTCAAAGAGTAATGTTTGGGACAGTTAGCCAACTATGGCCAAATGTCCTAGTTGGGTACATTGGTATGGTAATATATTCACATTTTATATCTATTTATTTCCACATAATGCATGCCAAAGGCATCCATTTAGCAACTATAGGATTATAAGCATAGCTGTCCAACATCTGATAAGCTTTCATAATTTAAATGACACTTGTAGAACATAATGAATATCTTACGTTGTGAAGTTACATAATCTTCCTTAGGAAAAGAGATTGGCAGGAAAGATAACACAAGATCCCTAATGCGCCAAGTAACCAAAAAAAAAAAAGGAAAATCCACCCATAATCCAAAACCACAGAAATGGAATTAAATGTCAGAACAGAAATACATCAAGCTGTCAATTCTCCCATGAATTCACTCGATAATCAGTCAAAGCATGCCATGACAACATTACCATACCCACAGCAAATGTCAGTTGCAATAAGACGTTACTGTTCTCCATAAATTTCCAGCTCAAAAAAAAAACGCCACCACTCAAAATCTTATAGAAAACTTACGCAATGCAATCAAAATTAAATTTAACAATCCTATTAGGCTATATTAGGATAATAGCATTATACCTTAATAGCTTTCATTAATAAGCTACCTAAAATGAAAAGTCAAAATCCTTCTCTTCTCAAGTACTTTTCAACTCGCTTAATTATAAAAATTTAAAAAAAAAAACATAGTAAGTATGCAGAGTTTTGAGAGAAAATACAAACCAGTAGATAAATCCCAATCTCCACAAGGAGCACCTTCATAATCTCCAGCCTTCCAAAACTGCTTGCAGCTTTGACCGGTCAAAGTCACATTCACGTTCCTGTTCGACTGCGATGCCGTCACCACCGCACCTGAAATCGTGGGAGGAGGAGGAGGAGGAGGAGGAGAATCCGAAGGGTGAGCCTGATTAAGTGGAGCTAGAAACCCTACCGGTAACACCACTCCTAACTGTTCAAGCTTCCTCTTCTTCTTGGAAACTCCGTCACCGCCGGACGAAACCCTAGCAGCGTTAGAGTTTCCGTTTTCTGCATTGTCCGATTCAGAATCCGAGTCACTACTGTCGCCGCTACTGCTGCTGCTGCTGCTTAGTTCAATCAACACAGCAAGGTCTTTAGAAACGCCGTCGTATCCATGATTACGATTTGCCGTAGCCGGAGTTTCGATCACCTCTCGCTTTACGCGAAATTCTGGCTCCATTAGAAAACTAATTTTTTGTCTAAAATGCAAATAAACCGATGATGGAATCGGTTGGATTTTTTTTTTTTACTGGTAATTGTGGAAGGATGGAGCGGAGCAAGTGTTCGTCCGTGCTTGGCTAATCTGAATATTGGACTGCACGAGGAAGCGCGAGAATTTGAGTTTGGCGCTTCGGCGAAAAGCGAAGTACGTATGAGTCTTTGGCGTTCTTTTTTGACAGTTTATTTACAGCGAGCGGCGCGAGTCTTGAGAATTTTCCGGATAATGTATCGCACGGGCAGCGGTAGTGCTGGTGTTATAATTAGACTCTTACGAGTTACGAGGAATTAGTAGTATGGTCCCAACTTAAGAGACTCCCAACTCTGACGCCTTAGCTGGATAGTTGTGTTTTTGATTCGGTAATTAATATATTATACCTTTTTATCATAGGTTCAATAAATAGTAAATATCTTAATTCATTTGAAAAAACATGAATATATAATAAAGTTATATACATAGTTGCCAAAAGTAGATGCAAGTCGATATTCGAAATGGCCAAATATCCTTTTTCACCCTTGAATTTTATCATTTTTGTCTATTCATACATTAACTAAAATAACTTTATATTTTTTTTAAATTAATTTATTTTAATATGAGATATGCAGTGTTAGTAAATTCAAAAATTTATATTTAAATTATTTTATTATTTGTGATTTATATATTTACATTTTATTCTAAATTATATATTTTATGTAAATACGTATTTTAAAAGTTAGTAAACTTGCATTAGGGTTATATTATTATTATTTTGAGAAATTATATTTTCATTAATATTGAATATTATTTAATTATTTCATAAGTATAATTTATTCTATATTATCTTTATTATTTTCAAGGCTATATATATATATATATATATATATATATATATATATATATATATATATATATATATATATATATAACACCAAAAACATCATCCCTTCCTCTCCTCCCCGTCGCACAGCCGAACCACCATCCTCATTGTGCCTCCCAGCCTTCTGCCAGACCACCACCACCCTCCGTTGTCTTCTCCTTCCCCTTGTTGCCTTCCCTTCTCTTTCATGGTGCCGATAGAGTTCGTTTTGCAAAGAAACTAAGTAGCTCAAACTACCTCTATGAATTTTTGTATGATTTTTGGAATTTATTTTGATTTTTGTGAATTTTTGAATATTTTATTATTATTTTATTAATTTTTGTAAATTAATTATTAAAATTATAAATTTGGTATTTTTGGTGTTATTATGAGTTAATATTAATTTTAGAATAAAGAAAATAATTTTTAGAGATATTATATAATTTCTATGAATTTTTAGAGTTTATGTGAAAATTAAATATTAGGTTAGAATTGGATTTTTGTTGGAGTATTGGTTTAAATATGTGTTTTAATTAATATTAATAATATATATGTTGAGAAAATAATTTTTAGGCATTTGTATAATTTTTAGGGAATTTTTGAGTAATAATAGTATATTATGTAAATTTTTGTATTATAGGGGTAAAAATGTAATTTTGTGCTAATTATAACTAAATAATATATTGTGGTTGGTTTTAATAATATTTAGGGAATTAAAAGGATTTTTACAAATTATTTACTATTTTTGACTAGTTAACACTAATTTTCGAAAATTATGTTCAAGTAATATGTATTATTTTTAAGTATTAGGTGAGATTTGGATATTTTGGAATTAAATTATGAATTTGATAATATATATATATATATATATATATATATATATATATATATATATATATATTGTAGAGATTTATTAATATGATTAATTAATTTTAGATTATGTTTTTAATAAGGAAATGTGAGTTTGGTTATCTAATTGTTGAATAATTGATATTTTATATTAGTATATATTTTTGGTATATATGTTTGTGAAATTTTATTTTTAAACTTTAATGAGTAATGATTTTCTAAGTTATGAATATTTGTATGTAATATATATATTTTTGGGAATTAATGATTTAATTATTAAATCAAGTTTATTATAAAGAAAATTTAAGTATGTAATTTGATTTAATTTCTATAAAAATTAAGTTGCCTATTTTCACATTCTTTTAAAATAAACTTTGTGATGTTTGATTGCGTTTGTGATCTCAATCAAGGCTAAGTGTAGTTCTGGGAGCCTGACTCGAGTGTGAATATCTGTGAATACTAGAAGTGCATTTTTTTATACAGGAATAACTCTACCTACGGTAGAGAGATGTCCGTTTTATAGGAGAGATTCTGTCGAAATTTTGGTAAATTTTCTCGTAAAACGTGACATCTTCCGTAACTTCATAGCATAAATTAGGGTGTTCCCGTCTCAAGTCTTATCCGATTTTTCCCGAGTTATCATAGAGTCTCGTAATTTTTATTAATTTTCCTTCTATTTCCATAAGTATGATTTTAAAAATAAATATGTTATTTTTTTAGAGAGTTCCGAAGTGGGAGCTTCTGGATTGAGGCAAACGCGCAGTCGTTAGCCATCTCGCTCATCCTGTAAGTTAATGAATTGATCTGTACGTGTGTTTTCTTTAGAAAATTGAATGTGCTTATATTTTCAATATTGCTTACATTGTCGAGAATTTTCATTTGCAATGTATTTATTCATTTATTTATTTAAAAATTAGTTTTTTAGGAATTTTGGTAAAATGGGCTACCTGGTGGATTTCACCAGGACCATATGCACATGGTGGAGATTAAGAGATGGATCCAAAATATGTATGCCTTGTGGTTATAAACTGGGACGGGTGCCTCGGTGGAAGCCTTTGCTCTCGAGGACCACCAATGATGTGGAAAAGTTAAAAAATGGACTGGGATGGGTGCCTCGATGGATGCTTTAGCTCTCGGGGACCGCTAGTGCCATATGTTTAGATTAAGTGGATGACTACAGCTTGGTGTCTCGATTGATGTCTCTGCTCTTGGGGACCGGCAATTTAGTTAGATTAAGTGGACCCAGTTAGCCATTTAGAATTGGGTTTAGGGTTTTGCCGAGATTTTTCAAAAGTTGTATATATATATTATAAATTATTTTTGATACATCTATACGATTTTCAAACCGTACAACCCTTTTATTAACTTATTCAGTGAGGTCTAACTTCCCTCAATTTATTTTTTCAAGAGTTTGGGACTTTTCCATTAGGCCTACCTCTCTTTGCCGGGTACCATCGTCACCGACTATTCTGCGTAGGTCTACTTAGTTATGTTGTGTTTACTTTTGTGTACTGAAATAGAGAAAACTGTTTAACTGAATATTTTATTTGGGTGTATTATGTACTTATGATATTGTATAATTGATGTTTAATTACATTATGTACTACGATGCTATGGATTAAATTATATTAAGAAAAATCAATTTGATAATGTGTATTGTAATTTAAATATTTAATGTATGGTTTCAAAGTTTCTTTTTATTTATTTATTTCGCATTTCTTTAAGGCTTACTACGGGATTCGATAGCTTTATGTTTTTCCATTCCCTAGTGCCGATCACGTGCCTTAGGTTCGGGTCGTGACATTAACTTTTTTTTAACCAATAGCATATATGAACTTCTATTTTGAACCAATTTCACCCATGGTCAGACATAACTAAACACGTGTGAAGTACGTTCAATTACATGACACAAGTAAACATTCATGTCAAACATTTCATCCCTAAACTTTATACTTTATGTTCATTTCACCCATGAACTTTCAATATTAATCAATTGCACATATGAATTTCTATTATAAATTTAATAAAATATCAGTGATGAATTTAACTTTTTTATTATTATGTTAATAATTTTCATTTAATTTTAATTAGATAAATATTTTTATTAAAATTGATTAACTTGGATAAATTAAAATAATTTATCAAAATTTTTTTGTAATTTTTATGTTTAATAATTTAATTTTAGATATATAATATATAAATTCTTATTGTAAAAATATTTTTTAAAAATATTATCAGAATAAAATTATAATTTTTATTAAATATATTATAATTTATTTTAATTTTTAATGTCCAATTATATAATGTTCTTATTAAAAAAAAAAGTCAAATACCCTTTTTCACCCATTTAGTTCATTTTATGCATCAACTTCAAAAATCAACCAATTGAACATATAAACTTTTTATTTTGGACTGATTTCACCCATAGACACGTCAATTCACATTGACACATTAGCTCTTCTTTCACCAACCACTCGCCTCAGATTCATTGGGCTTACGCGCTTGTCCACGCTATCAAATGATATGTGAAATAGAATAAAAAAATGTCATCCATTAGTGAAATAGGTCTAAAATAGAAGTTCATATGTGCTATTGGTTAAAAAAAAAGTTAATGTGTGAAATGGATAAAAAGAGTAAAGTTTAGGGGTGAAAAAGGGTATTCAGGTCACGACCCAAACTAGAAGTCATGACCGGCGCTAGGGAATGAGAATTTTTTCGAATTCAGAACCCGTAGCAAGCCTAAGAAAATAAAATCATACAATAAATAAATAAAAAGTATAATATAAATAAAATTTTTCTGAATCAATATATAAAATAAATACTCCAAATCCTTTCATAAATGTATACATATTCATAAATGTTCAAATACAAATTCTTAGAGTATTTAACATCAAATAAAATAATACACCTCCGATACAATAACACTCCTACTGCAGTTTCTAGAATACAATTCAAAGTTCAGAATATACATTTGTATAAAATAGCCGGGACTGAAAAACACCAGCGAGGAACTCTACAACTAAGGTCTGACGATATAGGATCTCCTGAAAAAAAATAATTGAGGGGGGTTAGACCTCACTGAGTGAATTATTATACTATAAATACATGCAAACTAAACCATAACAATCAGGCATTCTTATATATATATATATATATGTATATACACACACATTTCACACGAATGCCAAACTCTACCTTTATAAATATACTAAATGTAGAAAATATTTGTTTTAATTCATGAAGGATCCATAGAACCCTAATAATAGCAATCCCCAATCAACCCCATCAACACTCTAGCCATACAGGCTCACTTGATTCCAAATAGAACACTTATTCCAATCTGAACAGCAGACTGGCCCCGAGACACTAAGTCGACCGAGCTCCAGCAGTCTGACTGTCAATGTGATTCACCCCGAGACACTTGGTCAACCAAGCTCCAGCAATCACACTATCTATCACCTCACATCTCAATCAACCCAATAGATCATTCAATCCACTTATGGACAGTAGACTGGCCCCGATACACTAAGTCAACCGAGCTCGAGCAGTCTGAATGTCAGTGTGATTGGCCCCGTAATCACACTATCTAACATACCATTAATCTTAGTCAAATCAATTATAATCACCCAAAATTAACTCTCACTCAACCCTTATCTATCGTACCGGTATGTACACGGTCTTAGTGCTGCCCACTAGGAAATACGTTCTATTGATATCCTTCATTTACAAAAATCATTTATTCTGAAAATGATTAATGTGGAACGATATTCATAATACTAAAATCAACCATATATATATACAAAATATATACCTAAAATACACCCAGTATATTTCGGGTATATATATATAAATATGTCAAATAAAATATGAAATAAACTAAAGATAAATCATTAATATGGTAAAAAAAACAATTTAAATGAGTAATAATAATATAACATGCATTTTCTTAAAAATATACTTAAATATACAAAAAATATACCCTAAGTACACAAATCATTTAATAAAACATTTATATATAAATATTCATTTAAATATGTATTTAGGTTTAACATATATTCACAAATATACAAAAAATAAACCTAATTATCTAGCATGCATATATAAAAAATAAACCCTAAATATACCACTAATGTGTTAGGTTTAATTTAATAATAAAACATGTATTTATTTGGAAATAAATCAAAATATGCCAAAAATAAACTTAAAAACAATTTAAGTGTAGGTTTATAATTTAGCATGCAATTATTTAAGAATAAACCTAAATTATACTAATCATTTAATAAAATAATTATGGTTCGATGCACATTTAAATCATTTATAAATATTAAATTATAATAAACATAAACCTAAATATCTAACATACATATATCAGTGATATATTAAATGTATATAAAAAATATACAAATATTTATATATCAAGATATACTAAAAATAACAGAAAATATACCAAATCATATTATAATTAAATTATTGTTTAAATATATAATGAAAATGAAAAAAAAAATTCTAAGTCATGCATCCTATATGTAATGCATATATATACAATATAATAACTCACGTGTTAGCGCTCCACGAGATAAACTTGGTGGGCCTGATCCGTTAGGCCTCGGTCTCGGCGTAGCTAGACAAACAAAAAACAACATGAAATTAGAATAAATTTAACGAAAATTCTAACGACTCGATCTAGAATTTTAGACACAAAATTAGAATAGGGATTTCACCGGACATCACATTTTACGAGAATTCTACCGAAAATCCGGCAGAATCTCCCCTGTAAAACGAACATCTCTCTACTCAATGAGTAGAGTCGGTCCTGCAAAGAAAACACACTTCGGAATAACACAAAAAATAATATAATTACTCAAAATTAATCTTCTCAACATATATTTCCATAATATCAATAAATATACTCAATTAACCAATTTATTTCAATTAAACACATAATTAGCCCTATTTTTCAAAATTACATAAACTTAATAAATTCCAAATAAATATATAAAAATTCACAAAAATTACAAATAAATTTCTATAATTCATTTCAACTCCTATAATCACCATAAAACACAATTTCATAATTTAATTAATTAATTTTTGAAAATTAGAAAATATTAATAAAATAATCAAAAATTCATAAAAATCAAAATAATTCCCAAAAATCACACAAAAAATTATGGGATGTATATTAGCTTGGGGGATCAACTTTTGTGAAGGCATTTCCATGAATCCACCAAAAATTCCCGAAAAAAATAAAAATCCAAAAATGGCCGAAATGAAGAAATTGAAAAATAGCAAAATTGGAGGAGTTAGAGCTCAAACCGAAACCTGGATTGAGTTCACCGAAGCTTGAGGAGCTCAAGGACACCAGAATCACGAAGAATGGTGGTCGGAATCGCTTGGAACCACGATGAGCTCGAGTTTCGGTTTCTAGCTGCCATAGCCGCTTATCGACGCCGGAGAAGAAGGTAGAAGATGGCGGAAGGTGACTGGAGCTGCTGGAAGGCTGGACGGCACACCGACGATAGGGGATCGACGGTGACAGGCGATGGTAGATGGTGGTTTGGATGGGTTTCAGGGGAAGATGAGTTTGTGTGTGTGTGTTTTATGTTTAATGTACATATATATACATATAGTACTTTATATTATAATAATACAATATATATATATATATATATATATAATCTCCACACACATATATATATTCACACACACAAAAAAAATAATACAACCCTAATATATGTGTGTATATATATATGTAGCACATATATTAATCACGCAGATAATGTAGTTTAATAAAATAAACAATATTAAAATAAAATACACTAAGTTAAATACTATTAAAATAATATCATTCAAAGTAATAAATATGAATAACGTAAATAAATTATCTAAAATACTGAGTCTCAAAATAAATATTAAATTATTTACGTGTCAATTTCCCCAAAAATACAATTCCCGGGAAAATTTTACGTAAAGTACTTAAAATAATATAAAATAATTAAAATTAGCTTTAAACAAATAACAACTCTTAAAATATCATAAATATATACAAAAATTATTAACATTGTATATCCCGATGCAGTATAAAAATATTTAAAAACTCAGGATATTACAGTCTTCCCCCCTTACAAGAATTCGTCCCCGAATTCCAGAAAGAAAATTACAAGATCAAGAAAGGAAAGAGATACGGGTAAGAAGCTCGCATCTCAACTTCAATTTCCCACTTATGCTCTTTCACTATATTGCTACGTCATGGAACCTTGATCATCTGAATCTAGTTTGAACATAACTATCGAGCTTGATAATTTACAATCTCAACTGATTCCTTCTCAAACTTCAGATCTTCATTCAGTTCTATATTGTTCAACTGTAACATGTGTTAAGTGTCCAAAATACACTCTCTCAAAATCGAGACATGGAACATTGGATGTACATGAAATAGATTTGGAGGCAAAGCCAATTAATATGCAATCTTACCGCGTCTCATCACACCACTTTTTGGAGACATCTTCAGAATTACAGTCTTCGATCTGAAACTCCATATCTCTGCGTCTAGGATCCACATCGCTTTTCTGATCATAGTGACTTTCTTCACTGTATTCTGAACCATCTCATATCTAGTTAAGACTTCTTTCTACAAAAGCCTCAGGTAGTGTCATTCCAATGCTGCTATGGTAGCTGTCATTATAAGCGAATTCTACAAGTAGCATATAATCAACCTAGCTACCTTCCATATCCAAAACACACATCTTCAACATATTATTTAGTATCTGGATCATCCTCTCATACTGTCATCTGTCTGAGGATGAAAAGTAGTATTGACATCCAACTAGGTGTCTATTACTCTCCATAATCTTTGCCAAAATTTAAAGGTAACATTATACCTTTACCATATACAATGGACACAGGTAGTCTATGCAGGCACACAATATGCTTCATATGTAGCTTAGCCTACTTAGCTACTGAATAAGTGGCTTCCACTGGCTAAAAATTAGCTGACTTGGTTAATTTGTCTATAGTCATTCCAACGGAATCATATTCACCCTTCGAACGAGGTAACCAACCACAAAAATCATAGTCATTCTTTCTCATTTCCACCCAAATTCAAAAGAGATCGAAACTTCCTAGAAAACTTATGATGTTCAGCTTTCACCGACTGGCAATTTAAACACTTGGAAATACAATCAGTCATATCCTTCTATAATCCAACCCACTAGTACTGATCCTGAATACTGTGATGATTCTTGGTAATCATCTGGATGTACACTGCAAGTTCATTTCCATAACTTATATAGAATCCCTTTCTCAAATTACAACATCAACCCTGTATCATTAACTTGGGCATCTCCTATCAGTAGATCATTCTATGGTGATATGCCATAATGACATACTATGATAAATGTCATGATAAGATGATATAATGAAATGTTATGATGAAATGCTAGAATGAAATGTTGTGATGAAATGCTGTAATGAGATGCTATAATGATATGATGAAATGCTATAATGATATTAGGTCTTATCCTCTAAAGTTCACGTAACCCTCAGATCAATCGGTCTTCTTCAGCACTTGGAAGTTGTTCTAACAAACATCTGTTCATACAATCTTCCTATTCTTCTCAGTTATGTGGGTCATAGGAGCTGCAATTATAGAGAATTCTATTCAAATTTCCTTTAATACCCAATTAAACCCAGAAAATTACAGATCTCAATGGATTCAATCAGTCTGGGCCGCTCAGATGCTATTTCAATCTTTTGTGGATCAACTCAAATTCTATCTTTAAATGCCACACTTCTAAGAAAAACAACACTCTCCACTCAATGATCACACTTCTTGAATTCAGCATAAAGCTGACATTCTCTTAGTGTCTGTAGTATAGTCCTCAAGTGATATACATGCCCTTTCATTCACTTTGAATACACTAGTATATCATTAATGAAGACTACTACAAATTGATCCACAACTAATGATAACCCGACTTCAAATCAATTTTTGAAAAGAACTGTGTACCTTGTAGCTAATCAGATAGGTCATCTATCCTCAAAAGAGGATACTTGTCCTTCACTGTTACCCTGTTCATCTCTCTGCAGTCAATGCACAGTCTCAAGGTACCATCCTTCTTCCTTACAACAGGACTAGTGTACCCTAAAGAGAAGCATAAGGTCTGACAAAACCTTAGTCATACAGCTCTCGTAATTGCTCCTATAGCTCTGTAAGAGTCATTTTGTAGGGCTACATTAAAATAGGAGTTATATCAGGAACCATATTAATACAGAATTCAATCTCTGTAAGGTGGTAAACCTAGTAACTCACAGGCAATTAAAACATTTGGGAGAGACAACTTCTCCACTGAAGTATACTTAATTAGAGCCAGATATTCCTGACAACCCTTTCACATCTCATCAAGATTAATTACACCCAAAGACTGAATTCACAATAACTCTTTGAATCTCAATTCTCGATTCAGATGCCAATATATCAAACTTAATCCTGTAACACACAATTCTACTAGTCTTCTCTTACTCTGAGCAGTAACAGCCACAGTTAATTATCTCTCCTTGAAGGTGGATGGAAGCATCTTAGAAATCCCTCTTTAACTCAAATTATGTGTTGCAGTCAAAACTGACAGCTTGCCATAAGGAATACAAGAGTGCTTCATCTTCATTAGACATTTTCCAATTCTCCCGTCAAAGCATATTCAAACAACTGTCAAACTTGACTAAATGTTATCAAGCTCTTATTAATCTCGGCTATTGTAGCCATAATTATTGTAAATTCAAGTTCAAAAGGAATGCTTGTACTGCTTATAATGACTACCTTAACCCTTAAGTTACAGTTGCCTCTAACCTACCCCTATATTAGATAGGTGTAGTAGAGTTGGAACTATAACCACAACTTGAACTTAAAAAGACTGATTATCAATATTGTCTCTGTAGAAGAAATAATTCACATTCACTGCGCTGAAAAGATATGGAAATCAACAACATTCAGAATATAGAATATACACATAATTGACATATCTCGAATTCTCGACTGAAATAGAAATTACATCTACTGTACGATCGAAGGTATCAGCATTGCATCCTGAGAAACTCCTGTTGCAGAAGCAACATCATTGCAATGCTAAGCCACCAGCTCCTCATTCAATTATTCTCGTTGTCAACAACGATCATCAGGCCTTCTAAATCCATCTCTACCCCTACGCCTAACAGGCTACATAGGGGGGTAGAACCTCATGCTTAGAAGATCAACTATCATCGATCTCATCGATCAATGGAGCGACTCACGCTCAAGGCAAACAACAATGAGCAAAAATAAATAAATAGTTCAAACAATCATAAACATCAACAGACACCCTAACGGTTACGCGAAATTCCTAATGCAAGGAAGACTTTTCAAAGACATGACTGAACCTAATTCACTGCAGTAGTTTAACAGAAAACACAACTTTGAAAACTAGGGCCACAACTCTGAAAACTAGGGCCACAACTCAAACAACTAAGCCTTGACACAGAACTCCGCTCTGATACCAACTTTATCACGACCCAAACTAGGAGTCATTACCCGGCACTAGGGAACGGGAATTCTTTAGATACCGGAACCCGTAGTAAGCCTAAGAAAATAAAATCATACAATAAATAAATAAAAAGTATGATATAATTAAATTTTTTTTGAATCAATATATAAAATAAATACTCCAAATCCTTTCATAAATGTATACATATTCGTACAATATTCAAATATAAATTCTCAGAGTATTTAACATTAAATAAAATAATACACTTTCGATACAATAACACTACTACTGCAGTTTCTAGAATACAATTCAAAGTTCAGAATATACATTTGCATAAAATAGCCGGGACTAAAAAACACCAGCGAGGAACTCTACAACTAAGGTCTGACGATATAGGATCTCCTGAAAAAAAATAATTGAGGGGGGTTAGATCTCACTGAGTGAATTATTATACTATATATACATGCAAACTAAACCATAACAATCAGACATTCTTATATATATATATATATATGTATGTATGTATATACACACACATTTCACACGAATGCCAAACTCTGCCTTTATAAATATACTAAATGTAGAAAACGTTTGTTTTAATTCATGAAGGATCCATAGAACCCTAATAATAGTAATCCTTAATCAACCCCATCAACACTCTAGCCATACAGGCTCACTTGATTCCAAATAGAACACTTATTCCAATCTGGACAGCAGACTGGCCCCGAGACACTAAGTCGACCGAGCTCCAGCAGTCTGACTGTCAATGTGATTCGCCCCGAGACACTTGGTCAATCGAGCTCCAGCAATCACACTATCTATCACCTCACATCTCAATCAACCCAATAGATCATTCAATCCACTTATGGACAGTAGACTGGCCCCGATACACTAAGTCAACCGAGCTCCAGCAGTCTGACTGTCAGTGTGATTGACCCCCGCAATCACACTATCTAACATACCATTAATCTTAGTCAAATCAATTAAATCAATTATAATCACCCAAAATTAACTCTCACTCAGCCTTTATCTATCGTACCGGTACGTACACGGTCTTAGTGCTGCCCACTAGGAAGCATGTTCTATTGATATCCTTCATTTACAAAAATTATTTATTCTGAAAATAATTAATGTGGAACGATATTCATAATACTAAAATCAACCATATATATATACAAAAAATATACCTAAAATACACCCAGTATATTTCGGGTATATATATATAAATATGTCAAATAAAATATGAAATAAACTAAAGATAAATCATTAATATGGTAAAAAAAAAACAATTTAAATGAGTAACAATAATATAACATGCATTTTCTTAAAAATATACTTAAATATACAAAAGATATACCCTAAGTACACAAATCATTTAATAAAACATTTATATATAAATATTCATTTAAATATGTGTTTAGGTTTAACATATATTCACAAATATACTAAAAATAAACCTAATTATCTAGCATGCATATATAAAAAATAAACCCTAAGTATACCACTAATGTGTTAGGTTTAATTTAATAATAAAACATGTATTTATTTGGAAATAAATCAAAATATACCAAAAATAAACTTAAAAACAATTTAAGTGTAGGTTTATAATTTAGCATGCAATTATTTAAGAATAAACCTAAATTATACTAATCATTTAATAAAATAATTATGGTTCGATGCACATTTAAATCATGTATAAATATTAAATTATAATAAACATAAACCTAAATATCTAACATACATATATCAGTGATATATTAAATGTATATAGAAAATATACAAACATTTATATATCAAGATATACTAAAAATAACCGAAAATATACCAAATAATATTATAATTAAATTACTGTTTAAATATATAATGAAAATGAAAAAAAAAATCTAAGTCATGCATCCTATATGCAATTCATATATATACAGTATAATAACTCACATGTTAGCGCTCTACGAGACAAACTTGGTGGGCCTGATCCGTTAGGCCTCGGTCTCGGCGCAGCTAGACAAACAAAAAATAACATAAAATCAGAATAAATTTAACGAAAATTCTAACGACTCGTTAGAATTTTAGACACAAAATTAGAATAGAGATTTCACCGGATATCACGTTTTACGAGAATTCTACCAAAAATTCGGCAGAACCTTCCCTGTAAAACGGACATATCTCTACTCAAAGAGTAGAGCCGGTCCTGCAAAAGAAAACACACTTCGGAATAACACCAAAAATAATATAATTTCTCAAAATTAATCTTCTCAACATATATTTCCATAATATCAATAAATATACTCAATTAACCAATTTGTTTCAATTAAACACATAATTAACCCTATTTTTCAAAATTACATAAACTTAATAAATTCTAAATAAATATATAAAAATTCACAAAAATTACAAATAAATTTCTATAATTCATTTCAACTCTTATAATCACCATAAAACACAATTTCATAATTTAATTAATTAATTTTTGAAAATTAGAAAATATTAATAAAATAATCAAAAATTTAAAAAAATCAAAATAATTCCCAAAAATCATACAAAAAATGTTGGGATGTAGATTAGCTTGGGGGATCAACTTTTATGAAGGCATTTTCCCTGAATCCACCAAAAATTCCCAAAAAAAATAAAAATCCAAAAATGGCCGAAATGAAGATATCGAAAAATAGCAAAAATGGAGGAGTTAGAGCTTAAACCGAAGCTTGGTTTGAGTTCACTGGAGCTTGAGGAGCTCAAGGACACCGGAATCGCGAAGAATGGTGGCCGGAATCGCTTGGAACCACGGTGAGCTCGAGTTTCGATTTCTAGCTGCCACAACCGCTTGTCAACGCCGGAGAAGTAAGTAGAAGACGGCGAAAGGCGACTGGAGCTGCTAGAAGGCCGGACGGCACACCGACGATAGGGGATCGATGGTGACAGGCAATGGTAGATGGTGGTTTGGATGGGTTTCAGGGGAAGATGAGTTTGTGTGTGTGTGTTTTATGTTTAATGTACATATATATACATATAGTACTTTATATTATAATAATACAATATATATATATATATATATATATATACTAATCTCCACACACATATATATTAATATATATACACACACATATATATATTCACACACACAAATAAAATAATACAACCGTAATATATGTGTGTATATATATATGTAGCACATATATTAATCGCGCAGATAATGTAATTTAATAAAATAAACAATATTAAAATAAAATACACTAAGTTAAATACTATTAAAATAATATCATTCAAAGTAATAAATATGAATGACGTAAATAAATTATCTAAAATACTGAGTCTCAAAATAAATATTAAATTATTTACGTGTCAATTTTTCCAAAAATACAATTTCTGGGAAAATTTTACGTAAAGTACTTAAAATAATATAAAATAATTAAAATTAGCTTTAAACAAATAACAACTCTTAAAATATCATAAATATATACAAAAATTATTAATACTGCATATCCCGTTGCAATATAAAAATATTTAAAAACTCGGGATATTACATTCAGCCTAATCAAAATTCTCAATTTATAAATTGAAAATTGAATTGAATTGTAAAATTCAATTCATATTAATAATATAAATTAAAAATCATATATTTTATGTAAAAGATATATTTCATATAATATACTGTTTAATTTTAATATATATCTATTCATATGATTTGATCGATGCATAAATAGAAGCTCAATGATGAAAATTCAAAAAACTAGCTCCAAATGCAAAGTTTGGTTTTAGGTTCATCTAAATAGGCAAGTTCCCACAAAAAAATGTTACTAAGGTGATGCCTTGCCGCTAAGATACTGCTTTAGTAAGGTGTCTTTTTTTAAAAATAAAAAAAAAAATCTGCAACGGTTTGGAAATCACTTTTTTCTTATTGGCACGATCTCTAAAATAACGGAGATCATGGTTAAACAATGGAAAGTGTGATCTGTTACAGGAAAAAAAGGGTGGGTGTAGACACCCAATTTTGAAATGATGTGTTATGGATGCAACAAATGACTCTAATGATGAAAATATTATGAATGTCTTCGATACTTAATCTTTAAAATCCTAAGGGTTTAAATGCAGCTTTTAAATGAAGGATTTAATATTTTCATGGACTAAATTGCAAGTTTTTTTAGGACCTAATTGTAAAATTTAAATTATTCCAGGAGTCTTTTTGTAATTAAATGTTAAAAAAAAAGAATACATGTCAGAATTACACCAATTTCGATCGAAATTGAATTCTTCGGTATCTGTTTTTCTATTTTTAATTCAGCTCTAATTTGTTTAAAATTTATAATTAACTCAATCCTAACTGGTTTAAAATTTATAAATATAAATTTAAGTATTAATCTTATACTTTAGGAATTAAAATCACATTAGGATTGGGGCTAGGCTTCCTAGTTCCACTATATAAAGAGAGATTAGCAGGGAAAGAAAAGGGGGAGGTTGAAAAGAAAGAAAAGAGATAGAGAAGAAAAAGGGAGGAAGAAGGAAACGTGAATTTGTTTTGATTTTTTTACAAAAATTCCTTTTATTAACAATTAATTCAAGATTTGTAGAGAATTTTTGAAGGGCAAGATTCAAAAATTTATCAAGAACGGTGAACTACCAATCTGAGGAGTACCTTAAATCATTCATAATCATATCATCTTCTTCTATTATTTATTTTATTATTATTCTTTCAAGTTATTATCATAATTTATTCATTAATCATTATTTTATCTTATTTCTGTGGTGATTATGAAGGAAAACGCATGACAATCATATTTGGAAGGATGAATTCATGAGAAGTCCATGGAAAACCATGGATAAAACCTTGTAGAGACATAGTTTCTAGAGTTTATTTTTATTTATTTATTACTTTATTTTATTCATCTTTATTGGGTGTATTTATTATTTATTATAATAGCCCCAATAGTGGGAGTAATAAAATTATATGTGTGGTTGCATGTTTATTTTGATTAAATTAGTTAGTAAAACTAGGTTTTAATTAGGTAATTACTTAAAATCAATGGAGGAAGTAGATTAATTTATGATGCATATTAATAAAAATTAGGGTTTTAGTAAGGATTAATTTAATTATTTGTTTGGTCTTATTTAATTGTTTTTTTTATGTTTTTATTTGTTTTTGGGTTTATTTATTATTTTTATGTGTTTTGGTCCTTAAACCCACTTTAGACTTTGATTTATTTATTTAAGTTTAGGTAATTATTTTAGCTCATCTCACTTAATAATTAATTAGGTTTAATTAATTAAAATATATTTTTAGGTCTATAATTAATTAGATTTTAGATTAGAAATATCCTTAGGCCCATTTAGTTAATTAGATATAGGCCCACCTAATTTAATTTAATTAATTTATACTTAGCCAATTTAATTTAAACCTTTTTTCATAACTTATAGATTTAAAATCACTATTTAATTAAAACATGTAGAATTAAGTCCACTAATTTAAATATTCCATAATATATAGAATTAGGCCCACTTTTTATTAAAACAAGTAGACTTAAGTTCATTTAATTAAAATCAAAGGGAATTAGGTATTTAGGTTCACATATAATTTAAAACATGTAGATTTAACTCATTTATTTAAAATCCATGTAGATTAGACTAACTTAGGGATTATGTGATTTATTGAATGCATTATTTACTTGTATATTTCATGACTAATCTGCCTTGAAGTTGATTGTTTTGGGTTTATATGAAATTTCATTTAAATAAAGAATAAGACAATAATTCATAAAGTAATTCTAAATAAACACAAGACTGAAAGAAGTTGGTATTCCGTATCAAGAATCTCCTGGTTGTGGTACTGGCTTTCTTTTAGGGAATCAAATACCACCTTTTTTATTTGTCCCAGTTATTACCCTGGGTGGTGATTCCTCATCTTCACGCCATGTCTTTGTGACAGTAGTTAATGTGTTTTCTAGAGTCCTGAACTCAAACAGTGTCGTGGTTGCTAAAATCTTGGATGCGCGTTGAACTCCGCCGTCTACAATGGATAGATAAAGGGATTTTTTTTCCCCTAAAAGAAGAGGGATTTTTTTCTAAAAAAAAAAGATTTGACTATGAATATAAAAAATAAAAAAAGGAATTACACGGTGGAGGAACACAAGGTTTTTTAAAAAAGAAAAGGAGGGAATTTCAAAAGGAAAAAGAAGCAAGCTTTACATTGAAGGATACTTTAGCAAAATTTTGAGGGCAGGGGACAAGGTAATCATAATCAACCAAAAATTTTGAGGGCCAAAGACAAGGTAATCATAATCAACCAAATCGTAAACTTTTTTATGATTTATTCTCTTTTCTCCATTTTGTTGTTTTTTAGGAAAACATTGTGTTCAAATTGTTATTTATTTTAAACAACAATGTTTTTATGTTATGACTGAATAAATTGTATGTAAATACGTGTTTTTAAATCATTTCATGCTAATTTCGTTATTGTTATTTTTTTTATTATTTTCATTCTTTGTTTCTGTATTTAATTTATACTTTATTTTGTGGACCTAACTTCATTATTTTTTTGTAGGTTCTTTTTTAGGAGAACTGATTTGAATTTTAGTTTTAGGATGATGAAATAAACAAGTAGTACTTTGACTACTTAAGTATTTAATTTTTGCTTTATTTTAGCATTTATCTTTTATGTGTGAAAAAGGGTGTAACTCATTTTTTCTCCCCCTTTCTTTGTGTGCGCTTTTATTTTTATTTGTTGTGTTATATAAATTTATATATTTGTGATTAATGTTGTGGATTGCACTCTGTTATGACTTGTGTTTTTAAATTATTTTAATATTAAATGAGATATGCAGTGTTAATAAATTTAAAAGTTAAATTTAATTATCTTACTATTTTGTGATTAATTACTATTATTTTATGTTTAATTATATTTTCCTACGTAAATATTTATTTTTTTAGACTTATTATTTTAGACATTAATTTATATTATTGATGTTTATTTCTTTGGATAGTATTATTTTAAATAACATTAGTTATGTGTATTATTATTTTAATATTATATTTTTAATAAATTACATTAATTTTATTATCATTACTATTTAGGGTTATTTTATGTTAATATATGTGTATTTTATATGTATATAGTGTGTATATATATATATGTGTGTGAGATATTTATGATTGTGTGGTGGAGATTGATTAATATAAAGAATTAATATTATAATATATACTTTTAATATATAGTTTATTTAATATATACATATACATACATTTCAAAATGTGAAGAACAACAAACAAACACTGCATAAACACATTTCTTCCCCGTTGTCCTGTTCTGACGCCGTCGGTGTGCCTCCTCCTCTTGCTCGCCGGACTACCCACTTCCAGTCAACCTTTCGTCGCCTTCTTCTTCCTTCCCCAGCGTCGGCAGCTCACGGAACCCAAAAGAGATCGAAAACTCCATTTTTTCTGACCATCCTTGATTCCGACCTGTAATATCCCGTGTTTTTAAATATTTTAATGTTGTATCGGGATATGCAGTGTTAATAATTTTCGTATGTATATTATATGATATTTTTACGAGTTGATATGTATTTAAAACCTATTTTAATTATTGTGTATTATTTACAGTGCTTTACGTAAAATTTTCCCGAGATTTTCATTTTCGGGGAAATTTTCACGTAAATAATTTCTTATTAATTATTGTAAATATATTTTTGGACTTGCATGAACTCATACGTATTTTTAAAATACTAAATAAAGCCTATGCGTGTAAATATTTATTTAATTAGGGTTTAATATATTACCCTAATATTTTACTAATTAATTAATTATTTTATTGTTATTTAATTATTTTTAATTAGTATTAAATTTTAAAATATTAAATATTAAGTGTGTGGATGTGATTTTTTTCAAATATTTTATTAAAATTATTTTTTATTATTTTATTTTATTTTTTCTTTTTTTCTTTTTTTCTTTTTCTTTTCTCTTTCTTTTTCTTTTCTTTTCTTTTCCTTTCTTCTTCCCTTCTCTTCTTCCTTCCCGTGCCCGACCACCCACCACCGCTGCAACTGCCGTTCCCCTACCGTCGGTGTGCCGCCAGCAGCTCCGCCTTCCCCAGCCAACTGCTCCGCCGCCCCAATGTAATATCCCGTGTTTTTTTAAAATATTTTTACACTGTACCGGGATATACAGTGTCAATAATTTTTATGCATTATACGATATTTTTATGAGTTGATATGTATTTTAAACCTATTTTAATTACTGTCTATTATTTTCAGTGTTTTACGTAAAATTTTCCCGGGACTTTCATTTTCGGGGAAATTTCCACGTAAACAATGTATTATTAATTATTTTAAATGTATTTACGGGTTTGCATGAACTCATACATATTTTTAAATTATTAAATAAAGCCTGTGTGTGTATATTTATTTAATTAGGGTTTATTATTACCCTAATATTTTATTATTTATTTATTATTAGTTGATTATTTTATTTATTATTAAATTATTAAAATTTATTATTTTATTATTAATTATTTATTAATATTTAATTATTTTAATTTAATTTTTTTTTTTTTCTTTCTTTTTTTTTCTTTTCCTTTTTCTTTCTTTTTCTTTTTCTTTCTCTTTCCTTTTTCTTTCTTTTTCTTTTTCTTCTTCTTCTTCTTCTTCTTCTTTCTTTCCCGCGCGCCGGCCACTTTTCCTCACCGCCGTTTCTCCCTCCTCCGGCCACCGTTTTCGACACCGCCGGTCTCTATCTTCTCCTTGAGCTCCGGTGAGTGTTATTCTAGCTTTGGTTTGAGCTAAAATGGTCTAGAATTGCTTAGGTTTCGATTTGAATATTTCGGCCTCTTTGGGTTTTCGATTTTTTTGAGCTTCGATTTGGATGATTCATGGAAACTTCCTTCACAAATGTTGTTCCTGGTAGCTTAATCTTCATGTATGAATTTTTACAGAATTTTTGGAGGTTGTTTGGATTTTTGGGTATTTTTGAATATTTTAATATTATTTTCTAATTTTCGGAAATTAATTATTTAAATTATGAAATTGGAGTTTATGGTTGAATTAGGTGTTGAAATGAATTATAGGAATTTATTTGGAATTTTTATGAATTTCTAAGTATTTATTTTTAATTATTGAAGTTTATGTGATTTTGTAAAATTAAGTTAATTGTGTTTTAAATTGAATTTAATTGGTTAATTGTGTTTAATTATTGATATTATTGATAAATATGTTGAGAAAATTAATTTTGGATAATTGTATGATTTTTGGTGAATTTTTGAAGTAATTTAGGTATATATATATATATAGGGGTATTTTGGTAATTTTACCCTAAATTGTCTAAAAATGTAATTTAATTGGTTTTAATATTTATTTAAGGTATAAAAATGATTTCTACAAAATATTTAGTATTTTTAACTAATTAAAACTATTTTCCGGGAATTATTTTCAATTATATATATAATATACGGTTTTTCTAATAAAATGAGTTTTAATCGATTTTTACAGTGTTTCAAGATTTATTATGTAATTTCTACGTATGAAATGTATTTTTATGATTTAAGGATATTTTTGGTATATTTGAATATATATTCTGTGTTTGTGGACCTCGGTCGACAGATTGTAGTCTGGAGTCCGACCGAGGGGTTGTGATCGATTGTGGTGTCTATTTTTGAAGTGTATTTTCTTTGCAGGATCGGCTCTACTCTTTTGAGTAGAGAGATGTCCGTTTTACAGGGGAGGTTCTGCCGGATTTCCGGTAGAATTCTCGTAAAACGTGATATCCAGTCGAACCCTAATTTCCGATTCTGTGTTGAATACTCTAGATTGAATTCTAGGATTTCTGTTAGGGTTATTCTGATGTCGATTAATTATTTCTTGTTTAGTTGCGCCGAGACCGAGGGTTAGTGGACCAGGCCCGTCGGACCTGTCTCGTGGAGCGCATTAGGTGAGTTACTATATTATATATATATGCTTAGGATGCATGATTTAGAAAATGCATGTTTTATTTTGACTAAATATGCATAAATAACATGATTTATATTCAAGTATATTTTTGGTATATAATAAATTATATACATGTTTTATTAATAAAATATATTTAAAATGTTTTTAAATATATTTTTAGTTTAATTCATGATTTGATTGGATTTATTTGACATATATATACTCAAAATATACCTGGTTTATGTTTGGTATATTTTCGGTATATATATGGTTTATATTGCTATTTCATTTATATCCATGCATCATGTATTTGTGAATGAATGTTTTATTATTTATTAATGAAGGATATCAATAGAACGTGCTACCTAGTGGGCAGCACTAGGACCGAGTACGTACCGGTACGCCTATAGCTTTAGGCTATATTACTGACTATTTGTGGATATCGATTTGATTATGATTATTGATATATGTGAGATGTGGTTTGTGGGTGTGATTGCTGGAGCTCGGTTGACCAAGTGTCTCGGGGCCAATCACACTGGCAGTCAGACTACTGGAGCTCGGTTGACTTAGTGTCTCGGGGCCAGTCTACTGTCCATATGGATTAAGTGGATATATTTGGAATCAGTGAGCCTGTATGGCTAGAGTGTTGTTTAACACTATTTTCTTGAGGTTGCGATATTCTAGGGTTCTATGTGATCCTTCATAAAAGTTGATTTTCAGACAAATATATAAAATGATTTTTCTGCATCTGTATGAATTTGCCTGTATATATACATATTACTCATATACTGTTGACTGTATGCATTATCACTTAGAGTGTATGTATATATATTATAGTAATTCACTCAGTGAGGTCTGACTCCCCTCCGTTGACTATTTTTCAGGAGAGTCAACTTCCTCAGACCTCAGTAGCAGGTCGATACGCCGGATTTCTTCCGCCCCGGCTTCTTTATGTAAATTGTCTACTTGAGTCTTATTTATTTTATCTAGACACTGCAGTAGTTGTAAATTAAAGCATTGGATTTTATGTATTTGTTTTAAAGAGATGTATTATGTTAAAACTGGATTTGTATAAAGATTATACATTTATGAGATTATATATGCGATGAGATGAGTTTTAAAGTAAATCCAATTGATATGGATGATAATGTAATATTTATGATTTTATTTTCCGCTGCATATTATATTTTTATGGTTATTATTGCATATTTATTTTATTTTTAGGCTTGCTACGAGTTCCGGATTCGAAAGAATTCCCGTTCCCTAGCGCCGGTCATGGCCCCTGTTTTGGGTCGTGACACCCAAGCTCCTTCTCTGGCGTCGGTTAGCTCCCATTTTCCCCATTTGGCCGAAACTTCCTCTCCTCGTCGTCGACTACGATTCCGGCCATCGTTTTCGACACCGCCGATATCTTTATTCTCTTTGAGCTCTTGTGAGTGTGATTCTAGCTTTGGTTTGAGCTTAAATGGTCTTGATTTGCTTAGGTTTCGAATTTTCGAATTCAGCTATATTAGGGTTTTTGATTTTTTTGAGCTTTGAATTGATTGATTCATGGAAACTCCCTTCACAAATGTTGATCCTAGTAGCTTAATCTACATGTATGAATTTTTGAGGAATTTTTGGAGATTATTTTGATTTTTGGGTATTTTTGAATATTTTAATATTATTTTCTAATTTTCGGAAATTAATTATTTAAATTATGAAATTGTGTTTTATGGTAATTATAGGTGTTGAAATGAATTATAGGAATTTATTTGGAATTTTTATGAATTTCTATGTATTTATTTTGAATTATTGAAGTTTATGTAATTTGGGAAATTAGGGTTAATTATGTTGTTAATTGAAATTAATTGGTTCATTGAGTTTAATTATTTATATTATTGATAAATATGTTGAGAAAATCAATTTTGGATAATTTTATAATTTTTGGTGAATTTTTGAAGTAATTTTAGTATATTTATATATATAAGGGCATTTTTGTAATTTTACCCTAAATTGGCTAAAAATGAAATTTAATTGGTTTTAATAGTTAATTAAGGTATAAAAATGATTTATAAAAATGATTTAGTATTTTTAACTAATTAAAACTATTTTTCACGAATTATTTTCAAATATATATAATATACGATTTTTCTAATAAAATGAGTTTTTATCGGTTTTTAATGTGTTTAAAGGTTAATTATGTAATTTCTACGTATAAAATGAATTTCTATGTTATAAGGATATTTTTTATATTTCTGAAATTATTCTGTGTTTGTGGACCCTGGTCGGTAGACTGTAATTTGGAGTCCGACCGAGGGGTTGTGGTTGAGTGTTGAGCTTGTTTTTCAAAGTGTGTTTCTTTGTAGGGTCGGCTCTACTCTTTGAGTAGAGAGATGTCCATTTTACAGGGGAGGTTCTGCCGAATTTTCGATAGAATTCTCGTAAAATGTGATATCCGATCGAACCCTAATCTCAATTCTGTGTTTAATATTCTATATCGAATTCTAGGATTTCTGTTAGGGTTATTCTGATTTTGTCGTTATTGTTTGTTTAGTTGCGCCGAGATCGAGGGCTAGTGGACCAAGCCCGTCGGATCCATCTCGTGGAGCGCACTAATTTGTGAGTTACTATTATATATATATATGCTTAGGATGCATGATTTAGAAATATACGTTTTATTTTGATTAAAATGCATAAATAATGTGATTTGTATTTAAGTATATTTTTGGTATATTTTTGGTATATAATAAATTATATACATGTTTTGTTAATAAATTATATTTAAAATGTTTTTAAATATATTTCTAGCTTAATTTATAATTTGATTGGATTTATTTGACGTATATATACTCGAAATATACCTAGTTTACTTTTGGTATATTTCCAGTGTATATATGGTTTATGTTGCTATTTTATTTAAATTCATGCATCATTTATTTGTGAATGAATGTTTTATAATTATTAATGAAGGATATCGATAGAACATGCTACCTATTGGGCAGCACTAGGACCGAGTACGTACCGGTGCGCCTATAGCATTTAGGCTATATTTCTAACCATTTGTGGATATTGATATATTTATGATTATTTGATGAGATATGGTTTGGAGGTGTGATTGCTGGAGCTCGGTTGACCAAGTGTCTCGGGGCCAATCACACTGGCAGTCAGACTACTGGAGCTCGATTGACTTCGTGTCTCGGGGCCAGTCTACTGTCTAAATGGATTAAGTGAATATATTTGGATTAAGTGAGCCTGTATGGCTAGAGTGTTGTCTAACACTGATTGAGGTTTCGATATCATAGGGTTCTATTTGATCCTTCATAAAAGATGATTTTCAATGAAATATATAAAATGATTTTATTGCATTTATGTGTATTTGCCTGTATATATACATATTATATATATATATATACTGTTGACTGTATGTATTGTCATTTAGTGTGTATGTATATATATTATAGTAATTCACTCAGTGAGGTCTGACTCCCCTCCGTTGACAATTTTTCAGGAGAGTCAACATCTTCAGACCTCAGTAGCAGGCCTGTACGCCGGATTTCTTCCGCCCCGGCTTCTTTGTGTAAATTGCTTACTTGAGTCTTATTTTTATAATCTAGACACTGCAGTAGTTGTAAATTAATTTATGGGATTTTATGTATTTTATTTATGTGAGATATTGTATTATGAGAACTGGATTTGTATTAAAAGATTTATATATATGAGATGAAATTTGACTTAAATCCAGTTGGTGAAAATAATATTGTGATAATTATGATATTTATGATTTTTATTTCCGCTGCATTATATATTGCTACTATTATTGCATGTTTTATTTTTTTTTTTTAGGCTTGCTACGGGTTCCGGATTCGAAAGAATTCTCGTTCCCTAGCGCCGGTCATGGCCCTTGTTTTGGGTCGTGACACGACCACCATTTCTTGCTTCTCCAATGTCTAACGACTCCTCTAGCTCCAGTGAGCATGAATCTAACTTTGGTTTAAGGTTTAAACCATTCGTTTTTTAGTTTTCTTGAATTTTTTATTTTGAACATTAGGGTTTTTAATTTTTTTTAAGTTTGATCTTGATGAATCTTGCAATCTTTCTTCACAAAAGTTGTTCCTAGTAGCTTAATTTACATGAATAATTTTTTTTTGAATTTTTTGAATTTATTTTATTTTTTGTGAATTTTTGAATATTTTATTATTATTTATTGAATTTTCGTAAATTAATTTATTAAATTATAAATTTGGTATATTTGGTGTTATTATAAATTGATATTAATTTTAGTGTTGAGAAATTAATTTTTGGGATTTTTATATAATTTTTAATAATATTTTTAGTTTATGTAAATATTGGATTATTGGGTTAAATTAGTATTTTTGTTGAAATTATTGTTTAATAATGTGTTTTTGTTGATATTAGTATTGTATATGTTGAGAAAATAATTATTATGATTTTTATAGAATTTTTGGGTAATATTAGATATATTATGGATATTTTGATTTATTAGGGTAATTATGTAATTTTGTGATAATTTTAGCTAAATATTATATTTTAGTTGGTTTTATAATTATTTAAGGAGTTAAAATGATTTTTACAAATTAATTACTATTTTTAACTAATTAATACTAATTTTTGAAAATTATTTTTAAATAATATATTATATATTATTTTGGTAATTAAATGGGTTTTTAGTAATTTTTAATATGTATTTAGGCTATTTTAGTTATTTGAATATAAAAAATGAATTTCTATTAATTTATATTGAATTATCGAGAAATTTAATTTTTAATAATATTATATTATTATTTCGGGATTTTTACGTAATTATTGTGAAAATGATTATATTTAATGTTTTAATGTTTAATATGCTATATTTTGATATTTTAAGGATAATTGTGGAATTTATTGGTTTTTAATATATTGATTATATTATTGGATTTTTGGTGAATTGTGGACATCGGTTGAAGAATTGTGCAATTTGGGATTCCAACCGAGAGTTGTGTAAATTTTAATTTTTGAAGTGTATTTTCTTGTAAAACCGGCTTTACTTTTTAGCATAGAGATGTCCGTTTTACAAAGGAAGCTCTGCTGAATTTTCGGTAGAATTCTTGAAAAATATGCCATCGGGTCAATTCTAAATTTTGTATTGGTTTGTGTTCTATAATATTAGATCGAGTTTTTTTAGAGGTTTAAATTACATTTATTATGATTTCTATATTTATTTTATTTTTTTAGTTGTGCTGAGACCGAGGTCTATCAGACCAAGTCTGCCGAGTCTATCTCGTGCAACATGAATCAGTGAGTTATTATACTATATATATATGCATTGCATATAAGATGCATGACTCATGATTTTTCATTTTCATTATATGTTTTTAAAGTAATTTAATTTATAATATGATTTGGTATTTTTGGTTTATTTTTAATATATGTTGATATATATGTTTGCATATTTTCAATATACATTTAGTATATCTTTGGTATATTTAGGGTTTATTTTTTATATATGCATATTTTATCTTTGTTACAGACTTAGCATGTTTAGTATATTTTAGGTATAGTTTTAGTATATTTTCGGTATATTTTGAAATAAATGCATGTTATACTATTGATTCATACTTAAATTGTTTTTAAGTATATCATTGGTTTATCTTTGGTATATTTCATGTTTGATTTGACTTTATTTGACATATATATACTCGAAATATACTTAGTTTATTTTAGGTATATTTATAGTATATATATATGGTTTATTTTATCATTATGACTATTATTCTACATTATTTATTTTCCCGTATATATGTTTTATTTTAAATGAAGGATATCGATAAAACGTGCTATCTAGTGGGCAACACTAGGACTGTATACATACTGGTGCGATAGATTTAGGGTTGAGTGAGAATTATTTGTGGAATTATGAATTGATTGAGAATGATATGATTGATTTGATTGAGATGTGATGTGATTGAGAGTGTGGTTGTTGGAGCTCGATTGACCTAGTGTCTCGAGGCCGATCATACTGATAGTCAGACTGCTGGAGCTCGATTGACTTAGTGTCTCGAGGCCAGTTTACTGTCCATATGAAATAAGAGAATTAATTTGGAATTAAGTGAGCCTGTATGGCTAGAGTAATGTTTGTGATTAAGGTTATAATTAAATAGGGTTCTATTTGATCCTTTAATAAAATAAACGTTTTCTGTATTTATTACATATATAAAAGCAGAGTTTGACATTTGTGTGAAATGCGTGTATATGCATATATATATAAGAATGTCTGATTGTATATGGTTTAGATTGCATGTATATATATTATAATAATTCACTCAGTAAGGTCTGACCCCCCCTCAATTATTTTTTTCAGGAGATCTTATATTATAGTAGTAGAGCTTTTCGCCGGCGTTCTTCCACCCCGACTAGATTGTGTAAAATTTATATTTAAATATGATTTGTGTCACGACCCAAAACAGGGGCCATGACCAGCGCTAGGGAACGGGAATTCTTTCGAATCCGGAACCCGTAGCAAGCCTAAAAATAAAATAAAATATGCAATAATAACAATAACAGTAATATATATGCAGCGGAAATAAAAATCATAAATATAATAATAACATTCTCATCACTGGATTTAAATTTAATACTCATCTCATATATATAAATCTTTCAGTACAAATCCAGTTTCATTATAATACATCTCTTTAAATAAAATACATGAAATCCCACACTTTAATTCACAACTACTGCAGTGTCTAGATTATAAAAATAAGACTCAAGTAAATAGTTTACACAAAGAAGTCGGGGCGGAAGAAATCCGGCGTATCGACCTGCTACTGAGGTCTGAAGAAGTTGACTCTCCTGAAAAATAGTCAACGGAGGGGAGTCAGACCTCACTGAGTGAATTACTATAATATATATACATGCATACTAAATGACAATGCATACAGTCAACAATATATATATAATATGTATATATACAGGTAAATTCACACAGATGCAGAAAAATCATTTTATATGTTTTATTGAAAATCATCGTTTATGAAGGATCACATAGAACCCTAGAATATCGCAACCTCGAAAACAGTGTTTGACAACATTCTAGCCATATAGGCTCACTGAATCGAAATATATCCACTTAATCCATTTAGACAGTAGACTGGCCCCGAGACACTAAGTCAACCGAGCTCCAACAGTCTGACTGCCAGTGTGATTGGCCCCGAGACACTTGGTCAACCGAGCTCCAGCAATCACCCCTCCAAACCACATCTCATATATCAAATAATCATATCAAATCAATATCCACAAATAGTTAGTAATATAGCCTAAAGCTATAGGCGTACCGGTATATACTCGGTCCTAGTGCTGCCCACTAGGTAGCACGTTCTATCGATATCCTTCATTAATAAATATAAAACATTCATTCATAATAAATGATGCATAAAATTAAATAAAATAATAATATAAACCATATATATACTGAAAATATACCAAAAGTAAATCGAGTATATTTCGAGTATATATACGTCGAATAATTCCAATACAATTACAAAATAAACTAAAATATACCAAAATATACATAAAAGCATTTTTAAGAATAATTTAGTTATAAAACATGCATATAGTTAAAAATATACCAAAAATAAACCTAAGTAATGCTTAAATCATTCATGCATATTTTATTAAAATAAAGCATACTTTTCTAAAATATGCATCCTAAAGCATATATATATAGTATAGTAACTCATCCTAGTGCGCTCCACGAGACGGGTCCGACGGGCCTGGTCCACTAGCCCTTGGTGAAATCCTAGAATTCGATCTAGAATATTAAATACAGAAACAGAATTAGGGTTCGATCGGATATCACGTTTTACGAGAATTTTACCAAAAATTTGACAGAGCCTCCCCTGTAAAACGGACATCTCTCTACTCAAAAGAGTAGAGCCGACCCTACAAGAAAATACACTTCGAAAATCTACACAGAGCACAATCAAAATCCCACGGTCGGACTCCAAACTACAGTTTACCGACCAGGGTCCACAAACACAGAACAATTCTGATAATACCAAAAATATCCTTAAAACCTAAAAATACATTTTATAGGTAGAAATTACATAATTAACCTTTAAACACATTAAAAACCAATAAAAACTCATTTTATTAGTAAAACCGTATATTATATATATAATTGAAAATAATTCACGAAAAATAGTTTTAATTAGTTAAAAATACTAAATAATTTGTAAAAATCATTTTTATACCTTAAATAACTATTAAAACCAATTAAATTATATTTTTTAGCCAATTTTTTATAAAATTACCAAAATACCCCTATATATATAAATATACTAAAATTACTTCAAAAATTCACCAAAAATTATACAATTATCTAAAATTTATTTTCTCAACATATTTATCAATAATTAAACTCAATTAACCAATTAATTTCAAATAAAAACACATTTAACCTAATTTTCCCAAAATTCCATAAACTTCAATAATTCAAAATAAATACTTAGAAATTCATAAAAATTCCAAATAAATTCCTATAATTCATTTCAACACCTAATTTAACCATAAATCACAATTTCATAATTTAAATAATTAATTTCCGAAAATTAGAAAATAATATTAAATATTCAAAAATACCCAAAAATCCAAAAAATCTCCAAAAATTCCACAAAAATTCATACATGTATATTAAGCTACTAGGAACAACATTTGTGAAGGGAGTTTTCATGAATCAATCAATTAGAAGTTCAAAAAAATCAAAAACCCTAATGTGACCGAAATTGAAAATTCGAAACCTAAGCAATTCTAGACCATTTCAGCTCAAACCAAAGCTAGAATCACACTTACTGGAGCTCAAGGAGAAGAAAGAGACTGGCGGTGTCGAAAATGGTGGCCGAAATCGACGTGATCGACGGTGGCCAAAGTTTCGGCTTCCCGAGCTAGTTCCGACCAAAACTCAACGGAATAGGGTGCTGCTGGCGGCGGAGAAGGCTGAGGAAGGTGGTGGCACACCGGACGGCACACCAACGGTGAGGAAACGGCGTGACAGGCGTCCGGACGGCGAAGGGAAGCAAATCGGGGAAGAAGGAGGCTCGGGGGCAAAATGGTAATTTTCCAAAGTTTTGGTTTTTTGGTATATTATATGTATATATATATAGATTATACTATATATTAAAATAATATTAAATTACACACATTAAATATACACCACACACATAAAATTTAATATTTTAATGATTTATACTAAATAAAAATAATTAAATAACAATAAAACAAATAAATAATTAATATAATATTAGGGTAATACTAAACCCTAATTAAATAAATAATTATATGTATACACTGTGTTTAATATTTTAAAAATATGTATGAGTTCATGCAAGTCCGAAAATATATTTAAAATAATTAATAATAAAATATTTACGTGAAAATTTCCCCGAAAATGCAAGTCCCGGGAAAATTTTACGTAAAGCACTGTAAATAAGACACAGTAATTAAAATAGATTTTAAATACATATCAACTCGTGAAAATATCGTAATATATATTCAAAAATTATTAACACTGTACATCCCGGTACAGTGTAAAAATATTTTAAAAACACGGGATATTACAATTTGTATTTTAGAAACTGTAGTAGTAGTGTTATTATATCAGAAGAGTATTATTTTATTTTTGATATTTTGTACTCAGAGTATTGTAAGAACATTAATTTATTTTTAAAAGAATATTGAGTATCTATTTATGTATTTCGATTTGAAAAATTTTAATTCAGTCATACTTATATTTATTTACTGCATGTGCTTTTATTTCTATTAAGGCTTGCTATGGGTTTCGGATTCAAAAGAATTCTTGTTCTCTAGCGTTGGCCATGACTCCAGGTTTGGGTCGTGACACACTCACACTAAAATTGTATGAAAATGGCTTAATTAACAACTTAAACTTAATTGTAAATTTTTAAAATTTTTTAGAGACAACTAAAATTTTTTTTTATGTTAATAGAGAAATAATTTAATAATTTAATATAATAAAACATAAAGTACAAACAGATGTCAACTGAAAGGTTAAATAGGCATTCAAAAAATCTATAATCAATTTATAAACTCAGTCTTTGAAGATGATTGTTGGGGATCTTTCGTATGATTCAGTTGCCGTAAAATGTGTTTTGAATTTCAATTAGGCGGTGACTCTATCTTCGATCTAGACTTATATCCCATGATTGTACTCCTTAGTGAACCTTGAACCTGTATAGTGCTATAATCGTCAAACAATTAGGGGTGCCGAATCTCACCGCATATAATATCACTTAACAATATTCATTATTAATATTTTTTAATAATATAATATACTAATTATAGTATAAATAATATAACTTACACTAATCATCATACATATCTTTAACTAAAATAAAGTCAAATATAAAAGTTAATATTATAAATATACTAAGAGTTCGGGCTTTTTGTCAAATTGTGGCAAAAATAAAAATAATTTTTTTTTTCATGGTGTATTTTGAGAAATGCTATTTTTTAGTAGTTTTAAAAAAATTATTGATTTGTTATATTTTTTTTATATGGGTGATAAAAGAATATCATTCTGCCACTTTGAGTGGCGGAATGATTATGCCAAACAAAGTGGCAAAATTAAAATGGGCATTTGTGTGCATTATTTTAGTTTTTTTTTTTTAATACTAATCAACATTCCGCAAGATAAAGTGGCAAAATGTTGTGATTTTTTTTTTCTTTTTAACAAAGTTGTGACTCCTAGCCATACCGCCAGCTTGAATGGCAACTGATCTTTCATTTTATTTGCCATAAACTGACACAAATTGGTAAAAATTTTTGTTTTTGCCACAAACCCCTATAGTTCTTTTACCTAACAAAAACAACTTAAAAATTAAAATAAACAGTACTTGTGATAAAAAAATTAATGAAAGAAATAATAAAAACCTAAATTAATATTGATAATCTTTCAAATTATATATATATATATATATATATATATATATATATATATATATATATAAAGTTAATTATATTTGTCATCCTTATTAAGTTCAAAAAATAAAAAGCAAAAAAAATAAGAACAAGTTAGATTTGTGTTTTTATTTTGAAATTTTTACTTTTAAAGTGTTTTAAATTAAAAGAGCACGACTTTTTCCATCTTATAATTGTATAATTTCTTAAATAACATTTGTTTTATTCAATAAATAAAAATTGATGAAAATTATAAATTTATATCGAATTGTATAATTCGACATAAATTCTCATAGTTTACCGATTGACCCATAAATTCATATTAAATTTTTGGATGGATCATACGATTCGTAGCATGAATCATGGGATTGTAACAACAACATTGTCACTAGTAGCAATCTTTTTACAAAAATACCCTTGCTATGATTTTGAAACTACACAAATAAAAAATTTATAAGATATGAATCCTTAAATAATGGCATATTAGAAAATATACTAATTTTATATTATCATTCAATTCGTTGATGTTCTTGATCTCACTCATGACCATGAGAACAATGCTATCCATTTTTTTACTTGAATTTCACTTACTCGGGATCATGATTGGAATGCTCACAATTGTAAGGATGGTGCTCATGACCGTGAGAGATTCTAATGATGTGCGATTCTCTTTTGACTTATGATGCTCATTGCAATTATAACCAACATTGTGAGGGGTTTTGTGACCCCAAATAGTTTTTTTTTTTTCTCACTCTAATTTATTGCTCATTAATTATGACTTTGGTGGACCAACTTAAATACACACCTAAATATATATTGTTAAAATCAAAACTAAGGTAATTAGAAATTTGATCTTGCAAAGCTGAACACAATACTCTGGGCAATAGCAAACACCACATACCCGCTAAAACCCAAATAAATGATTTTCTATCTTTCATAACTCAAATTTCTCCTTTATTTATCTCCCATTCACTTTCCTTTTCAATCTTCTTAATTTATGGTATAAATACGTCTCTTTAATCTTTTATCTTTAACAACATTAAAATGAAAAAAGAAAGAAATTGTTAAAATTTTGATATTTTTAGGTTAAAGTTGGTATACATGATACTGCCTCTTATTATTATTATCATCATCATCATCATCTATTTGTATTGATACAAATGGTTGTAGTGTAGAAAGGCTTATTATTATTATTATTATTATTATTATTATTATTATTAAGTACTACACCCGTTTTGTCAAATTACAAACTTCCCAATGGACTGCCTCATGTAATATTGGGCCTAAGCCCATCTCAAGCCAGAAACTTGTTGAGTCAGCAAACAGATCTGTTCAAAGTCTTAAAATGAGATCGAGTTGGCCTACGAAAGTTGATTTTAAAAACTCTGAACTTGCGCCTGGCCTTAAGCTCCGAAAAAAAGGAAAAATTCTAATACATTTTATATATTTGGCAAATTTTAAGATGACTTTATTTTTTATATATTTTACTTGTCCTATATATGAAATTATGTTTTATTCATTTTCCATAAAAAAAAAAAAAGATGTTTCATCCCGATTTCAAAACTTATCAATAAATTTAATAACAAATTTTGTATAAAACTAATTTTAATAATTTAAAAATATAAAAAAAAAAAATCAAATTATAGAAATATTAGAATATATCGATGCTTAGAGAATCAACAGTTCAAGAATCTTTTTGAATTAAAGAAAAAAAAAAGATCAAAGAACAATAATGAGAAGAAGAAAAAAAAACATTTCAAATTGTATCATCTGCTATATATATATATGTGTGTGTGTGTGGGGAGTTCAATCGGTAATAATTTTTTGTAGGATAAGAAATAATGCAATACTATATGTAGAATATATATAATATTGCATTATATATATTCTAATATAATTTAAAAGTGCAAAACCTCAGTTTTGAATACTTATTATATGCAAATGATACCTAGTCTAAGGGGTAAAGGTGAGGTACAAAGAGTTCATAGGTTTAAATTTTAGGTATAAAAAATCAGGAAAAAATTACATAAACGTACATTTTTTTGCTTCAATTTTTTTTATCAAAATGCCTAATTTTTTTCATTACCTATTTTATTTTCAAAAATACTTTTTTTTTTCCTATTTGTCTCTTTTTGTATTATTCTTGTTCTTTCATTATTTTTTTATTTTTTGTTTTTGTTTTATCTTTATTTTTTATTCTTTTTCTCTTTATCTTTTTTCTTTATTTTTTTCTTGTTTTATTTCTTTATTTTTTTCTCTATTTTTTGTTTATTTTTTTCTTATTTTGTGTTATCCTTATTTTTTCATTTTATCCTTATATTTATTTTTAATTTTCTCTATTATTTATTTATTTTTATTTATTTTACTTTTTTTCCTTGTTTTATTTTGTCATTTTATTTTAATTTATTTATTATTTTTTATTCTTAGTTTTTGTTTTGGGTATATATATATATAGGCATTTTGCTCTATTTCAAAGATTATAATTAATATTTTAAATTATATATCATGTTAGTTTTAATAAATAATTAAAGTTTCAAATATCCTAGAAAAATATTTTGAAATATAAATTTGTATGTGTGTGTGTATATATATATTAGTCTGATATTCTTTTATTCATTTTTTACATGGAAAATAAACTAAAATATACAAATAATAAAATAGAAATAAATGAAAAATATTTTCAAGTTTCATGTATTTGAAAAAATACAGGCACTTGAATTCAAATTAATTGATATGCGTATATCAATTATTTTTATTTAAATTAATTGAATACAATTATATTTGAAATTCATTACTCAAGACCAACAATTTCTTTGATAATTTTTCTAATAATATATACTTACACAAATTATCATATTTAGATATTTTTTTTGAGTTTCATATATTATTTTAAGTTTCAAATACAAATAATATTCAGAAAATATACTTTTGGTTAGAGGAAAATGTTCTAATAATATACTGAGTTTAGTATCGGATATGATTTTGAAGTTTCACATACATATAATATTCATATAGTATATTGTATTTATGAGTGTAAGATACTGTTTTGAGTTTCAAATATTTATAACATTCGAATAATATATTATTTTTATTGTATCATATAAAATTAATATTCAAATAATATATTGTTGTGTGTATCATATACGATTTTAAAGTTTCACTTACTTATAATATTCAGATAGTATATTGTATTTATAAGTTTGAGATATTCTTTTTAAATTTTAGATATTGTTTTGAGTTTCATATATTTTTTGAGTTTCGGATACTATTTTAAATTTCAGATACTTACAATATTCGAATAATATACTATTTTTATTGTATTATATAAGAACAATATTCAGATAATATACTATTGTTTGTATTGGATATGATTTTAAAGTTTCACTTACATATAATATTCAGATAGTATACTGTATTTATAAGTTTAAGATACTGTTTTTAGTTTTCAGATATTATTTTAAGTTTCAGATATTGTTTTAAGTTTTAGATAGTTATAATATTCGGATAACATACTGTTTTTATTATATCATATAAGAATAATATTTAGATAATATACTGTTGTTTGTATTAGATACAATTTTAAAGTTTCACTTACATATAATATTCAGATAATATACTGTATTTATGAGTTTGAGTTAATATTTTTAATTTTCAGACATTGTTTTTAATTTCAAATACTTATAATATTCAGATAATATATTATTTTTATTGTATGATATAAGAATAATATTCAAGTAATATACTGTTGTTTGTATTGGATACAATTTAAAAGTTTCACTCACATATAATATTCAGATAGTATATTGAATTTATGAATTTGAGATATTGTTTTAAATTTTTAAATATTATTTTGAGTTTCAAATGCTTATTTTTTGTATTCTCCTTGTTCCTTCATTGAAGTGGAATAAAATATTATTACTTAATTGAATATTATTATATCAAAATTTTTTAATATATTAAAAATTGTCAACTTCTTTTAGAGAAAAAAAATGAATGAATGAATGAATGATGAAAGTGCCTTAGAAGGGGGTGAATAAGGCTAATGAAAGATTTTAGAAAATTAAAATGAATTTAAGGAATGAATAAGAATTGAAAGATAATAGAGTAGGAAGAATAATGAACACAAGAATTTAATGAGTTTTAATTCTCAACATTGTTACGACTTCACCTAACTTATCCCTAAGTTAGGATTTTCAATTTCACACAATTTTATTCACAAGATTGAGATTATACAAGAGTTTATGATTCACTTTTCAACCTTACAACCAAGAGTTTTTAAGGCTAACTCTTCAACCAAACAAACAAGAGTTTATAGGCTCACTCTTAAACCGATTCTCAAGTGTTAATGGCTAAACACTTAAATTAATTCCACAAGAAATATACCTTACTTCCCTTCTAATCTATCCTAATAATTATATGAAGATGAAGTCCTATTTCTATCACACAATCAACTCTTACAAGAGTTAATCAATGCAATGAATATTGATAGAAAGAAAAACAAAGTTTAATCAATGCCTAGAGAGTTTTTGATAATCAAAGAGTAAGGTAATGTGTTGTTATTGTTATCACAACTTTAGAGCATATATATATATATATATATATATATATATTAAGCTTAAAAAAACATGGTTGTTGAGCCATTGATTATGTCTCTAACGTCTCTTCCCTTCAATAAATTAAAAAATATGTTCATTGTAGATGCTCAGGGTCTACTTGGGATCCTGAGCGTGGCTACCTTCCTTCATATTTTGGGCAAGAATACATCAGGATCGTGAGGGACGCTCAGGGTTTGCTCGAGATCTTGAGCGTAAACCATAAGCGTAGGTTGGCCTCACGAAAACTTGTCTATGTTGCCCCCAAATGCACTTCTTTGCACTTGGTTCATTTCTCATGCTTAAGAGAATGTGTTTAAAGGTTTTTGAAGACTTCAAATGTCTTCAAACATGTTATGAAGGTTGGTCATTTGACTTTGCTTTTATTGAATGTAATTGTGTACCTATATATGTTTATAATCACACTTAAATAAAATTATTAGTAATTTAAATTGCTTGTCAAAGTCAAAATCAAGGGTTTGATCATGTAAATGGTTAACAATCTCTCTCTTTTTGGTTTTGACAACCAATTTAAAAAATAATACAAATTGCGTGTATATGTGTCATATTAAGATGTGAAGTATAAACAATTTGCTTTCCTTAATATATGCATAATTTTAATACAAGAAAATATTTTATAATGTATCAAAGAATGATAAAAAATGAATTATCATACCATATATAAGAATTTAACAATATATCAGAGCATAAATATATTATACCAAACTAGTAAATATATTTTTTGAAATTTATAAAAATATATTTTAATAATTTGGTATAATATATTTAATAAATAACAAAATGATCTCTTAATTCCATCTCATATTAGACAAAAAGAAACAATGAAATATTAAAATTTTTATGAAATAGAAAAAGTTCTGCTTTTTTATTTTATTAAAAAAAAACAAAGCCTATAATTTTACTTTTATTATTAAAACAATAAACATGCAAGGGTAACTTTATCGGGGGTGGCTCAGTATGTATAATGCAGACAAATGAAAAGGCTAGAATATGGGGGAAAGCTAGCTAGGGGTGAACACATTTGGCTACTTCAAAAGTTACAGTCATTAAATTACCATATAAATTGCTTGAAACTTACAACAACCTATTATATGCAATAATTAATAAAAAAAAGTATATACATATTTATTGAATAAGGAAATCAATTATTTAGGTACAATATAAACACTCCTTCTCCTAAGGTTAAGTATTGATAATAATGTGATGATTGTGTAACATGTTTGACTAAAACTTAAAAAAAAAAAAAAAAAAAAATTCTCCAACGGCACATGCAATGAAATATAATGTATGAGCATTACGTGCATTTACCCCTTATTTAATTTAATTTCATAAAATAATTCATTTTATTTACAAATAAATTTTAAATGAGCATTACGTTTAAATAAAATTCATTTATAAATGAATTTTTATTAGTGAAGTATATTTGGTTTAAATGAATAATTTATAAAATTTATTAATATTTTATTATATTCTATTTAATATAAATTTAAAATTCAAGTTAATTTTTAAAATTGGTCAAAAATACTCTTTTAAATAGATTATATTTTTATTTTCTTTTTTAATTTTATAATACATTATTAAAAGTGTGATTATTTAACATTTTATTTAATTTTTTTAAATATTTATTTTTAATTATTATTCCAATTTATAAATTTATAATTTTAATTTTCAAAATTCATTAAATAATAAAATTACGATTATATGAAAAGTTTAAATTAAGGTTAAATTAATTAAAAGGATTTGAATAATTGTAAAAAAAAAACACAACTCAACTATAAATATTCATTGACTATATATATATATATATATATATATATATATATATATATATATATATATATGATAAAATAATAATAATAATAAAAATCTTACAATGTCGTTTATAATTTAAAAATAACTTGAAGTCTTACAACTGCACCATGTAATTCCCACAATATATATATCTTCAGCCTTTCTAAATTAACTGCACCATGTGCAACCCCGACCGCATGAAACCTGTAGCAGTCACCACTTTCAGTCGAACAAGGCATATATGATATGAATCCAAAGAGCCATCGTCCGAAACATACGTATGCGTGTGCAAATGGGTCTATATCCATGTCATGCATGAACGACATTAAAGCTCGAAAGAAATCCCGTGGGACACAGCGGCCATTTCAAATGTATTGACCCTCAGATTTCAATGCAGTTCCCTCATCACAGTCAACTCAACCAGCGTAGAGTTAAAGACTAATAAGTATAACTGAATATTCCATTTAAAAATAATGACAACAATTTCTTCATTTAAATCAAATATATATTATTTAAAATTTTAAATGAATCCTACAAAATTTTAAAAAATTCATTTATACAAAATAAAGCCTTAAATAACATTTGTGCCATAAAATAAATATGATAATAGTTTTATTTTTTTATAAATTTATTTGATTCAAATTTCGAAATAATAAGAGGCTTTATAGTTATTGGATACTACAAATATCAGAATAAAAAAATTTGTTGGTCCAAGTGATAAGAATTTTAAAATCCTCTAATAAGATATTAAATTCGAATTTTATATATGAACAAAATTAATAATAAGAGAATATTATTCTTTTTGTGGATCAATTTAACTCGAATTTCAAAATAATTGAAACCTTAGAAACATGAAATGAAAAAAAAAAAAAAATAGGAGAGTTATAATACAACATACTAGTATCAATTAGAAAATGTTAATTAATTCAAATAAATTAAATATATAATGTGATTAATATTCAACAACATAATACAACATAGAAATCAAATTCATCAATTCAAATTGGTTAAAAATTGAATCTTTTATGTGTAAATAAGAAACATAAATAAATGTATGAACATGTTATATCTAGTAATTTTATTCTAACAATAAATTGAGAAGAAAAAAAAATGATAAAATTTACAGATTCATTTTTGTTTCCCGTCTTAGGGCTTCTCCAATCATGCGCTAAATTTGTAAAATGCCGGCTATTCTTCTTCAACCCTGCATCAATTTCAGCTCCAATATGCATAGTATTACCGTTTTGATGCATATATGCCGTCCAAATTTCACTTTATGTATTCTAACTTTTTTTTAATTTCAATAACAATTATTTTTTATCATTTGTTTCAATATAGTTCAAATAACTTTGTTCAATTTAGTCCAAATTTATATTATATTTATCATATTCTTACCAAATGCATATAAATTTGATTTGATTATTATTATTTTTATTTAAATAATATTAATATTGTGATCAAAATAATATTAATTTTTTAGTTAAATAATATAAAGTTTTTAATTAAATAATTTATTTACTTAAATAATATTAATATTTGGATACAAAAAATTTAACAACTATAGATTTGCATTAATTTAACAACCGATTTAAGAAAACAGTCAACAAAAATATTAAAATTAATAATACTCGAAACCATACATTTAATAACATATAATTTAATAATTTGATAAATCAGAGTCAAATCCACCAATATCATTGAAACATTTACTAAAAACATTATATGTAGGAGGTGATAGTTGGTGTTGTTGAGCTCTTTTATGCATAATTCTCCTCTTTTCAGCTGCCATAAATGCATGAAATTCAGGATCTTCAATAGAATTAAGATCTGTAAATAAAATATTATTTTTTCTTTGAATTACTGGGTAGCCACCTTTTTTTCTGACCTAGTGTTAGCCTTTTTTAACAAATCAACAACTTGTCGATTTTCTTCCAGAAGAAGATCCATTTTTTCTTCCTTTAATTGTTCCTCCTTTCTTCTCTTCAATTTGGCTTTTTTCATGCTAATGAAACGTTTAGTTGAAAAGCCACATACATCAGACGTATCCAAATCGATTGAAAATCCTGAAAGCCCAGGAGATGCTGGAACTGCAGAATCAGGAGTAAGAGTCTCCAATCCTAATGATTCATTCACAATCCAATTAACTTGAATGTGGCTATAATCCTTAAATTTTTCAAAATCTTTGACTATGTGCCACATGTGATTAAATTTGAAACCTCTTTTGTAATGCATATCTTGCTGCATTAATGTTTTTACTTGAATTAACTGAAAATAATTAATTAAAATCTTGTTAGAATTAATATAATCCATATGATGAAGACATTACAAATAACATTAATAATATTAAAATATAATTATTATAATGTAATACTTACAATGTTTGCATTTAAAGTGCCACTAGGATGCATATTTTCTATTTGTCTAATGCACCAAATTAATTTCCTTATAGCTTTGTCAGTTGTTTGGTAGCGACATTGTAATGAGTTCTTAGTATGCTCCTCATAATTTGCATCTTTCTCTGCATTATATTTTTCTTCTACCCATGACCAAAATCAATTCGAAGATTAAAAAACATCAACAATTAGGTCTTGTGAAGTTTCCATATAGACTTCACATAAAAGCACATCTTCTTCATAAGTGTATCTAAATGATCGAACTGAAATTTTTAAATTGTTGAAGTGTTTGTGCTTAAAATGGGTTTTTGAAATTCTACAGAATATGTTGTAATACATTATGAAAATTTTTTATGGATATGACACTTATTTATAGAAAGGGAATCCCTTATGCTTTATTTGTATGCTTTTAATTTGAACCATTGGATGATATGCAAGTTCATCTCAACTATTACATAAAAAAGATAGAAAATCTTATCATCTTTCTGAAAAAATATAAAGGAAGGACAATGCTTTTAATTTCAACCATTGGATGGTATGCAAGATAATCTCCATCGTTGGATAAAAAAGATAAAAAATCTTATCATCTTTTTGAAAAAATACAAAGACAGGACAATAATTATCTTCTACTTTTAATTTTAACTATTGGATGGTATGCAAGATCATCTCCACCGTTGGATAAAAAGACAAAAAATCTTATCATATTTTTGAAAAAATACAAAGGTAGGACAATAATTATCTTCTGGTTTTAATTTGAATCGTTAGATGGTATTCAAGATCATCTCCGCCATTTGATAAAAAAATAAAATCTTATCATCTTTTTGAAAAAATACAAAGGTAGGACAATAATTATCTTTTGTTTTAATTTGAACTGTTGGATGGTATGCAAGATCATCTCCACTATTGGATAAAAACGATAGAAAATGTTATCATTTTTTTGAAAAGATACAAAGGCAAGACAATAATTAAGATTATAAAAAGTAATGCATAATGAATGTAAAAACTCAAAGACTATCTGAAAATCTTATCACGATCTCTCTGAAAAACTCTTTACAAATACTCTTTTTGTATACTTAAAAATCTTTCATAAAATGAATTTTGATATTTGTGGTCCATAAGTCCATAGTTCATTAAGTTCATCTTTTGATAATGATAGTCCACTTGGGTTATCAAATGAAGAATATCAAGCAACATTGCAAATTCTCTCTACTAATAATATGATGATCGAATATTATCAAAATCAACAACGCAGTTGTAGCACTCGACATGGTGGATGGATTCCATGTTATATTATTGTAAGGTGAGATCATAAGTTGCATACTAGAATTTATTCAATAATTATTTTTTTAATAATCCACGATATGGTGAAGATTTTTTTCACCAACGATTTTGCATGTCATAAAGTTTATTTCCTTGTATAGTTAATGCAGTCAAAAGTCATAACCCATATTTCGAATAATGAATTGATGCTCTTGGTAGAGTTGGGTTATCACCTCTACAAAAAATACCAGCAGCATTTCGAATGTTGGCATATGGCCTACCTACAAATGTAATAGATGAATATCTAAAAATTGATGAGTCTATGACGATTGAAAGCTTAAAGAAATTTTGTTGTACTGTTGTGGAAATTTTTTCATAACAATATTTAAGAAAACCTAACAATACTGATATTACTAGCCTGCTCTATATTGGTGAAGAGCGTGGTTAGCTTGAAATGTTGGGCAGTTTGTATTGTATACAATGAAAGTGAAAAAATTGTCCAACAGCATGGGTTGGACGGTATGCAAGCCGTAGTGGATCGCCAATAATAATTTTGAAAGTTGTTGCCGACTATGATCTTTGAATTTGACATGCTTATTTTGGTATGATTGGAACTAATAATGATATTAATGTCTTAAAATCATATGATCTTATTTCTGATATTGCATGAGGTATTGCTCCCCCAGCACATTATGTTATAAAAGGAAAAAATTATGATATGAGTTACTTTTTAGTTGATAATATATACCCAAAATGGAACAATATTGTTCAAAATATTCATGAACCTCGAGGTTCAAAGAATTTTTTTTTTTTGTAATGAAACAAGAATCGTGTAGAAAATATGTCAGGCGTGCTTTTAAAGTTCTACAGTCATGTTTTGCAATTGTAGCAGGACTAGCATGTTTCTGGAGAAAATAACACTTGCATGACATAATAACAACATTCATTGTTCTCCACAATATGATTATTGAGGATGGACGTGACTTAAATTTATCAATTGTTGATACAATGGAAACTCCAACTGCAGATGTTGAAATAACAGTCGATGATAATATCCGATTTGAACAGTTTCTTGTTCGTCACAAATGAATCAAGGATAAAGATGTTCATATTGCACTTCGCAATGCATTAATTGAACATTTGTAGACAAAATATTCTAATTCAAATGATTAAATTATTACTATTGTGATTTGTATTTTTCAAATTAATTAGCACTTGTAATAGACTACTTTAATTTTAAGATGTAATTTTATGTTTTTTTAGTAAATTTATTTTAATGTCTTTTAGTTCTCTTAATATATTATATTATTTAATTTTAAAAATATGTGGATGTATTTATATTATTTATTCTTAAAATATATTTAAATAATAAATTTTATTATAAATAAAAATATAGATGTATACAGTAAGTATTAAATAAAATATAAATATAATATGTAAAATGTATAAATAATATAATATTAATATTAAATAAAAATATTTTTTATGGAGTTGAAAATAAAGCAATAGGTTACATTTTAAAAATATGGGTTGAAGATAGCCTTATGCCCACAAAAATGTGTTGTTTCTTTTTTAAAAGAAAAAGGAAACTAATAGATTCTTTTGATGAGGTAAGGGATGCGCGAGGTGTGTGAATTGTGATGTCCATATTTTGGATAAAAATCCAAAACAGTTGGGAAAGCGGACCACACAGAACAAAGGGTGGCTATAGTGTGGAGACATGAGATATACCTATTAATTTTCTACTTTGAAAAGCTGTCATGTATTCACACAGTGTAAACAAAAAACGGGAACAATTCAAAGACAGATCAATTAAAAAAAAAAACAAACTTTAATTTTAGTTGGCACTACTTAACAAAAATGAAAAAAAAGGTTATATTCATTTCTATACAAATGTGTATGAAGTTATTAAATAATTAACATATACATATACATAATCATATCAATTAATTAAACATCAATCAAACCATCGATAAAATTAACTAGTGGATGTTATTCTTATTTAAATAATATTTTAAATTTAAATTATATTAAATTAATTATTAAAATTTTTTTACCTCTCTTATAATTTTATTTAAATCAAATTAAATTTATTAAAATTCAATGTAAACTGAATATTGGTGATTTAATTAAAAAAATTAATTAATTAAGTAATATTTTTTAAAGTATCAAAATATCTATAATAACAATAAATTATATGTAAAATATTTTTATTATAAAAAGATAATGTTATATTATGATGATATTAGGTAATATAATATTAAAGTGTTTAAAAATAAAATTACATATTTTTAAACTTTACAAAACAATTTACAAATTTTATTTAAGTAAAAATATGTTTAATCACAAGATATTTTTTATTTATTCCAATATATATTAATTATTCTGATGTATATATACATATAATCTAGTTTAATTATAATATTATCCATATGTTGATTTAATTAGACGTGTAGTGACCGTCATATCTGTGCATGAACTGACGCCATTTATAAGATGAAAAGATGGGAGTTTTAAGATTATAATTAATCGAAATAAAACAAGACCTGGTGACCATGATCATTATTGCTCCAACGTCATAGGTTGAAATTATTTTACTTAAACAGACATTTATAAACGTTTGTGCCGCCATTGGCCGTCATCTTAATTTAACCCCCACAAAAAATATTGTTTGGGTCAAATAATAATATTAATTTTATAAAAGGATACGGAGTCCAACAGCAGTATTACATATCCGGTCATAAGAAAGCATCTTAGAAATATAAATAAAGAAAAATAATAAAAACAATTGAAATAATAAAAATTATCTAAAATTAATAAAAATAATAAAATTTCATAGTTGTTAATTTTTTTTTCCAGTTTTTTCATCATTAAAAATAAATTAACACCATAAATATAATTTTTTACTTTTATTAGTATAAATAATAAAAATAATAATTTATTTCATAATTTTTTTGTTATTTTTATTGAAAAAATAATTATTAAACACTATGTGTAATTTTTACTTTAATTAGTTTAATTTCTAAATTTTCAATAATTATAGAAAAATAATTATTAAAAATAATGGGTAATTTTTTATTTAATTAGCTTAATTTTTATATTCTAAATAATAGTAAATTTAAAAATAAAAAAAATTATTATTTAGAATATAAAATAAAATTATTTAAAATATACAAATCAAATAAATATATACAATCAATTTAAATTAAAAAAATGACTTCAAGAATAATAAATAGATAAAAAAAGAATTAAAAAAAAGGAAACATGCCAAATGCCGAAGATGAGGCAAGGTTTTAAAAAATGTCCCATTTTTCGACAAAAAGTGAAAGCAATAAAATAAAATGGGATAAAAGTGAAAGCAATGAAAGCAAATTTGAAAGAAAAAAAAAGGGCATGCCATGAATGAAATTAGGGCTTTTTTCATAAATACTCTAAAATATAAGTAAAACAATAAAAATATCTTAAATTTTTCAAATTTATGCAAATGTCCCCTTTCTCAATTTTATTTACGCGCCTTCCCCTTGTTCTCCTTCAACTCAAAAATGTGTTCTTCAACTCCACAACAAAAATTTCAACTTAAAAACACTTCTATCACCTACAATCACTCTATATCACATTGGAACTAATTTCTTTTCCAAAAAACTAAATTGAATCATTCTACATCATATCAAAGCTAATTTCCCCAATGATAGTCAAAGCTGATTTTTTATTTTAATTGTTTTTTTTTTTCATTTGCTTGATTTCTGGTTTGCATAAATGGCTTTTTTCACTGATTTTAGCAACATAGAAAAGAAAAAGAAATTCAATAGCACTCACAGATCAAAGGTAAGTATTCTCATTTAGAGTCATAATTTTTTTAAATCATTTAATGCATGCAAATAAGATATTTTCTTAAATAAATTCATTGAAAAAAGAACTCATCTTTTCTTTTCTCTTTGCAACATTTGTTTTTTTCTTTTTCTTCACTTTTGAAAGCATCAATCTTTAGTTTAGTTTTCAATGGAAGAAGATAAATGAAAGGAAACCTAAGTGAGGTTCTTTTTTTTTTTAATTTATTCTCTGATTAAAGTTTTATTTTTAATGTTTAGCCTATTTGAAATTTTGATCTTTGATCATTGTTTTATGCAATGTTGGTTTGGCTTTGTTGGAGTTTTTTTTTTTTTGAAGTGGTTTTTGTGAAGATTGCTCATATGAGTACGTTTATGTCTTGTTTAAGTGATTAATATCATCTGAGCTTTTTCAATTTTTGTGAAAAATCAAAGTGAATTATTATAAGCACCTAATTTCGAGATGACATGAGTTTGGATGCGACAAAGGACCCAATGATGAAAATTTATCTTTGTGGATATTGATTTTTGAATCTCAGGGCTTAATTACAACTTTTTTAAGGACTTAATTGAAATATTTTTTTAGGGACCCAATTGAAAAAGTTTTAATTCTTTTAAGGTCTTTTTATAATTTAATGTTAAAAAAATATAAATATTATTGATCGAAAATCTACAATTCCGATAAAAAATATAGAATTATGATCTGATCAGAATTGTAGAATTCCGATTAGAAATCTACAATTCCAATCAGTATTTTTTACTTTGTTTAATTAATTTTTTATTTTTGAAAATTAATTTTCTTGTTTTTGATTGGTTAAAAAAAATTAAATAAAAGGGGATAAAATCTTCCTGATAATCTATCATTATCAGGAAGTTTTATTTTTTTTTGTTTTGTCTTATGTGATTTGTTATAAGAGGGATTAGGGTTTTATTTCTAGAGTTATAAAAAGGGATGTTTTCTTCAGTCTAAAGGGGGCTTTGAAAAAACAAATCACATAAATCTTTTTCCTCACTTATTTCTTTTCCAAAAAAAATAAAAGGGGACAATGAGCAAAAAAAACAGAGAACAAGCTTTCAATCAAAAAAAGGAAAAAAAGAAAGTTTTGAAAAACAGAGAAATTTTTAGACAAAAATTATTGTTATTAAAAAGTCAAATAAGTCGGAGAAAAAAAAATCAATCAGATTCTATTTTAACATGGTGAAATCTTATTATGAGGGTCATTCAAACACCATATGCATATCATTATTCATATCCTATTCTTTTCTTTTCTTTTTTAATTTTTATGTTATTATTTTCCCTTTTTTATTTTTAATTTTTTAATTTTCTGTGTTTTTATTTGATTTTGGTTTTAATTCATTATTTTATTTTTCTTTGTTTATTTATTCTAACTTTATTTTCTTTTTGATTCTTTTTGTGTTTCGTGTTTTTTGTGATGATGAATAAATGATTGAACCAAGGAAACTCATGGAGAATCCATAAATGAAAGTCAAGAGTCAAGATCCCAATTTAATTTAATTTTGCTATGTTTTGTTTATTTTATTGGTTTTTTTTAGGTTTTGAATTTGTTTAATTTGTCTTTTTAAGGGTTGTATTTTAATTTTATTTTCTTTATTATTTTGGTAGATTTTGTAATAGTTCGGATGGCGAGAATAATGAAAATTTAGTTTCTCTTGTTCTTAAAAAAATTAATTAGTAAATTAGGCTCTATTTGGTAAACCCTAATTAAAATCAATGGAGACAGTAGATTAATTTAGATTGCATGTTAAGTAAACTAGGGTTTTTAGAAAAAATAATTTAATTGCATTTTTTAATTTTTTTTGTTTATTTTGTGTGTTTTGGGCCCCAAGCCCATGTTAGGCTCTAACCCATTTAATAAATAGACTTTTAATTGAATTTTTATGTTTTGTTAATTTTAAAATCAATTTAGGTTAATTTAGACTTAGGCCCATTTTTAGTTAATAAAATTAACTTAAATTTAGCTTAGCCCATTAATTTCATTTCTTTTAAAACAAATAGACTTAGCCCATTTTTTATTTAAAATCAAGTTAGAATTAAGCCCACTAATTAATTATTTTCTTTAAAATTTATAGACTATAGGCCCATTTCTTTAGTTAAATTAAAATCAATAGATTTAGACTCATTTATTAACATGTTGGTCCACCTTTAGTCCATTTCACTTGTAAATTAAAACATGTAAATTTAACTTATTTAATTAAAATCAATGTAGATTAGACTAACTTAGGGATTGTGAATTTAATGGATGCATTGTTTACATGTATTTTTCATGATTAGTTTGCCTGGAGTTGATTATTTTAAATAAAGGTTTATATGAAATTGCATGTAAATAGAGGATAAGATAGTAATTCATAAAGTATTTCTAAATGAACACAAGACTAAAAGAAGTTGGTATTCCGTATTCAGAATCTCCTGGTTGTAGTGCTAACTTTCTTTTAGAGAATCGAATACCACCATTTTCGATTTGTTCCAGTTATTACCCTGGGTGGCCACTCCTCATCTCCACGCCATGTCTTTTGTGATAGTGGTTAATGTGTTCTCTAGAGCCCTGAGCTCAAATAGTGTCGCGATTGTTAAGATCTTGGGCACGCGCTAAACCTCACCGTTTATAGTGGCGACTCCATTGGGGATAAGAGATACTGATTCTACTTGTGTTCTTCAGAATTATTTTATTAATTATTATATTATTCTTGCATTCATTCTGCATGTCCCTATTAATCGATGGCATTGGTTTATGGTTTCATGATTCCACTAGCTTCATGGGATTGTAAATTGGCTAACTATCACTTTTAGCCTTAACTCGGTTCAAGAGAGATTATCGAACTCATTTGACTAGAGTCTGTAACTTAAGTTCTAAAGGGGGTAGTCTTCTCTCGAGTTTGCAAAGGATGCCGGGCCCCTCTGACCTTGGCATGTTACTCAAGTCTTAAAGGAGGGCATCTTGCTAAGGGAACCTTAACTTTTCCATTAGGCTTAACCATATATAATGGCTTAGTAATTTCCCTTAGGATTACCCAAATTGCTTGTGAATGTTGCAATAAGGTATTTCTATCTATAAAGGCCCAAGCCCATACGTTAGAAGCCCATTTGGACTAATAAAGATAGGGTTAATCTTTTATATCTAGAAATGTTATTTTTATACTTTTACTGCTTTTAGAGATTTGGCATACACGTCGATTCTTGATATCCCCCGTTGATATTAAGGCCAAGATAAAAAATCCTAGGAAAAAAGAATCGCCATTGAATATGTGAGTGGGAGGAATAAGGTTAGAAGGATGTATATGCACTTGACTTGTTTGACTTGCTACTTATTGCATGGCACGTGCATCATGCATACATGTATCATAATAATACTTTATTTTTTAGCCATCATAGATTCATCTAGGTCTTCCTATGTTTGGAGTCAAAAAGTTGGCAGATTGGTGAGAATCGATTCAAGCCCATAATCAATTGCAAAAGAGATCCTTAGCCGACTGGAAATGAGTCTTATCAATCCACTCTACCTAGAAGTTGTACAGCCTAAACAAGCTAAAGAAATGGAATAATAAGAGGGAGAAAACTGGACTTTAGAGGACGTCAAAGGAGCATTGATGGATGATATGAGAGCAATGATGCAAGATGAACTAAAATAAGCTTTAGCTGGATTAATGCCACCACCTGCTACTGCTGCACCTCCCATTACGGCTAATCCACTTGTTGTGGGTGCACCACCCGCTAACAATGACAATGCTACTAGGAATATACCTATTGCAAAAATAAAATTGGAGGATGTTGAGAACTACATGGTTAAAAAGGCAAAAAGGGAATCACTTGAGCAAGTTCAAGAGCTGAAATCCAATCAAATGAAAGCACTGACTCAGAAGATATCCAAAATAAAAAAATTAATGAGAGAACAGGGCATTGGATATTCATTTGACTTTGATAATATGATGCAATTTGAGGAAGACAAGCTGCATGTTAAGTTCAAGATGCCACAGTTGCAGAAGTTTGATGGTACTAGAGACCCAAGGATCCACTTTAGTTAATATACAACTACTATGAGCACCACTAAGGCTCTTTTGTTTATAGCTACTAAGTTATTTATACTATCCTTGGAGCATATGGCTGTTAATTGGTATCATGGGTTAGAGAAGTCTATCCGAGTTGATCGGAAAGAATTATGTAATGCATTTTTGAAGCAATATAACTACAATACCAGGCTTGAAGTGTCCATCAAAGATTTAGAATTGACCAAGCAAAAGCCTAATGAATCATTTTCAAATTTTTTGACTAGGTTCATGAATAAGGCAGGATTAATGAACAACAAGATGGCTAAAAAGGATCAGGTTAGGATGACTATTCAAAATGTGTCACCTAATTTAGTTAAAAGGTTGTAAATGATGAACCTTAAGACATTTATAGACCTTTATGATGATGGGTTACAAGCTAAGGAGATTAAAAGTAAGAAAAAAAGGATTGCTAAAAGCACAGGATCAATAAACTATTAAACTGGGGGCACACAACAAAGAAGCACTAGTCGGATTGTGGAAGTGCATGTTATTCAACAACCAAAGAGATTCTCCAATTTTAACCAACCTTTGTCAAAAGTCCTAGAGCGCCTAATGAAAAAAGGCTTACTTCAACATTTACCTAATCCAAACACCCCAGATTATAACCCAAACAAGCTTTGCAAATTCCATCAAAACCTCCAACACTCCATGGATAATTGCATCCACCTCAAACATGAAATATAAAACCTTATAGACTTTGGAAAGATCATGGACCCCGAAAGCCTAAGCACCAGAAATAATCCTTTCCTAAACTATCAAAATGTACCATCTCCAACTACCATGATGATCAAATCAGGTGTTAGTGAGGAAGAAGTGCTAAGCTCCTTTGAGGATTTACACCTTAAAACTAATAAGAAATCTCCTAATGCCCTTAAAGATGTGGAAAGAGCATAAGACTTACTACGTCAACCTTCAGGCAAGTTCGACTATAAGGTGTTTTATATTAAACCATCTTCTTTTGACATACCCTTCGAGTCGATTATGCCTACAGGATGGGGTGATGAGTTTGATGATGAGAAGTTGTTAGACAAAGAAGAAACATACATAGTGGAGGTACAGAAAAATGAATTCATGGAGAAAGTTGGCAAGAAGATGCAAAAATAATTGTTATGTCAGCCACCTGAAGGATAACCACTATGAGACCTAACATCCTTAGCATCTAGAATAGGAAATAACTTTTCTTATTGTCTTCTTTAAATAAAATTTTAGTTTCTTTAGAACTTGTTTTGTTTTAGTAATTGATGATATGAATTATGATCATGCTTAATTATGTATTGTCATCCTAATGGTATTGTGCATTGTGATATTGATAGTATCTACATGATTAATGTAAATTCAATTCAATTAGATTCATTCAACATCGGCACAAATACAAATTCAAAGAATATTCATATATCACATGATGTAACTTCTGAAGATAGGAAATTTAAGTAAAAAAATAAAAATAATGATAAAAAAAAGAGAAAAAATAAAAAGAGAGAAAAAGAAAAAAGAACAGTAAAATAAAAATTAAGGAATAAAATTTAGGACTGGCTGATAACAGCGGTTGTATCATGTGATGTAATGAATGTTCTCATTTTTACCCTAATGAATGATTAAAATTGAATTTGAAATTTTGTTCAAATATCATATATTCGTCGTTATCATACTGCATAAGTATCTAAATGGAAAGACAATATATATTAAAAGCTAAATCAGAGCTATGAGATTACTATTTTAGTTATATTTTCTTTTTTTTTCCACTTTTTTGTAATTTTCCTTATAAACCTAGTGTCCCCTTATACATTGAGAATTCAGGTAGCTCAGTAACTAGAATTACAACCCATACCTTGTAACTGTCATCAATTATTACATCAACATTAAGCCTCATATTCTGCTCAAGAATTCTTCGAAGTGCAAGTCCAGTTGATTTCATAATTAAGAACTTGCTTCAATCAGTTCACCCACTCCTCTACATCTTCAATACATAAGACTACAACTAATAGGGTTAGTAAGACAAAGGGTCAACAACAGCAGTGACCAAACCGAGTCTCTTATACACATAAAGAAAAAGACTACTAGAATGAATTCAAAATGAAGCTGGGGGAAAAATGTAACTCTGGGGGTAGCTTGGGGGCAAAACAGTAAATACAACAATGGAACTTCAAAGTTAGTGAAAAAGATCTTAGGGTAGAAAGGAGTAAACTAAAAGCATAAAAATACATCAATTATCATAAAACAAAAGCAGTAACAAAAAGAAAAGTTCAAAAATGCATCAGTCAATCACGAGCTCCAGTGTAAAGCCATAGACCCCACTCGCTTGCTTGGTCATCAGTCCGTTGAGCTGTATCAGAAGCTTTGACATCAGAAGTACTAATAACGAAGCATCCAGTGCTTAAACCTAGAAGCTATTGATGAGGCACCTCATTCTTACACTCCAAGCTGCGAACACAGCTTTGTTCCATATAGAAGACCTATTAGGATCATGCATGTCATACATAACATGCATACACTTGCATATATTTATTGTGAAATACTTGCTTTGTATAATAAAGTCTTTGAGCCTAGGCAAGATTGTGCAAATACTTTGCTAGTAACATTCAAGATTAGTGTTGTAAAAGCACAGAAAGGTAGTTAGAATGTTCACATATGAAGCATCTAAAGGAAAAAGGGTTACACTATTCAGGTGAACCTGATGCTCAATGGGACTCTAGATCATAGGAACCCAATTAATTATAGACCCATCTAGTAAGGGAATATCATTAACAATGATATTTGTGAAAGCATTATCCTGGCGACCTTAAAAGGTTAGATAAGATGTTCAGGCTCCTCAAACTCAATATCCATCTCTATAGTCTCATCGGGAGCATCATCTGGAATATCTCTCTATAACAGTTAGACCAGTGTAGGGTATGGAATATAGTGATGAGAAAGTCCAACATGTCAGTAATACATTCATCGACCTTATAAAAGGGAAGAACACACTCAAAACTTAAAATGAATGCAGTCTGGAAAATTATTTGATCATGAAATAAGATCTTTAACTCCTGAACCTTTTTTGTATGAGATATCAAGAAGAGGAGTAAAGCCCTCTACCATAGCGTTAATGGAATGGAAAAATACAAACATAGCCTAAAACCATAACTTTAATAGTGGAGTATCATGACCTTTGTGATCAGAGACATCATCATCATAATAAAAAAGGAGGAATGCAAAAAGAATAATATTGCATTTTGAAAAAAAATTTTCACTTGCAAATAAACCATACTAACTTATAGTATTTTGTGCAAGAAAAAGTAAAAGAGAATGAAGAAGGGGAAAGGAACAGATACATCAGTAAGATCGAATAAGATTGTAAATGCTAATCGTTCATTAGAGTATCACCTTGCATGGCAAAAAACTTGCTAAAAACTCATTAAAATAATCAAGGGAAGTAACAAAACCTTGTTTCCTTAGATTTTAAAATAAAAGTACAGTCTCAATAATAAAATTCACAAATTGAAAGTAAATTCATCCACTTTATGAGATCATATGCGAAAAGCCTATCTCATGACCTTTGATTATAATGGCTTTTTTTATGAGCCTCACATAATTCAAATGTTCAATTAACAATTTTCTATTGAGAGTTTATAAACTCTAATCAATCTAATACTTACTTTGCACTCAAACGAGGGGAAGAAAATGCAAAGACAAAATCTGTGGATGTTCAGTATAAATTTCTTGAATTTTAAAGTATCATTTTAGTCTTTTGAATGATAAATATGCATATAATCTACTCCAATGCTCAGAAATGAGTACAAGTACAAAATCTTTTGACGGTATCCACCCTGAGTAATATGAGAAAGGTGGGGGAATACTAAGAGAAGAATCAAAATAAGAGCAAGTATAATGTACTCCAATGCTAAAAAATGAGTAAGAGTATCAACATGAAACTTTTGGCAGTATCCACACTGAATAATACAAGAAAGGCAGAGAAATACTAAAAGAGGACCATGCTAAAAATTGCTCTAATTACTCCAATGCTCTGTAAGAGTTTGAGTATCCAAAGGACCTTTCTACGTTGAGTAATACGAGAAAGGCGGGGGAATACTTAAATAAGGAAGAAAAGCACAAAAATAATTCAAAGGCTATTTTGATACTCAGAATTTGATCTTTTTATGCCTAATTTTCATAAGTTTTGTTTAGCAAATTCTCCCTAAAATTAGGTGTGGAAGTAAGCTTTTTACTTGGTAAAAGATATGCTCTCAGTATAAAATGTTTAACGATGCCTCTGACCTTTGTAAATAATAGTCACGAAAATAAAAAATAGTGAGATTCATTGAGTGCATGTTATCTCGTGAAGAAGTGATGAATTTTCTCATAAATTTCAACATTATAATGTACTTTTGTACGTTCATCATGGTTGAAACTAACTTCAATAAGTCTGTAGGAATTATAAATCTAGAAGGAAGTGCACCCAACTTGTAGAGTTGGTTAACATAGTAGAATTGAGATTTGTCAATCAATTAACACAGCAAAATTCAAAGCCAGTTATCAAAAATGCTAATCAGTCAACACAAAGAATTCAAAACATTCAAGTTAAATAACCAAAGAGAAAAATCGTGAGCAGTTATGGACTGTAGCATCAAAGGCGAGCAATGAAAGGGTTACAGTTAATTAAAGTTAGCCAACAGTTTCAGACTGTAGCATCAAGGGTGAGCAATGAAAGGATTGCAGTCAATTCGTGAGCAATTATGGATTACGGCATCATCAGTGAGCTATGAAAGGGTTGCATCTAATCTTGAGCAACTATGGATTACAATATTATTAATGAGCAACAAAAGGGTTGCAGCTAATCATGAGTAATTATGGGTTGCAGCATCATCAATAAGTAATGAAAGGGTTGCAGCTAATCATGAATAATTATGGATTGCAGCATCATCAGTAAGCAATGAAAGGGTTGCAGCTAATCACGAGCAGTTAAAAGTTGTAGCATTATTAAAGGCAAGCAATGTAAAGGTTATAGTTAAACCGTAAATAGTTATGGACTGCAGCATCAAGAGATAGCAATGAAAGCATTGTAGCTAATCAAAATTGTGAGCAATTATTAAGAGTGAGTAACAAAAAGGTTACAGTTAATTGAAATCATCAATGAGCAAGGAAGAGATTGCAGCTGATTGAAAGCCTTGAGCAATTATAGACTACAAAATCAAAAGGTGAGCAACAATAGGGTTGTAGCCGATTAAAGCTAGCAAGCAATGAAAGGTTACAGCTGATCAAAATATTGATAAGCAATGAAAGGATTGCAACAAAATTAGAAATCATGAGCAGTTGCAGACTACAGAGTCAAAGGTAGACAACAAAAGAGTTGTAGCTGTTCAAAACTTGCTAGCAATTATAGATTGCATCAGTATAAAGCCTATAATGAGGAATGATAAAAGCAACATTTTATGACCGAGTATAATGTACCTCTTTCAATCTAGACTATACGATCGAGTATAGTCAACATCATACGACCGAGTATGATGTATCCCTTTCAATCCAGACTATACGTCCAAGTATAGTCAACATCATACGACTGAGTATGATGTATCCTTCCAATTTGACTATACGACCAAGTATAATTGACATTATACGACCGAGTACAATGTATTCATTCTTTCAAATCAACGATATATGTCCGAGTATAGTGTTTCCTCAGGTATTTATGCTTAGTGTTTCATGGTAACACAAGCATTCAATATGAACCAATGATTATTCACAAGCAAAAGTCTCAAGGTACATAATTAAGTGTTTTGAATCCTTGCCTTGAAATTGTGTGCTTATTTGATTTGCCATAATTTGTCAAGCAAACAGCGATAAAGGGGGGCAACTGTAAGCACCCAATTTTGGGATAACATGAGTTTGGATGTGACAGAGGACCCAATGATGAAAATTTATCTCTGTGGATATTGATTTTTGAATCTCAGGGCTTAATTACAGCTTTTTTAAGGACTTAATTGAAATTTTTTTAAGTACCTAATTGAATTTTTTTAATTTTTTCAGGGGTCTTTTTGTAATTAAATGTTAAAAAATATAAATATTACTGATCGGAAATCTGATCGGAATTGTAGTATTATGATCAATATTTTTTACATTTTTTAATTAATTTTTTATTTTTGAAAATTATTTTTCTTCTTTTTGATTGGTTAAAAAAAATTAAATAAAAGGGGAATAAAATCTTCCTGATAATCTATCATTATTAGGAAGTTTAGTTTTTGTTTTTATCTTCCATGTGTTGTTATAAGAGGGATTAGGGTTTTGTTTCTGGAGTTATAAAAAGGGATGTTTTCTTCAGTCTAAAAGGGGTTTTGAAAAAAAAATCACAGAAACCTTCTTCCTCACTTATTTCTTTTCCAAAAAAAAAGGGACAGTAAGCAAAAAATTAGAGAGCAAGCTTTTCAATCAAAAAAAGGAAAAAAAGAAAGCTTTGAAAAATAGAGAAATTTTTAGATGAGAATTATTGTTCTTAAAAAGTCAATCAAGCCGGAGAAAAAAAAATCAATTAGATTCTATTTCAACACGATGAAATCTTATTCTGAAGGTCATTCAAACACCATTTGCATAGCATTATTCATCTCCTACTCTTTTCTTTTCTTTTTTAATTTTTATGTCATTATTTTCCCTTTTTTATTTATTATTTTATTATTTTCTATTTTTTATTTGATTTTGGTTTTAATTCATTATTTTATTTTTCTTTGTTGATTAATTCTAACCTTATTTTCTTTTTGATTTTTTGTATTTCATGTTTTTTGTGATGATGAATATATGATTAAAACAAGGAAACTCACGAAGAATCCATGAATAAAAGTCAAGAGTCAAGATCCCAATTTAATTTTATTTTGCTTCGTTTAGTTTATTTTATTGGTTTTTTAGGTTTTAAATTTGTTTAATTTGTCTTCTTAAGGGTTGTATTTTAATTTTATTTTCTTTATTATTTTGGTAGATTTTGTAATAGCCTCAATAGCGGGAATAATGAAAATTTAGTTTCTCTTGTTCTTAAAAGAATTAATTAGTAAATTAGGCTCAATTTGGTAAATCCTAATTAAAATCAATGGAGGCAGTAGATTAATTTAGGTTTCATGTTAAGTAAACTAGGGTTTTTAGAAGAAATAATTTAATTGCATTTTTTTAATTTTTTTGTTTATTTTTGCGTGTTTTGAGCCCCAAGCCCACGTTAGGCTCTAACCCATTTAATAAATAGGCTTTTAATTGGATTTTTAGGTTTAATTAATTTTAAAATCAATTTAGGCGAATTTGGGTTAATTTAGACTTAAGCCCATTTTTAGTTAATAAAATTAACTTAGATTTAGCTCAGCCCGTTAATTTTATTTCTTTTAAAACAAATAGACTTAGGCCCTTTTTTATTTAAAATCAAGTTATAATTAGGCCCACTAATTAATTCCTTTCTTTAAAATTCGTAGACTATAGGCCCATTTCTTTAGTTAAATTAAAATGAATAGACTTAGACTTATTTATTAACATGTTGATCCACCTTTAGTCCATTTCACTTGTAAATTAAAATATGTAGATTTAGCTCATTTAATTAAAATCAATGTAGATTATACTAACTTAGAGATTGTGAATTCAATGGATACATTGTTTACATGTATTTTTCATGACTAGTTTGCCTGAAGTTGATTATTTTAAATAAGGATTTTTATGAAATTGCATATAAATAGAGGATAGGATAGTAATTCATAAAGTATTTCTAAATGAACATAAGACTGAAAGAAGTTGGTATTCCGTATCCAAAATCTCTTGGTTGTGGTGCTAGCTTTCTTTTAAAGAATCGAGTGCCACCATTTTTGATTTGTTCCAGTTATTATTCTAGGTGGCGACTCCTCATCTCCATGCCATATCTTTGTGACAGTGGTTAGTGTGTTTTCTAGAGCCCTAAGCTCAAACAATGTCACAATTGCTAAGATCTTGAGCGCGCACTAAACCCCGCCATCTACAATTATATTACTTAACAAAGGTCCATTGATCTTTATGACTTTTGCATGTGTTTGGGGATTTTCCATCCCTTGTTATTTTGTAATTTATTAGGATTTTTTCATGCTCATTTATCCTTGATTATGCTTTAATCTACTTATTATCTGGGTTCATTTTTGTTTTGATATTCACTCTAAGCATGGTCTATGAAATTCCTACTCCTTGTGTATAAAAGAGGTTTAACACTTTTTCTTTGCTATTAATATAGCTTGATGATTAATAAGCATATACAGTATAAACATATTTTAAAATCCTTTCAATTTACATTTGGTTTCTAAAATAATTCAATGAAATTTGTTTAATGTTCTTTGGAAAATCAAGAAATAATGTATATGCCTGTTTCATTTTTGAATCTTTTCAGTTTATGTTTGGTTTCTAAAACAATTCATTGAAATATGTTTAAATTTATTTAGAAAATAAAAAAATAATGTATACACCTTTTTCATTTTAGAATCCTTTCAGTTTATGTTTGGTTTTTGAAACAATTCAATGACATATGTTTCAAGTTCATTTTAGAATATATGTGGTTTACTTTTAGTTGCTGATATATATTTCACTTCTAGGAAATACAACAATTGCTTGTTTTCATTCACTACAATGGCGAATGGACTGACAATTTCATTTTCCAAAACTTCTAAGTCACCGGAATTCAAATATCAATATAATTTTTTGGTTGCTTTGTTTTCAATTTGTCTACCTCTATGATTGTAATTGATTAATTCATTGGGCTAAGCTTTTACCCATAACTAATTTATGATTGTTGTCTATTTAATTTAACTTGGTTAATTCATGTGTGGATTTGACCAAATCATCCCTTATATATTATGTACTGAATATACAATATTATAGGACAGAACCAAAATTTTCATATACATTCTTCAGAACTAAAGAAAAAAACTAAAATCAGAAAAAATGAATCAGAAACCAAAAGTTAACCAAAATGATACAAAAAAATGAATCAAAAATAAAAAATCAACCAAAAGGATACAAAAAATGAATCAGAAGCCAAAAATAAAAAATAAAACCAACATAAATTAAAATAATAAAAAAAGAACACCAAATTAAAATCTTTCAACACTTCATCACCATCAACACCATCTTTTATACAGTTATCTTTAATATTGGAATTAAAACCAACATCCTCAAACAATTTCTTATCACCTTAAAAACAAAAACACAAAACAAAGTATCAAAAACCAAACAAAAAGTAAAATGATACAAAAATAATAAAACAAAATATACCACAAAAAAATCCTTTAACTTATTACTACTACCAACAGTTTCAACAAACTCTGAATCATAAGCACCCTCTTTATAATAGCAACATCTCATAAATCAGAACTATAAGCACCAAAAGTACATATACCTTTTCCTGCACTTTGAAAACAAGATAAGAAACTAAAAGTAAACTAAAAAGCAAAAAAATTAATTACATGCTACCTAATAAAAGAAATCTTTTAACTCATCACCACTACCAACAATATCAACAAACTCTGAATCATAAACACCATCTTCACAACTGGCAACATCTCCTAAATCATAACTAGAAGCACCAAAATCACATCCACCTTTCCCTATACTTTTAAAACAAGATTAGAAACTAAAAGTAAACCAAAAAGTAACAAATTAAATACATGCTACCTAATAAAAAAATGTAGATGTGGGGTATCGATTCTTACACCTCTTGCATGCTAAGCAAGTGCTCTACCATATGAGTTGCACTTATTTTCATATTTCATTTACTGACATATTATTAAATTATGTTATGATCTGTTTCATGATTGGTTATTCAATTTGAAGTTATAAGACATTATTTTGTATTTTACAAACACATTAGACTACTTGAAATCTGAAAAATGTTAAAATTATTTTTTTCATGCTTGAAATATATTGATAAAATTGATTCTATTTTAGAATCATTAGAAATTTAAATTATGACTTTATTTTCCTTATCCAAAGTTCTATTATCATTTTTTAAAAATAATCATGTTGGTGATTGATTCTCGTAAGCATACGAGTTCGTCAAGTAATATACAATAAGTACAAGTGAATCCCATGAGAATTGAATGTTTATCAAACTATTAATTTTATTTTTAACTTGTTTAAGAATCAAATATAAAGTGAATTATAATTTCTAAATTTTAATAGCCAAAATGAAACTAAATAATAAAAGCAATTAACTTAAATTTTAACAAGCAAATGATAGAATAATGTTAGGGATTGTATCACTATATTTTAATTAAACCGATCACAAGAAATTAGTTTTCTTTCTATTGCAATTCTTGGGGTTTCCAAGGTAATAATTAATCTTTCTCAAGTAAAAAATTACTCAATTTATTCATATCAATTGAAAAGGCTTTAACTAATTCTCATTAAATTAAAACCTAATCAAATTTAGTAAATAAATCATGAAGTATAACCAATTGAAATTAAAATAATTTAAGTTATCTCTAGATTTAAATCAATTAATCAAGCACTCATATTTCTATTAAGATTAGTATTTCTCAATAATTAACCTCAATAAAAAAAAATCAATTATGAATGGCTAAATCATAAACAATTAATCTTAATGAATGCTTAATGGGAAATTAAAAAAAAATCAATATATAAATCAACTTAGATTAAAATAAGATCAACAATCCCTAACATAAATAAATTTAGCTTAACATAATAACCATCATGTTCTTAAGTGCAAAAGCAAGAAATATATTTAAGAAATAAAAAAAAAAAGAAGAAAAGAAAGAACTCTTTTAATTCTGCCCTTCTCCAGCAATCTTGTTTTGCCCGCCATGTTCTTCTTCTTCTCTTCTCTACTTATTCACTCTTTTTTTTTCTTTCTATTATATCTCTCTTCCATTTCTTTCGTGTGTCCCTCATCGTTTATAGTGTGTTTTTTCAGCAAATTTCTTTAGCTCCATCTATAGTCCATAACTCACCCCATATCACCATGTTTCCTCTCCTATAACTCACCCACGTCTCACCCATATCTCCTTATCTCATTTACCATACCTCCCACCATACACGAGAGATATAAAAAATCAAATTCTTTCTAGTTGTTGGTATTTTTTTTAAATGATTTCCTTGTTGATTATTGTAATAACTCAAATTTTATAAATTATTAAGTTAAATTAAATTTTGGGATTTATAGTGTTAATAAATATTTTATTAATTTATTATATTATGGTTATGTTGTGAGATTAAATTATATTCAAGTGCTATTAATTATTTTATTATATTATGGTATTAATATTAAATTGAGATTTAAAAACTGAAATTTGTGGTTATATATTATTTAATAATATTATTAATATTTTTATTTGTGAGTAATGTTAATTTAGTGTATTTAATATATTTTAATATTATGTGTGAATTTAATTAGAAAAGTAAATATTTAAATTATAAATAATATTTTTTATATTATTTTGAACTTTTCTCACTTTAAAAAAAAAATATACATATACATACCTTCCCTCCTTTCTTCTCTTCCTTCCCCCGTCATTTCCTTCTCTTTTCTTCTTTCTTCTCTTCCCTGCATTTTTGCAGAACAGTGCGCGCCGCCAGTAGCACCCACGTCGCTACTCGTCGCCACTCTCCTCTGCTCGCCATCGCCACCACCACCTTCTCTTTACTTCCTCTTCCTCCCGTTGCCATTTTCTTCCCCCTCCATCTCATTTTCTCTCGGCACCATGAGCTTCCAAAGGCCGCCGCCACCGATTCTAGTAGTGGTTGGAGCTTGCACCGGTCTTGTTTGAAAGCTCTCGTCATGGGCTTCATTTCCCCAAGGTAATTCATCTGATTAACCTTGAATTTAGGTTCAATGTTGTTAATTTCATTATAGGGTTTATAATTTCAATTGTTGATTTTGTGTTCAATTGGTTTGATTCATGTTAAATTGACTTTAGATTAGTTAAATTGAAGTTGTAAGCTTTCCACAAATGTGTTTAAATTTGATTTTGGAGATAGTTGAATTTTGAGCATTATTCCGAGCTCAGTTATTGTTCACGAGTATTGTCCCAGCTCGGAAATGTGTTTTATTTTTAATAAATTCAACTAATTATTTTAAGCATATATCGTTAAAGAAGTTTATTGAAATTGTGTTCCGATTATTTATTATAAATTTTTGAATGTTTATGTAAAAATTAGATTTTTGGAAAAATTAGAATAAATTAGTAAATTTTGTATTTTAATTGAAATTATTTTTTATTATTATGTTTTGGATAATTTTTGAGTAACAAATAGTATTAAAATAATTTTTATGATTTATTTACTAATTTTAGCTAATTAATAATAATTTCCAGAAATATATTCAAATAATAGTTTTATCAATTATTTTTATGATTAAAAGAATTTTTATCTATTTTTATTATATACTAGGGCAATTTAAATCATTATTTGTAAACTATTTGATTTCAAATATTTGAAAAATGGATTTTTATTAATATTATTTAATTATATTTGAGATTTTGTTAATTATTTTGAAAATAAATATCTTTGATGCTTTTATTATTTAAATAAATTGAATTGTGGTATTTTATGATTTTATGAGTTTTGGTGAATTATTAATATTTATTATTATATTATTGATTTTTGAGTATATTAGTTTTCAGTTGGGCAATAATTGTAGTTCGGGGGTCCAACTCGAGAAGTTGACATTTTGTGTATTTGAAGTGTGTTTGCATGTAGGATCAGCTCTTCTTTTAATAGAGAGATGTTCATTTTACAAATGAGACTCTGCTGAGTTTTTGGTAGAATTCTCGTAAAACGTGACATCAGGTTGGTCATAAGTTTTGAGTTTTTTGTTAAGTCATGTTCTAAATTGAGTCATTTTTTAGAATTTCTAGAAGTATAAATTAGGATTTTTTATTCTAATATTTTATTTTATTATTTTCCTTAGTTGTTTCACGTGCTAGGCCTATTAGATCGGGTCAGCTAAGTTAGGGTAAAGAAGCATGATAGAACAGTGAATTATTATTATATGTATACATTGCATATTATGAGCATCCATATATTTTAAATAAATATGAATTTATTTATACTCAATTCATTAAATCATATTTATTATTGTTAATGTTTATATATATGATTTCATATATATAATTGAGAATATTTATTTTGAATTATATTTATGTTGTCATATTTTTATATTGAATTTTCATTATATTATTATGAAACATTGTTTTGGAGGATAATTGTAGAACGTGTCACCTAGCGATTCACACTAGGGCTGTTGCGCAACAGTATGCTAGAAATAGGCTTTGAATGTTGATATAAAAATTTGATTTTTGGTGAATTGTGGATAATAAGGGGTGTGACTACAGATTTTCGGTTGACCTATAGGGTACTCGAGGCCAGTTAGCACCGGTAGTGAAACTATGGATCCTCAGTTGAACCTTTGTGTACTCGGGACTAGTTCATTGCCAAAAGTTGGATAAAAAATATTTTTGGAGTTAGGAGAGCCTGATGGCTAATGATATTTAGTGTTGAGGTTGCGGAAATTTAGAGATTTTACTCCGATCCTCCACTTGGAATTCTTCTGCATTTATTATTATTATAAAAGTGAATTTTCAACATCTGTATAAAATGCATGTATATATAAATAAATATATATTATTCTACCGATGTTTGAGTGTATATGTTTTTCGGTTGCATGTATATATATTATAATAGTTCACTTAGTGAGATCTGACCGCACTCAATATTTTTTTCAGGATCTTCTACTTTAAACCTCTCTAGTAGAACTTTTCGTCAGACTTTTTCCTCTCCAACTGATTTATATAAATACTGAACCGTTACTTCTCTTGTATTTTAATAGTCGCTGAAGTAGTAGTGCTTTCTGTTATTGTATTAGATAGTGTTTGAATACTTGTATGAAGATATTTTATTTATATTATGAGGATTTATTTTATATTAATTAAAATTTTAATTCTGATGTATTTTTGTGTTATGTTTGTATATGTTTTTATTTTTAAGGCTTGCTATGGGTTCTGGATTTATGAGAATTCTCGTTCCCTAGCGCCAGTCATGACTCCTCAATTTGGGTCATGATAATTATGGTCATGGACAACCATACTTCCCATCTTTGAGTGTTGTAATAGTGTTGCATAATAAAAACAAATAACACAAAGAAATAAGGGATAAAAAAATAAACATAAAAATAAATAAAATAAGAATTCTAATAAAAATTAAACCATAAACACTATAAATATGCACCAAACCAACCTCAAAAGTATTACACTTAACACATAATTAGTTGATTCAATTATAATGAATGCTACATCTTTTATACATTAAAAACTTGAATAATCAATTATGTACAGAAATTTTATTGTATGTGAGTTGTTTGTATTTTTGCCATCACAATCTGTGTATTCTTATAACTCACTTTAGGAATGTATGAAATAAAATCTCAAAAAATATATTGATTAATGCTTCACTAATAAAAAAAAAAAAGAGGAAAATTAAGGAAAATAATTTTTTTTAAAAAGACAAAAAAAAAAAGAGAGAAATAAAAGATAAATAGAAAATAAAAATTAAAAAGAAAGGAAGAACAAAAATTAAAAAAAAAAGAGAAAAAAAGATAAAAAGATAAAAAAAATTTATAAAAAAAGGGAAAAGGGAAAAAGAAAGTGAAAATAAAAATAAAAAAGAAAAGAAAGAGTAAAAAAAGAGAGAAAAATAAAAATAAAAAATATAAAAATAAAAATACAAGAAAGAAGGATAAATTTTTTTATAAAAAGGTAAAAAAAGAGAAAAAGAAAAAAAAAATAAATAAAAAAAGAAAATAAAAAATGTTAGAAATTAATAAAAAAATATAAAGAAATGAAAGAGAAATAAAAAAGAAAAACATGGATGTATTTTTGAAAATGTAAAATAAATCTTATAATTATGATAAGACAGATTTGTAAAAAATAAAAATTTGAAATATTTTTATTGACAATATTTAAAAATGAGATATTTTGATAAATGTTTCATGGAATTAAATGGGTTGACCGAAAAATAGGAGGAAATTTCCCCGAGTTTGTCTAAACAAAGTACAATTTACAAGATTTTCAATACTCCAATGTAGCTCTTGCTTTTTAGAAATAGCATTAAAGACCAAAAAGGAATCCATTTCAAAAAGGCATCTTCTAAAGCCAACAGCTGCAACAATCTCCATTGCTAAAATCATAGCTTCCGCTTCTGCAAGTAGAGCTGAGAAGACTTTATTAATTTGAGCCGTGCCATGGACAATATTGTTGAGTTGGTGTGTATAAAATAATAAAATAGCATGTGAAAATGGGGCAAAAAATAATTAATAAAAAAATATTTTTACTAAAAATATTTCACTATTACAAATAATAACAAAAAATAAATTTTCACTCAATACTTTTGGAATAACACTCACACTATTACCCACAACTCACACCACACGTACACTACACTTGCTTTTATAACACTCACTCAAACATACACCACAAGTGGTGGTGTAAACAAGTCGATTCGCTGATAAGTTGTTCGGTGTTTGACTCAATAAAAGCTCATTCGAGCTCATATACTGAAGCTCATTTAATAAATGAATAGAGTTCAAATTATATAAATTTCGGCTTATAAAGCTCGCGAATAAGCTCGAATAGAAACTTGTGAGCCAACTCATAATTTTAATGTTTAGTAAATTGATTTTAGATTTATAATATATAAATTTGTATTGTAAAAAATATTTTAAAAAATATATTATTGGAATAAAATCATAATTTTTATTAAATATATTGTAATTTATTTAATAAATAATTTTTTAAAATTTTTGAATGTATAATTTTAATTTATAGTTTGTATTTTTAAAATTTCTTTAGGTTCGTTTAGACTCGTTTAAGCTCAAACAACTTGTGAACATCACGTAGAATAGCGAGCTCAACTTGTTTATAAATGAACAAAGCTCGAGCCAGCCAAAGCTTGGCTCGGCTCAATTACACCCCTGCTTATTTCACTCACACTCACAATTGAATTGCTCTCACTTTATTTGTACCACTCACAATCCCACACACTCACAAATGAAACTCACACTACGCTCACTGCCACTTATTTGCTCTCACTCAATTTGTGCTTATAGCTTGTCCCTTCATTGCAAATGGCCATTCGGATGCATGGTTTTATATAGCCATGGTGTTGCTTAGTTTGTCAACTAAATTGGCTTGAAAGTCAATTAGAGAAAAAGGAAAAAATCAACCAAGCTTTAGCAATTTTTCAACTAAGTTGGCTTGAAAAAATGATTTGCTTATCTTTTTGGTAGGCACTGAATTTGGGACTAAAATTATTGACCATCTTTTTTTTTATTGACAAAATTTTCTAGATCATATTAATAATGATTTTAACACTCCTCCTCATTGTTAATATCCTTAATCCATTTCCTTAGAGTTATGTCGAGTTCTTTTCAAAATTCCTCTAATTTTTCATGGTTAATACCTTTAGTGAAAATGTTTGTCAATTGTTCCTCTGTCTTCACCTGAATAATCTTTATCTCTCTTGTTAAAGCTTTTTAGGATTAAAATGATATTGCACCTCCACATGCTTTGTTCTAGCATGAAAAACTGGGTTCTTAACTAAATAAATAGTTGATTGATTATCACAGTATATCGGCACCGAATAATCCACTGGTTGGTGTAAATTCTCCAACAACTGTATGAACCATGTACTTTCCTGAGCTGCCATCGTTGTTGCACAATATTCAGCCTCTAGTATTGAGTGACATTGTTGGTTGTCTTTTGTTGCACCAAGTAATAACTATAGAACCCAAACTAAATGCACAACCAATGGTTGATCTCCGCATATCATAATCACTGGCATAATCAACATTGCAATATCCTTCTAACTTGTAAGTTATTTTACTTTTATAAAATAACCCGACATTGAGTGTTCCTTTGATATACCTTAAAATTCTTTGAATTGCCTCCAAGTGAGGCTTTTTTGGAGATCATCAATATAAATAAGAATTACTACTATCTTCCCTTCTTGAGCTTTGAAAAATAAACTCGAATCAGCTGATGCAACTCCATAGTCACTATGGATGAGAAACTCACCAATCTTGTCATACTAAGCTTTGGGGGCTTGCTTCAACTCGTACAAACGCCTTCTTTAGTTTGCAAACATACTCAGGATTGAATTTATTTTTAAATCCTTCAGGTTTCTCCATGTATACCTCTTAATCCAGCTCTCCATTTAGAAAGGCATTTTTGACATCCATCTGCCACAAGTTCCAAGATTTACTTACAATGAGTGCTAATAAAACATGAATTATTGCAACCTTAGCCACTAGACTAAATGTCTTATTATAGTCTAGTCCATATTGTTGTGAGAATCCTCATGCTATCAGACGAGCTTTGTATCTCTCAATTGAGCTGCCTTGATCTTGTACACCCACTTGTATGAAATGGGCTTTACATCTTTGGGTTTTGGCACCAAGTCCCAAGTTTGATTTTTAGCAAGGGCTTTAACTTTCTCTTCCATGGCTTTTCTCCATTCAGCTTTCTATGATGCCTCCTTAAAGGATGTTTGTTCTCTTTCATCTTCCATCACTACAACATTAGCATACTTAGGATTTACCTTTTTCATCATGGTTAATCTTCTCAACTGTATTGGTGATGTTGGCATCTCCACTGCTGGTTGAACTTCATCATCTATCTTTTGATACACACTAGTCTACTATGGCCTTTCTTGAGGTTAAGACTGGTCTAGATTCTACTGAACTTTTATTGACTACTCTTCACACTTTTCGTGCAATTATTCTACTTCATTAGAGTGAGGAAGTGCAGCATACTCTAGTGTCCACCATAATGATGTCTTATCAAATACAACATTTCTTGAGACATAACATTTGCTAGTTGTAGGATCATAACATCTCCATCCTTTTTTGTGCTCATTATAACCCACAAAGATACACTTGATTGTGTTCTTATCGAACTTGCTACATAGATAATCATGTACAAATACATAGCAAACATAACCAAATGCTTTAAAATGGTTCATTGTGGGTTTCATGTTCCATAACTTCTCAAATTGAGACATAAATCCCATCTTCAGTTGAGGAAGTTTATTGATTATATAAGCTACTGTTCTCATACACTCGACCCAAAATCTCCCAGGGACATTCTTAGTATGTAATATGCTTCTATATATTTCTGTAAGATTCTTGTTTTTTCTTTCTACAATACCTTTTTTTTGTGGCATGTTTGGACAAGTAAATTGTCACCTAATCTTGCACTAGACAAGATAACTTAAGAACTCATCAGAAATGTATTCTCCCCTATTATTAGTATGAAGGCATTGGATTTTGCTCCCAATTTCACTTTCAACCATCAGCTTGAATTCTTTGAATTTTTCCAGAGTTTCATATTTTTCTTTCATGGAATACACCTAAACATATCTCGAATAATCATCAATAAATGTCATCATGTAGTGCATACCATTGACTGATGATTGCTTCACTTTTTTTAACATATATGAGTAAATCAACTTTAGTGGCTGTTTAGCTCTAAATGATGACTCCTCATATAAAAGTTGATGTGCCTTTTCATACTGATATCCAACACAAACCACATCTGTATGAACATCAAGATTAGGTAGCCCTTTTAATAAGGACTTGGTCATCATCATCTTTAGCTTATGATAATTGACATGTCCCAGCCGTGCATGCCACAAGTTAGTTGTTTCACCACCTTTAGTCTTCTCTACGTAAGCATCTTTTGCTAACAAGATGTATATAGAATCTACCTTTTGTCCCTCAATTATTTATGTGTCAACTATTTTAACTTATTAACAAACCTTGACATCTTCAGGTCTGAATACAATAAAGTTGCCACAATCAATCAAGTCTGGAACTAATAAAAGATTCTTCTTCATACCTAATACTCTGTACACATCCTCCAACTGCACTTATTGTTGATTCGAATAAGAAGTGATCACTATATCACCAATGTGAGTGATTGGTAGCTGTGAGTTATTTATAGTTACCATAACTCGCTTGCCTTTATTCTTTGAAGCATTATAGAGCTTGCTCCTATCTCTTGTCATATGACTGGAATAACCAGAATCAAAGATCCAACACTTCTCATAATTAATTCTATAAGAATTAGAAGCACTGGATGCTTGCTCCTCTTTTTCTATTATTATGGTGGCTATAAAGCTAGGGACTTCCACAATCTCTAAAGTGGAACACTCTTCCACTTGTATTTTTTCTACAAATAATGCTTCTATATCCCACTTTATTCATCCTAGTGGCGATTGTTTGTTATTGCTGCATTACTTTGAACGGTCTTCTTTTTAGACTAGCAATCTCTGGCATAGTTTCCTTTCTTGTCGTAGTTAAAACACTCGCCATTCTGACATCTAAAATTTTTAGATTGTTGATTGTTATATTGTTGCTTCTATTGAGCCCCCTCTGATTGGACGTTACCTCATGTCTTTCCTCTATTCTTACCACAAGGTTGATTCTTCCTTTTGTTGGTGAAGAGTGCTACCTCTTCAGTATTCAAAGAAAATTTAGTCATTTATTTTGCTAAAGTTTCTTAACTTACCAATAAATTTTCTAAATCTTCAATTAAAGGTTATGTGGGCCAACCTTGAACTGTAGCTATGAAATCGTGGTATTGAGGTTGTAGTCCATTAATGATGATTCTCCTCATTCTGCCGATGGCTATTCTGGATGCCTCATCCAGCTCAATAATTTCTCAACATAAGGACTTCACCTTAGTAAAATACTGACTAATTGTCATATCTTTTTGTGAGATAAACATTAGTTCATTTTCCAACAGTTGAAGTCTTGTGTCATTCTTCTTTGAGAACCGTAAACCAAAAGAATCCCAAGCTTCTTTTAGTGTGGTAGCATCTCTGATGTGCTCCATCATCACCTCTTCAATAGCTTTTTTGATGGCAAACATGGTTTTTCCAACTTTAATTCTCCATTTTTTGAGATTGCCATTATTATCATTTGTTAGTGGTGATGTAGTCTTCATCCTAGCAATAACCTCCCAGAGGTCTTAACCTTACAAGTATGACTCTATGCAAGTCCTCCACATGCTATAATTAATATTATTTAATTTTTAATAACACTGACATTACTTGATTATGCCATAGTGACTTGGATTTAGCAGCCTCGTGTTTCACTAAACAAGCGTGGTTTCAAACCAATGAGCTTTACAGTTCCAAACTGTGCATGTGCAAAATCTCCCTTTTACCGTAAATTAAAAAAATCTTAAAAAATCTTTTCTGGTATGGAAGATCAGTCAAAACTGAAACCACAAATCATACTTAGAATTTTAAGAGGAATTACAACCATGAATTTGATTGAGAAAATATCAAAGATATTTCGTCCATGCCCTGACCCGAATTTCTGACCAAAGGGAGGAAATGGGTCTTAAGGGAAGAGTTTCACCTCTTCCTAGGTGGAGAGAAGCCACTGACTTGATATCGTGTCGGGGGAACGTTACTTTGTTAAGTTGGAGTGTATAAAATAAAAAAATTATATGTGAAAATAGGACAACAAATAGTGAATAAGAAAATACTTTTACTAAAAATATTTCACTATTACAAATAACAAAAAAAATATTTACTTAACACTTTTGGAATAGCACTCACACTACTACCCACCACTCACACCACACGTACACTACACTTGCTTTTATACCACTCACTTAAACACACCATAGCTCACTTGTTTCACTCACACTCAGAATTGAATTACTCTTACTTTATTTGTACCACTCAAAATCGTGCACACACTCATAAATGAACCCCATATTACACTTATTACCACTTATTGACTCTCACTTAATTTATACTTATGGCTTGTCCCCTCATTGCAAATGGCCATCCGGATGCATGATTTTATATAGCCATGAAGTTACTTAATTTGTCAACTAAATTGGATTGAAAGGCAATTAAAGATAAAGGAAAAAATCAACCAAGCTTTGGCAATTTCTCAATTAAGTTGGCTCAAAAAAATGATTTGCTTATCTCTTTAGTAGGCATTGAATTTGGTGTTGAAATTATTGACTATCTTTTTTTTCTATTATTAAAAAAATCTTCTAGATGATATTAATAATGATTTTAACACTCCCACTCATTATTAATATCCTTAATTCGTTTTCTTAGAGTCATGCCGAGTTCTTTTTGAAATTCCTTTAATTTTTCACTACTAAGACCTTTAGTGAAAATGTGTGCCAGTTGTTCCCTTATCTTCACCTGAATCAACTTTATCTCTCTTGTTAAAGCTTTTTCATGAATAAAATGATATTGCGCCTCCATGTGCTTTGTTCTAACATGAAACACTGGGTTCTTGACTAAATAAATAACTTATTAATTATCATAGTATATTGGTATCGGATAACCCACTGGCTAGTGTAAATTCTCCAACAACTGTACTAACCATGTACTTTCCTGAGTTGCCATCATTGCTACTTGATACTTAGCCTCTATTATTGAGAGTGACATTGTTGGTTGTCTTTTGCAACACTAAGTAACAACTTAAGAACCTAAGCTAAATGCATAACCAACGGTTGATCTTTGCGTATATAATCACTAGTATAATCAGCATTGCAATATCCTTCCAACTTGTAAGTTATTTTACTTTTATAAAATAACTCGACATCAAGTGTTCCTTTGATGTACCTTAAAATTCTCTAAACTGCTTCCAGGTAAGGCTTTTTTGAAGTTTGCATGAATTGATTGACTACTCTAATTGAAAATACAATATCTAGCCTTATCAACATCAGATAGATCAAACTGCCAACTATTTGTCAATAAATATGACCTTGAGCATCTCTAGCCAACACTGCCAATCCAGCCAGACCTGTGGAATGATTAAAGGCAGCATCCATATTGAACTTGATATACTCATATAGAGGAGGAACCCAATGATTAATATGAGATGAATTACTAGGCATGGAAATAGATAGATTTTCAGAATCATTATTAAGCATCAAGTCATTACAATCCTCTAGGATTTGTTAATATTTCACATTTAATTTGTGTGCTTTTTGTAAAATATTGGCATATATACATATGCATATGCATGAACTTTTTTTTAATAATCAAATTTTTATTTTATAAATAATAAAATCCAGGAAAAACCCACCTTGTTTTAGAGCTAACTCGAATCAATAGATTCACCCCATAAACCCATAACTAAATCAAAATAAGATATATAAAAAAAATTTGGAGAAAATGTAGTAGTAAAAATAGAAAATAATATCCAAGTGATCAATGCCATGCATGGTATACCACAATCGAAAGAAAAAAATAGACTAAAAATGAAAATTCACAATCAACATTCAATAGTTGGAATTACAACCAAACAAAGAACTCACATTCTCTATGAGCTCCTTATTTAGCTAAAGAGTCAACCATAAAATTATTTTCTCTAAATGTATGAGAAACAGTAATGGATTGAAATAAATCTTTTAGACTCTCGATTATGTAGAACTCTATATGCATGCTCCAAGGGCAAGAATTGTTAAGCTGATTAATCCATGTTATTGTATTTGAGGAATCAAATTCTATTATTAATTTAACAGAGAGGAGCTCCAGTTTAAGGGAAGTTAGCTGAAAAGCTTTCCTAATTGCAATAACCATAGCCAAATTAGAATTAATAATCCCACAAGGAATAGGAAAAAGACATCTGACCATACCATGATGATCTCAAAGCACACTACTAGAACCAGTGAACCTCAGCTTACTAATAGATGACCTATTGACGTTCCACTTGAGTTCCCCTATACTAGGTGGAGCCAATTAGAGATTAAATACCTGGGTTTAAGAGGCAACTAAAAGTTTTTAATAGCCTCAATAGTTAACCATAGATCCTAAGATTGCAATCTTCCTCCATTACCATAAGCCTTTAACCAAACTTCAGCCTTATGGATGATTACAAAAAAGATTTTGTCGGCATTGGTTGAACCTACATTAAAAACTAAGGCATTCATTTCATTCTAAATGGTCTATAAGATAAAGAAGAAAATAATCATCCACACTTTTTTTTGGAAAGAGCCGACAACTAAACCTTCCATTAGGCAAATAAATTACACAAGGCGAGTGGTATAGCCTAGTCAACACACTACCACCTTAATAAATCATACCAAACTAATCTATCCAAGGGACAAAAATGAAGAGATGATTAACTGATTATGTTTTGTGGTTATAAAATGAACATTTATAATTAGAAGGATAAAGTAATCCTTTACGACAAAGATTATCTTTAGTATTTAACCTCTGTAATAAAGCCATCCAAGCAAAAATCTCAACTTTAGGAGGCACCAAACTACGCCAAACACCATTCACAGTAAGCATAAGAGGAGGTCTTGAGCCAAGTGTAGCTACCGAAGTAGTTGATTTAACAGAGAACAATCCTTTATGATCATATTACCAAATAAGCCTATCATTACAATTTGGGCCAAAATTCATATTATTTAACAAGCCAAATAGGGTAAGCTAATCAAGTTCCCAAAATCTTAGTTGATGAGGCCATCGAAGGTTCCATTCTCATTTAATACTGTCCCAAAAACCCATATCCTTCATAAAGGATATTTAATGTAAAGAAATAGAAAAGATGTAAGGGAATCTATCTTTAAGCGCCATTTCAATGACCCAGACATCGGCCTAAAATCTAATTTGATCTCCATTACCCAAAAGAAATTTGATACCATCACATAAAGGCCTTTCCTCCATTGTGGACCATATTTATTTCTAAAATGGAGAAAAGCGAGAGGAAGGCATTAAAGAATGTGGGAACATACCTGGTTACAATTAATACTTATTTGAAACAACCTTATACTAAAGAGGCTACTCACATTATTTATTTATAATTCTCCACAACCACTTGAATAAAAGTGCTTTATTCTTTTTCAGTAAATAGCCAACACCTAGACCACCAAGTGCTTTTAGCAACTGGATGAGATCTCACTTTACATTGCACATTTTCTTTTTCTCATTCAAACCACCCTAGAAAAAAATTTAAAACAATGCATTAATCTTTTTACTTACTGATTTAGGCATCTTAAAAAGAGATAAGTAATAGATTATGAAACTATTTAAGTATGATATTAATGTTATCCTGCCACTGAAAGATAAAACATTTTATTTCCAAGATGGCAATTTTCCTTTGATTTTGTTTAGAACCAACTCCTAAACCTTCTTCTTCCTTGTATTAGTGTTGACAGGCAAGCCTAGATAAGTGACAAGGAGTGAACCAAAGAGTAGAAGCAATAAAGTCAATCCATTACTTATTCATGTTGATATCGTCAAGAGCACTTTTGTTAAAGTTAACTTTTAAGCATGATATAAGGGTAAAATAACTTAGAATTTTGTGAACATTTATAAGTTTTTGCATTTGTAGTTAACAGAAAAGTAGTGTATCATCCGCATACTATAAAAGAAAAATTACTCCACTTCCACTGCCTAAAGAAATCCCTGAAAGATAGCCCAATTCCATAACAGAGTTAATCATAACAAATAAACCTTCAACAGTAATGATGAATAGAAAGGGTGAGAGAGGGTCACCCTACCTTAATCCCCTAGTTAGTTGAATTTCCAAAGTTAAAGATCCATTAATAAAGAAAGAGACTCTAGTTGAGGATATACAATTATTGATCCATTATCACCATATACCACCAAAATTCATCTGAGTCATAATCGAATCCAGGTAATTCCAATTTAGAGAATCAAACGCCTTATGGAAGTCTAGTTTGAATAAAACACCACCTCTTCTGGATTTGACAAGTGAGTGAATAATCTCCTAAGCTACCAGAACACTATTAAGAATATTATAACTTGATAGGAAAGTGCTCTGTTGGGGGCCAATAACATCTGAGATGACAGTCTTGAATATACTTGCAAGCATCTTAGAGATTATTTTGTCCAAGCAACCAATTAAACTTATAGGTCTATAGTCTGCAATAGTAGTCGCACTTTCTTTTTTCGGTATTAGAGCAGCAAATGATGAAGATATAGATTTTGGAATCATCCTAGAATCATATAACTAATTTGCCATTGCCATTACATCAAGCAGATAATTTCCCATGAAGCTTTAAAGAAATTGAAGTTAAAACCATTTGGTCTAGGTGTTTTAGCTCCATCACAGGACCAAATGACAACTTTGACCTCTTCAGGAAAGAAAGGTGCCTCTAATTGGGATATAGCAGAGTTGGATATTTTTAGAAACTTAATAGAAATAAGGGATGGTCTCACAAATTAATCTTCAGAGAATGCCTCGGTATAATGAGACAACACCACCTTTTTTATACCCTCTGCATTCGAAACATCACCGTTAGCAATTGATAGGCATTCAATAAATTCCGTCTTGCTCTATTCAATGCCTTGATTGATTGGTTATGCCCGTGAAATTTTATCTTGCTTTGAAGTGCATATGCATGAACATGTCTCGCGCTTTCTACTTTGATTGACTGGTTATGCATTTCAGTTCAAGCTATGTACTTCTATAAATTACACTTAGCCTTTATTTTGTTCAATTTTATTAAAAAATTCATTTCATTTGTAAATAAATATCTAATGGAATTCATTTGCATTAGAAATTCATTTTCAAATGAATTTTTATTAATGAACTATGTTTGGTTTAAATGAATAACTTACGAAATTTATTTGAAATAATGTTTGGTATAAATTTAGAATTCAAGTTAATTTTTAATTTTCGTCAAAAATACCCTTGTAAATAGATTATATTTTACTTTCTTTTTTAATTGCATATTACATTATTAAAAGTGTAATCATTTAACATTTAAATTAATATTTAAATTTTTTAAAATATCTATTTTTAATTATATTTTAAAATTAATGTTCCAATTTATAAATTTTTAATTTTTAATTCAAAATTCGTTAAAAAAATTATGATTATATGAAAAATCTAAAAATTAAAGTTAATTTAATTTAAAAGATTTGAATAATTATAAACAAAAACTCTACTCAACTACAAGTAATTATTGTGTTTCAAAGTTTCAACCCCTTGGTCACTATCCAAATTTTTTTAAACTTTTAATGATTGCATGTGAAGGAAATTAATTTTACAAGGCTACGGAGCACAAAGAGCATGTTGATTGTAAATGATAGTTTTCCAGGGCCTAAAATGCTTGTTTGGAAAGGTGATACAATGTTCGTTACAGTTCATAACCAAGGAGAATATGGTGTTAATTACCATTCACTGGTAATATCGACATACTTGATACCATCTAGTATGTTCCTGCCTAATTAGGGGCTCCTTACCCCCTAAATAGGAATACTTGGATTACCAAAAAGGCAGATCCATCCGGAATAAGGACTACCCCAAAGTGGAGTCCTAAGCATAGAAGGAACACTCTTCTACCAAGATTATGATTCATTATCCCACATAGAATCTGACTCCTCCCAGGTTTGAGTATTGCTATATAGAGAGCTCTACACCCCTCACAAAGGGGCATCTCATTCTCACATATTTTAGCTATCTTATATTCTCCCTACTTTTGTTCTCTAACTTAAGCATCAGAGTGTTCGTGGAGATTCTCCCTACCTCTCACCTTGCCTTCTGTTCGTGGATTACAGGATACAAAGCCCAAGAGTTCCAGAAACCAATTATCAAGTGGCGCCGTTTGTGGGAACTCCTTGGGAAAAGCCATTCATTTACTTACTAAGCTAAAGACATCTTCACTATGACTTTTAGCCCACCACCAACCCTGACTCCTGAAGCTGGCACCAACCCTTCCGCACTTATCCTTTCAACCGACCTCTTAGACCCTCTCTCAGCAATAGTGCTTCCGCCCACCTTAAAACACGTTGGAGCCTCATCCGGACATATACCTTCACTAACTGACAACACTCTGAGATACCCGTCCTTGGGAATGGACCTCCCGTATTACACTCCGCTATAATACCATCGATCAATACCTTCTATACCCTTTCCGAGCCTACCAAAAATACCAGTAATAACCACTCCAAACTTAAACACTGTAAACCAAACACTCAGCCTCGATTAAACTAGCAGGGAAGCCATGATAAAAAATATTCAGGCACAGATAGCTTTGATGCAACAACAGCTAAATGCCATAATACAGAGTGGGCGCCCTAAGCCGGCTCAAAACGATGATAACACAACACCTCGGCAGGCCCCGGGGACGAGCATGGGAAAGGGAAAAGTGCCGGAAGGAGAGTACAATTCAACCATTCCAGCTCTTGATGATTCAAAAATAGCTCAAAAGGTTGAAGAAGCAATATGCAAAGCCCGGACCAAGCTTAGAAAGGAAGAAGAATGTGTTATGGACAGCAAAACTCCGTTTATCAACAGAATAATTTAGACGGAGTTCCCTACTAAGTTCAGAATCCCACAGCTTGATTAGTACGATGGGATAGGAGATCCCATCAGTCATATATCAGCATTCCGAATAAAAATGCTGCTCCAAAATGTAAATGATGGAATCATGTGCAGAGTCTTCCCAAACACACTCATAAAGAATGCTCAAACGTGGTTTCATTGACTCCCGGAGAATTCTGTCACTTCTTTTAAGGATCTAGCATAACAGTTTTGTATTAGATTCATCACCAATATTCCCCCAGCCAAAAACATCAACGATCTTCGGATGTGCCGGCAAGAAGTTAATGAATCTTTACGAAGTTACCTTGACCATTTCAATAAAACAACCATGCAAATTAAGCATCTTGTTGATGAAGTCGCCATAGAAGCTTTAAAAAATGGCAATAGACTCGACAAGCTTAAAGATAAAATAATGACTAAAGAACCGAGTACCTTTGCAGAAGCAATGGCGATGGTGGTCCGAATGATAAAAATGGACGAAGACAAAAGGATACAATGGGAAGAAGACAGGCCATCGATAAAAAATGAACAACCAAAACAGAGATGAGCAAGCTTCCCAAAAATGAATTTCAAAAATCCGATAGAGAGATTTGACAGGGAAGCGGACAGATATACACCCTTGAACACCTCTCAATCCAAAATCCTCATGTGGGTCAGGAAAAATGGAGTTGGGATCACCCCAACTAAGAGAATCAGCCCAAGTCGGAGATTTACCCAGGACAAAGGACAGTACTGCAAGTACCACCGGGAATACAGGCATAACACGGAGGGATGTATAGAGCTAAAGAATGCCATAGAAAGACTGGTGCAGAGGGGAAAGCTCAATAATTTCATAGACGCACTGAGGAGAAGCGGAATCTCTAAAAACCAGGAGCAAGATAGGTCGAAAGCAAATAAAACCCAGAGGGAGCTTATTAGAATGATCAACATGATCATAGGGGGAGAACACATTGAGAAGAGATTAAAGCGTAGTAGAGGAGAAAAATTAGTACCCAGGAGAAGCGATATCGTGTTCAATCCAGAAGATGATTCGCATGTACACCACCCCCATTGTGATACTATGGTAATAACTGCATGCATAAATAAGTATCGGGTAAAAAGGCTATTGGTGGATAATGGAAGTGCTATCAACGTATTATCTTGGAATGCGTACAAAGCAATGGGCGGCTCCGTCACCAACCTGAAAGCCATCCAAAACCCTATCATGAGTTTTTATGGTGGAACCGTGCAACCAATGGGGATTGTCGAACTGAACCTAGAATTTGGAAAACCAAGATGATGAGGAGACAAAAGTCATCCAGACTGTATTCAACGTGGTGGATATACCACTGGCCTATAATAGGATTATAGGACGACCGACACTTTATGAGGCAGATGCAGTCACCAGTATCCGACGCTTAACCATGAAAGTTCTAGTCAAGAATGGAACCCTTACTATTCGGGGAGAACAACACATGGCCAGATAGTGTTACCAGATGGCCATGAAGCCTCAAGCTGAAGCTTTTCCTTTAGAGGCATGGGAAGTTGAGAAGCAAGGCGCCGATTCACAACCAATAAAAGACACGGAGACCTTACAAATCACGGAAGGAAAGATTGTGAAAATTGGCAACGCACTCAACCAAAATATAAGAAATGAAATAAGGGAAGTCCTTACTAGACACTCGGAGGATTTCACCTCACAAGCATCCGAGATCATCGGTGTGGACCCACAAGTTACATGTCACTGCCTAAATATAAAATCGGGAGCCAAACCAGTAGCACATAAAAAAAGAACCTTTGCCTATAAAAGGCAGAGAATAATTGCTGAAGAAACAATGAAGCTGTTAGCAGCTGGGATTATTAAAGAAGTTACTCACTCAAAATGGGTAGCCAATGTGGTACTCGTCAAAAAAGCAAATGGGAAGTACAAAATGTATGTAGACTACACTGACCTCAACCGAGCATGCCCTAAGGATAGCTACCCATTGCCCATAATTGACCAGCTCGTTGACTCCACCGTTGGTCACGGATTATACAGCTTCATCGATGGGGCACAAGGTTATCACCAGATTCCGATGAAGGAAGAAGATTAAGAGAAAATGTCCTTTATCACCCATGAAGGATTGTATTGTTACAAGGTGATGCCCTTCGGATTGAAAAACGCTGGGGCCATGTATCAAAGAATGATGAACCAAGTCCTCTAAGACCATATTGGAACAAGCATAGAGGTATACGTGGACGACATCATCATCAAAAGCAAACATCTGGAACAACACCCAATGGACGTAGATCGGGTTCTCCAACTACTGAGCAAATCCAGGATCAAGTTGAATCCTGAAAAATGCATCTTCGGAGTCCAAGCAGGCAAATTCTTGAGATTCATGATATCTTACCGGGGCATTGAAGCCAATCCAGAAAAGATGGAAGCCATACTCAATATGGAAGCACCAAAGAACATCCATGAGGTACAAAAGTTAAATGGCAGAATCACCGCATTAGGGCATTTCATTTCTTGCTCAACTAGATGGTGTCTACCATTGTTCCGAGCTCTTAAAAATTTTGAGAAGTTTCGATGGTCCGCTGACTGCCAGGTGGCATTCAAAGACATTAAAAGATTCTTATCCTTACCACCCCTACTCAGTTGGCTAGTCCCAAATGAGAACTTATATTTGTACCTTTCTATTGGCTGAGAATGCATTGATTTAGTACTGGTAAGAGAAGAAGGAAACCAGTAAAGCCCTATCTATTACGTTAATAAGATGCTCCGAGGATCTGAAATTTGGTATCCCATGTTGGACAAGTTAGCCATGGCTGTGGTCCACACCTCTCAAAAGCTTCGACATTGCTTCCAGGCTCACCATGTCGTTGTCCAATCTCATTTCCCACTGTGGAAAATCTTATAAAGACCGGAGACTTCGGGCAAGCTAGTACAATGGTCGGTATTACTTGGTGAATTTGATATTGACTATAAGCCCCGACAGCAGATGAAAGCCTAGGCATTAGCAGATTTTGTGCAAGAAATGGCTCCGAAATACATAGCCTTGATCAAAGCACTGGAATGGAAGCTCTATATTGATGGAGCATCCTCAACTCAAGGTTCTAGTGCCGGAATAATCCTCAGAGGACCACATAAGGTTCACATCTGATACTCAGTCTGTATTGAGTACAACACCACTAACAATGCAACCGAGTATGAAGCACTCATTACGAGTTTGAAGTTGGCCACCGAAGTCAGGGTTGAACACCTCATCATATACTTGGACTCCCAACTGGTAGTCAACCAAGTCAATGGAACATTCCAAGTTAAAGACACTTGCATTGCCAAGTATGTAAACAAAGCCAGGCAGCTCTTACAACACATCGAATGGGACGGAGGCCGATGGGCGATCATCCAGATTCCCAAGGAAGAAAACAGTGAGGCCGACTTCCTGGCCAAATCTATAGCTGAAAATAGTCAAGCATTCCGGGATATGAATTTCACCGAGTCACTAACTAGTCCCAGCACAGAAGACCTTGAAGTTTTAGAGACACAGGTAGTCTCGAAATGGATGCAACCGATAATCCAATATTTGGAGCACGGAACACTCCTAAAAGACAAACTGCAGGCTCAAAAGCTCAAGAGCAAGGTAGCCCACTATTCCATCCATCAAGGGGAGCATTACTGAAAATCCCTTTCACACCCCTAGTCCAAGTGCGTTTCATTAGAGGAAGGGAATTACATACTCCGAGAAATCCACGAAGGAATTTATGGAGCGCATGAATCCCATTATTTGCTCACTCGAAAGGCACTACTCCAAGGGTATTACTAGCCCACCATGTCCAAAGATGCCCAGCAGCTAACACAAGCATGTCCCTAGTGCCAGCACTATGCTCGACTCAATCACAAGTCTTCTCGCCCCTTGCATCCCATCGGTAGCCCTTGACCATTCGCTATATGGGGGATGGACATCCTTGGTCCTTTCTATCCCTCTACCTAGGAAAAAAAGTTTTTAATTATGGCTATTGACCATTTCACTATGTGGGTAGAAGTAGAAGCAGTCCCAACCATTACAGAAGCCTGGATACAACACTTCTTCTGGAAGGAGATCATTTGCAGGTTCGACATCCCCCACACTTTAATTACGGATAATGATAAATAGTTTGATAATAATAAATTCAGAGGTTTTTGCTCAGACCTCGGTATAAAGCTACGCTTCACCTCAGTAGCCCACCCACAGACAAACGGACAAACGGAAGTCACCAACAGAATTCTCATGCAAGGATTAAAGAAGGGACTTAATGAAAAAAAGGGAAATTGGGTCAAAGAACTCAACAACGTCATCTGGGCCTACAAAACCACACCTCGATCATCCACCAGTGAGACACCATTCAAGCTGACTTATGGCATGGACGATGTAATACCAGTGGAAATTGGTTCACCAAGTTACTGGGTAAGCCAGGATCTTGATCACACCATCAACAACGCTGACGCCCATATATGCCTAGATTTACTAGAGGAACGAAGAGAATAAGCTGCAGCCATAACTAAAGCACATCAGTAAAAGGTGACACGGTACCATCATCAATGGCATCATCCACAATAATTCAAGTTGGGAGACTGGGTACTCAGAAGAGTAGATGTCGAAAAAGGCATCTCAGGAACTAGCAAGTTAGGTCCAAACTGGGAAGGTCCGTACAAAATCTCGGCAAGCACAACCAAGGGAGCATACAAACTAAGAGAAAGAGGAGGCAAAGAACTACCACGATTTTGGAACTCTGACTCTCTTAGAAAATACTATCAATAAGATTGTATTCAACACATGATTCAATAAAGTCTCTCTTCATTCATAAAATGCCTTTACATGTAATCGGTTATAAAAAAAATAACAACAACAAAAAACATATATATATCTACTCTACTATATGTACACCCAGACCCCTAGGCTTGGAAACAGAGGGGGAAATCTCATCAACAGTCTCTAGACGTGCTACAGACCCAGTACCAGTAGCAGCCTCTACAGTCTCCCTCACAGGAGCAGAACTGGCCTTTCATTGGGCATTTTCCTCCATAGTAAGTCTAGCAAGGTCTGCTGGTGTTATTCGATCCAACGCCCTCAGATACAGTCCCGAGTCTTGAGAGAGCAGTATCCTCTTACACTCAGCCCGATAAGCTTTGAGAAACCCTCCTACCATGCCTTGGTATGACTTTTTATCATTTGCCTGGGATTTCTCAATCTCCGCCAGCCTTCCCTGGAGCTTAGCGATTTAAAGATCCTACTCCTCGATCCTCCTCGTCAGCTAGGCTTGGCTATGTTCCAACTTAGAAACTTTCTTCTGGTTCGCCTCTACATATTTTATCTGGCAGTGCTCTAGGGCTGCCTTCGCGCCATCCAACTTCTTCTCAAAATCGATGGCTATGGTTCCTACCTCCATTTCCTTTAGGCTGTATTGGCTCTTTAGGTAGAAGTACTGATCCTTCACCAGCAGCAAAGCCTAAGTCATCTGCCAAAAACAGAAAGTTAGCTTCAACAAGAAACACATACAATAACATTAGTGGTAGAATCTAGCTTACCTCTAATGACTGGTCAATCATAGAGTCAAGCAACCCCTCCGAGCCCTCATCGGACCAACGTTGCATATCACCAGGTAGCCTTAGCAATTCAGCGTACTGATCCCGCACTTGGCTGTTGGAGATACTCGGGGGCTTTATCCGCTTCAATATCCAGCCCCTCATATCCGGACACTCAGATAACCATGGGCACTGAACGTAAATCTCCTCATCTAGCCCCTCTGCATTCTACTCTAAATTAATCAATCATCTCTTTCTTCGGTTAACCCATTCTGGCTGTTTAATTTCCAGTGTCGCTTTGCCCTTGGGGTCGGCAGGAACCGCTTCAGGTGTCGCAAGAACTTCGGGTTCCAAGGAAGGAGAGGCCTGAACCTCCTCCGGAGTAGCCGGCTCATCAACTAATGAAATCCCGCCCATAAAATTAAAAAAGTCAACCATCTACAGTCGCAAAAATATATAAATTCAGAAATATAGCTCAAAGTAAAATAGACATACCAGGGGAGTGAACGGGACTCGAACAGACTCTCAATATGTACCTCCGGGATGTATCCTCCGCCGATCGAGCTTCGATAAGCCAATCAAGATGTAGCTGCAAAACCATCTCCGTATCATGGTCGAAAAGTTTCGCAGGATGGGTCACCTTATGACACTCGTCAAACCACATCCTCCAGACATTCAAGAAGTCCAACTGATGCTCTACAATAAAAAAATGGTGTCTCCACTTCTTATGGAGATCCGAAAGCTTTACAAAAAGGGTATGGTTAGGTACAGCTAACGGGGAGAACATCAGCTCTCCCTTCTTTCTAGTCAGCCTGTATAGATATCAGAAAACATCTAAATCGGGTTCTTTCCCCTCTTCATACATCAGTTGGATGAACCCGGTTAGTATCCTATAGCTAATCGGGTGAACCTGACCGGCCACTATGTTATTTCTATTTAGAAATTCCTTCACAAAGGGATCTAGAGGAAATTTCAAACCCCCCTCTAGCTGGTCAAAATACACTACCAATTTACTTAGCCCTAACAAGGGGGTATGGGCCCTAAACCTCCTATCTACGGTGTGAAGGGTGTAATCGACAGGGATACAGAACTGCCTCCAATACCACCCCAGTAACTCACTATATACATTTGAGACAAAAAGGTCAGAACTAACTTCTTCCCTTGGGGCCATAATGAAGAAAGGAAATACACAATAGCAGAAATGAGGAAAAAGAAGAAGAAGCAAAACAAAAGATCACCTGGTTGCCACAAGCAAGAATTACGGTAGGCAAAAATAAAAACAGCAGAGGCAATATCAATGTAGCGAAGGCAAAAATAATGAAAAAACAAATAAGCAAAATACGCTAGTTAACAAGCGCAGCAGTATTTATAAAGACACGGAAGGATTTCAAAGCACGCCATTAACTGCCCTCATTATTGCTGCGTTCCTCTCTAGGCCATCAGGGGCCTTTTGGGGATAAAAAAGCCCATTAGACGAGGAGCATTAGACGAGGAGTCACGACAACGGCTGCAGAAATGCTTTGTTTACTGACATAAGAAACGATGCATCACTTACACGATTTTAACTATGAATCCCTAGGAGTTGAAGCAATGCCACCACGTGTCGGCCTACCCATATTTCGACTGGGCCGTTTCATCAAGCCACTTGGAATACATCCAAGCAATGTTTTCAGCCCATTCCGAGTATCTGAGCATCTAAGTCTCGCACATCTAAGTCCAGTGACTAAAGCTAGCACCCTCAGGTCGCTTTTGTAGTACTGAGGTTCCAAGCATGTAAGCCTCGCGTCCATAAACTGAGCATCTAAGTCCAGTGACTGAAGCTGGCACCCTCAGGTCGCTTTTGTAGTACTGAGGTTCCGAGCTCGTAAAGCCTTGCATCAATGCACCGAGCATCAAAAATCCAGTGACGACTGGTTCCGTCATATCGTTTCCAAATGGACGGGTTAATCTATTATTGTGCTCATACGTACTTGGCGGGTATCCAAGCTCTACAGATTACAATTCAGCAATGACCATCCCAAGACTCGGTATTGAGCTGTACTCTCATTGTGATTGAGGCTGGCCACCTCAGCTCACTTGCCTCTATTACCGTATTATACCCCTTATGAAAAAGCATCAACATCCTACCCGGAAACAACGGACATAAATATCTGAATACCCCTAGGGGGACTTTTGATACCATCTAGTATGTTTCCGCTTAGTTAGGGGCTCCTTACCCCCTAAATAGGGACACTTGGATTAGCAAGAAGGCAGATCCGTCCGGAATGGGGACTACCCCAAAGTGGAGTACTAAGCACAAAAGGAACACTCTTTTACCAAGATTATGATTCACTATCCCACACGGAATCTGACTCCTCCCAAGTTTGAGTATTGCTATATATAGAGCCCTACACCCCTCCCAAAAGGGCATCTCATTCTCGCATATTCTAACTATCTTGTATTCTCCCTACTTCTGTTCTCTAACTTAGGCATCAAAGTGTTCATGGGGATTCTCCCCATCTCTCACCTTACCTTCTGTTCGTGGATTGCAGGATACAAAATCCAAAAGTTCCGGAAATCAATTATCAATACTCTTTCTCCCCTTTTTACCATACTAGTTACGCCTATTATTTGGGACAATTGTCATAAGATAATGAGGATATTTTAGTTATTTGAAAACATAAGTTTAAAATTTGTGGAATTCATTTGTAAATTCCAACTATTTTATTAGAAATTACTCTTGTTATATTCAATTTCATAAATTTAAAAAGTTAGATTTGAAAATGAATTTTACAAAAAATTCATTTAAATCAAACATGTATAATGTGGATTTGCAAATAAATTTTATAAATTTTATTTATACCAAACAAACACTTACATAACAAAAGGAAAAAGAAAAAGAAAAAAGAATGCAGAAGACTAAATAATTACAAGTCTACCAAATGAGACTGAAATTAATTAAATGAAAAAATAAAGTAAATAATTAAATTAAAAGAATGAAAAGTTATTTATTCTAGATATACTGCATTTGGTTAATAGATAAATAATAAAAATTAATTTTATAACAATTTAAAATGTTTATCATTTATTATTTGTAAAATATAGAATATTTATGATATATATTTAATTATCATTGATAATATATTGTATCTATATAAATAAGTCATTTTCAAGTGAGAAGGAGATTTAATAGAAGTTTAGTGCTAAAACCTACCAAAATACTATATGTCATGAGGGGGAAAAAAAGCCAACAAATTTATGAATTGTCTCAAAAGACAAAGTAAAATTGATGTTTCAACAGCTGTGTTTTTCCGAGAGGAAATATTTTGTATATTGCATTACAATAAATTACACAGTTAACTCAAGTTGAAAAATATAATTATAAATTAAAATTATTGTACCAAGTCAGTTTCCGAACTATATAACGCAATCAAGCAAGTCAATTCTTTTGCAATCAATTACTTTAATATTATAATTTTATTTTAGATAGATTTTTTTAACTATTAATATTTAAAATTTATTCAATTTTAATTAATCTAATTATGACTATAAAAATAATAAAAAAATTTCAATAAAAATTTAATGCGACTAGTATATTACAATTTTTTCAAAACAACATTGAAGTAAGATTAAGAAGTAAAATTTTTGAAAATGAAAATAATATTACTCAAAGAAAAGTATATTTATTTCCTGATTTTTGCATGCACCATAAATAAATTGAGTTCATCTTTCTAAGAAATAATTTATTGTATATTAATTGTAAGACATTATAGAGTGAAGCAAATGGAATTGCTAATTAAGATTATCCAAAGTCCACTAATCTAATTAAGTTATAAATATCCAATGATATTATTGAAATACCATTATTTGTTTTTTATTTGTTGTCTCAAACAACCATAAATTAAGTCATTAGTTTTAAACTTAAAACAATCAAATTATTAATAAAAAATAAAATTCGTCCCCCATAAAAATCATGTGATGAAACACTTCGTATTAATTATTAATGACTACCCCTTTTTCAATTAATTGAGTGGTGCACAAGTTCTCTGAACCATAGATATAGAAGGTTTTTTTTTTTTTTGTAAAAAAAAAAAAAGTTGCGACTTTGAGGGAGTGGAATTGCAACTACACCGACTGGACTGTGACTTCAATTGCATGGTTTGACTAAGATCCAACAGAAAGTAATTTGATTTCCTTTAAAGAAACTTCTCATCCCCTGGCTTTCCTTTAATCATTCTAATATTTTATTACCTACTTATCACCAAATTAGATAGATTATTATAATTCCTTTTAAACTATAGTTACCTTTATCAAGAATCATTAAACTCAATTAGCTCTAAAATTAAGCAAATTAATTCACATGATCACTATATAATTGACATCTTTTATATATATATATATATATGTAATCTAACAAAATATAGTAATATATAAATTAAATATGACAACTATCATGGGATTAATTAATAGAGTATGTTGTTACTAATTTAACTTTTAAATCTGAATTATAATATATTTAATCAATATTAAATTAGTTGTTAAAAGATTTTTATCATTTTTATAATTATATCAAGATTTGATAAAATTAATTAAAATTCAATAAATTTTATATAACGGTGATTTAGACAAAAATAATATATATATATATATATATATGAATTAACCAATAATATACAGTATTATTGACAATATTTCCGTTAACTCAAAAATTAAAACATTAATAACTACAATTTGTGATATTAATTATTTAGTTTGTATTATATGGGTTGACATAAGTATTTAAATAATTTTCTGACTTGTATAGGCTCTCCATTGCTCACTACGCACGGCAGGCATTGAATGGTGTAAATAATAAAATGCATGAGAAAAAGGTGGCTGCCCGTCTTTCTTTTGTCATTATTGGATATCTTCTTGGACCATGACCAGGTTTTATTCAAAATGTATGCGCTGATAGCTAGTGCGTTGACAAACTCCAAATCATTACTCCTGTCGCCTTCTATATATTTAAACAAAAGATTTGTGTCGCGCTACTCGTGCACAACGATCAAAATGCACTTTTTAGTTTATTCTTTTTATTTTATTATTAACAAAAAATTCACATATTATAAATAAATAAATTTTTTACACATAACTTTTTTATTAAATAAAAAAATTAAAATTTATAAATTTTAAATATTTAAATTTTTATACAATGTGCAATTTAAATTTTAAATTTTAAAAAAATTATTTTCATCAAAAAAATTAAAATTTTAAAGAAAATTATAGATTTTAGATTTTTAAATTCTACATGACATATTTATCTATATACAATTTTAATTTTAGATCAAAAAATTCAAAAAATTCAAAAAAAATAAAAAGAGCAAAGTTGGAATTTGGGCTACACGCCACGTCTACAGTGACGTCTCGGGTAGCCACCTCTAGCCATATTTCCTCTATATATACGTAGCTTAGTGCCGCATTTCCCCTGCAAAACATTACCCAAGTTGCCAACTCTTTTCTCATTAATCGAACATATCTTGTGGAGGAGCTACGTTTTCTTTTGTTGTTCATCTTCTTTGGTTTAGGAGAAGGAGTTGAAATTTTGAATAGAGACAAAACCAAACAATTAAATTTTATCCATACTAAGCTTTTTTTCTGGGTTTTTCTTTAAAATAATGGACAGCAGTGTAAAGACTAAATTGAGAAGAAACTTGTTTATCAAGGCATGGGAGCGATGTAAATCATTAACAAAGAGTAAGTCATGGCACTGCACCACTACAAGAACAAGATCAGCATCATCAACAGGGGAAGAAGACAGCAAGAAGCGGAACAGGAAAGTTAAAGTAGCTCCGCAAGGGTGTTTTCCAGTGTATGTAGGACAAGAGAAACAAAGGTTTGTGATCAAGACGGAGTTCGCTAGCCATCCATTGTTTAAGATGCTGCTTGAAGATGCTGAATTGGAATATGGGTTCAATAGCCAAGGTCCATTATTGCTTCCTTGCGATGTTGATTTGTTTTATGAAGTTTTAGCGGAGATGGAGAGTGGAGAAGAGATTAGTACTGCACCTAGTTGGAGCAATTCTTTGTCAATCCTATGCAGTCCTTCATGTTACTTTAATAACAAAAGGTATGGTATGTATAAGCTTCTCAGTCCATCCACGATGCTGAAATTGAATCGAACCTAGTGTGTTCAAGATTCAAATGCTCCTCCTGCGATATTCTCTGTCTCTCTCTCTCTCTATATATATATATGTATGTATGTAAGTAATGTAACTATATTTAGGTATAGTTTTGTTTTCAGTCTCGATTATGAATATACAATAATTAGTTATAACTTATAAATGATTTCTATGTAATTATCCATTTGCAGAATGTTGTGGTTTGTCTAGACATATTGAAAGGGAAAAAGAGTGTGTAAGAGAATATTATTTTAAGAGTATTATATAGTTAAATAAGTGAAATAAATGCCGTAAATCTAACCCTTACATGTGATATATACCCGGAATTAATAAAGAATAATATGTGTGTATGTTTTTTTTTTGTTATTTAAAACAATTACAAGAAAAGAAAATGTTCATCTAAATTCTAACATATTATTACACTATGAAATCCATGGACACCTATTGCTGGGTGTCCACGGATATTAACTATTTTTTATTGTTTTTTGTAACAAACTAATTATTACTGTTAAAATTAAATAAATTAAAAAATATTTTGATTTTAACACCAATATTGGATCATAACTTAAAAGAGTAAAATTATAAATTTTTCAACTAAAAAATTATACATATATTTAATTTATTGTATTGGAAGTATAGGACAATCAATTAAACTTTGGTGAGAGGGGGTGAATATATAAATTTTAAAAGATTGTAATAAAATTTAATTGTTTAAAAGGAATTAGTGACCTTTTCTTATTCCTTTCCCTTAGTTTCAACTTTGATTAACATATAATAAAATTTTAAAAATCTTTTAAATCTAAAAATAAAAATAAAATTATCTAGTTTATGATTTAATTAAAAAATAACAAAATATAACATAAAAAAAGAGATGATTATTTATATTTACTTTTAATACTATTGAACAAAATATCTTTTACATATTTAATACTAATTATTTAAAAAATAAATTTTATTTTATAACTAAAATAGAGTGACCATTTTTACAAAAAATAAAATAGAATAAAAAATTATTTTAAATATTTTTTAATATATATATATAATACTGATCGTAATAAAATAATAAAAATAATGTAATTTATATCAATGAGAAAATAGTTAAATAGTAATTTTTTTAAGATATCATATTGTGAGTCCATTTATGTTTATGTCATATGAGTTCCTCATTAATAATAAAAAAAATGTATTTTTTTATCATCTTATTGTTGAGTTTCGTGATTTTATACGCAGTCAAAAAATTAAATCTTAATCATAAATCCGAACCCAGATCCAAGTAATTCGATTAATTAATTAAATCTAAGGTTTTTATTTTCTTACCACAAACGCAGAATGGGTAAGATTTCTGAAAGAAAAAGTGGAGGTTCACTCTGGTGACACCCTATCGCAAACTTTTAATTTGGTAGTTCGGATTGGGATGTTTCCAAAAGAATTCGTCCTCCATAAGTGTCCACATGAACAATCCTTGATTTGAAAACGAATACTTGTATGCTAATACCTTTTCTTGATTTCTCACAAATCAAGAATCAAAAGAACTCTGTGTTTTTGTTTTTTAAAAGGAGAGAAAATGAATTTGGTGGCAGAATAATGAGAGTGTTTAAACCCCTAGAGAATATAACATATTTATAGATATTTAAATTAGAATTTCACTTACCAAATGACCTTTTGATAATTTTTCACTTATTCTTATTATGATTTTATTTAAAATTAAATAAAAAATAATATTCTATTTATTTAAAATAACCTTTATCTTAAATAAATATTTTTTTTATTTATTTTCACAAAGCTTATTTGGACTTGTTAAACTCATATTCGTTTTGTGCTTGTTTAAAGTGTGTAACCCTGTAGGTTCATATGATGTTGGCAGTGAGCCTTAAATCTCTATTTAGTCCTACAAGTCATAAGTGGCCTCTAGTAAGACATTATGACTACTCAAGTCATGTAAAGTCAATAATCTGACATAACATAATATACAGTGAATATTTTAGTCCTTTTGTCACATGATATCTTGATTGAATATAAGACATAAATTATGTCATCCTTATATAATTCAATCATATAATTTCTTAATTCCAAGTAAACTAAGAATTATAACTTTTTACCAATTTACTTTAACATGGCCATGCATTTTTCTCAATCTATCTTATCAAAAGGTCCATAAATATTTTACTCATATTAAATGAGAGACAAATTATTTCTCAATTACTCTCATTTCTCACATAACTCATTTTATACCCAACAACAACCTATTTTATCATTTGATTAAAGATAATGTAAGATTATGTTAGAAAACAATGGTGATTTCAAGGTTAGAGAACTTGTAATATCCCGAGTTTTTAGATCATTTAAAACTGTATCGGAATATATAGTATTAATAATTTATATATATATATATATATATATATTTATGATTATTTTCATGAGTTGTTATTTATTAAGTCATTTTAATTATTTTTAATTATTTTAAGATATTTACGTAAAAAATTTTCGAGAAATTTATTTTTGGGAAATTCAAAGCCTAAATAAATATTTATTATTTACGTTAGTCCATTTTATATAATTGCATGATTTTATTTATCATATATATATATATATATATTTAGCATTAGGGTTTATTAATTATTTTTAATTATGTATATATATTATATAGTTTTCATTTTAATTAACATGTGTATATGTATATATATTTTTGTTTATTTTAAACATGTGGTGTGTAATTTTTCTAAGTATAATATTAATATATTTTAATAATAAAATGTTAAAGCTATTATTATTATTATTATTATTATTATATATAAACCTAATAATTACAAAAACTACCCTCCCACTCTCCTCTCACGCCTAATCATACCCATCACCCTCACTGTCTGTCTACAAGTTCAGCCACCTACTGTCGGTGTGCCTCCCGGTGTGCCACCATCGTCCCCAGTTAGCTCCACCACCAGCAGCACCTGTTTCCGGCGCCTTTGAAGCTTGATTTGGCCAAAAAATCAAAAATCACTTCCACCGTCGATCAAGCCGATTCCGGCCACCTTCATCGACACCGCCGATCTCATTCTCTTCCTTGAGCTCCGGTGAGTGTATTTCTAAGCTTTGTTTCACTTGAAACAGTCTAGATTTCCCTAGGTTTTGATTTTCCATTTTCGGCCAATTAGGGTTTTCAAATTTTTTTGAGCTTCAATTTGAATGATTCATGCAAACTCCCTTCACAAAAATTTATCCTTGTAGATTAATATTGCTTTGTGAATTTTTGTGGAATTTTTGGGAATTATTTTGATTTTTGTGAATTTTTTATTATTTTATTAATATTTTCTAATTTTCGAAAATTAACTAATTAAATTATGAAATTGTGTTTTATGGTGTTTATAGGTGTTGAAATACATTTTATAAATTTATTTATAATTTTTTTGAATTTTATAAATTTATTTTGAATTTATTTAGTTTATGTAATTTTTGGAAAATTAGGTTAATTATGTTTTTTAGTGAAATTAATTAGTTAATTGAGTATATTTATTGATATTATTGAATTATATGTGGATAAAATTAATTTTGAGTAATTATACTATTTTTGGTGAATTTTTTAACATTTATAGTGAATTTACGAAACTAGGGGTATTTTGATAATTTGACACTAAATTGGCTAAAAATGTAATTAAATTGGTTTTACTAGTTTTTTAAGGTATAAAAATGATTTTTAAAATTTTTTTAGTATTTTTAACTAATTAAAACTATTTTTTGTAAATTATTTTTAAATTATATATAATATACGATTTTTCTAAATAAAAGGGTTTTTATCTATTTTTAGTAAGTTTTAGGGTTAATTATGAAATTTGGATTTATAAAATGTATTTTGGTCAATATATACGAATTTATTGAGAATTATCAATTTTTAATAATATTTTATTTTAAATTAGGGTTTTTATGTATTTAGCGGTAAAATAAATATTTTTAGCGTTTAAATATCTAATTTGCTACATTTTGAGTATTAAAGGGTATTTTTAGAATTTTTCATGTGTTATGTAATTATTCTGTGTATTGTGAACCTCGGTCAGTGAATTGTAGTTTGGAGTCCGACCGAGGGATTGTGAATTGTGTTTTGCGTATATTGAAGTGTATTTCTTTGCAGGATCGGCTCTACTCTTTGAATAGAGAGATGTCCGTTTTACAGGGGAGGTTCTGTCAAATTTTCGGTAGAATTCTCGTAAAACGTGATATCCGGTCGAATTCCTATTCTAACTTCATGTCTAAGATTCTAGATTGAGTCTTTAAAATTTCTGTTAGATTTATTCTGATTTCCTATTATCATTTGTTTGTTTAGTTACGCCGAGACCGAGGCCTAGTGGACCAGGCCCGTTGGACCCGTCTCGTGGAGCGCAATAACAGTGAGTTGTTATTTTATATATACATGTTTTAGGGTGCATGTTTTAGAAATGTATGATTTATTTGTATAAAATATGCATACATGGTTTAATAATTACTTAGGTTTATTTTGGTATATTTTTTAGTATATTTTAAACTATATGCATGTTTTATTAATGATTTATACTCAAAATGTTTTTTAGTATATTTCTAGTTCATTTTGTAATTAAATTGAATTTATTTGACTTATATATACTTGGAATATACCCGATTTATTTTTAGTATATTTCTAGTATATAAATGGTTTATATTGTTATTTTATTTAATGTCATGCATCATTTATTTTGTGAATGTATGTTTTATATATAAATGAAGGAAATCAATAGAACGTGCTACCTAGTGGGCAGCACTAGGGCCGAGTACGTACCAGTACGCTGTTAGCATTTAAGCTATATTATTAACCTATTTGTGGATATTGATCGGATTGATTTGATTTGATGGGTGATATAATTTGGGAGTGTGATTGTTGGAGCTCGGTTGAGCAAGTGTCTCGGGACCAATCACACTGACAGTCAGACTACTGGAGCTCGGTTGACTTAGTGTCTTGGGGCCAGTCTACTGTCAAAATGGAACAAGTGAATTTATTTGGAATAAGTGAGCATGTATGGCTAGAGTGTTGTCTAACACTGTTTGAGGTTGCGATTTTCTAGGGTTCTATTTGATCCTTCATAAACAGTGATTTTCAGTAAAAATATATAAAATGTTTTGGCTGCATTTGTGTGTTTTTGCCTGTATATATATTTATTATATATACTATTGAATGTGTGCAATTGTCATTTAGTATGCATGTATATATATTATAACAATTCACTCAGTGAGATCTGACTCCCCTCCGCTGATTATTTTTCAGGAGAGTCATCGTCTTCAGACCTCAATAGCAGACCCATACGCTGGATTTCTTCCGCCTCGGCTTCACTATGTAAACTGCTTACTTGAGTTTTATTTTATAATCTAGACACTGCAGTAGTTGTAAACAGTTGTGGAGTTTATGTATTATATTTGTGCGAGTTATGTAATTTAAGGATTTGAACTGGAATTTGTATTAAAGTATTATTTATATATAAGATGAGGATGTATAATTAATTTTATTGGAAGATTATTATTTTATGTTTATTTCCACTACAAAATATTTTATTTATGTTATTATTATTATTGCATGTCTTTATTTTATTTTAAGGCTTGCTACGGGTTCCGAATTCGAAAGAATTTCCGTTCCCTAGAGCCGGTCATGGCCCCTGATTTGGGTCGTGATAGGACTAAGCCAATATTACTGTGATGAGAATTACTTATGACAATTATCTATATAGTATTCTCATAATGGGTCAATCTAGCATTTTATTTCTTAAATAAGTAACTATAAGTTGACTTAATATCTCATATTCATGATTAGTAAAACATAATCATCAATCAACATCATACTAGCCATCATGCATTGTTATAATTAAGGATAATTTAAATAGAACTCATATTTAATCTAAGGGTTTTACTATCAAGTCACATACTTGATTACTTTAGTAAAAATTGACTATTCAAGTAATTATTATAATATAAAATGATAATAAAAAATATCTTTTTATTAAATAAAATGATAAAGTTAAAATATGATTATATATTATTAACTTAGTGCATATCATTAACATTTATTGTTTATTATTATTATTATTATTATTTTGACAATTTAATTGCTATATGTTTGATATATGAATAGATGAGATATTATTTAAAAAGAAAATTTAGATATCATTAGATTAACAAAAGTAGAAACTATACATATGAATTAAGTGGTAATTTTTAAAAAAAATTATATTTAGATGGATGGTTATATTTTTAGAGTTGTCAATTTAAAAAAAAAAATCTATATGTATTGTGATTTATTTATTTTTTATGTTAACGTACTTAAGGTATTTTTGTAATTTAATTCAATTTAAACGTTTGAGTACAACGTTTTGAATTTCTAATTTTGTACCCAACACATAAACTTCCAATTATTTCAAGGCTAGCTAACAACTAACTCCAACCGCTAAATCATATAGGGCCTAAAGCTGAATTGACTGAGTTAGAGTAGTACTTCCTCGCACTCAAAATTATAGATTTAATTTATCTTTTATATAGTTTCACCAAAAAAAATTATCTCCTATATAAATTAAAAAAATAATTAATATAATTAAATTGTAACATAATAAAATTATATATTAATTAATATAGTTAAAGTGTGATATACTTTAAAAATAATAGAAAAAAACTTCATAAATTAGTATTTTTTTAACATTCGAGTAAAATATTTATATATATTTCTATATTATCAATATGTGAACCATATCACTAATTTTAAATTACTTTATATTTATGTATTAATAAAATAAAAAATATTATTATTATGAGCATAATTCTTTTTATTGTCAAAAAAATCTTAAATTTGTACTAATTATGATTTCACAATCAATATATTAAAAAATTACATGCATCTCATTAAGAGGTGAGGACCATGTTGATTGTGTTGGGTGCATTTGTTTGGGAAAAAAGCCCTTACCTAGTTACTGTGTGACGCTGATGCATATCTGTACATGTCTGAATAGGCCCATTTTCTATGATTCTGACTTTTAGCAATCTCTGTCTGAAGCTAGTTACAGTAGGTTAATAAGACCCATTTAACGTGTGAAAAAGTATTTAAAAGAAGCTTCTCAAAGGACTAAAATGAAATCAGACTTGCGGTATAGTATAGAACTTTCTGTCATCTTTGCTTAAGCTTTAATTTAATCGCACAGGCAGGGCTCCTCCCTACATGTAGCCACTATATCATATTCGGTACTACCAAAGCTGTTAACTTTATGCGTTGAAATCTCAAACCCTTGTTTTGGATTGTTATTTTATATTTAATATTTAAAAAAATATTTATTTATATCTAATATTTATAAAATTATGCACTATTTTATCTTTAAAGAAAAATTATTTATTTTATCTTTAAAGAAAAATTAATGAGTGATAACTATTATAAATATTAGGGATGAATAAATATTTTTTTAAATTTTAAAAATAAAATAGTGTAATGAATCAAAACACATGAGATACATAATAATTATTTTATTTTCAAATAATGATAAGAAAAAAGTTAAATACAGAAAATTGGGACGTTATAAGTCATGATGAATTGTCGAAACACTTTCATTTTCATTAATTTATCTTCTTGTACTAGGAGAAAAAAAAAGTACAAATGTGATTAAAAAGGATTATTATGCAGTTACGGCACTATTGATGATTACTATGACTTCTGTGTTCTTAATTTGTATTTTTAATTAATTGAAAAATAATATGCATGTAATTTGATATTTATCAAAATTATAAAAAAAATTAACATTTAAAAAAATTATGATACTCCTATTATATCGCATATAATATTGTATTTTTTTCTTTTGTGGAAAATAGCAATAACATGTTACTTGTATAGCTTATTATTATTATTAATCGAAGATGGAATTAGCAAGTTAGTTTATTAGCAGTAGGATAAAAGGGAAGAGGGTTGGGTTCAAAGTCCAGTTAAGTGACACATTGCACCTGATCAGATGAGTCTATATGGACATGCTTAATCAATTGATGCTTTGACAATTGAACCATTATTATGTAGACATCAATTGATTGTTATTGTGTTTATTTATTTATTTTTATTTCCGTGCAAAACAATACAAATAAATCCATTCAACTAATACAGCATCAACATTTAAAGTGTTAAATTTAGATTACCAACATAAACAGCTTTCAGATACAGATGCAGCAGGCATGAAGTAGCAGTGAACAAGTAAGAGACATGACTGACATTTTGATCACAAATTTCGGATTGAATTGCAGCAGGCCTCTTTCCTTTTCCTCCCAGCAGACATCATTAGCTTCAAGAGTGCATCTTCTAAGTTTTAACAACAGAAAAACGCATAATCTACTTTCAATAAAGAGCTTCAGGAAGACTTCTTTGCGAGCATTAAGCACCTAAAAAGCATTCCTTTTGATTGCTCAGAAGTTTATTAGTTCTTCGAAGGTTTTCATGGCAGAAGCGGGCAGACCCAGAAGCACATTTATGCTTTTCCTCTCTTTCCCATGAGAAAGGAATAGGATCACTTCCTTTTCAGGCAATGTAACAGGCCCTGATAAAATAGGCTCTCCCCATCCAAAATCTGTCGTGTGGAACGACAGCCTAGACCAAGTTGTGATTAAAAGAGTTGCAGCAAGAGAAGGTCTAGCTCTTGTGACTTCGAAGTAGTCAATGGCTGATCTCATATAACTGTCATTAACCATATGAACTGCCTCCTGAACTAGTCCTACTGCAAATGACAGATTGTTATCTAGTAACTCCCCTGCTTTACAGAGAGAATTTGTTAACACAATTGCGTTGCCAAAGTACCCTTCAGGAATTGGTGGCACAAATTTCAACCGTCCATCAACAGCAAACAGCAGTTTTGTCTGTTGATTAGGCAGCATCCTCAGTGCCTGACATCTAGCTCTCCACACGAAAGCTGAAAGAGCTTCATACGTCGTGCACTTGGCTAGAACTCCATCTTGCAAAGCTAATTCCTTGAGTTGTGCAAGCTTCTCAGGATCAAAACAGAAGGACCTGTAAAGCATTTCTTCTTCGTAAAGCTTGCTGCTATTCGATATGTCGTCAATCTCAGCAAATTCATGGTGTGGAAACTCTATTTTAGGTGGATTCCGGGCTTTGAGTATGCTTCTATCTGCAAATGGAGGAACCTTCAGAGGCAAGCCCCTTGCAGTTTCACCCCATGAATTCACAAATTCCATCGCACCAATTCCATCAAACATACAATGGTTCATGCATAGGCCTAGAACAAAACCTCCACATTTGAATCTAGTCACCTGAAAGACAATTTCAGTTTTTACAACAATTTCTGAAGAGAAATTTCCATCAAGTAAACTAATGAAGTAAGCTTACCTCCATATCAAGGTTACTATAGAATGATTCAATTGACTCATGCGAGATGCAGTTTTTTTTTTTGGATCGAAAAGCTCTAATACAAGCTCTAAACAACTTTCAGAAACATCCAATTCTTGACCATGTCTATGTTTCAAGTCATCTTACTGCCTAAACTAATCAACTAACTTGTTTCAAAATCTTGCAAAAGTATCAAAATTTCAATAAAAACTGTCATAAATTCATGTACTAAAGAACAAAAAAAAAAAGGCTGAGCAACAGTAGTCAGAAAATTCTCAAACCTGAGCAACCAGTGGAGGTATCTGCAATATGTTTTGTGCACCAGGAGTGTCGTAAACCAACTTCCCAAGTGTCACAGGATCAGGTTTTGTGGTGTCTCCAATATCTGTTATGGCACAGTTTGCTTCAGCTTCAACAAGAACAGCACCCTCCCCAGTACAATCCACTATCAGTTTCCCTTCAGAGCTAATCGTTAGCCGCCCAGCAAGAGGATAGTAATGAACAAGGACCTTTGATAATGCATCTTTAATAACTTCCAAAGCATCTTCATTTCCTTTCAGATCAGACTTAAAGCAGTATATAGTACGAACTATTACTGCAATGTTTTGGTCAAGGTTCGAGAGAAAATACAGACCCTTCTCTGTCTCCTCCGCAGGAGGAACCAGAGTTGGTTCGTTCTGCTTAACACTAAGTTGAAAAGTACTTTTACTAACATTTGCCATTAATAATGCTGCTTAAGAACCTGACACGTCAAATTTGAAAAAAAGGGGATTCATTAATGCATTAAGCCATCAACACATGATATCCAATATCTTACAAAGCATGCTAGAAACTTCAGATAGACCATAAACAAACCTGAAACAAAAACAGAAGGATACTGAATTGAGGAAAAATGGACAGCAACAGAACTGTTTTTGTATATTGTTCTGGAAATGTTGCTGAAGTTATATAGAAAAAAGATGGACCAGAAATTTGACTAATAGCTGTTTTGGTTAACAAAATGCTACGACATGACACAGACAGGTTTCCAATTCTCTGAGTAGAATTTAATTATACGAAAAGTCTTAGTAATTGAGGATTTTTCATCGAGCTTAGAAAGAAATGATATCTAATCTTGAATCTTGTTTTGGACATTGTCCTTTCTGCAAAAAATGAGAAAAGGTCGTACTGGTAGTGGTTGGCTACTTGCCAAGAAACCAAAATATTACCAGCAAGCAAGGCTGGCGTGAGAAAGAAGAACCACCCTAGAGTTGGTTGGTGGGGTTGGCGTCCAAAATTTGATTACTTGTTAATACTTTATAATTATTATTATTATTATTATTATTATTATTATTACATTTTTATATTTTAACCAAATTATTCGCTTCTGGGTCTGCCGTCTTTTACTGAAATTATGCAGCTATCCCCATCTGCTCCATTTTTTTTGTTTAACGCATGACATTAACTGCAGACCACTACCAACGATGTAAATAATTAATCAAAGAAAGTATCAATTCCAATCATACGTGCGGTTTCTAAATAACGTTTCTAATGTACCATTTCTAAATAGCACAAGATCGATGTAATGTGCCACTCGATCAACATCATCCTTACACATTCTTCCAACGATTGTGTTCTTGCAACTGCATGACAAGAATTGTTGAGTATAGTGAACACTTCCGGAATTTTTAGGAAATTGCTCCTTCACCTGCAGCTGCAGAATCTGTACCCCACTAGCGTAATATAAGCTAAAGTTAAAAAGTAGAAAGAACATAGAAATTGAAATCATTGTTAATACCCTATTTGCTGAAACTTTTCAACCTTACTTTTTCATTGTGGTGGATTAAGAGTACAATTCATCTTTTACAAGCAATCCAAGGATCAAAAATCTAATCTAGATACTCCTGCTCTGAATTTAATATTGTAACGTATAGCACCACATATTAATGCATAATGCATTACATAAAATGACACATTACTCATATTATAGAAATGTATACGCCTGTCATAAACATTTAACCAAAATGATGAAATGTGTTGATTTCAACTGGAAATGAAGCTATAATATATTTTGGTTGAATGGAGATGCTTAAGCTGAGCCAAACCCAAGCTTCAGATAACAAAAAATATATACCTTTTAAAATTGGCAAGCCAAGCTCGGGCTTTCAAAAGCTCAATTTAACTTGGTCAAGTACACCGCTACAAAGAGCTAAACTTAGTGGCTGAGTGCAAGAGTTATTAGCCTATTTACTAGCATCTGTTATATATATAGCATATATGCTTGTTCTACACTAATCCAACCAGCAAAATACGTTGCCATGATGCTCCGCCATAGTAACATTAACGCTCAAAACACCACACGATTAGTGGAATGATATGCAACAGTTCATGCTGACTAAAAAACTGTTCCATCATACCAGCAGCCCATCTGGAACTTAAAGAGCATCACCTATCTGCCACCCATTAGTGATCATCACTGAGCCATGACCATTTTGCAAATCAAAACCAATCAAATCAAATAGCACATTTTCCAAACTGAAACCAACGACAAATGTGAAACCAAATTTCATCAACATAGGTATATTAGATCAATTTGCAATTTGCCCTCATTGGAAGATCCAAGGAAGAGAGAATCATTTTGACTGACAGCATAGAAGCTTATTTTCCCAATTGTAATGCTGAGTTCAAGCTGAATGGTTTTTATTGTTTAACGCATTTTCACTCGCCCATTGCCACACCCATACAAAATAGCCACAAATCCAACCATGAAAGACAACACGATAAGCAATTCAACTTGAAATTATTAATTTGCAAAACACAATAGAAATTTATAAGAGTACATCTAGCTAATCAGCATTAGAGTCACTACTCAATTCAATAAAGAAAATCATTCACTACTCATTTGCAGAACAGTCAATAAATACATCTAAAAGACAATTTTAATGTGAAGTAGGTGGAGGGAATTTGGAGAAGGGGAAGCTGGAATAGAACTAAGGAAAATTAAGGTCAGCTCAACACTAATTGTACGAAGAAAGGAGTACAAATGCATATGGTACAGATGAACCAGCAGGGTATTTTCATCAGGAAAGTCATGAAATAGATATTGCTATGCTGGGTTATCATCAATCACTGTTGAAAACCTCTCCAGGGCCTCCAGAAAGATGATCCCCAGAGAGGACACAACATACCTCCTGTTGCACAATGCTCAGGTTAGTCACCAACAATGAAATGAACTAAGCATCATCATCCCCATCTTCATCCTTGTCGGCTTCACCAGCCTCTGCATTGTCATCAGCTTCTTCACCTTCATCCTCCTCATCAGACATATTGTTTATCACCTCTGTAATAATATCCTTCACCTCTGCTTTTCTGTGCATTAAATCTACACCAAAGTGGGTACCTAATATAGAACAAATATGCCTCATCAGCAGAATTGGACTAGAACAACAATATCTTATACAGCAATAGAAAAGGAACAATACCAAGTTGCCGTAGAATATCAGATAAAGTTGCCTGCACATCAACAAAGCCAGACACTTCAGAAATTATGAAATTAATCAAACTATCTTAATATTCAGGGGCAAGCAGAAGATGGCACTTACAGTATTGAAATCCACTTGCTTCAGAATATCAACTACAACTTCGTGCATATCCTCTCTAGTGGGCTGTTCCTTAGCCTTCTTGCTCGATTTGGCTTTGCCTAATTGTTCAATAAAATAAACAACAGTCAATTGACAAGTGTATAAGAGAAAACCCCATATAAACATAAATAAAGTAACACACTTAAAATCAGAAATACAATGTTACAGTTGCTTGTTATCATTGCAACCATCAAGATGACGCTTTGTTTAAAAGAATATCTGAGCAGCCAAGCTAATCTAAGTCCTAACTCACAGCACCATAAATTTATAATGCCCAAGAATCTTTTCTCTGAAATGGTATAGCAAAATTCAGTTACACCAAATATGAGCCCTCAAAACATGTTGGCTGTTGCTTAACCTCCAATTGGATTGCATTTGTGTCACTCCAAGAAACTTTCCCACCATAACAATTACTCACTCCTTTATTCCAGATTCAGATCTTATAGTTCACCATATTTTCTTTTCAATTCACTCAGCTGAAGAACAATAATAGCATAAAATCTGCTGAAGCATCAATTATGTTCTTTCTCCACACTATTAGCTACAAAGGTTTTAAGTTAATCTTGTCAAGGTCAATTTCAGACATCCATAAATGCACATGTAACTATGGAATATAAGTGAATATATACATGCCTAAAGAAAATGTAAACAGTAAAAAATGCAGAAAAATACCACTAAATCAGTAACAAAAAGATGCAAACCAACCAGATTAGAAAGTAAAACTTCACATGCCAATAATAAATAGTGTAATGCACCTTGTTCCTTTGCAGAAACTTTTGATGGCAATTTGCCTGCCTGTTTCTTGCTTGTGCCCTTGTCCTTGCTAGAAACATTTCGATCCTTTGAGCTTTCCTTTTCAACCTTCTGTTTCTTAGATGCAGATCCCTTAGACTTAGAAAGTGAACCAGAAGTTCCATCATTGTCGGCAGCACCTTGCTTTGATGATGATCCAGAAGACTTTTTGGTAGTTTTTGCAGGGCTTTTAATAGATTTGGCAGTGCTCTTTTTGGCAGGTGTAGCTTTTTCTTTACTTTTAGACCCTGAACTTTCCTTCAAATTTTTTTTGGACGTTTTTGGAGTTGGTGTCTTTTCCTTTGGTTCATCCTCCTCTTCCTCTGATTTGCTTTCCTCATGATCACTCTCTTCTTTTGGCATAGTATTATTTTCATTCTCATCATCATCTTGGGAATCATCTTTAGCATCCTTGGCATTTGGTGATTCAGCCTTATCTTCATCTTCATCTTCATCATCATCACCTTTGGGTGAATGCTTCTGTTTTTCTCCAGTTTGGGGTGTTTGCTTTCGTTTCTATGGGGCAAAACAACACCATATGACAATTACCTTTCTCACAAAATAAGAATTGCAGAACCAAGCAAATTTGCAACAAACATGCAGCATAACAGAGACAAGCCATGTTACATACAAAATACTCAAAATTAAAAACAAAATATGAGAAAGCATCAAAGTTCATTTCTGGTATTTGCTGAGGAAAGCATGCAAAATACGATTGAGGCCCATTTTCTTCAGTCAACAAAATTAAAAACTGAAGCTCAGAGACCATTTACTTACAAAATTCAACAACTAGCAAAAATATAAGACAGATTGAACGATGCAAATCAACCATGCACATATGCTGTCTCTTGTGCATGCACAGTCAAAAATCTTAACATGGAATTGTAAAGAAAACACATGTACATTTTATCTGATTCCAAAACAGACATGATGTTTGGGGAAAATGCACAAAATTATTAAACTACAAACACAGCAACTAAACAGGAAATCACTGGCAATATCACAACAAATATATGAAGCCTAGCAAATTGAAAATTTGTTGAACACTTAGCAAAATAGATCACAGAAAGGACACATAATAAGTTCCAATTCGAACCCACAAATGGAAATCAATGCATTTAATTCACTACGAAAAATAAACAGATGTCAAATTACGGGTATAGGATAATAGTTCAAAAATGTTCCCCCAAAAACTAATTTTAATAATCTTCACATTTCTAACAAAATACAATTCAGCATTCAGAATCAGAAATCAATTTAAATATAGAAAGTATATGCATTCAATCGTTATTATCACACTTTACAGGCACAACCAAGAGTACAACATACAAACCTTCGCTGGTGTAGTTGATGCTTCTCCAGGGCTTGCATTTTTGCTGCTTGTGACCTTACGCTTCTTACCCTTCTGAAAAGAAAGTGGGCATCAAATTTTAACTACAAACATGACACTGAAACAGCCAAACCAATTAAAAATCACATCACCTGTTCCTTATCAGCCAGCAGAACATCAGTCGTAGCATGAGGGGATTCCAAAAATTCCAATAATTTTACGGTGAGCTCTTCCTGAAAATATATCCCAAATAAGCAATGTTATTTTTTAAATGGACTTAAATCACACAACAGTATAATATTTGGTGTCATACTACCAACCTTTTTCACAACAGCCTTACTAATTGGAATATTGAGCACATCACAAAAATCCACCAATTTTTCTTTAACACACTTATCAAGCTTTTCCCTTACTTTTGCTTTCTGTTTTTCCTGCTCAAAGAAACACAATTGAATGACAAGAGTTCCCACTTTCCAGAAACAAATAACAGTTTAACCAAGTTATTAGTGAACAAAGACTAAGCTTTGCCATCCCCAAAAAATGATGATTTTAAAACAATTACATGTATAATAATTCATGAACAAACAAGTAAAACTATATTAAAGAGTACAATTCAGCCATGAGATAAAAAAGAAAAAAAAACCTCATTCTCAGCCCACACATAGCCTGAAAACTGGCCTATGTTCTTCTTCAAATTGTGAGTCTGAAGCCATCAAACAAATAATATGATGATGTTAAACAACAATCAATTAAGGAAGGAGCAGAAATCAACTGTAGCAAAAAATTGATCCTATTTCCACACAGCAAAAATTTGCAATCATGACACTGCAGAACTGCAGTATCAAGATCCACTATGCATGGAAATAGAACCAATTGAGAGTAAATTGGAAGAGCACCTTTCCTTTCTTGCCAAAAAGTATTGTGTGAAGCATCTGTAGATTGTCATCAGGTTTTCTCTTGGACAACTTGAAAGCCACTGAAACAGTTCAGAAATATCAAACAAAAGAATAGGCCACTCTGCTGTAGCACAAAAGTCGAGTATATCTAAATAATATCATCCACATAAATTCTTCCCTTGATCAGTAGTATCAGAAATAATCTATTTCTCTATATGCAGGAAAATTTGGTCCATATTAGACAAAATTTGAAATTCAAATTAGCCCTGGTCCAAGTGCCTATTTCAGGATTGGAATTATCTCAACAAAAATAATTTGTTCATTCATCTAAATCAGTAACATTAATGTAAAAGGACAGAACTAGAATAAAAACCTCCAGCTAAAGAGAGTAGAGGATTGAACAGAGTTCAACTTAGCTCTTAAATTACAAAGGGTAAAGGTGCCCAAGTTTCATTTAGCACTAATGCCAATGGCACCAAAGAATCTAGTTTGTACACACTCAAATACACATGCACAATCTCATTTAGCATCAGTTCAGAATGTCCTTATACTCTACAGCTGTAGAAAATGCTCCATGTATGCCATTCATATATAATCATATTCATCCATAGTATGTAAAGCACCAAACAAAGAGCTAGAATCATAAATAACTTAGGTGGTGGAGAAAGTAACTGGTTAGAAATTTATAATTTCCCTACTACAAACTAGAAATACTTAATAATCATATTAATTTTCACAAACTTTAGAACACATACAACATAAATCTAGGAACAAAAGCATATGATTCTAACTAAGCAACTTCATTTCAACTTTCAAAACAAGTTAACAAAATAGCTCAAAACAACTCTTAACGCAAGTAAAATGCAGATCCAGACTCATATTTTCAACAAACCTTAAATGAGAGAGCCACCAATCATAATATTTAGACGACAGAAAGCACAAGAACAAAAAAAACTAGTGGTCAACCGAATTGAAATCTAGAGGTAATTGAACTTCTCATATAACAACCAAATCAATAATAATCATATATGTACATGCATGCCCAGAAAAATACAAAACATGTCTGGAAAGAGCTGAGATGAGTACCATTAGGGATATCTTTAAGCTGCGTTCCACGCCCCTGAACACAAAAACCAAAAACCCTCATTTTCAACATTCAAATCTATGAAACAAAAGAATAAGAACGAAATGGAGATATTGCCTTCTCAATAGACACCGGCTTGGTCGCTGATCTGCTAGGTTCTGGTATAGAGTACCTTTCGACCATCTTCCTTTCTCTGGTAGGTCTGTCGCTACCTGGAGTGACAGGTTCTTTTTCTTTCGCTTTCTTCTCTGCAGCTTCCTTGATCTGTTTCTTCTCAGCGGACTCTCTGCTCCGCTTCTTCGTCTCACTCTGCTCTTTCTTAGCAGAAGCTCCTCTCTTGCGTTTCGAAGCTTTCTTGCTCTCCTGCTGCTCCTCCTCTTCTTCTTCTTCGTGCTCCTCCTCCTGTTGCTTCTCCTCTTCTTTGGCCCTATCAGCTTCTTCTATTTCTTCTACTTCCTCCTCTTCTTTCTCTTTCTCGTCAACACCTTTCTGTTCATTTTCTTGAGAAACAACTTTCTCTTGCTCTTTACCATCTTCCTTGTCCACTTCCATCGCTTGCTCTTTCTCTTCTTCTTGTTTGGAATCCTGTTTTCCCTCGACTGGAGCTTCCTCCTCTGATTTCTTCTCCTCTAGGGTTTCCTTCGCCATAACTGTGACGGAAGCAAATCCAATAGCTAAAACCCTAAAGTTGGGGGTTTTGCCTAATAGGAGGAATCTATGGAAATTGTTTTTGTGTCTGTAGCGTGAATTGTGTGATTTAGGGATTTGAGGGATGGATTTTTGTTTTAGCGGGCTCCAAAGCAAAATAGAAAAGAGGAAAGGGCGGGTTCAAAAAATTTTGGATGCTAAAATTGAGAGCGGGCTTTTTCAGCTGGATCCCGGCAAAGCCGAAAATTTTTGGAGGCAAAACGGACCACTCTCACTTCACTCAGGCTCCTTTACATTAATCGCACTCACTGCTAGCTACTCACTAGTAGTCTTTTGCCTCCACACCGCACCACTTGCCTAATTTTCAGTGCCCCGAATAAACTTTCATTTTCATTGTCTTCCAAAAATTAATGAGATCATAATTAATTGTAAACGATTCAACCTAAAATAATAGTAGTACTTAATACATTGATTTAAAACATCAAATACGATAAATTTAATAACAATAAAAAGAATTTATATGAAATTTTGGAAAAATATTGATATGTGTGATGATTTAGTAAAGTATTTAGATTCAAATATTCGAGGTTTAATTTATTTTATTTTTTTTTATTATAAACATATAATCTAAATATTAAAAATATTAATTTTGAAACACCAACATAAAATAAAACAAGGTTTATCGTTTTTTTTTTGTCAAAAATAAGATTTCATTCATGAAAATAGGGATATAAAGAGAAGCAAGTGATTCAAGATGAATACAAACGTACAATTTAGCACAATAACTTATATTTAAACAAGCAAAATCTTTTTTTATGTTAGAGACAAATATCATCAAGTTGCAACAAGTTTTTTATTTGAAAAAATACAATTTTAACACTTCACAAAACATCACTCATTTTAACTGTTATAGTGTAGAAATTTTTTGCATTTCAAATCACAAAGAGAAATGGCATAATTTCTATAGCTACTGAACCCGTTAAACATCCTTAACAACATTACTCGAAAATTTAATTGGATTTTATTGGAGAAATGAGAAGAATAATCATAAATAATCATGATCATTGTCTTGTATCTCTACTTATTCACCTCCAAACGCATAAGGAGGAAAAAAAAACATCAATAATAGATAAACTTTCAAAAACAACATTAAAATCACAACAGAAAAAAAAAATACTAGTTAAACACCTAAATTAAACTAAACAAAGCAAGAGAGAGGTTGTTTAATAGTCAAACAACCCCTCAATCTGAAAAAAAAAAAAGTTTATCTTTCCAAACTTTTTCTCTCTAGTAGTAGTTATGATTTGCACGAAGAGGACTCCTATAAGTCTTATCATATTGAATATCCAAGGATTAAATCCATAGACCTGAAATAGCTATTCTAAGTAGGGGTGTGCAATTTCTGAACTGCCCCTGATTTTCGATCGAGACCGAACTGAAAAATGGAGTCGGTTTGGTTTTTGAAATTCAAAGGTGGTAGTCTAGTTAGAAATAATGAAGAAATTGAAAACTTAGAAGTCAATTCGGTTTGAATGTTATATAGATATATTATTAAAAAGAAACAATGTTGTTTCTTTTAAACCCTAAATATAAAAACAAATTTTCTAACTCTAATTCATTTATACCTATTCCTAAATCTAACCCTCGTCGCCTCACCTCTCTTCTATACTCTCTTAAACCTTCTTTTTCTTTTTCATCTTTTTTGTCTTCTTTTCTAGCATATAACCTAACCTTCTTCTCCATCTTCTCATCTTCTATGTCTTATTTTCTAGCACATAACCTAACCTAGCTTTTTCACCTATCGCAACCATCACCTGCTTCTTTTTTTTTTTTTCAAATAATCTCAATTACTAAGTCTTTTAACTTTTGCTTTTACTTGTTCTTTCAATATCACAGTGTCTTTTAACTTTGCTTCTAATATTAATCGACTAATTCTTTAGTTGATCTATTATGAAGGTAATGGTTTTATGGTTGTGAAGGTTCATGCATATGATTTTTTGTGTCTATATGGCTTTGATTTGTGTTTTAGAGGGTCGATCTATTATATTTAATGATAAAAATATAGTTGGAAGTCAAAAAATAGGTTGATTTATTAGCTTTGTGTATTGATAGGTTGATTTTGTATGTTGGTTTATTCATTTGGTATGTCGATTTACTATATTTGATTATTAATTTATGGGTGGAAGTAAACGGATGGGTCGATCTGTTAGTTCTATGTCTTGATATGTTGGTTTGATGTCTTAAACTGTTGGTTTATATCTTGATCTATTATTTTTATTAGTCATATATGGGTGGAAGCCCTTTTTGGGTTGATTTGTACATGCATATGTCTTGATATGTTATTATGATGGTTTATCTGTGAGGTTTGTGTCTTGCTATGTTAATTTTGATGGTTAATCACCACAGTTTATTTCTCGATCTGTTAGTTTTATTGGTTGATTTGTGCATGCATGTCAATAATTTTTACATGCAATGGAACTTTTAATGTGTCACTAACTCCTTTTTCTTTAGTGTTTTACAGTGTGTAAACAAATTATGTGCACATAATCAATAAAGTTTGGTGGAAGCACAAATAGTGCAGTTTTTATAACTTAAAGGTGAAAGCTTCTTGTGTATATAAATCATAATCACTACTAGATTTGATTCGATTTATGTGATTTTAAACTTAAGGGTGGAAGTTGCCTTGCCTTTTAAGTCACTATGATTTATCCCCCTTTATTGTGAGCCTTAAATTTGAAGGTGTGTTTATTGCCTCGACTTATTATATAGTGTACTTATTGAAATTTTTATATCATAGTGTTTAAATTAATTTTCTTTATTTTTTCCTTTCAAATGGAACAACCTAGTGGTGGTAGTGATACTGCACCTACTAGTTTGAATGAGCTTAAGGCTCAAAATATAGTGAAAGCACCTCAAGGAACTACTCCTAAAAAATGGAAAGAGACTAAAAAAGAGCTGCCTATTAGGAGCATTTTGATAACATATATAAAGCATGTGTGGTTGTAAGGGCGAAATGTAAGTATTGTGTTGTTGTATATAATTGTCATTTTAAAACATATGGTACCTCCTCACTTAGAAACCATGTATTGCATTGCATGAAAAACCCTACTAGTGAAGAAACTAGACAGTCACTATTAACACTTAAACCTAAAGGGGTGGAAGCTGATGATAGTGGTAAAACCACAAGAATCATTGGGACATGGAAATTTAACCAAAATGCCATTAAAAATGCACTTACAGAGATGTGTGTTTGTGATGAATTGCCCTTTAAATTTGTTAAAGGATAAGGGTTTAAGAAATTCATGTCTTTAACATGTCCAAGGTTTAAGACTCCCTCCCATTGGATAGTATCTAGGGACATTTATTCAGTTTATATTAATGAAATGGGGAAGCTTAGGCAGTTTTTCAATACACATTGTCAAAGAATCTACATTACAACTGATATATGGACATTTATACAAAGAATCAATTACATGTGTAAAATATGTCATTTCATTGATAATGAGTGGAAGCTGCATAAGAAACTCATATCATTTGTGCCTATCAACTCCCATAGAGGGGAGTACATTACTAAGTGCTTAGAGAATTGTTTGATTGATTAGGTTTTGAAATTTGTTTTCACTATAATTGTTGATAATGCTAATTCTAATAATATTGTTATTAGGTATTTTAAAAAAAGTTAATAAGTTGGGGGGGCTACTAATGTGATATGTAAATTTGTGCATATGAGATGTATAACTCATATTCTTAACTTAGCTATAAATGATGGGTTATAAGAAGCAACCAATTCTATAAAAAAAAAGTTCGAGATTATGTTAGGTACGTCAGGATCTCACTTACACATTTAAGAAAATTCAAAGAAAATTGTGACTTGGTTGGGATTGAGTCTAAGAGTTCCTTATGTCATGATGTGCCCACAAGGTGGAACTTCACCTATCTTATGTTGAAAACTGCAAGCTTATATGAAAGGGCCTTTGAGAAGCATGAGGAATAAGAGCATGCATTTATATAAGACTTTTGTGATGACATCCTTTATTATCTTAATTGGTTGTGTGTTCAAAAGCTAGTTAAAATGTTGTAGATTTTCCATGATATGACATTGAGAATAAGTGCTTATGAATATGTAATTTCAAATTCTTTGTTTTTTGAAATATCTTACTTGCACTGCATGCTGAGTGAGTGGTAGACTTCATTTAATATATCTATGCAATCCATGGGTTTGAATTAGCGACGAAATTGCATTTCCATTGCTAAAATAGCGATAGAATTATAATTTTGTCACTAAATGCTGAATTTCAAAATTTTATTTTCATTTAATTCAAAATTTAATCATGTTTAAAAATATTAATTAATTTTTATTTTATTTCTAAAATATATGTATTATTTTTTTAAAATATTATTTTAAAATAGTGAAAATTTCATATTTATTTTGAAGTTTAAATCATTATTATTTCATATTGACATAAATATTAGTATAAAATTTCATGTTGATCTTATTTTGATACAAATTAGTGTTATTATTGATTCAAAACTACGTAGTTTTGATGCTATAAGCAATTTAAATATTATATAATTGATTTAGCATTATCATATATGAAACAATTACATATGAAATATTACATATTACGTATAGTTTTAATTAACAATTAAATAATATACAATATTCATTAAATATTTATTAATTTGCATTTAATCCTAATTAATTTAAATAGCATAATATCTATTACTATCAAATAATAGATTGATATGATTAAAATATTTAACTATAATTTAATTTGCCTTATTTTAATATAAAATTACATACTTTGTAGTTAAAAATCAAAACAACAAAATATTAATATTATAATTAAACAATTAACCTCTAACAACAAAACTACGTAGTTTTGGTAACTCTAACAAATCCCTTTACCCTAACCTAATTTTTCTTTTCATTCACTTGTTCAAACTTCAATTTTAGCAGGCCTGCTTACCACCAACTCTCTTGTCTCGCCATTAGGGATGTGCACGGATCTTGGAGAACCCAAATCGTCCCGAAAAACCAAACTAAAAATCTCCAAAACCAAAAATATCCTTTGACCGTTTGACTTTATCTGAATCGAACTAGCCCAAAAATTTTTAATGGAGTTAGTCTAGAGAACATGAGTTCTCCAAACCGAGAACAAAACCGAACCATCCCAAATTGCATCGAACCAAAGAACCAAAACTGAAACTGATAATTTACTAAAATTATATATATAGACACACACACACATATACATATACATACACACAAACATATACACCCACCCATACACACATATATATAACACATATCTATATTTATAATTAAAAATCAAGTTTATAATTATATGTTATAAATGAAATTTAATATTATTTTAAAATTAATTATATAGGCAATTGAACAATTACTAATTGATCATTTAATATATATTTTTAGGTTATAAGTATTAATTTATTAATTATATATATAGATATATATCATATATGTGTTTATGTATATATATGTACTAATTTATTAATTATTATATAAATATATCATATTTATGTGTGTATATAAATGTGCAATAATATAATAAAAATTTAATGCTATAAATAAAAATTTTTATAATAAAATTGATAGCTATGGTCAAATTATTTTAAGATGAATATTAAAATAAAACTTAAATGTGCAGTTTAATTAAAAATTTTAATATTATTAGTATAAATAAAGGAACAAATATATACTTTCTTATTTTTAATTTATTAGTTATTATTTTTAAATATATAAATTAACAATAAACTATGCAATTTCATAAGATAAATAAAAATAAAAATAAAAATGATAATAATAGAAAAATATATCAATTAGTGTAAAACTAAAAGTCTGAAACTATGTAGTTTAACATTATGAATGGGGGTATTTAAGATTACTAAGTCCCTTGTATTATAACAAATTATTAATGCTATAATTAAACAATTTATCTCTAATAACAAAACTACGTAGTTTTAGAAACTTTAACAAATTCTTAATTCTCTTTTCTTATGGCAAAAAAAAAACCTAATTCTCTTGATTTTCATATCACTTATTCAACCTCAACAATTGCCTACTCCTCTGTCTCTCTTGTATTACTAGTCACCACCACCATCACCATCACCATTTTGATCCAAGCAAAAGTCTATTGATAAAGAATTTGATAGAGAAGAGAGAACTTTAAAAGAAAAGACAAGAGAAAAAAGGAATTCTCATTAATCATTGAAACATGCCCTCATTATGAGTACAAAAGGTTCTTATATAGCAACAGCTTAGTAAGAGTCATTACGACAAAAATAGTAAAATGACAAATTAGAAAAAGGCAACACTACTATTACTATGCCAATACAAACTGAAATATTAATTACTAATAAGATAGGTAATTATCCACATAACAACACTCCCCTCTTTAAAGAACCTTGTCCACAAGGTTAAAGGCAGGAAATCTTTTCTCCAAGTCAAATGGAAACTCCTAAGTGGCCTCTTCTAGTAGCATGTCTGACAATTGAACTAAAACCTTAGTAGTTGTTTGATTGCCTCTTTTCACCATTTTTCTATCCAATATAGCTATGAGAGTAACTGGATGAGTGTCCATAGTTGGTAGTTTAGTGGAGACTTGTGTGGTTATTGGTATAGTTTTCTCATGGAAAATTGGATGGATAGTAGAATCAGATGGTAGTTAGAGTTTGCAAGCAACTACCCTAACTTTATCAATGATCATATATAGTCCATAGAAAAAGGGAGACAACTTGTGAACCTTCCTCTGAACCACACTATGTTGCTTGTATGGTTGTAACTTAAAATATACCCAATCCCTATTTTGAAATTATCGATCAAACTAGTGTTTATTTGCTACCTCTTTCATTTTGTTCTGAGCCCTTTTTAAATGATGTTTAACTACTTGTAAAGCTAGTTCTTTATCTTGTAAGAACTTATCCACCACCTCAATTGGTGAGTCACTAAAAAAATAAAGAGTGTGAAAAAGAGGTGGAATACCATAAATAATTTTAAATGGAGTACTATTTATAGAGGAATGGTAGTTAGTGTTATACCACCATTTTGTAATTGGTAACCATTTAAACCAGTTGGATAGGTTACCTCCAGCCATGCACCTTAAATAAGTCTCTATGCAGCGATTCATAACCTTCGTCTAACCATCAGTCTATGAATGGTAAGAGGTGGATCTACATAGTGAGATTCCTTCCAACTTGAATAATTCATCCTAAAATAAGCTCATAAAGATCATGTTTTTATCACTAACGATTGAACCAGGTAACCCATGAAGTTTGTAGATGACTTTGAAGAAGGATTGAGCTACCCCAAAAGTAGTGTAAGGATGTTTAAGCCCAATAAAATGAGTGTATTTACTAAAGTTATTAACTATTGCCATGATCACATCCTTACCATAGGATTTGGGCAGCCCATCGATGAAATCCATGCTTATATTTGTCCATATTCCTTCTAATAATGGTAATGGTTGTAATAACCCTGGAGTATTAACATTCTCAGGCTTATATTGCTGGTATATAGAGCAAGACCGTATGTAATTTTTGACATCTTTCTTAAGTCCCTTCCAATAATATAATAGTTGAATTCCCTTGGTGGTGGCTTGATCTCCCAAATGCCCACCCATAGAAGAATCATGTAACAATTACAATAACTTGAGTCAAAGTTAAGTATCATTACTAACAACTAGCCTTCCCTTCCTTTTAAGTAACCCCCCTATCAATTTATAAGGACTGTCTTTGAACTGACCTCATTGCAATGCATTAATAAGAGACTCTAAGTAGGCATCTGATTGCCAACTAACTTCAATCTCTAGTAATAAACTAGAAGTAGTATTAGAGATAGTCAAGACAACCAATTTTGAATGTTATAATCTAGAGAGGGCATCGGCAATAACATTTTCCTTGCCCTTTTTATAAGCCCAAACAACTTAGTAATGTACTTCTTTTGATGAGTAGTAGTGATTCTTTGTTCTAGGAGAAACTTCAAGCTTTAATTGTCAGTTTTAATTAAAAAATGTTGAGAACTCAAGTAGTGGTTGCACTTTTTGAATGCATAAACCATGGCTAGAAGTTCTTTATCATAAATAGAGAGGTGTAGGTGCCTCAGAGCTAGATCCTGATTAATAAAAGCTATTAGGTGGGAGTTTTGCATATGGATTGCCCCAATTCCTATATTATAATCGTCCATCTCCACTATAAATTATTTCTTAAATATAAAGGTAGGGCTAATACAAGGGCTTTAGTAATAGCTTCCTTGAGCTTATCAAAGGCTGATTGTGTAACATCAGACTAAAGGAAGGCATCCTTCTTTAATAAATTAGTTAAAGGTTTACTAATGAACCTATACCCCTTGATAAACCTCTAGTAGTAACCTGCTAGACCGAGGAATCCTCGAAGTTACTTAATAGTAGCTGGAATTGGCCATTATGCTATTACTTGTATTTTCTTAGGATCTATTAACACCCCATCAGTTGATATAAAATGCCTAAGATATTTAACTTTAGTTGCCCCAAATACACACTTCCTTTTCTTTGCAAATAGCTTGTGCTCTACCAACTTGTCAAAAACTTATTATAGATGTTGTATATAGTCTTTAATATTTTTACTATAAATAAGGATATCATCAAAGAAAATAAGTACCAATTTTTAGAGAAATGGCCTAAACACATCATTCATAAGACTTTGGAATGTTGAAGGGGCATTGGTCAACCTGAAGGGCATTACCAAGAACTCGTAATGATCGTCATGTGATTTGAAGGCAGTTTTATGCACATCTGCATAATGCATTCTGATCTGGTGATATCTCGATGTAAGGTCTATCTTTGAAAAGATTGTTGCCCCATGTAATTCATCAAAAGATTCTTCAATAACGAGAATAAGGAACCTATCCTTGATAGTGTTCTTATTGAGTTCCCGGTAGTCAAAACACACATGCCAGCTATTATAATTCTTCTTGACTAATACAATTGGTAAAGAGAAAGAACTCACATTTGGTTGTATGATCCCGTTAACAAGCAATTCTTGAATCGTATTCTCTATTACATTCTTCTGAGCACTATAATGTTTATATGGCCCAATATTGACAAGTTTAGCTCCTTCAACCAATGGAAGTCAATGGTTATATAATTTGTGAGGGGGTAATTCTTTAAGTTTTTCAAATAAAATAGTATAGTCATATAGGAATTGGGTAATGGCAGGTAAAGGTTTAGGTGTATTAGGTTTGGTGGAATTAGATGGGTTGTGTGGTGATGGGTGTTGTTGGAAGTGGATGGCATATATTATATTTTAGGAATGAGAATTGATTAAAATCTGGTTCATAGTTTCTTTTAAAACTTATTGGATTGTTGTGGAGGTTAGACCTCATAATTTACAAGGGTTACCATTAATAGAGAACTCCATTTCAAGAGTTCTAAAATTCCAAAGGATGTCACCAAAAGTCATCAACTATTGAATACCTAGTACCAATTCACAACCACCTAAGGGCATCACTAGAAAATCAATAGTGAAATTAATTCCCTATATTTTCCAAGAGGACTTACATGCATAAGTACACAACTTGATTTCCATCAGCTACGATAATTTCCACTGGATTAATTTTTGTTAAGATGCACCCCAACCCTTTCGCAATAGCTGAATCTAAGAAGTTATGGGTGCTTTTAGAGTCAATAAGGATACGGATTGATCTCCTCTTTATAATCCCATCACCCTCATGGTTTTGTATAGCCTTTCAATTAGTCCTCCCATTACATAGAGAGAAAGTTAAGGAAATTAATCAGTTGTTTCTTCCATTCTCCAGGTTAAATTCTTCATTCCTGCTCCTTTTTCCTGCTCTTTTTAACAGTCTTGCACTATTATCATACGTAGCTATTTCTTTTTACATTGATGTCCCAGAGCAAATTTCTCATCACACTAAAAGCAGAGGTTCTTTGATCTTTTCTCATTCAGCTCTTCCATTGATCTGTTCTCATTCAGCTCTTGAAGTGTTAATCTTTAGATTCTAGGTTAGTTAGGTGGGCTTGATTGGTTTGAGTTTGAGTTATAAGGTGGTTTAATGGAAGTTGAATTTGATTTGGGTATTATGAGTATAGGTAAAAGAGCTAGTTTTAAGGTTGGGAGAAGGGCTGGTTTAGAGGAGTAAGGTCTGTAATTTCTAGTGACATTTAAGTAGGAATTTTGCATTCTAGCAAGAGCATAAGCTTATTGTACGGTAGTAGGGTTTAACATCCTGACTATAATTTTAATTTCTTCCTTCAATCCACTCAAGAAATAATTGAGAACATATTCCTCATTTAGAGTAACCTTATTAGAAAAAGTATCAAATTCCTCCAAATAAGTTTATAAAGAGCTTGTTTGTGTCAAGCTCTTTAGATTAGCCATAGGGTCTTCGTATGCCCTTTCACCAAATCTAGCTTTTAAAGTTGTTACATATTCATTCCATGGTGGGTCATCAATTTTACTACTATTCTTTACAAAGGATTGGTGCCATTGCAGAGCCTTGCCTTCCAAGTGAATAAAAGCCAATCTAACTTGGGACTTATTAGGTGTGTTATCTATCTAGAAAAATCTATCACAATTGACTAGCTAGTTTTCCAGATCTTCACCATTAAATTTTGAAAATTCAATATTGGTGAATCAAGTCACAAATTGATAATTACCCATATTGGATCCTACGTTTGTTGAGTTAGACAATTCTATAAATAGTGAACAAGTTGAACCCATATTATTTGGATTCGAAGAACTCATATTGGAAGATAAAGCATTCTAGCCTGAATGGATAGTTGTCATAAAGGATTTGATCTCACTCATCATGGCATCCTGTTTCTTACTCAGTAAATCTGAAAGGGATTGTTCTTATTTCTTATTATTCTCCTATAACATCCTTTTCACCATGTTCTTAATGGAATCTTTAAATTTCTTCATTTCTTGGGCTTTGGTGTTTTCTGCTACAACCATAATTGAATAGCTAAGGTCACTATAGAATTAAAGTGTTATTTTTATTTTTATTTTTTTATGGAATGATTTCACTTGGTATAGGATCAAAACTACTCTGATACCAAATGATCCAAGCAAAAATCTATTGATAAAGAATTTGAGAGAGAATAGAGAACTTTATAAGAAAAGACAAGAGAAAAAGGGAATTCTCATTAATCATCAAAACTTGCCCTCCTTATGGGTACAAAAGGTTCTTATATAACAACAACTCAGTAAAAGCAATTACAATAAAAATAACAAAATGATAAAATAGAAAAAGGCAGCACTACTACTACTACTTTAGCAATACAAATAAAAATATTAATTACTACTAAGATAGGTAATTATCCATATAACACGTTCATCATATTCTTCTTCTATTTTTGTCATCCTCGCCTTTATTGTTCATTATCTTCTTTTTCTACATTTATCACCCTCACCCTTACATTTATAAGATTTGCCACTAATGAGAGAATCAATAAGATTCGACGATTGTCAGAGCAACCTCAATGCAATTCACCAGCTGACTATAATCACCTCACTATTCATCATCTTTTATAGAAGCTGCCTACTCTAATCTACATTAAGATCTCTTATTCTCCAATCACAGCTCTCGTCTTTTCATAAACAAGGTAATTTGGTCTTTTTTTTATTCTTTTATGCTTAATTTCTTAATTTCTTTGGCTTTAGTATATGATTCTTGTTAGTTTTCTTGATTTAGAATAGATCATGGATTATTAGGTATATTTATGTTCTAATTTTTTTAATAGTTTTTGTTGATAATGATGTGGTTATGAGAATGTTTGTAGTTTTCTTTTCTTTTTTAATATATTTCATAATTGAATTAGTGAATGAATCTCTTTAGTGGCTTTTGTATTTCCAGCGATCATATGGTTAATTTATTTTTTTTTCTCTCTATCTATTTTTATATTTTAAAAAACCTTTTAGAGATTGTATAAAGGTCTTACTTTTCCTGGGTAATAATGTAGTTTGACTATGATATCAATGAATATGGAGTAATAAGATTACTGCATAAAGAATAGAATAGGGCTCCCTCATATTGAGTTTTTTCTGTTCTCTATCATGCGTTCAAATTGTACACTTATGGTTCCATCATTTTCCTAAGTTTTTTTAATTGACGACATTCCTGAGTTGTTTCACCATTCTTATAAAAGGTTGAGATTTTCTAAGGAATCTAAAAGCTAAAAGCAAGCCCTACTCTGTATTTATGTACCTCCGCCTCCTTGTCCTTTACTTATTCATCTGAGTAAGCCCTTCTCCTTCGCCAATTTATCATACTCATCTTCAATTTTATTTTCAAAAATTTTATTTTTATTTGGAGTTTAAATTTGATAAAGTTTGGATGTTTTGTTTATTATTTGAATTGGTTATCCCTAGTAGGCTAAACTTTTGGAGGATATTTGCTTGTCCCCTAATTTATTCCCAACATTAGCACATTTTATTCTTTAGATTCATATTTCATTGCACATAATTCATTTAATCTCCCAAGGTTATGTGATAGTGCATGCATAAAATTGATTTAGAAGTTAATCCTTATAAAATTAAAAGTCATTTTGATTTTTGGCTTTGTAATATCTATGGTCATTTTAAACTTGTGTGTTTAGAACATAGCGGTCAGGTCTTTTGCTTTGTCTTAGTCTCAGGTCAATTAGCTCTTAAAATAAGTTTTGAACTTACAATATTTCTTTAAAATTATAATGCAAGATAGCAATGCTCCTCGAAGTTAATCTTAAAGACATTTGGGCAAGCTCTTTTTGATATTCTTGAGTTTGTAAAATTAGAAATGAGCTTTAAGCAATTATGTCTTTGCTTTCTAATCAGCCAACTATTGCTCAAGTTTAATAAGCTCACCTTTGAGACACGTGACTTCTTATTTAAATAATTAAAGGTGGTTATTTGAGGTTATACATGCATCTTCTAACTTAATCTAGAGGCAAGAAATCAAACTAATTTTTCTTACAATCATGTTGTTTAATTAGTTCTTGAGAGGAAATGCCTTAATGGATAGAACCCTTGATTTAAGTAAGCATTGATACATTTTGAATGTATTTCTTTACACCCTCAACAAAAGGACAACATTTAATTGATAGCTTCTGGAAAGCAATAAAAGTGGGTTCTAACTATTGAAGAAGTACATATTTTATTTATTGTATATATTAGAAAGTAAATATTTGTTTACAATTAGGAATAAAGTCTTTATTTTATTTAGGATGTTATTATATTCATAATGAGGATGTGAATAGGTTTCCTATGTGTATATGTAAGGGTTGTAACTTCTCTTTTATGAATATATAAAAACATATTTTTCTCTTCTTGAATTTTCTCTCTGAATTTTATTCTTCATGGTTGTTAAGACCCAAACTAGGAGTCGTGATCGGCGCTAGGGAATGGGAATTCTTTCGAATCCGGAACCTATAGCAAGCCTTAGAAAATAAAATCATGCAATAAATAAATAAAAAGTATGGTAGAATTAAAATTTTCTGAATCAATATATAAAATGAATACTCCAATTCCTTTCATAAATGAATATATATTCGTACAGTGTTCAAATACAATTCTCAGAGTATTTAATATCAAAATAAAAATAATACTATTCCGATACAATAACACTACTACTGCAGTTTCTAGAATACAAATCAAAGTTCAAAATATACATTTACATAAAATAGCCGGGACAGAAGGACACTGGCGAGGAACTTTACTACTAAGGTCTGATGATATAGGATCTCTTGAAAAAAATAATTGAGGGGGATTAGACCTCATTGAGTGAATTATTATACTATATATACATGCAATCTAAACCATATCCAATCATACATTCATATATATATGTATATTCACGCATTTCACACAAATGCCAAACTCTGCTTTTATAAATATGTTAAAAGTAGAAAACATTTATTTTAATACATGAAGGATCCATAGAACCCTAATATTCGCAACCTCAATTAACCACATCAACACTCTAGTCATATAGGCTCACTTGATTCTAAATAGAACGCTTATTCCAATTTGGAGAATAGACTGGCCCCGAGACACTAAGTCAACCGAGCTCCCGTAGTCTGATTGTTAGTGTGATTAGCCCCGAGACACTTGGTCAATCGAGCTCCAGCAATCACACTATCTATCACCTCACATCTCAATCAAATCAATAGATCATTTATTCCATTATGGATAGTAGACTGGCCCTGAGACACTAAGTCGACCGAGCTCCAGTAGTCTGACTGTCAGTGTGATTGGCCCTGCAATCACACTACTAATCACACCATCGATCTTAATAAAATCAACTATAATCACCATAATTGATTCTCACTCAACCCTGATCTATCGCACCGGTACGTACTCAATCCTAGTGCTTCCCACTAGGTAGCACGTTCTATTAATATCCTTCATTTAAAATAAATCATTCATTCAGAAAAATAATTAATGTAGAATGATATTCATAATAGTAAAATCAACCATATATATACTAGAAATATATTTAAAATATACCCAGTATATTTCGGGTATATATATGTCAAATAAAACATGAAATATACTAAAGATAAACCATTAATATAATTAAAAACAATTTATGTGCATTTTAATAATATAACATACATTTGCTTAAAAATGTACCCTAAGTACACAAATCATTTAACAAAACAATTATGCATAAATACTCATTTAAATATGTATATGTACTAAAACATGCATTTAGGTTTGACATATATTCACAATTATACCAAAAGAAATAACCTAATATTCTAGCATGTATATATCACAAATAAACCCTGAGTATACCATTAATATGTTAGGTTTAAATCATTAATAAAACGTGCATTTATTTAGAAATATATAAAAAATATACCAAAAATAAACTCAAAAATAATTTAAGTGTAGGTTAAATAATATGGCATACAAATATTTAGGAATAAACCTAAAATATATTGAAACTATACCTAAAGTATACTAATCATTCAATAAAATAATTATGATTAAATGTACATTTAAAACATGTATATATGCTAAAATGGATTAAACGTAAACCTAATTATTTAACGTGTATATATTAAAATAACATGCATAATTATTTAACATGCATATATATAAAAATACACGTTCTTGATATACCAAAAATATTATAATTTAAATCACTTTAAAAACATATAATGAAAATGAAAAATCCTAAGTGATGCATCCTATATGCAATGCATATATATACAGTATAATAACTCAATAGTGTGCGCTCCTCGAGACAGACTCGACGGGTCTGGTCCGTTAGGCCTCGGTCTCAGTGCAGCTAGAAAAATAAAATAACAATCATCATAATAAATTCTAACTCTACGCTTCTAAAGTTACTACAGAAAGACTCAATTAAAAATTTAAAACTAGACTCGGATCGGTTGTCACGTTTTATGAGAAATCTATCAAAATTTTGGCAGAGTCTCCTCTGTAAAACAGACATCTCTCTACACAGAAAGTAGAGCCGGTCCTACAAGAAAACACACTTCGAGTATACACAATCACACAACCCCTCGGTCGGACTCCCAAACTACGATTCTACCAGTCGAGGTTCACAATTCATGAGATAAACACATAACACATTTAAATTCCAAAAATACCGAAAATACCCTTTATATATCAACATATAGCAATTTAAGTATTTAAAACACTAAAAATAATTATTTTACCAATAATTACAATAAAACCCTAATTCTAATAAAGTATTATTAAAAATCCAAAATTCTCGATAAATTCATAAATATTAACCAAAATTTATTTTATAAATCCGAATTACATAATTAGCCCTAAAAACATAATAAAAAATCAATAAAAACTCATTTATTTACAAAAATAGTATATTATATATATTTTGAAAATAATTTTCAAAAAATAGTTTTAGTTAGTTAAAAATACTAAATAATTTTTAAAAATTCATTTTTATACTTCAAATAATTATTAAAACCAATTTAATTAAATTTTCAACCAAATTATTACTAAATTACCAAAATACCCCTAGTTAAATATAAATTCACAAAATATACTATAATTATTCAAAAATTCACTAAAAATTATACAATTGCTCAAAAATTAATTTCTCAACATATAATTCAATAAAATCAATAAATATACTTAATTAACCCATTAATTTTAACAAAATGCTCATTTAACCTAATTTTCTAAAAATCACCTGAACTAAATAAATTCATAATAATTATACAATAATCATAAAAATTACAAAAAAAATTCTAAAATTCATTTTAACACCTATAAACACCATAAATCACAACTTTATAATTTAATTAATTAATTTACAAAAATTAGAAAATATTAATAAAATAATAAAAAATTGACAAAAATCAAAATAATTCCCAAAAATTACAGGATGTAGATTGAGCTACTAGGATCAATCTTTGTGAAGGAAGTTAGCTTGAATCATTAGAATTGAAGTTCAAAAAAAAATTAAGAACTCATAAAGGCCGAAAATGAAAATTGAAAACCAAGAAAATCTAGACCAAATCACATGAAATCAAGCTTGGAAATGAACTCACCAGAGCTCAAGGAGAAGATAGAGACCAGTGGCGTTCGAAATGGTTGGTGGAATCACAGTGGTCGGCGTTGGGTACAAATTTCAGTTTTTCGACTTCTCACGGCTAAAGCTCGTCGGAAAAGGGAGGAGAAGGTGGCGGAATGAGCTGGAGAGGATGGTGGTTGGCTGGGAGGCACTCCGACGGTGATGGTGGAGCTTGGCAGCGGCGGTGATGGTGGAAATGGCGTCGGGTTGAGAGGGAGAGGATGAGTGGCACAAATCGTAAATTTGAAGAACTTTTATTTTGTTTATATATATATATATATATATATATATATATATATATATATATATATATATATATATATATAACTCTAACTTTAATTATTATAATATATTATTATTATATTCAAAATAATTATACACCACATATAAAAATATCAACCTAATATTATATCCATATACATATATATATATAATACACATTAATTTAATAAAACTATATAATATATGATTAATTAAAAATAAACCCTAAAATATTAAATGTGTCTATATATGCATGTATATGTATGTATATATTAATACGGTAATTAAAATCGTGCATGGACTCATGCAAATTTATAAAACCGACCAATATAATTAATAATTATTTATTTAGGTTTTAATTTTCCCAAAAATAAAATTCTCGGGAAAATTTTACGTAGAAATCTTAAAATAATTAAAAATAACTTTAACAAATAACTAATTAAATGACCAAATATATATATATTAAAATTATTAACACTGTATATCCCGATACAGTTTAAAATTATTTAAAATATCGGGATATTACAATAGTATCAGAGCATACTCATTAAAATTGATTTTTTTGTATTGAATCCTTGAAATCATTTTTTTCTTCTATTATCCTTTAAATCCCTTGAATCTTTGAAACTATGACCATTGAAAACACATCCATTGTATCCCATGGAACACCCAATATTATTCAATTTCTTTAAGATAATTCTCCTTTTCCAACGGGAATTATTCTTGATGATATGAACTATCCTTTATAGTCACAACTCATGGAGATGCAAATTGGAGCCAGAAATAAATATGGCATCCTTACTATCATAATGCCAAAACCACTAGTAGGGGATAAAGCTTTGGAGACTTGGCTTATTGATAATAACCAAGTCAAAAGTTGGCTAATTGATTCCATGAGTTCGACATTAATGCAGAGATTCATCTATCTTCCAACAACAAAGGAGATATAGGATGCTATCTCAAAAACTTTCTATGATAGATCTGTTGAAATTCAGTTGTTTGAATTAAACTAGAAATCATTCACTACACATCAGAATGGTAGGATGTTACCTGCATATTATAATGAGCTAGTTAGAATATTTTAGGAAATTGATGCCTGAACTTATGCTCAAGGAGAGGATGTTAATGGAGTAGTATCACTCCTTAAGTATATTGCCTAGCTTTAAACACATATTTTCCTAGTTGGGTTAGATTCAGAATTTAATAATGCTCGGAGTGAGGTACTACGGAAGGATTCACCCCTTGAACTCGAGTCTAGTTATGCATATATGCAGAATGATCACAACTATCAACATACGATGGAAGGGCTGAAGATTCTATTGGACTATGTAGTACTTGTAACAACTCAGACTCATCCCCAATTTAAAGGGATACCGAGTAAGTCCATTACATACACTTATACTCATTATGGCAAAGTTAGACACTCTAAGGAATAGTGCTATGAAATTATAAGATATCCGAAATGGTGGGATTCAATAGAAAGCCTCATAAGAAGCTTGGAAAAGCTACAATTGCCACCTCTAGTGGTACTAAACCAAGTGGTGATCTTAATGCAACATCAGGTATGAAAAATCTTACTTGAAATAATGCATAGATTATTGATACAAGTATTATTGATCATATGACAAACTCCACTCACCATCTTACATCCATCCGACCATCAACCCAATAAAATATCCTGACTGTTGATGGAGGCATAACACCAATCACTCATGAAGAATCAATATTTAACTGTAACTCTCTTAATCTAGATATTGTTCTTGTTATTCCATCTTTTTCTTATAATCTACTATTTGTTGGCCAAATCACTAAAACCTTGAATTGCACCATCAAATTTTGGCCTAATTATTGTGTATTTTTGTCACGACCCAAAACAGGGGCCATGACTGGCGCTAAGGAATGGGAATTCTTTTGAATCCGGAACCCGTAACAAGCCTAAAAATAAAATAAAACATGCAATAATAATAATAACATAAATAAAGTATTATGCAGCGAAAATAAATTCATAAGTAATTACATAATAATCCACCATGGAATTTAAATCAACAACTCATCTTACATATATAAATAAACTTTTAATACAAATCCAATTGAAATCCTTAAAATATACAACTTACACAATTATAGTATAATACCCTTTAACAATTTTACAACTATTGCAGTGTCTAGATTATAAAATAAAACTCAAGTAAACAGTTTACATAATAAAGTCGGGGCGAAAGAAATCTGGCGTATGGGTCTGCTACCGAGGTCTGAAGATGATGACTCTCTTAAAAAATAGTCAACAGAGGGGAGTCAGACCTCACTGAGTGAATTGTTATAATATATATACATGCATACTAAATGATAATGCACACAGTCAATAGTATATATAAATATATATACAAGCAAATACACACAGATGCAACAAAATTATTTTTTTTATATTTTACTGAAAATCACTGTTTATGAAGGATCAATTAGAACCCTAGAAAATCGCAACCTCAAAACAGTATTAAACAACACTCTAGCCATACAGGCTCACTTATTCCAAATATATTCACTTGTTCCATTTGGACAGTAGACTGGCCCCGAGACACTAAGTCAATCGAGCTCTAGCAGTCTGACTGTCAGTGTGATTGGCCCCGAGACACTTGGTCAACCGAGCTCCAGCAATCACACTCCCAAATCATATCACACATCAAATCAAATCCAATCAATCCAATCATAATCCACAAATAGGTTAGTATTATAGCCTAAATGCTATCAGCGTACCGGTATGTACTCGGTCCTAGTGTTGCCCACTAAGTAGCACGTTCTATTGATATCCTTCATTTTAAATATAAAACATACATTCATAAAAATAAATGATGCATGAATTTGAAATAAACAGCAACATAAACCATATATATACTAGAAATATACCAAAAGTAAACCAGGTATATTTCGAGTATATATACTTCAAATAAATCTAATTAAATTACAAAATAAACTAGAAATATATTCAAAAACATTTTAAGCATAATTCATTAATAAAACATGCATATAGTTTAAATATAATACCAAAAATAAACTTAAATACTAATTAAATCATTTATGCATATTTATCAAAATAAACGATACGTTTCTAAAATATGCACCCTAAAATACATATATATATAAAATAACAACTCACTATTTATTACGCTCCTCGAGACGGATCTGAAGGGCCTGGTCCACTAGGCCTCGGTCTCGGCGTAACTAAATAAATGAACGACCATAGAATATCAGAATAAATCTATCAGAATTCCAAAGAATCGATCTAGAATCTTAGACACGGAATCAGAATTAACATAGGAATTCGACCGGATATCACGTTTTACGAGAATTCTATCGAAAATCCAGCAGAACCTCCCCTGTAAAATGGGCATCTCTCTACTCAAAGAGTAGAGCCGATCCTGCAAAGAAACACACTTCAAACTATACACAGAATTCACAATCAAAACCCCTCGGTCGGACTCCAAACTATATTTCACCGACCGAGGTCCACAATTCACAGAATATAACAGAAATACCAAAAATGCCCTTGTATAATAAAAATAAATTTTATAAATTCAAATTACGTAATTAACCCTAAAACACATTAAAAATCGATAACAACTCATTTAATTAGAAAAATCGTATATTATATATATAATTTGAAAATAATTTACGAAAAATAGTTTTAATTAGTTAAAAATACTAAAAAATTTGTAGAAATTATTTTTATACCCTAAATAACTATTAGAACCGATTTAATTACATTTTTAGCCAATTTAGTGTAAAATTACCAAAATACCCCTATATATATAAATTTACTAAAATTAATAAAAACAATTCACCAAAAATAATATAATTACTAAAAATTAATTTTCTCAACATATAGTTCAATAATATCAATAAATATACTCAATTAACCAATTTATTTCAATTAAACACACAATTAACCCTATTTTTCTAAATTACATAAACTTAATAAATTCCAAATAAATATATAAAAATTCACAAAAATTACAAATAAATTTCTATAATTCATTTAAACACCTATAATTACCATAAAATACAATTTCATATTTTAATTAATTACTTTTTGAAAATTAGAAAATAATAATAAAATAATAAACAATTCACAAAAATCAAAATAAATTTCAAAAATTCTACAAAAATTACAGCATGTATATTAAGCTTTCAGGAACAAAGTTTGTGAAGGGAGTTTTCATGAATCAACCAAATTGAGGCTAAAAAAAATTCATAAACCCTAATAGGCTGGAATAAAGAAATTGAAACCTAAACAATTCTAGACCAAATCAAGTGAAACAAAGCTTGGAATCACACTCACCAGAGCTCAAGGAGAAGATAGAGACCAGCGGTGTCAAAAATGGTGGTCGGAATCGGCTTGAACGGCGATGAGATGAAATTCGGCCTCTACTTGATTTTTCGGCTAAAACACACCGGAAATGGGTGCTTCAGGCATCGGGAATGGCTAGCAAGGGAGGAGGAAGGCTGAGGGGCACAGTGATGGCAAAGAATTCAGCTGGAAATGGCCAGAAAAAATGGAAAACCGATCAGGGAAGAAATGAAAAAGAAAAGGGCAAAATCATAAATAAAGTAAACTTTTAGTTTTTGATTAAAAATTGTGTATATATATATATATATATATATATATATATATATATATTATAATAATATAATCCCACACACAAATAATTTAATATATTTAAAAATTTATACACTTAAAATTAATTAATTAATACAAAAATTAAATAATAAAATTAAGAAAATTAATTAAGCTCTAATTAATTTAAATAAATACACATATATACAATTTATTTTAGCACTTTAAAAATTATATGTGAGTTCATGCAAAGTCGTAAAACTAGTCAAAATAAATAGTATTAAATTATTTATGTATCAATTTCCCCGAAAATGAAATTTCCGGAAAAATTTTACTTAAAGTACTTAAAATAATGTAAAACAAGTAAAATTAGCTTTAAACAATTAACAAACTCATAAAAAAATCATAAATATATACAAAATTATTAACACTGTAGATCCCGATACAGTATAAAAATATTTAAAAACTCGGGATATTACAATTTCAAGACATTACAATGCACTGAATTCTTTTGGTGTTAAACGTGGAAAGTTGTACTATCTTAATTTGCATGGTGATCCGAGTCAGAAGTTAAGTCAAGTCAATAGGGTTGGTAGAAGTTGCTCGGCTAAATACAAAGTTATTTTGTGGCATCGTTGTCTTGGCCATCTTTCATTTCATTATCTTAGACAAATAAAACCTGAATTATTTTTTAGTACCACAAACTTTGAATTCAAGTGTGATATTTGTGAATTGGAAAAATAGCCACTGAATTTCATATGTATCGAGTTATAATAAAAATTTAATTCCATTTATGACCATTCATTCTAATGTATGGGGACCTACTCAAATTCCTACTTTATCTAGTGCTCGATATTTTATAATGTTTATTAATGAATGTACCCGGATGACCTAGGTAGCATTACTATTAAATAAGGGAGATATGTGCTCTACTTTTTAGGACTTGTACATAATGGCGGCAACATATTACCATAGTAAATCTGAGTGTTACAGTCTGACAATGGTGGGGAGTATCTTAACTTGACTTTGAAAGATTTTTGACACAACTTTGGCATTCGCCACCAAACATCCTATGTCGACACTCCCCAATAGAATGGTATAGCTGAACGAAAGAATCGGTAGTTATTGGAAGTTGTCTAAGCATTATTGTTTGACATGAATGTTCCTTGAGAATATTGGGGAGAGGTTGTTCGATCCGCTACGTATCTCGTAAATCGAACTCCATCAAGAGTACTCGATTTCAAAATGCCTCTTTAGAAATTTTAGGAACTTGTCATATCTCTACCTCTTAATAATCTTAAGTCCTGAATCTTTGGATGCTTAGCATATATTCATAAAAAACTTGGCAAATTAGATCCTCGAGCTATTCGATGTATCTTTATTAGCTATACGGATCTACAAAAGGGATATCAATGTTATAATTTGAATGCAAAGAAGATGTATGTAACTTGAGATATTCAATTCCATGAAAATGCTCCCTTCTTCACCCAATTCGAGTGCTTTCTTCAAGGGGAGAGAATTTTAAGCATCTTTGAAGATAGCACTCCGAGTATCTCAAATGTTTTGAGCATCTCACCTGGACAGATATTTGAAGTTCTAAGTGTGAGTATCTCACTTGGACAGACATCTGAAGTTCCAAGTGTTTTAAGTATCTCAGATGCTTTAAGCATCTCATCTGGAAGGACAATTGATGATAATCCAAGTATCTTGCTCAAACCTGAAACAAATTAAGATAATAGGTCTTCTTAGCCCACACTAGAAGCTGAGAAACTTCAGATGTGGATAATAAAGTAAACTCATCTCCCCTAGTAACTCCAAATACTAAGGCTCGTTATCCATTTAGAATCAATAAAAGGATTCCAAAAAATAATATGATCCAGACCTTCATACCAAAGCTAAACATCCTATAAATAATTTCATATTAACTAACCATTTATCTAAATCTCATTCATATACTGTGAATTAATTATCTACTATATCTATTTTAAGTAATGTGTAGGAGGCTTTAGTTTATCCGGATTGGAAGAAAGCCATGAATGATGAAATAGAGGCATTGCAGAAGAACTGCACATAGGATCTTGTTTCGCTCGATAAAAGAAAGAAAATGGTAGGGCGCAGGTGGATATTTACTATCAAACTTAATCCAGATGGAAGCATTAATCTATATAAAGCTCGGTTGGTAGTAAAAGGATATACTCAGAAGTATGAAATTATTTATAAAGATACATTTGCTCTAGTAATAACAATGAACACCATCTAAGTTCTTATTTCTTCAGCTACTAACCTAGATTGGCCACTACGGAAATTTGATGTGAGGAGTGCTTTTTTGAATGGAATTATAGGTGAAAAAGTGTATATGGATCCTGTAGACTGGGGGGTTTAGTGCGCGTCTAAGATTTTAGCAACCGCGACACTGTTTGAGCTTAGGGCTCTAGAGAACATACTAACCACTATCACAAAGACATGGCATGGAGATAAGGAGTTGCCACCTAGGGTAATAACTGGGACAAATAAAAAAGGTGGTACTCGATTCCCTAAAATAAAGCTAGCACCATGACCAGAAAATTCTGGATATAGAATACCAACTTCTTTCAGTCTCATGTTCATTTATAATTACTTTATGAATTACTATATTATCCTCTATTTACATGTAATTTCATATAAACTCTTATTCTAGCAATTAACTCTAAGGCAAACTAGTCATGAAAATACAAGTAAATAATGCATTCAATCAAACACATAATCCCTAAGTTAGTCTAATATACATTAATTTAAATGAACTAAATCTACATATTTTAATTTACAAGTAAGCTAACAACTAATTCCTTTTAATTTTAATTAAATGAACCTAAGTCTACTTATTTTAAGTCTAAAAATGGCCTAAATCTACAAATTATGAAGGTATTTAAATTAATGGGCCTAATTTTACATGTTTTAATGCTAAGGTGATCTTAAATCTATAGATTATGAAAAAGGCTTAAATTAAATGGGCTAAGTCTAATTAATTAAATCAAATTAGGTGAACCTATATCTAATTGACTAAATGGGCTTAAATTATCGCTAACCTAAAAATCTAATTAATTATAGGCTTAAAATGCATTTTAATTAATTAAACCTAAAAAACCTAAATTTATCCAAGTGGATTAGAATCTAATATGGGCTTAAGGCTCAAAACCAATAAACAAACAAGTGCAAAACACATAAAAATAAATAAACAAGCCCAAAAACAAATAAAACATATTAAAAATAATTAAATTAAAGATCAAACAATTAGTTAAATTATTTCCTTCTAAACCCTAATTTTTATTAGCACATAACCTAAATTAATGTACTTCTTCTATTGATTTTAATTGATTACCCAATTGAAACTCTAATTTTACTAACCAATTAATTAATATAAACATAAAATCACACATAATTTCACTATTCCCACTATTTGGGCTATTACAATAATCTATTGAAAATAATAATAAAAATAATTAATACAACCCCCAAAATAAATAAATAAAATAAAGCAATAAAATAAAATAATAATAAAGAAACCTTAAAAACTATATCTCTATAAGGTCTTACCCATGGCATTCCATGGACCTCTTATGGATTTGATTCTTCAAATAAGATCATCATGTGTTTTCCTCCATAATCACAATTAAAAAAGAATAAAAATTATGATTAGTGAATCGATAATAAAATAATAAAACAAAGTTAAAAATTAATAAAATCAAAAAAAAAATAAATAAATCAAATAAAAGAAAACAAAGAGAAAGTGATGCTTATAGATGTTTCTTAATGAAGTGCTCCTCAGATTTTTAGAATCACCGTTCTTAATAGGACTTCGAATATTATGCTTCAAAAATTCTTCAAAAATCTTTTAATCAAGCAATTAAGCAAAAGAAATTTTGTAGAGAATAAGATTTTTTTCTCTCTTTTTTTCTTTTTTTTTCTCTCATTTTTTTCCTCTTTTTTTTTATTTTCTTTGTTCCTTTTTCCTCCCTCCCTCGTTTTCTTCTTTTTTTCTTTTCCCCTTATTTTCAGAGCCAAAACCCTCCTTATAGAGGGATACGTCTTAAAACCCTAGTTATAAATTGATTCCTAAAAGACTTCTATTTCCTTAAAAACATTATCAAAATAATTTTAGAAGAATTTTAGACCAATTAGGAATTAATTTATTTGGAAAATTCAAGAATTAGTAGAAGAAGTCTACTTCCGATCGGAATTGTATAATTCCTATTGGAATTGCATAATTTCGATTGGAATTAGTGTAATTCCGACCCACTTTTTTTTTTACTTTTAATTACAGAAAGATCCTTAAAAGAATTTAAGTTTTGCAATTAGATCCCTAAAAAGTATTGCAATTTAGTCCACAAAAATATTAAATCCTTTAGCAATTAGATTTCTAAAAAGCATTACAATTTAGTCCACAAAAACATTAAATCCTTTCTTTGAAAAATGCAATTAGACCCTTGAAGTTTCAAAGTTTCAAATATTGAAGACCTATTCATGACTTTTTCATCACTGGAGTCTTTTATCGCGTCCATAACTCATCATCTAGAAATTGGGTGTCTATAGATCCACCACCCGGAATAAGATGTACTAACCGAGTATGCAAACTAAAAAGTGTTAGGTTTCGTGATATATAATGCAGCAAAAAATAAAAAATTTTAACCACAAAACCCATAACCCAGATCCATGTAATTTGACTTAGATTAATTAAGAGGGTTTTCAAACACTCACTAAGATGATCTAATGGCAAGATAATTAGAAGGAAGAGAAGCGGTTCACTCCGGTGACACCCTACCTCGAGCTTTTTATGTCTTTTTATTAGATTAAGACATCACCAAAAGATCATGTCCTTTATGGTATCCATACGAACAAGATGATCCAATGCAAAGTAGGTTTACTAGAACCTCTGTTGTCTCACAACATGTTTTCTCTCTATGTCTTTTCTTTTCACAAAAGAAGTGTAGGAAGAAAAAGGAAAAAAAGTGGCTTAATCTTAAACATAAACCCTAGACATAAGATGTATTTATAGCCATCATTTCTAAGGTTTCATACATCTCCACTTACCAAAACAGTTTTGGTAAGTTTAAACTTCTCTTTTCTATTTTGATTCTAATTCCAAATTAGAATTCTTTCTTCTTTATTTTAGATAACTCTTACCTTAAATAAATTAGGAAATAAATAAGTAAATACTAATATATATATATATATATATACTTTTTTATTTAATCTTACATTGAGATAATTATTGGGTTATTAACCCAAGTCCGCTTTGGGCTTGTTCTAAGTGTGCAACTCTATAAGTTCACACAACATTAACAGTAGGGCTAAAATTCCCATTTTAGCCCATAAGTCATAATTGGTCTCTAGCAAGATATTATGACTACCCAAGTTGTGTAAAGGTTGATAATTTAACATAACCTAATACATAACGTGCACTATAGTCCTTTTATCACATTATATCTTGATTAAACATAAGGCATGAATTATGTCATCCTTATATTATTCAATCATATTATTTCTTGATCCTAAATAGACTGACACTGATAACTCTTTATCATTTTAGCATGGCCATGCATTTCTCTTTACTCTAACTCATCGAGGGGCCCAACAAATATCTTCTCAAAATAACTAAGGGACAAATTACATCTTAACCACTCACATTCCTTATATACCTCATTCTATATTCAATCACAACCTGTTTTACCATCCAATTAAAGTATGGTGTAAGGATGTGTCAAAATACAAAACTTATTATGCAGGAAACCATAGTGATCTCAGGTTAGAGGACTCAAATAATATTATTATGATAAGAATTAACTATGACAATAATCCATGTGGTATTCTCATATTTGGTTGATCTAGTACATCATTTCCCTAAATATGTTCCTATGAGTTTGACTTAATATCTCATATACATTATCATTAAAACTTAATCATTAGTTAACCTTATACTAATCTTCATTCATTTTTATTCCCACAATAATAATTGACTAGGGATATTTATATTAGAATTCAAGTACCACTTAAGAGTTTAACTATCAAGTCACATACTTGATGATTTTAGTAGAATTAATTAATCAAAGATAATACTAGAATTAGCCAATAATAATAAAAATGTCTCTTTATTATTAAAATAGAAATATAACAATTTTAAAGTATGGCCATTACATAATTGGCCTAGGGCATATCACTAACAAAAGGGCATTGTATGGACTCAAACAATTGCCTTAAGCATGGTTTGGATGACTCTCAACTTTCAAGAGGAAGCTCAATATAAGCAAAGTGATGTTGGTCATATGCTATTCATTAAACAAGAGTTGGGTAAAGTTACTACTTTGATTGTGTATGTAGATGATATGGTGGTCACTAAAAATGATCCGAGTAAGACAATATTCTTGCAAAGATAGTTAACAACCGAGTTTGAACTTACGGATTTGAATAACTTGAAGTATTTATTGGGATTAAAGTTACAAGATTAGCTCAAGAGATTTCCCTCTGCTAATGAAAGTATGTAACAGATCTACTAACAGAAACTGGCCTGCTTGATTATAAGCCAGTCGAGACTCAAATTGAAGTCAACCATGGACTATCAATATGAGGAGATCAAGTCCTAACTGATAAATATTAGCATTAAAAGTTGGTGGGAAGGTTGATTTACTTATCTCATACTTGGCCGAACATTGCTTATGCAGTAAGTGTTATAAGTCAATTCATGCATTCTCCGAGTAAAGAACATATGAGTACAATATACTAAGTATTAAGATATCTGAAGTCTTCTTTGGGAAAAAGTTTATTCTTTGAGAAAAATAAGGATTATGAAATTACTGATTATCAATATACTGATTGGGCTAAAGATCAGACTGATAAAAAATGAACATCTGGGTACTTTACATTTGTTAGAAAGAATTTATTCACTTGGAGAAGCAAGAAATAGAAAGTTGTAGCAAGGTCGAGTACTGAAGTTGAGTTTAGAGGAATGGCTCATAGAGTGTGTGAGTTGCTCTAGGGTGAATTGTTTAAAATCTAAGACTAAAACATTCGAAGCCTATATTGTTACATTGTGATAATATGGCAACTATAGCAATTGCAAATGACCTAATTCAACATGACCGAACTAAGCATGTGGAGGTTGATAGACATTTCATCAAAGATCATCTAAATCAAGGAACAATTGATCTTCCATTTGTTTCTTCTCAGACTCAACTAGCAGACATCCTAAAAAATAATTCTACAACTCAATTAGCAAGTTAGGAATGATTGACATACATTCACCAACTTAAGGGGGAGTGTTTAGGAAGTAAATATTTGTATACAATTAGGAATAAAGTCTTTATTTTATTTAGGATGTTATTCTATTCCTAATGAGGATGTGCATAGGTTTCCTATGTGTATATATAAGGGTTGTAACCTCTCTTTTATGAATATATGAAAATATATTTTTCTCTTCTTGAATTTTCTCTCTGAATTTTATTTTCATTAACACCTTTTTCTTTTTATTCTCTCAATTTGTTGACTTGTTTTCTTTTAATGTCAAATTATAGGGTTTTAATCTCCCCTTCTTACTTTCTACTCTCTTCTCTCTTCCTCTGCTTTGTATTCAATTTAAAGTTCAAAATTATTAAGGTATTTATTTATCTATTTATTATCTTGATTGATTATTTGAATTTTTTTTTTATGATGCTATTATGACTAGTTTATATGTTTAGTTTTTGATAAATAGTTGTATGCATGAATTATTGTTTAAGTTTATGTTACATGGTTTGAAAATTAAACTACAACATTGTATTAATAGCCAATTTATTGGTTATAATTGGAGGTTATGAAATCAGGTTATGTATGTATGACCTGATTTGTGATGAACCAAAGATGATTGATATCTACATATGTATGTGTTTGTTGTTCATATGCATCAAATTTTAAGTTAGCTAATGACAATCCATGTATCTTTTCTTTTTACGTAAACCAAAATTATTTAACTTTTATATAGAATATTGATGAAAAAGTGTCAAAAACCAAAATATAGATAAAGTACTTAATTTATTGAAAACATAACAAATTGACGTGCATTATCTACATTAGAAATTAAATCCAATGCTCATTTTTCTTAGATATACATAAGAGTTAATGTACTTTGATTAAATTTGTGCAACTTTACCTGTGCAAATAAATTCTGTATGGTCTATGCGTGTGCATATGTATAATGGCAAAATACTTTGATTAAAAGTTAATATTTGCAAATAATGATTTGGTTAGGTACTGAAATAATCAGTTAGGATATACAAATATTATTTTTATTTTTTTTCTAGATGTCCTTATTTCCTTCTTTTGCATATTTGCATCTTTGTTCCTTATTTTGGTTAATAGATTAATTTATAAGTTGATTCTAGTTGATCAAAATTTGTTTCCATATACATGTACATTGTCATCTCACTTATATGAATGATACACTATGTGTGAATTAGAGAAATCACTTGCTCAAATTAAATTTCAGTGACAGCTTTAGAAATGTGCAAAATTTTTGTTCCGTGAATGTGCTTTGAAAACATAGGCAAATAAAGCAATTCAAATTCAGTTATAGTTAGTAATTAAGCTAACTTTTCATACAAGTCTTCACAATTGTATGTGAAAATTGTATACATTAGATTAATAGCCACTTGTATACATTACTTGCATTCAAACCACCACTGACTATGATGTGATTGTGGTTTGCTTATATATGAAGTATTTGTTCAAATATTCATTTTTATTTGTTGATTTTTTTTTTTTTTGCAGAAATCATGTAACTGGAATGATTAAAATGTTGCATTAGTTAAAAAAACTTGGTTTAAGGTGGTAGCAAAACGATATGACGATTGGTTGTACATATTCCTTAGATTATGTAGCTAAATTAATCATGTGAACTAGTTTTTTTAAAAAAACTATCATACTAGTTATTGCGTTAAGATTATTATTTTTTAATTGTTGTGACTGTAATGTAAGTTGTTTGTATTATTTTTACTTTCAACAATATACTAAATTAATATTTTTTTACAATGAATGTGTACTTTTATTTATTATCCTATTTTGTAACTTTTTTAATTAAATATATTACTTTAACTTTCTAATAATAATTAAAATATATTTAAATATTGAAAAAAATTTCACATTAGCGATGAAATTTTCTATTACTAAAAATCATGTAGAAAATTGGAAACCACTCAATTTAGCAACATAAATTCATAATCCATCACTAATTTAGCAACAATATTAGCGACGGAAATTCATAATCCGTTGCTAATTTAGCGACGAATTGAAAATCATAATCCGTTGCTAATTTAGAGACGAAAATTGAAAATTTGTCGCTAAATAAATCTTAAGGGGTAGCATTTTGTAGTCATAGGGGCATTTTAGAAATTTCATAATTATTTTATTTTATGTAATTTCAAACGTGTGATGGGTGGAATATTATGACGTCTCCTCCTATCAACCCTCATTATGCTCCTTATGCTTTTTAAGGGGGAGTGCCTAATCATCAAGGGCCTAAGGTTGAAGATCTAGTCACTATAGATGTTGGGTGTATGCACTTCTCTTGGGTAGGTTCCCCCCTGCCTACACCTTAGGGAGTATAGTGTCTGAATTAATGTATCGATCTATTTAATGAATAACAGAAGTAGCCCTATTTCATTCATTCATTGTGCTTTATCGATGGTGCTTATGCTTATGCATAGAATTATACGTGTTGCTTACTCTTGCCCATTGGGCTACTATATTGGCTTTGTGATCTTGACTTAGATACTAACCTATTCTTTTTTGTGCCTTTATAAATTTACTAGTCTATCCCTGAGGCTAGCTTATTATAAGTTATTATAAACAAGCATCGCATGGTCCCTTTTTGTGAAGCTTTTATGGGCCCGTGACATTTGTATCAAAGCATTCTTTGCTCTTCAATTATGGCAAGTGTGACCAAAATAAATAATTCTAAAAATATGCGCATTGAGGTGCTAAGGAAAAGAGTGGAGACACTTAAGGCTACAGTAGCCAAAGTAAGCCCACTATAGAATTTCTTGAATAAAATTGAGTTATTCAATGATATAATATCTAAAGTAGACATTATTAAGAACATTATAAAGAGAGTTGATTCTCTTGAGCCAATGTTGCCCAAATTAATTCCTCTCAAAGGGCAGCCAATAGAGCTTGAGGCCCCCCTTTAGGGAGTGGTAATGAGGATGTGTTGAAAGATCGGCTAAAGACCCTAGTGTCTCGTGTAGAGATCCTTGAGAAATTGCTTAATAAGATCTTAGAGAGCCATAAGAGCATAGACAAAGCTCTTGATGCTTTGAATAATGATGCAAAGGAAGCTATTCAATCCTTGTGTCAAGATGTACAAACAATTAGAGAGAAAGTGGATAAAAGTGCCAACATGGGTGGTATTAGAGTTATGCCTTTGGGGAGAACTAAAATCACAGAGCCCAATCTCTTTAAAGATGCCCAAGACTCATGCCTTATTGATAACTTCTTGTTTGACACGGAACTCTATTTTGAGGCAATAAAGATTGATTTGGATGAACATCGATTAAGGATTGCACCTATGTACCTTATGGATGATACGAACCAAAGTAGAAGGTATAAAAGTTGGTAGGTTCTTTGTAACTGGCTGGGAGGATTTCAAGCAAGAATTAATAGCTCAATTCAATCCTAAAAATATGGGGTTTAACACTCATGCCCAGTTAGAAGAATTGAAACATATAGGTTCTATTTAAGATTACGCCCAACAATTATCAGTATTGATTCTTAATGTACCAAACATGGCTAAGACTAATCGAGTGCATCGTTTCATGGCTAGGTTAAAACCGTGGGCCAAAAAAGAGCTTCAACGACGTAGGGTAAAAGATGTCAAATTAGCCATCTCAGTAACTGAGAGTTTATATGACTACACGGAGAATGGAAATAAAAGAAAATTCAATCCCTTCATGGAGGGAGATAGCCTTACTACTAAATGGGTAAGAAATTCCCAAGGAAATGTTTATCGACTAGCACCATAAACCGGGAATTCAGAACGTAGAAATTAGAATTTTAGTAGGATGGAGAAGAGATTCAGAAATATAGGAGGGGGAGAAAGAAATTACTCCAACTTTCATGACAGGAATTTTGGATAACCTCCAATAAATTCTTTAGGGCTTGAGAAGTCCATGGGGAGAAGCACCCTAAACATTAAGTGCTTTTTATGCAATGGAACTCATCGGGTGGAAGAATGCCCTCATCGAGGAGCTTTGAATGCCATTAGGACTACACAACACAAAGAAATGAAACAAAGTCCTCAAGTGGGGGATAAAGAACCAGCTATGATGAGAGCCTTTAAGCACTTGAATGCCTTGGAGAGACAGACAAAGCAGCCAAAGGCAAAAAGACCCAGGGGACTGATGCATGTGGACTTCATTATGCACGGTAAACTTTATTGGACTCTCATAGATACAGGAGCTACAGACAACTTTATGATATATATGGTGGCTGCTTGACTAGGGCTCAAGGTGGAAAGATATGGAGGAATAATGAAAACCATAACCTCTCAAGCCAGAGAAACAACTGACATAGCTTGAGAACTACTATGTAAATTAAGAGCATGGAGGGGGGATGTGTTGTTTATGATAGCTCCAATGGATGGCTTTCATATTGTGTTAGATTTCTTAGCATAAACTAAAGCCATCCCCATCGCTGTAACCAATTGCTTACTGATGCTGGGAGAGAGCCCGTGTATAATCCTAGTTATGATGAGCCCAATTTGTGAAAAGAAGATGTTGTCGGCCATGCAATTTAAGAAAGGGATAAAGAAAGGTGAGAAAACTTATGTAATAATTCCACTTGGGGTAGAGGACCAACTAGATAAGGGGATCCCTAAACAACTGGAGGTAGTGTTAATTAATTATATTGATGTGATGCCTAATAAGCTACCATAAACTTTTCCTCCAAGAAGCGAAATTGATCATGAGATAGAATTGCTTCCAGGAATAAAGCCTCCAGCAAAAGCTCTTTATAGAAGGGCTCCTCCTGAACTAGCTGAATTGAGAAAACAACTGGATGAATTACTTGAGGTAGGTTTTATCTGCCCTTCCAAGGTCCCCTTTGGTGCTCCAATGCTTTTCTAAAAGAAATAAGATGGGAGTTTAAGATTGTGTGTTGATTATCAAGCTTTAAATAAAGTCACCGTGAGGAATAAATATCTTATCCCTTTAGTAGCTGACCTCTTTGATTAATTATGATAGGCCATGTACTTTAGCAAGTTGGATATGAGATCGGGATATCACCAAGTCCACATTGCAGAAGGAGATGAACCAAAAACTGCATGTGTAACTCGGTATGGTGCATTTGAATTTCTTGTAATGCCTTTTGGACTAACCAATGCTCCTGCTACTTTTATACTCTTATAAACCAGGTGTTTCATGATTACTTGGATAAATTTATTGTGGTGTATCTGGATGACATTGTGGTTTATAGTACCACTTTAACAGAACATAAAGAGCATCTCCGCCTAGTCTTTGAGAAATTGAGGCAGAGCCAGCTATATGTAAAGTGGGAGAAATACACTTTTAGGCAAACCACCATAAAATTCTTAGGGCACATAGTGGAACAAGGCTGCATCCGCATAGACCCGGGGAAAGTTAAAGAAATCTAATAATGGAAACCACATGCTAGTCTTACAGAACTCTGTTCCTTCTTAGGACTTGCCAACTACTATAGGCAGTTTATAAAAGGATACTTAGAACTTCCATTAACAAAATTACTACAGAAGACTACTAGCTAGAAATGAACTGGCAGTTGTCAAGAAGCATTTGAGGAAGTGAAGAAGTTACTTCTTAAAGATCTAGTATTAGCTATGCCGGATATGCTAAAGCCCTTCAAAGTGCAAACTGATGCTTCTGATTATGCTCTTAATGGGATGTTAATGTAGGATAACCATCCTATAGCCTTTGAAAGTTGAAAATTAAGTAAAGCAAAACACTGATATACGACTCATAAGAAAGAGCTGCTGGCAATCCTTCATTGCTTGAGAATATAAAGGCATTATTTATTAGGGTTAAAATTTTTAGTAAAGACTGATAACATAGCGGTCAACCACTTTCTAACCCAACCAAAACTGAATTCAAGACAAGCACGTTGGTAGGAATATTTAGCTTAATTTTATTTTCATTTGGAATATAAGCCTGGAAAGAATAATAATGTAGTAGACGCATTAAGCCAAAAGACAGAATTGGTTATGATAAAACAGTTAGCTTACATATACATGAGTCAAGTAGCGACCTCCATCCATGACCAGATTAAGCAGAATTTAAAAAAAAAAAAACCCACAGGCTGTTGCTTTAATCAACCTTGCCAAGCAAGGAAAGACTAGACAGTTTGTTTGGGAGAATGATCTCTTTGTGGTGAATAGGTTTCGATTGTATGTACCAAAAATTTAAAACCTAAAGAAGTTGCTACTTCAAGAATGTCATGATACATTATGGACTGGTTATCCTATATGGCAATAAACACTGGCACTCTTAACACAAAATTATTACTGGCCTAAAATGGAAGATAATGTGAGGATGTACACTAAGACCTACCTAATCTGCCAATAGGATAAGGCTGATGGACAAAAGACTGTAGGTTTGTTGGAACCCTTGCCAGTGCCTAATTGGCCTTGGGAGAGTGTGTCACCGGACTTCATTATAGGCTTACCATAAGTAGGGGAGTACGACTCTATCTTGGTGGTGGTTGATCGGTTCTCTAAGTATAGCACCTTCATCCCAATGCAAAATTTAGTTCCTTAAAAGACATAACTAGAGCCTTCTTTAAATATATGGTAAAGTACTGGGGAGTACCTAAAAGCATTGTCAATGATTGAGATGGGTGGTTTATGAGAACCTTCTAAGCATAACTATTTCAACTTTTAGGCTCATGCCTAAATATGTCTACCTATTATCATCCATAAATAAATAGACAAATAGAGAGATTTAATAGCCTTTTAAAAGAATATTTGAGGCACTTTATCAACTCTAGCCAAAAGAACTGGGCATCATTGCTAAATGTAGCACTCATAAAAGAGCTCTAGTACTAATAAAAGTGCTTTTGAGATTTTTATAGGTCAACAACCTTCTTTTCTTCATTCACTGAAGGGTCCATACAAAGGGAGAAACCCAAAAGCATATAACTTCTTCAAGGAGTGGAGGCAGAATAAAGAAATAGTTCAGGCAAATCTGGCGAGAGTAGCACAAAAATTGAAGTATTAGGCAAATTTGAAGTGCAGGCCATAGGAGTTCTAGGTTAGAGACAAGGTGTTGATAAAGCTACTTCGAAAATAAGTTCATCTATGTAAAAAATATCGTAAGTTGCTGAGGAGATTTGAAGGCCCTTTCCCCATTATTGCCAAAGTGGGGTCAACTGCCTATAAAGTAGAACTATCGGAAGGGCTTAACATACATTCAGTTTTTCATGTGAGCAACTTGCAACCTTATTATGCAAATGAAGAAGACACTAGCAGAAACCAGACCAAGAGACCTCCAATTTCTAAGTTTGAACTAACAATGAAGATTATGGAAGAAATTCTAGCAAAGAGAGTAGTAGCTTCTAATGGCACAGATATAAGGAGTATGTAGTGAAGTGGAAAGACCAAGTAGAAGAAGAGAACAGTTAGGAGAAGGAAGACGACCTTAAAGCTTTCAAGTACAAGATTGATAATTTCATTGGGTCATAGTCGACAATGGCGTGATTGCTTAAGTGGGGGAGAATGTTAAGGGGTAGCATTTTGTAATCATAAGGGCATTTTAGATATTTTATAATTATTTTATTTTATATAATTTCAAGAGTGTGATGGGTGAAACATTATGACGTCTCCTCCTACCAACCCTCATTGTGCTCCTTATGCTCTTTAGGGGGGGAGTGACTAGTCATCAAGGGCCTAGGGCCGGAGATCTAGTTACTATAAATGTTGGGTGTGTGTACTTCGCTTGGGTAGGTTCCCCCCTACCTACACCTTGGGGAACACAGTGTTTGAATTGATGTATCGATCTATTTAATGAATAATAAAAGTAGCCCCATTTCATTCATTCATTGTGCCTTGTCGATGGTGCTTGTGGTTGTGCCTCTATAATTATGCGTGTTGTTTGATCTTGGCCATTGGGCTACTATGTTGGCTTTGCGATCTTAACTTGGATACTAACCTATTTTTCTTTGTGCCTTTATAGATTTACTAGTCTGTCCCGAAGGCTAGCTTATTAGAAAGTGTTCTAGACAAGAGTCGCATGATCCCTTTTTGTGAAGCTTTTACGGCTTAGTGATGAATTGTGAATTTTCATCGCTAAATTAGCGACAGATTCGTTATTTTCATCATTAAAGTTTGGCAAAAGCATTTTGGCTACTAAAAATTTTCTGTCGTTGAATTAGTAGAATCTTATAGTGTTATTTGGTTGGTGTAGACCTTATTCATTTTAACTGAATCTTTCATCAAGCTCTACAATATTAGTTTTTGTCAATTTGCAAGTTATTGAAATTTTTTGTATTAAGTTTAGATTTTATATAGTTACAATTAGTTTATAGTATAATTTTGTACATTTTTTGTTCAAAAAAGTATAATTTTGTGCATCTTAATATGGGCCGATTCAAATGTGGCCTTTTAGGTAGTTATATACTTACTTGTAAAGCTATGGGCTTGGCCCAATATTTATTTAGTTATTAATTTAAATTAGTTTGGATTTTAATTTCTTAACCCAGCCCAAACTAACCCAAACCGAATTTCTAAACTGATCTTTTGGTTATAACTTAGCAAACTAGACCATCAATTTACCATTCCATATTGATTTGGTTTGGTTTACCTTATTATCTTTCAATTTCCAATCAGTTTTTTATTTTGGCCAACCGACCCGAACCAAACTATCTGACTCGCACCTCTAATTCTAAAAGCATGTTGAATCCAACATTTGCATGTTCTTCCTTTTGTAAATTAATTTTTTTTGTTATTCTCATGGGTAGAAACCATATTTATAGTGTTCCAACAATCAGTCACAGCTATATGAAATATTATCACTTAAAAAAAAAGGTTTTATCACATTAAATATTGTCAAATAAAAGATAAAATAAATTTATATCAATTGAAAAAAGTGTTTAAATTTGTAAAATTTAGTACCATGTACATACATATCATATAGTACTTTTTTTTTAACAATTAGGAGGTTAAGAGGGAAGTGAGAGAACGAAACCATGATCTCACCTTATAATGTTCATCACTTAAACCACTAGACTACAAAGGGAGGACTATCAAATAATGCATTTAGAATTTAATGAATAATAAAAAAATAAAGAAAATATAAATCACATTAGTTGGATCTCAATTTTACAATTTGACATTGTGTAATGAAAAATAATGTCCACATTTTATTTTCAATATGTTATGTCTATTTTTTTTTTATATTTACAAAAATGCCTAAACAAGTCATCTTAACCACTAAAATAGCCAAAATTTCATTTATTATTAAAGTGCTAAAAAATGCTAAAATAATTACTAACGTGCCCTTTTTTAATTGACAAAAAAAAAAAGCTTTGTTTCATAGTCCATCTCTTTGTTTCTCTCCCTTTCATATGAACAAGCATCGATTCTTCAATGTAATTGGTAATCAAATGAATTAATTGTTTCAGGTCGACTTTACATTCTTAAAATTTTTTAGGTAGATTTCTAACCCGAATTTTCGATTACACACCCCTAGTAAGTGATGTGATGCCACTTTTTGTGTGTGTGTATATTTATATATATATATCTCTATGAATGTGAATACATTATTGGCCAACCTACAGATATAAATTAGGGTGTTGAGTAGGTAAGCAAATTAATTTGCAAAAGCTAAAAATTTGACTATTAGAAGTGACTTAATTAACTTGAGGATAAGACACCAAAGTTACAAATCATAGATTAATTGACTTTATTAACATTATTTAATTATAAACAAGCAAAATAATTTTTAATATATGTTAATTTTATATATGTTTTTGTTTTTGTAGACACTTAATTTCGGGATGATGTGTTATGGATGCAACAAAGGACTCTAGTGATGAAAATGTCTTCGATACTTAATCTTTAAAATTCTAAGGGTTTAAATGCAGTTTTTAAAGGAGGGTTTAAATGCAGCTTTTAAAGGAACGATTTAATGTTTTTCGAGACTAAATTGCAAAGTTTTTTAGGACCTAATTGCAAAATTTAAAATCTTCCAGTGATCTTTTTATAATTAAATGTTAAGAAAAAAATGAATACATGTCGGAATTCCATAATTCCTACCGAAATTCCATAATTTCGATCTGAATTACACAATTCCAGTCGAAATTGAATTATTCTGTCTCTATTTCCCTATTTTTAATTTAATTTTAATTGGTTTAAAATTCCTAATTAACTCAATCCTAACTGGTTTAAAATTCCTAAATATAATTTTAAGTATTAATCTTACACTTTAGGAATTATAATTACATTAGAATTAGGGTTAGGCTTCCTAATTCCACTATATAAAGAGAGAATAACAGAAAAAGAAAAGGGACGAAGAAGAAGAAAAAGGAAAAAAAGAGAAAAAAAGAGGAGAGAGGCGAGAGAAGAGAAAGAAGAAGAAGAAAACGTGATTTTATTTCTTTTGAGTTATTTTTTTACAAAAAATTCCTTTTAATTTAACAATTAATTCAAGATTCGTGAATAATTTTTGAAGAAGATGATTAGAAGATTTATCAAGAACGATGAACTACCAATCTAAGGAGTACCACAAATCATTCATAAGCATCATCATCTTCTTCTTATTTCTTTTTTTGTTATTTATTATTTTTTTCTTTTGTGTTATTATCATAATTTATTCATTAATTATAATTTTATCTTTTTATTTTGATGAGTATGGAGGAAAACGCATGGTGATCCAGTGGAAGGGATGAATTCATGAAAAGTCCTTGAAAAATTAAGGATAAAGCCTCGTAGAGACTTAGTTTCTAGAGTTTTTATTTTATTTTATTTATTGTTTTTATTTTTATTTTATTAATTATTTTATGAATTAATGTAATAGCCCCAATAGTTGAAGTAATAAAATTATATGTATGGTTGTTTGTTTATTTTTTTATTAAATTGATTTGTAAATTTAGGTTTCAATTAGGTAATTATTTAAAATCAATGGAGGAAGTAGATTAATTTATGTTGCATATTAATAAACTAGGGTTTTAGTAAGGATTAATTTAATTATTTGTTTAATCTTATTTAATTGTTTTTTAGGTTTTTATTTGTTTTTGGGCTTATTTATTATTTTTATGTGTTTTGGGGCCTTAAGCCTATTTTAGGCTTTGATTTATTTATTTAAGTTTAGACAATTCTTTTAGTCCATCTCACTTAGTAATTAATTAGGTTTAATTAATTAAAATATATTTTTAGGTCCATAATTAATTATATTTTAGGTTAGAAATATCCTTAGGCCCATTTAGTTAATTAGACATAGGCCCACCTAATTTAATTTAATAAATTTAGACTTAGTCCACTTAATTTAAGCTTTTTTCATAATTTATAGATTTAAGCTCATATTTATAATTAAAATTAGTGGACTTAAGTTCATTTAATTAAAATCAAAAGGAATTAGGTCTTTAAGTTCACTTATAATTTAAAATCTGTAGACTTTAGCTCATTTATTTAAAATCCATGCAGATTAGACTAACTTAGGGATTATATGATTTGTTGAATGCATTATTTACTTGTATATTTCATGACTAGTTTGCCTTGAAGTTGATTATTTTTAGGGTTTATATGAAATTGCATGTAAATAGAGAATAACATAATAATTCATAAAGTAATTCTAAATGAACACAAAATTGAAAAAAGTTGGTATTCCGTATCCATAATCTCTTGGTTGTGCTGCTAGCTTTCTTTTAGGAAATCGAGTACCACCTTTTCAATTTGTCCCAGTTATTACCCTGGGTGGCGACTCCTAATCTCCACGCCATGTCTTTGTGACAGTGGTTAGTGTGTTCTCTAGAGCCCTGAGCTCAAATAGTATCGCGGTTGCTAAAATCTTGGACACGCGTTAAACCCCGCCGTCTACAGTTTTGTTTTATTATTTTTATTATTATTACAAATAAATAAAAAGTATAACAAATTGACAAAAACATATATAAAATTATTCTATCAGAAACGTAAAATAAACATAAAGTATTCTAAATTATTGTATCAAAAACGTAAAATAAACATAAAGTTTTTTAAATTATTGTATTAGAAACATAAAATAAATGGAAAGTATTCTAAAATAAAATTAAATTTGTAATTATTTTAAATAATTAATTTAAAAAAATTAAAAATAAAAAATAAACCAGAAAGATACAAAAACTGAATCGAAAAGTAAAAATAAACTAAAATCATACAAAAAATGAATCGAAAACCAAAAATAAACCAAAAACATATTCAAAGAAAATCAAAATAATTATTTGGACATAAAATAAAGATTGCATAAATATAATAAACATAAAAAAAGAAACTCTGTTATACAACTACATTGCCATTAATAAAATAAAAAAGCGTTAGAAACCAAACAAAAAAAACTAATAACGTACAAAAAAAAGGAATCAAAAACCAAAAAATAAAACTAAAAACAATACCAAATTATAAATGCAATATAAAATGACAACATCCTCTTACGGCTTAACAACACCAAAAACTTAAAAATATATTCACTTCTTTAAAATTTTTCTATTACAATAATTCCAACTTGCTTAACTCCAAAGAAAATATTTAGCTTTAAGTTATAGCATATTTTTTGTATACTTTTTTGTTTATTTTCAGTTTCTATACAATAATAAAAGGAGACTTTAAGATATAGGTAGGTTTGTACCCCCTTTTTTGTGGAAGAGGATTGACAAAATCATCTTTAGCATCATGTTAGGGTTGAGCACGGTCTGATCCAATCTGGGCATCTGTAAATCTCATAAATTGGATTGAAAATCAGAGATTTGAAAATATTAAGAATTGGTATTAGAATCGAAACTGAAAATCTCCATCTTGTATTGTTCTAAAATTTCTGCCCTATTCAATTCAGAGATTGGATATTTCAATGCAATATAGAGCGGAGATTCAGAGAATTATACAATATATACTATTTTCTTAAATTTTTAAACATCCATAAAACTTAGAATTTCATTAAATATACCTGTAACAATTAAATATATACTTTATTATAATTTCGCAACTCATGTCTAATAACAAAGTTCAACATAAGTAATAAATCTAAATTTAAATTTAGTTTTCAATTGCAAAAACAATATAGCCTATAATAAGTCAATAATAACCAACAACAAATGCCAAAATAACATGTAAATTGTTACACAGTGTATTTTGAAGCAAGAGGAGCAATTTAAAATCTAACATAGCAAGCCAATAGCAAAATTGTAGCATTTGGATGCCAAAATCACAACAACAGGTCTTGAACATGTATTTTGGCACGATTTTGATAAGAACATCACCTGCACAAACCAAATTTTATAAGTCAAGTATACATCTATGAATGCCAATTGAGTTGAAGTAAAAGTTCTATGCATTTCAAGCAATAACAATAAAGTAAAATATAAAAATAATTAAATAACATACGATTTAAACTTAAAAAATATAAACAACAAAGCTTTAAATTATTCACATGAATCACTTAATATACCTTTTTTTAAAAAAAATAAAATAAAATAAAAAATAAAACAATTCTTTTGTTTGAAATTCTTGTTGAGTTTTTTTTATTTATTATTATATATTTAATTATTTTACAAAAAATTCATGTAAATATTGAACATCTCTGTGTAATTTTTGGTCACCCCACTCCCTTTTTTTTTTTTTGAAAATTTACATTTACTAGCATTTAATTTAACAACTCCCTCTTGCCAAAAAAAAAAAAAAAACCCTTCATATAGGGAATAATTAAAGCTTTACAACAACATTTTATACAATGGAAATAGCACTATAGCTAATTTTTAACTATCAAGGATCCATGGCCTAAAATCCATTCCTCTCTTCACCAAAACTCTTTTCTCTCAACTTTTTTTTAATTGTTTTTTTTTTACAAGAGCCAAATATTGATATTGTACACAAACATTGAACTATTGCTTTAACTCTCCCAAAAACACAAAAATTGTAATAATTCCTAATTTCACACCATATTAGCTTTCTAGGGTCAGAACTAGTTGTAGAGACTAACCCTCTTTTATTTTATTATTTTTTAATAAAAGAACTTATTTTTTAATTATAATATTAGCATTATTTATATAAAGTAGTTAAATAATATTTATATTATTTATATGTTAATTTTATTTGTATAACTTATATATTATAAATATATAAATAAATAAATTTCGGTTATTTCGGTTTAATACAGTTCAGTCCAATTCTCGGTTCGGATATTTATAAATATCCAGAATCATACCAAAAACTTTTTATCAATACAATTCGGTTTGGATAAAGTCAAAAAGTCAATGGTCCAATTCGGTTCCGAAAATTTTTGGTCTAGTTATTCAGTTCAATTTGGATATTTTCATCTTCATGCTTAGCCCTACATCCTACAAATACAAAATTAAATCAGAAATCAAAAAGCAACAAAAAATAAATTACAAAAAACTAATAACAACATATACCACATTAACACTCTTCACATTCTTTACACCAAGACCACCAAAATGATAGGAACATGAATAGAATCAACATTTTCAACACCCTATTCAATACAAAAAAGTACAAATAAATAAAACATATAAAAAATAAAAAAGTATTTCATAGGGCAATGCATGCTATAATCTTTTAACAAAACCCAATAAAAAATTAATTTAATGACACTACTAGATTTGTAACTATTTTATTTATAGGATTATATAATTTTGTATTTATTTTGGCTTATTGAAATTAAAAAAATTAACATTTAGAAAATAATAGTAAAATTATTAAAAAAGAAAGGAAAAATAAAAATAAAAAAGAGGAAAAAAGAAATAAAAATAAAAAAGAGATTGTATTCCAGCATAAAATGTCAAAAAATTTAAGAAATAAAGTTCCAAAAAAAATATATTGGCTAATACTCCACTAATATAAAAAGATAAAAAAAAATAAGGAAAAAAATGAGAAAAATTTTTTTGAAACAAGATGAAAATGAAAAAAAAAGAGAAATTAAAAATAAAAAAGAAAGGAAGGAGGAAAGGATAAAAATAAAAATAATAAGGAAAAAAGAGAAATAAAAAATAATAAAAATAAAAAAATGAAGGAAGAAAGAATAAATATGAAAAAAGAAAAAATAAAGAAAAAGGAAAATATAAAATAATTTTTTTAAAAAAGAAAATAATGAATAATGAAAAGAAAAAAGTAAAATGAAGAATGATGCATATTTGTAAATAAGATAGACACTAGTGTAAATAACAAAGGTAAAGTAAGTAAAAAAAAAATTGGGGTATTTTGATTAATAAAATAAAAAGTGCCTATTTGTCTAAATTTTTTTTGAGACATCATTTTTAATTGTTGTGAATAAAAATGTCCCAAGTTTTCAATTTTTACAAATCTAACCCCTCTTTTTACATGTGTGTCCTTCACGTTTTAAAAAAAATCTCATCTTATTTCATAGAGGTTTCTTCACTGTTTCTTCTTCTTCCTTCGCGTTTCTTTTTTTTTTTCAATTTCTTCAAGTCTTAATTTTTAAGTTGTTTTTTTTTTCCTTTTTTTTGGCAGTAACTGCTCTTAATGGTGTGAAAATTAACTACCATTTTGTTTTGGTGGTTATTTCTTATAAGAATTTTATGGTTAATATAAGATTAGAAAATCCTAACCTTGTGAAATAGAGAGAATGAAGTGCAAAGAAGAAAAGAGGTGTAAGGGTAAAAATGGTGAAGAAGACAATATGCAATGGGTGAAAAAAAGGGACATGCAAAGAAGGACTGTGACACTTGTTACGGATGTCAGACATACATTGTATGCATGTGACTAATAAATAATATATCCATAAATGTGCAATTTTAGTTCACAAGTCAATATATGTAACAAGATTTTTTTTAAAAAAAACATATCACACACCACAAAGGCTCACAACATCAAAAGGCTCACAACATCAAACGGTTCACATCTATCCTTATTTTATTTATATACAATACACTAGCCTTAATGCAAAATATGAAAAGTCACTAATACATGTTACATTCTAGAAAAAGTTATGACGACCTCCTACTGACCCACTGCTAGTACAAATGATGCAAGTATTATCTTTAAGTCAAACTACAGTTCTTCTAATCCTGAAAAATAATGCAGAAGAATGAGCCTGCAACTCAGTAAGGAATAGCATAGTATCCTATTAAATATAACACATTCAAACATGTAGTATAATTAATTATCTATCCATTCAATGTTTAGCTATGAATTTATCATATGTACATAAGATAGTGTTTTCTTTTGGACAATAATGAACTTATAGTATGTACATAATTGTAATAGCATAATTTTTAGTATGTACAGCCCTACCGAAATTTTATACAGCATATTCCTTTAATCTTTATACGTCTTGACAAAGGAATTCTATAACGCACACAATATTTCCATAATCACAGTGTTTTTTTCTGGACAACTATGTACTTGTGAATTATATGTAAAACTAATTTTTTTTTTATTTATGGATCCCTATACGCTCACAACCTATCATAATCTTGTACAAAATTTTTTTTTAGCCTTTTTATGGCATATCAAAGGGATTCCATAACGCACACAATATTTTTTTATTCACAAGTAGCATTGTGTCCCCATACTCATCCAATCATATTTCTTATATTTACATATACATCAAGTGATCATCACTCTATCATAACACTCTATTTATCAAGTAATCGATTGATTACATCACATATCACTCTATTAAATAATTTACATTTCCATAATACATCATAACAAAAAATACCCAAAATATACCCATTTTCAACATGGCAATTCAATAGTGCAAATTCACCAATATACAAAAAATATACCCATATTTCAATATGGTAGATTCGATAGTGTAAATTCAAAAATACACTAAAATTTCCACATTATGAGTAACATAGCCATTTTCTTCAGTAAATAGCATTATAAGTCTAAATTAATTTGTAATTGATTTCATATCAATTTGACATATATAGAAAGAGAAACATTAAAAACAATCCATCATTGTCAAACTGTCCATAAAATTAAGCAACAAGAAGTATTGCCCAAATTGGCTATTAAAACAGCAAAATTAAACTTTCTCTATTTCAATAAATTTTATAAATAACATCTTCAAGTTTTTATAGAAACAAATAGCACCCCATTTGGAGTAATAAATCTCCAGATATGGATTCAACAGATATTTTATTCTCACCTAAACAAGACACCCGAATTCAGCAACTATCATTCATATATACAATCTCATTCATATATATAATCTCATCTCAAAACAATCAACCATTAGCACAATAATAAAAAATCAACATCTATCAATTAGAATATACATATTCCTCATAACCAATCAGCTTAACAAATAAATTATAATTACTTAATTTATAAGTTATATTTGTATAGAACATTTGGCTATTCTCATACATTTGTTGCTTCCTTCCATTTGCTTGCATTTACATCAGTGACTACCTCATTTCCATTTGGTTTAACTAAAATATATCATAATTCACTTCTTTTTAAACACCTAAAAATAATAAAATTTCATCTAGCATGATAACATCACCGAACTATCTAAACATATGAAACTGCCAATTATAACATATTTAATAGGGTAAATTTAAAAAATCACCAATAATTCTATACAATGAATCTTAAGATGAAACTTTCTATATCATTAACTCTATATGTCTAGAGTTATTATTGGTCTAAGAAATAGTCTACCATACTTAGACCAGCGATGGAAACTGAGCAATAAAATGTTTCCTCTTATTACACTAATATAGAGTTTGAATTAGATCAAGATAAAAGGGAAATTTGTAGATAACTCATCAAAGTTTCCATATCATCAAAAAACACTCAATTTAAAACTCCTATCTCAAGATATGATCAAAACAATAAGACTGAAAAACCAGTTCCTAAGAACCCAAATTCTGCATGTTCTAAACACTAACTCAATTTAACAAAATTATTAAAACTACTTGCCAAATACACTTCTAAACCCTTTGAAGATGAAGATTATAATCTTAAATGAATTCTAAACCTTCAATTTCACTTCAAAATTCAGCTCTTTATTTTTTTTCTTAAGAATAAGAATAAAAAAGTAAAGACTTAAGTGCATATATCCCTTTTCTTCATTCCTTTCCTATTTCTATCCGGATCTCTTTTTTTCATGGTTGCCAAATACCCCAAATCTAGTCCTACACTCATCATTTTGTTTTAAATAATCAAGTGCATATATATATATATGTGTGTTTTTGTCTTCTTTTGCCACACACACACACAGATATATATATATATATATATATATATATATAATCTTTTCCTATTTAACACTGGAATTAACATCACACATATTATATGCATTTCTCATGTCTATAAGATATAAATATTATGCAAATAAATGTAAATACATTATATGGGCATTACAAGGATAGCGATAGTGTTTCAAGTAAGAAGAAAAAGGGTTCTGAGGGTGTAGATATTGATATTGATAAGGGAAAAAAGAAGATGAAAAAGGATGTTGATAAAGGATATGGTGTAAAGGTTGCTACTTTAAAGGTATTTATTATTTTTTTATTTTTTGGTTTAGGTTTTGTTTTGTTTTAGTTTCTGATTACATTTTTTTTATAAGATTGGGAGCCTTTCTTGAAAAGCGATGAGTATTTTAAAGCTAAGATTTCCTGCACTTTATCATATGGTGTTCTTAATTTGATTAAAGAAGTTTTGAATGAAACTTAGCTGGGTCTTTTTCGTGAAACATGTTTTTTTTTTAAAAAAATTTTACCAAAATTTAAAGTTCAATGCCAGTTGATCTATTCTCTTTGTTAAGAGAATTGAAGCAATCCAATTTGTATGAGTGTTATTTTGATGTCTCTGGAAAGATATTAAAATTTGAGATGAATGATTTTACTTTAGTTACTAGTTTAAGGTGTGTTGGTAACTCTATGTTGTCAACTATTTTTTTAGAGGAGAACATGTTGATTTTAAAATATTTTGGTGGTTTGAAGAAAATAAACAAGCAGTTTGTGCATGAGTATTTGTTGTCTAAATGTTGGGACAATGATGAAGATGGTGTTAAAATTGCTTTGATTTGTTTTATTGAAATTTTTTTTATAAGTTCTCCGTTGAAGAAGATGGTGAGTAAGAGAACATTTGATATTGTTAAGTCTAATTTTTGTAATAAGTATCATTGGGGGAAGGATGCGTTTTGCTTGACCATGGAATACTTGACGGGGAATCTTTTTACGAGTGAAAATAGAAAGAAATGTGATTGGACTTTTTACAGATTGAATGGCTTTCCCTATGCTATTCAAATCTAGTTTTATGAATGCTATCCATTTGTGATTGATAATATTTGTGTACACAGTGGTTTAAAGAATGTACTTATTCCTTGAATTATGAATTGGACTTGTAAATCAAATTTCAGTTACAAGGTGTTACAACACTTGATTTTCAGGGAACTGCTGAGTAAGGTAAATTTTGTTTTGGTTATTTAATTTTTTAAAGTTTAATTTGTTTTTTTTATTTTTATTGTTTTAATTTTTTTTATTTTTTTGTAGTTGAAATTGAGGAATGTATCTCCCGTTAAGGAAGAGTTATTAAGGCTGGCTTTAGGTGGTTTTTTTAAAAAAAGTTGAGGAAGATTTTGGTGATTATAGTGATGTGAAAAGTTGTTATTAAGTTGATTATAGTTTTTTTTTTAATTTTATTTTATGTTTTTATTTTTATTGTTATTAATTTATTTTTATTTTTTTATAGTTTAAATTGAGGAATGTATCTCCTGCTATGAAGAGTTTTTAAGGTTGGCTTTAGGTGGTTTTTTTTTTAAAAAAAGGTAAGGAAGAGTTTGGTGTTTCTGGTGATATGAAAAGTTCACCCAATTTTTGTGACTTTGTAAAGGAATTAACTTCAAGACGTGACTGTTTGAAAAATGAATTTAATGATTTAAAGTTTTTTATGTATAAAAAATTGGATTATCTTTCTTCTTTAATGAAATTGGTTATGAACATACTGAGGGTTGAAAATATTGATTCAGATGAAAATATTGTGTTTGCATTAAAGAAAAAGAAAGATGATGATGGAAATGTTGGAAGCGTTGCATCAGGTGTTGTTGGTTATTTTATTATGTTTTATTTATTTATTTTTGTTGTTGTTTGGTTTATTTTTAGTTTTTTATGTCATTTTAAATTTGGTAGAAAAGGTGGAGTTGCTAGTGGTGCTTCTTCTATGGGTTTGAGTGATAAAGATAAGGCTTCTAAAGAAAAAGAAAGTGAATGTAAAGGGAGTGAAGGTGGAGGGAGCAATGAGAATATAGAAGCTCGTGATTCAGAGGTAAGAGATTCTATTAAGTTATATTGGATTTTATTATTTTTTAATCATTTTGGTTTCTTTTTTGTTTCTAATACTATTTTTTCTATTTTAAGGGTGATAAATTGGCTGATGATACTAGTTTGAATTTCAATAGGAAAGATGATTCTAATAAAGATGATGATGAAGTGGTGAAGTCTAACGTGGTGTGTTATATTTGTTTTATTTTATTAATAAATTATTTTTTGGCTTTGTTTTAGTTATTAATTTTGCTTTTAATATATTATTTTTATTTTTAGGTTGAAGATTCTATATTTGATGATGTTGATGAGACTTTCATTGTTATTGATAATGTTGTAAAAGCCACTTTGAGTGGTGATGTTGGATGTTATTTTATTTTTAATTTTGTTGTGGTTTGTGTTTTTGTGGTTGAGCATTGTTTTTTTTTTTTTTTTTTGAATAAGTTGTTAGAATAGGTATTTCAAAAAGGTATTTCTATGTGTGATTTATTTGGGTTACTTTTTTTATTTCTATTTGGTTTATGATACTGTTTAATATATTCATGTTGATGATGATGACTTTGAGACTCCATTTCCTGATAAAAGTAAGCATAGAACTGCTTATGTCATGAAATTCCTTTCGTGAATGAGTTTTTTTTTTCATGAGTTGAAATGAGGAGGAAAGACATAACAATTTTGAAAAATATACATCCTTTTAGTAAGGATATTGGAGAAGTTTTAAAATATGAATCTCTCTCTAGTTTTAATGGTTGGATTGAGGTTGGGTTAAAGAAGAAGAACAAGTATATTATAGTTTTTTATTTGTTTGTTTATTTAGTTATTTACAAGTAGTTTAGTGATTGTTTGTTTGTTTGTGTTTTTTTTTATTTTATAAGAAGAAGTTGTATTCTGATAAAGATAATTTGATTTCTTCTAGTTTTGTATTTGGAGTTGAGATAATTGTAGCAAAAACGTGGTTCTATACTTTGGATTCCCCTTGAAAGATGTTGTCTTCTTTTATGAGTTTTTTATTTTTTGCAAGTTTTTAGTTTTGGCAACTAAACATAAACTGATTGTATACTATATATGAAACAATTGTTTGATATGTCGAATTTCTGTTTTGTAGTATATCAATGTTCTATTTTATTATTTGAGGAAAAAAGGGAAAGTGTATTTTGAAAGGTATGTCAAATACACTACAACAGATAACCAATTTGATCAATGTATTCAGGCTTTATATAAGAAATTTTTATCAAAGAACAATGATTATTCTCTTATTTTTGTTGATCATAGTGTTATGGAGTACATACTCAAGTATTACATGACTAGTAACAATGTTTGGTATCTTGTTGATGATGTGTTATTTCCCATTCACATTGGTAAGGAAAAACATTGGATTTTAGGATGTTTGAACTTTAAGGACATGTTTTAAGCACCCAATTTCAGGATAGTTAAGTATGAATGTGACAGAAGACTCTAATGATGAAAAATTGTTATAAGTAGATATGTGGATATTGATTTTTAAATTTCAAGGTTTAATTGCAGCTTTTTTAGGAATTAATTGTAATATTTTCTTTAAGGACCTAATTAAAAAGTTTAAATTCTTTCAGGAGTCTTTTTGTAATTAAAAGTTAAAAAAATTAAAATTACATAATCCGATTGGAATTACATAATTCCAATCGGAATTATATAATCCTAATCAAGATTATGTTGTTCCAATCATGTTACGTCTATGTTTTTTGGTTTTTCAGTAAATAATTTTTTTTTCTAATTTTTAATTCATCAAATGATGTGATAAATCATTTTTCTAGGATTTATCTGGATTTTTTTAGGAAATTAAAAGTTCTTACTAAACCAAAATTTTATCTCTATAAATGGGAGAAGTCACAGTAAGATTCGTGACATTTAGCTAGGCTTTTCTATTTAAACCCAGACTCTCCTGGGAGGGGGACTTTTTCTTCTTTTCTTTTTCTTGGAGGGGGGCGTAGCTTTAAACTCTAAAAAATGAGCTTTCACAAAGTAGAGAAAATCCAAAAAATAAAAATAAAAATTTTGACGTACTGTTCTTTTTAAGAAGAAGTAGTAAACTTTTAGGAAAATAACAGTGATTTATATTACTCTAAGTAGCAAATAAATATTGCATCCATCAAATCATCTCTTCTTCTACCCTCTTCAATTTATTTTGTTTGATTATTTTGACTTCATTTAATTTTAATTGAATTTAATTTTTATTTTGTTTAATTACTAATCATTGTTTATTTTATTTTTGGTGTTTGTGTTTGTGATTATGCATGGAGTTATATGATGAATTTACTATAGAGAACAAAACCTATGAAGATCCATGGATTAAAATCCTATAAAATTTTACATAGTTTTTAGATTATTTATATATCTATTTATTTTTTGTGTTGTTTTTGTGTTTATTTTGTTTTATGGGTTGTATTATTATTTTAATTTAATTTTTAGTAGATTATTATAATAGCCCTAATAGTGGGATAATGAAATTCTGCATGTGTTTTATTTTTATTAATTTGTTAGTAAAATTAGAATTTCAATTGGGTAATTAATTAAAATCAATGGCTAAGACAAAATTAGAGTTTTTAATTAAAATTGAATTAGATTTAAGTGAATTAGATTTAAGTGAATAGAATTAGGATTGTTTGTTAATTATTTATTAATAATTTGTTAATTAATTGTTTTTGTCCACTTTAACTAAATTAGATTTTTTTTTTATTACTTAATCTGTTTTCTATTTGTTTAGATTTTTTAGGTTGTAATTAATTTAAGCCCATTTTTATTTTAGTTGTTTTGTTTTCTTTTGGTCTGTAAATAAGTTAATTAGTTTTAGGCTTAGTTAATCTTGTAGGCCCATTTAGTAAGTAGGCTTATTTTTTAGGTTCAATTAATTTAATAGGTTGTTAATTTTAGGCTTAGTTAATTAAAATGAATTTTTAGGCCATAATTAACTAGATTTAAGTTATAAATAATTTAGGCTCACTAAATTAATTTAGATATAGGTCCACCTAGGTTAATTAAAATTAATTAGACATAACTCATTAACTTAAAGACTTTTTAATAACTTGTAGTTTTAAGATCACTTTAGAATTAAAACATGTAGAACTAGTTCCACATATTTAAATACTTCATAATTTGTAGAATTAGATCCATTTTTAGAATTAAAATAAATAAAAAGTAGGTTCACTTAATTAAAATTAAGTAGGAATTAAGTCCATTAGCTTTTAGACTCATTTATAAATAAAACATGTAGATTTAACATGTTTAGTTAAAATTAATGTAGATTAGATTAATTTAGAGACATGTTTTATGAATACATTGTTTGTTTTTTTCATGACTAGTTGTCTTGAAGTTAGATGTATGTTAAATTAGGATTTAAATGAAATTGCATGTAAATAAAAAATAATTTAGTAATTAACAAGGTAATTCTAAATGAATACAAGACTGAAAGAAGTTGTTATTCCGTATCCAGAATCTCCTGATTGTGATGTTAGCTGTCTTTTAGAAAATCGAGTACCACCGCTTTTAATTTGTCTCAATTATTACCCTGAATGGTGATTTATCATTTCCACACTATATTTTTATGATATAGTAATATGTTCTCTGAAATCTTAAACTCAAACAGTATCGCGATTTCTAAAATTTTGACACACTAAACCTCGTCGTTTGCAAATAAGTCAGTTTTCTTACCATTAAAACAGTACTGCTATTCGAATCCAACAAGTTTAACCCAACACCCACCGACTTCGAATCCAACAAGTTTAACCCAACACCCACCGACTCGCCTCTCACACAGCTTCCACCCGATCCGGTCTTCAATCTTCAGGCGGATTCGGATTCGTTTATTTGGGCAGGCAGGTATTTGCACACCCCTGTAAGCAACACATAACCGAACGACAAGCTGTGTACCTACGTGTTCTATCATCTACATGCAAACGACAAGGTGTGTTCGTACGTGTTCCATCATCTACATGCAAAACTAGGTACGTGGCAGACCAGCCAAAATCGTATATTTCATATTCAGCATGTATGATCTCCACACAGTGGTCTGGACAATTGAGGCAAGGCATGGACCTGATCAACCATTTAATGAACATTGTGTTTCCCCCTGTAGCTACATTAGCACTCTTCTTGTTCCTACCACCTTATCTCTTTTTCAAAGGTCTTCATACATTGTGGAGAACTCTATTCAGTGAAGATGTGGCCGGGAAAGTAATCCTCATCACCGGAGCATCCTCCGGCATTGGGGAGGTTGTACCAGTGTCTAAAAACATTTTTTGTAAATTAATTAGCTGTCTCTGCATTTATAATGTATTGTTTTTCTTAAAAAATTTAATGTTATGTATTTGAAGCATTTGGCTTATGAGTATGCTAAGAGAGGTGCTTATCTCGCACTTGTGGCAAGAAGAGAGAACCGTCTCCGGCAAGTTGCTTCTATCGCCATGGAGATTGGATCTCCTGAAGCTATCATTTTCCCTGCAGATGTTAGTAAGATCGAAGATTGCGAAGCTTTTGTTGATGCATCGGTGAAGCACTTTGGTCGATGTAAACAAAACAAAAAATTAACCCTTGATTTATAGTTCCTTTTAATTCCTCTGTTTTATTTTTTTGAGACTTTTGTTAACTCTTGATGGATTTTGTATGAAAAAACAGTGGATCATCTGGTGACCGACGCTGGGGTTACTCCAATGAGCTTGTTTGGAGATTTACCCGATGTCACTACACAAGCTCCAACTGTGGTAACTAGCACCAATTTGACCCTCTTTTGTTTACAGGTCTATTCAGAGGACAAAGTCCCAGTTTTTATAAGAATTTTTTGAATTAAAATTGTGTGTGTGTTTTGATAATTTCTATAGGATATAAATTTCTGGGGTTCAGTGTATAGCACGTATTTCGCAATTCCGCATTTAAAAAAAAGCAGAGGGAAGATCATAGTTATTGCTTCCTCTGCCTCGTGGCTACCTATACCAAGGATGAGCCTTTATTGTGTAAGATATTCATCAACATTATGTAAGATAGATAATATACTCTTATGTTGCTTTAGAGTTTTACAAATCCTGACTTTATAATGGTTGTAGGCAAGTAAAGCAGCAGTACTTACGTTGTATGACACGCTAAGGATTGAAGTTGGGTCAGAAATTGGAATAACAATTGTGAATCCTGGACTGGTAGATTCAGAGATGACTCGAGGAAAATTCCTAAACCAGCAAGGCCAGTTGGAAGTGGACAAGGAATTGAGAGATGTAAGCCTCTAGTTTAAAGTTAGTACAAGCAGGCAGATATATGTGGTGATATGTTTTACCTATGACATCAAAATTTTTGCTAGGTTCAACTGAGCGTGATGCCACTAGACCCAACTCCCAAATGCGCAAAAGCAATCGTGAAAGCTGCGTGCCGTGGAGATAAATACTTGACAGAACCAGCTTGGTACCGCGTGACATTCTTTTGGACTGCTTTTACACCTAATTTAGTACAATGGACGAACCGCTTCTTTTTGATCCCCGGACCAGGCCACTCGGAGAGAGATACAATCAGCAAGAGAATCTTTGATCTGGTAAAAGTGGTAAAGGAATTTCCAACACAAATATTTGGTAGAATTGCCTTAATTTCAGACACCACACATGGATAAGGGAAGTTCCCTGCACCATGCAGATTAGAAGGTTGAAGACTCTGCAAATGTAGAAGTTACAAATCTGTAGCAAGTAACAAATACATCAGGTTCTTTTGTATTAGGCCACAATAAACTACAATATTGGAAAATTGATATAGGTGGCCACGCTTTTACCTTTTGTGATATATGCCCTATAATAATATTGCAAGAGCAAATCTACTTATCTACAATACAATTGTGTTAACTGTTTTTGTCAACTCAAAAGGGTGCAACTCAAGAGATGAGGGCTCCTTCAGCTCTCACCTGTATTACTCATTGCTGCTTCTCTCGCCCCCCTATTTCTATTTCTTTCTGCTAGGCTTGTATTTGCATTTTCCTAGTTGAAAATACAGCTTGACTAAACTAAGCCTTAATCCCAAATTAATTGTCCTGTTTGTAAATGTATCGGATAATTCTCTTAGCTTCGCATTTGCTTCCTCCTATTTGCAAATGAACTGAGTTAACAATCATCCTTCGTGCTGATCCCTGATCAACAAGCATGTAATACAAGTGATAAAAACCATTTTCAGGTAAGTTCCATCAACATCAGAAGCTGAAGACGGGTCGCCTGTATATTACGGTTTACCACTTCAAGTTTCCATGACCTCCAATTTTGCCTGTTGATCATAGCTATGATCCCCATATCCACATGAGAAAGCTCAGTGACTTTCCTCAACGAGCCAGAAAGAGCCGCAAATATTTCATCATGGTAAACAGTCTTCTTATCTTCCTTAAGAGACGCAAAGATTTAATTGTGATGAGGAAATCATGGAGATAGATCAATAGGATCTGAGGAAGGTCGTTGTGGTGTCTCAGCAGGAGCAGAAGACTTTAGTCTTCTGATAAGCAACTGGGCATCAGAAGCAGGACAACCTTGATTCATCTCAATGGCAATTGGAGCAGGAGAAATTTGATTCATCTCTAAAAGCATTATCCCCTGAACCAACGCATTCCAAGACGATGAGATAACAAAGACAGTAAGCCCGTTCTTAAACATGCAGCTAGGGACTCTCAAAGACATATATAATACAGAGTATCATTCACGAGGATAGGTGTCATGCACACAGGAGCATCTATTTCTCAATCAAGCATAATCATAATTAATAAAGACATTTGTTACCTCAAAATTTACTAAGAATTTTTGGAACTGTTTCAGTGTCTCCTTCATGTCACCAACTCTTTTGGCATCCGGAGAAGAAAGAGCAGCCGTAACCTCCTCAGGAGAATGACCTATTCCCTTCTGTACCACCTGAAAAGTAAAATAACCGATTGCCATGTTAAAGTTCATAACGTAACAACAATAGGTAAATTTCAAATTTAAACTCACATTGTGATCAATAAGGACCTCGGAGATGAGGCTGCCATCATCAACATAAACTCGAAGCTCATATGTTGTCTTGTGCTTATATTGGAATCCCTTTACGCCAGTCAAAAAGCACTACAAAGTTTGTTAAAATATAAGAAGTTGATTTTAGGACAAACAAAAAGGAAAGATAATAGTATTGTATTTTCCTCATAATCATAAAACTACATTAAATCATTTTGAAACGTACAGTTGAAAGTACCTCTTTTCTCTGTTAAAAGAGAGAAACTATATATGTGTATAAAAGGAGAGTTAGAGAAAGAAATAAATACCTTTACTTTTCCTTGAACAGAGGACGCTTTTTCCTTCATTGCAGCCCACTTAGCTGACAAACTGGCCAAGTATGTAAAAGGAATTTCTCTGTCCCCAGATAGAATGAGAGGGTGTTCAAACTCATCAACCATAAGGGCATCCTCATGATTTGGAATAACATTGAAATGCTGGTCTGGAACAGCATTTTCCCTATCAAAAGATGCATCAATATGCATCTCGTCAACGTTAGAAAATACACTAGATGGTGGATTAGGCATGGTGTTCACTGAGCTCATCGGCACAGCAAATTCTTCTGTAGTCCTTTGGCTGGTTCCATTGCCAGGTGCAACCACATCAGCACCTACAAAACATGAAGTCGGGGAAAGAAAACAAATCTTAAATTTTCAGTCCTGCTTCAAGTTAGAAAGCAACATTTAGGAATAAAATAAAATAAAAAAACTGTTTATATTCATTCTATCTTGTTTACTTTCTTACACATGTTTTCAGAGTTTGAAAAATGATGAATAGAGATCCAATACAGGCTATCAACCAGCACGTAATGCACCAAAACTGCAGCTTGTTGCTATTATACCCATAGGCACAGAAATCATCACTTTAAAGACAGCTAAAGCAAGTCTAAGCAAATGTGTTATTTTGAAAGATACACATGTTAATCTAATAAAAAAGGAAACGGAGAGAAAACAAAAATGTTGATTTAACGCATGTCTATAAAAGCATATTACCTACAACAATTTATAGTCATGATTTATCACATAGCTACTTAAATCCTTAGGCATGGAAATTGACGTGGTAAAAAAAATTCAACAAAAAAAAATGTCAGTCTAAAGTCATTAGTCATCCAACTCAAAGCCAACTGTCAGAGAGGCTTGCTCATGCTAAAGGAAGAGCAAAAAGAAGAAAGAAAGAACAAGTGAAGGTAAGTATAAAATATTCTGTCAATGTTTAAAAGTGTTGGTTTCTTTCCCCTTCTGCATTCTCAAAGAAATTAATGGAATGAAAAACCAAGATTGCCCCTTAACTTATGGTGTCAAACACCTCTCAACATTCTTCTTGAAGATGTAATGTCTATATTAAGTGCAATTGTGATATAAAATAAAACTTTGCTCATGTGACTCAAAAGACAGCAAGAAGAAGAAGAAAAAGAGAGCAAGTCCAACCATGGTCCTCAGGCTGTAAGGGAGTTGCACCTTGGGGTATGGAACTATTGGTGGGTACAAGAACACTAGAACTATTGGTGTGAATGTTAACAGAACTACTGCTGCATCCATGACCATTAGTAGGAATATCGCTGTGTCCATGAACACGAACAGAATTATTGCCATGATTCATAAAATTAGCAGAGCTATTACCGTGACCCACAGCATCAGCAGAGTCATTGGTATTTCCAGGAACACTAACAGCATCATGCGGCCATGCAGCCATGGTTGCTCTAGTTGTTAAAGGAGGCACAGCCCCAGTCCTTGATCTGTAAAGCACAGACGGAGAAAAAAATAAGTAAACATACTAGCACTATTTAGAGATTTGAGAAGTTGCATACTTGTATTCAAAAGATTACGAATTACAAGTTGCACTAATGGATAACAGAAGTTTATTATTCTAACAGATATATCAGAAACATTCTACAGCCACGATGCTCTCTTGATGCAACTTATCAATCGTCCTCTCCAAAGAACTATTCAACATCCAATTTTCACATCCAAAAGAAAAGGGGAGATCAAGCATTAATCAGTTAGAGCCATATCTTTAATCAAATCATATTTCTGAAACTTATCCATTTACAAAAGACAAAAAATGAAAAACTTTAGTTGTCGGCTATCTGATTTCTCACACAAAAACCACTTTTAGAGGCTAAAATCAATAGCATGAGATAACAAAATGTGAATAAAACAGTTCAATGGAATGGAGTTCAAAAGCAGAAGCTCGATATACATGAGACACTTCAAGTATACCTTCTTCCTCTTGGTGGCTTATTTATTTCTTCGACTAGACGTTGGCGTGCTGCTTCCAAATTGTCAACCATCCCTCCTAGAACTTCTAAAGCCTCAGGGACCAGCATTAGAAGCCCATGCCTTATATGTACTTTACAAATTACAATCTACAAGAATGAAGAAAAAAATTACAACTTTTCTATTGAATTGGAAAAGCAACACCCATACACAAAAGACATCACATTGTGGCATACTAACTGATATTACAAATTGTTTGCTTCTAAGCTAGCCATTCAATACTTTATATTCACATCAACAACAAAACTAATACCGTACTTAAGAAGGTCAATAGAAACCATTGCTGAAATTGTGAAATTATAAGCCACACTCCTCAAATACACACACAACTATTGTTGAATAAAATCTGCAAAAGGAAATATCTTTAGAAAGAAAACTGCTTCCATCTTATCTAAAAGTAAATCAGATTTATCACAAGAATTGACACTCGCTGTTAGCATAAAAAACGCTCCAATTGTGCATAAAACCATTTGATAGTCAGTAGAAAGGGAGAAAGAACCTTCAATCCTGCAGGGGCTAAAACTTGGAGATCCTTGATAGGCCTGTATTCCATACCAAAAACACGTTGAACTCCATCAGTCATGCACAATTTAAGGCATCTCTTGATCCCACAAGGAGAATCCTGATACCTTCCTTTGAGTGGACAACTAATATTAACAATCTCATCAACCTGAAAACATTGGACTCAACAGGTAAGTAGAAACTTCTTCTTTTTTTAAAAAAAAAAAAAACTACTTAATTTAATAAAAATTTCATTTTTTATAGTAAACGAGTAAGAAGCAATTAGATTGCAGAATTTTCCAATTTCAACTGCACCTGCAGCACGAAAGGACCAGCAAGATCAACAAGATGCAAAGAATCCACATTTGGAGGAAGCACACCGCCCCCAGAGTAATTCATGTCAGAAAACAGAAACTGCTGAAAACAAAGCTTAGCCTTGGCTTCAACATCGAGGTTTCGAACAGAGCTATCAAGACCACCAAGACAAGAATCCAACCACTCTCTTTTTAACTTCAATCCCATCCTCAAAAAACAATCACCAACCGGAAAACCGGAGCTGCTCTCCGGAGGAGGAATAGGAGGTGGTGGTACTGGTTCCTCCGGAGGAGGAGACGGAGGCATTAGGTCATCTGAGACGTCAATGAATTCATCGTCGGAGATAGTAAGGGGTTCGGCGGGAAGGTCAGGATTAGGGTTTGGAGGATGCTGTTGGAAATGAAGATCATCATCATAATCTTGCTGCTGCTGCGGTTGTTGTTGCTGCTCTTCGTCTTCATCATCATCGGAATAAGAGCTAAGCATACGGCGTCTTCTCGGCATTTCTTCGAGAAATTTTTTTTTTTAATTTTATTTTCCCTCCAGTTTTTTTTTTGATCTTTTTCTACATTAAATTAATTTCATGAAGCGCTTAATTTAATGGGCCTGGCAGATGTTTAAATTAATGGACCTCGATCTGGGCTAAAGATTTCAACTGTTTTAACTGAGTTTAGACATATTATAATATATCCAATTAAGGGTTCTTTACGTAAATATATTAAAAACTAAAAAACATTTCAAAAATTTTATCATCTTTAAAAATTTTCAAAATTTAAAAAAAAATAATTTTTTTTCAAGTATAGCTCACTCTCCTTACTACTCTATTTTTAATATCTTTTTTCCTTTTTTATTGATTTTTTTAATTTTTTTACTATATACTTTTTTTTAATATTTTATTTATTTTCTTTTTTTCAATAATTTTTTATTTTATACTGTTTTATTTATTTTTCATAATATTTTTTACTTAATATTTTTTTTAACTATCTTCATCTATTTTTTTCTGAATGTTTTTTACTCAACATTTTTTTGCTAAGCATTTTTTCTATTTTTATAGTATTATATTTATCTTTTTTTTTCTCAACATTTTTTTCTAATGTTTTCATCTTTTTTTCTTAACTTTTTTACTCAACGTTTTTTTTTTAAATTTTTAAGATACTATCTTCATTTTATTCTCAACGTTTTCTTTTTTTTTAATATTTTTTTCTCTTAAGAATTTTTTTTTTCAAATGAATAATTATGAATTAAACTTCTTCAATTCTTGTTAAACCAAGTAATAAATATCTTCAATTGTCGTAAAAACAATAAATAAATAAAATTTTCGCCTTTTATATTTTTAAAGAACAAGAATTTTTTATTTACTTTAATTTGTTTAAAAAAATGTCTAATAACTTCTTTTTTAAAAAAAATTATTTGATACTTATTGATTATTAATATATAACAAGTTTAAAATTCTTATGATGTATTTATAACATCAACGAAAAAACCTGAAAAAATACAAAATTAAACAAATCGAAAAAAAAAACTAAAAATAAAAACTAAAACAACAAAAATTAACAACAATCAACAAAACAAATTTTTATTGATTTTTGTTTATTGTCAATTGTTTATTTTTGTTGATTTTTTAGAATTTTTTAAATATTTTTTCATTATTAATGATAAAATTAAGGCTATAAATAAAATTTTTATTTTTATTAGTATTAATGATAAATATAATAATTTTTTATATATCTTATAATTTTTATTTTATTATTGTTATTTTTTTTATTTTTAATAAAAATCAACAAATATAAACAAAAAGAAACAATAAAAAAAATTGAAATAACAAAATCAACAAGAACAATAAAAAAAATTGCAGTTGTTGATTTTTATTGTTATTTATTATTTTTTCATCATTAATAATAAAATTAAGACCATAAATATAATTTTTACTTTTAAAAGAATCAATAATAAAAATAATAATTTATTTGATATATTTCATAATTTTTTGTTATTTTTATTGAAAAAATAATTATTGAATTGTCACGACCCAACCTGAGAGTTATAACTGGCACTAAGGAACGAGAATTTTTTCAATTCCGAAACCCATAGCAAGCCTTAGGAAAATAAAAGCATGCAATCAATAAATAAAAATACACTATAATTAAAATTTTAAATCGATATAAAATGTAATATTCCGAGTTTTTAGATAATTTTAAACTGCATATTATATTATATAGTTTTAATAATAATTAAATGTGTATATATATGTATATGTATATATATTGTTATTTGAGTGTGTGGTGTATATTAATTTCGGTATAATATTTATATATTAAAATAATATAAATTATAGTTATATATATAAATATATTTTTGCCAAAACTAAAAGTTTGCCATAATTACAATTGTGCCATCGACTTCATCTTCCCCATTCCCGATCATCCCTTCCCCATTCCAGTCACTGTCACACCGTTTTCTTACCGTCGGTGTGCCTCCTCCACCTCCAACCCTTCCCGCCACCTTTAGCTTCCATTTATGGCGTTGTTTGGCCGGATTTTCTTCAAAAAATTAAAAACCACCATTAACTCTGATCAGCACGTTTTCAGCCACCGTTTGAAGTGCCACTGGTCTCTATCTCTTCCTTGAGCTCCGGTGAGTGCATTTCTAAGCTTGGTTTCACTTGATTTGGTCTAAATTTCTCTAGGTTTTGAATTTTCAATTTTAGCCACTTTAAGTTCTTGAATTTTTTGAGCTTCGATTTTTATGATTAAAGAAAAATTCCTTCACAAACATTGATCCTATTAGCTCAAAATACATGTGGTAATTTTTTTAGAATTTTTGGGAATTATTTTGATTTTTATGAATTTTTTATTATTTTATTAATATTTTCTAATTTTCGTAAATTAATTAATTAAATTATGAAATTGTGTTTTATGGTGTTTATAGGTGTTAAAATTCATTTTATAAATTTATTTTTAATTTTTATGATTTTTGTATAATTAATATGAATTTAGTTAGTTTATTTGATTTTTAGAAAATTAGGTTAATTATGTGTTTTATTGAAATTAATTGGTTAATTGAGTATAAATATTGATATTTTTGAATTATATGTTGAGCAATTAATTTTTGAGTAATTATATTATTTTTGGTGAATTTTTGAACAATTATAGTGAATTTATATATAGTAGGGGTATTTTGGTAATTTGACACTAAATTGGCTAAAAATATAATTAAATTGGTTTTAATAGTTATTTGATGTATAAAAATTATTTCTACAAATTATTTATTATTTTTAACTAATTAAAACTATTTTTCGTAAATTATTTCAAATTATATATAATATACTATTTTTGTAAATAAATGAGTTTTTATCAATTTTTAATATGTTTTAGGGTTAATTATGTAATTTGGATTTATAAAATGTATTTTGGTTAATATTTATGAATTTATTGAGAATTTTTTATTTTTAATAATATTTTATTTAAATTAGGGTTTTATTGTAATTATCGGATAAATAATTATTTTCAGTGTTTTAAATACCTAGTTTGCTATACCTTGATATATAAAGGACATTTTTGGTATTTCTGGAATTTTCATGTGTTTTGTAATTATCTTATGAATTGTGAACCTCAGTCGGTAGAATTGTAGTTGGAAGTCTGACCGAGGGGTTGTGGCTGTATATTTTTTAAGTGTATTTCTTTGCAGGACCGGATCTACTCTTTGAGTAGAGAGATGTCCATTTTACAGGGGAGGTTCTGTCGGATTTTTGATAAAATTCTCGTAAAACGTGATGTCCGGTCTAATTTTTATTCTTATTTTGTGTCTGGTATTCTTAGATCGAGTCTTTAGAATTACGTTAGATTTATTCCAATTTTGTATTGTCGTTTGTTTGTTTAGTTGTACTAAGACCGAGACCTAGTAGACCAAGCCCGTCGGACCCGTCTTGTGGAGCGCAATAATTGCGATTTATTACTCTATATATACTTGTATTAGGATGCATGTTTTATAAATGTATATTTTATTTTCATGAAATATGCATAAATGGTTTAATAAATGCATAGGTATATTTTAGGTATATTTTAAATTAAATGCATGTTTTATTATGAATTTATACCCAAAATGTTTTTAAGTAAATTTATAGTATATTTCTAGTTTATTTTATAATTAAATTGAATTTATTCGACATATATATACTCGAAATATAATTGATTTATTTTTGGTATATTTATAGTATATATATAATTTATGTTGCTATTTTATTTAATATCATGCATCATTTATTTTATGAATGTATGTTTTATATTTAAATGAAGGATATCAATAGAACGTGCTACCTAGTGGGCAGCATTAGGACCGAGTACGTACCGGTACGACGATATAATTTAATTTATATTACTAACCTATTTGTGGATGTTGATCGGATTGATTATTTGATGTGAGATGTGATTTGAGAGTGTGATTGCTGGAGCTCGATTGACCAAGTGTCTCGGGGCCAATCACACTGACAGTTAGACTGCTGGAGCTCGGTTGACTCAGTGTCTCAGGATCAGTCTACTGTCCAAATGGAACAAGTGAATATATTTGGAATAAGTGAGCCTGTACGGCTAGAGTGTTGTCTAACACTGTTTGAGGTTGCGATCATCTAAGGGTATATTTGATCCTTCATAAACGGTTATTATTTTCAGTATATATATATAAAATGATTTTGATGCATCTGTGTGTATTTGCTTGTATATATATTTATTATATATATTATTGAATGTGTGCATTGTCATTTAGCTATGCATGTATATATATTATAAAAATTCACTCAGTGAGGTCTGACTCCCCTCCGTTGACTATTTTTCAGGAGAGTTTTCATCTTCAGACCTTAGCAGCAGACCTTTACGTCGGATTTCTTTTGCCTCGGCTTTACTATGTAATATGCTCACTTGATGTTATTTTATAATCTAGACACTGCAGTAGTTGTAGTCGGTTGTGAGATTTATGTATTATGTTTGTATAAGATATGTATTTTACAGATTTGAACTGAGATTGTATTAAAATATTATCTATATTTATAAAGAGATGGATTTGTGTTGTTAAATCTAAGGATGGATTATTATTTTAATTTATTTATGAGATTATTTCCGCTGTAAAATATTTTATTTATGTTGTTATATATATTGCATGCTTTTATTTTATTTTAAAGGCTTGCTACGGGTTCCGGATTCGAAAGAATTCATGTTCCCTATTGTCGGTCGTGACTCCTTTTCTTAGTCGTGACATAAAAATAAATACTTAATATCATATCATAAAATAAAAATATTTCATACAATGTTCAGAGAAAGGTCATAATCATGAAAACAACATTCTACATATACAAAGCACTACTACTGTAGTTTTCTAAAATACAATAAAACTTCATATAAATAATTTACATAATCTAGCCAGGGCTGAAGAACTCCGACATAGGGGTTTACTACTGAGGTCTAAAGACGAGGAATCTCCTGAAAAAAATATTGAGGGGAGTTAGACTTTATTGAACGAATTATTATAATATATATACATGCAATCTAAGACATATATAGTTAAGTATCAGTATATATATATACACACACACACACACACAAACATTTCACATACATGTTAAAATCCATTTTTATATATATATTGAAATGCATAAAACATTTATTTAGGTGAAGAATCAAATAGAACCCTAAAACAACCGCAATGTCAAACAAATATCTCACTAGTTATTTAGACTTACTTAATTCCAAACAAATTCTCTTATTCCATTTTGGACAGTAGACTGCCCTGAAACACTAAGTCAACCGAGCTCCAGTAGTCTCATTGTTAGTGTGATTGACCCTGAGACATTAGGTCAACTGAGCTCCAACAACCACACTAATCACTCATACCAAATCTCAAATAATCAATCAATCAAATTCTCCTCAAATAATTCTCACAATACAACCCTAAAGTTTAATGAACTAGTACATACACGGTCATAGTGCAGCCCACTAGGTAACACATTTTATTGATATCTTTTGAATAAAATTGTATATTTATGTAAAATAAATAAATGCATAATTAAACATAAATAACATTCATAACAACGAAATATATTATATATATACTAGAAATATACCGAAAATATACTAATTATATTTCAAGTATATATATGCTACATATAACCAAAATCAATCATAAATATACCGAATATATATGACACATATATATCAAATATATACTAAAAACAAATTAAGCATATATGTCACATATATATCAAATATACTAAAAATATACCAAAAGTATACAAAAAATATACCTATTCATTTAATAAAACAATTCATATTTAAACTCATATTAAAATATGAAAACTTATAATCATGCATCTACATGTAATGTATATATAAAATAATAACTCACAAGTTTGTGCTCCTCGAGACTGGCTCGACAGGCTTGGTCCGATAGGTCTCAATCTCGATGCAATTAGAAAATAAATAATAATAACAAATCAAAATAAATTTCTAACTTATACTTCTAAAAGAGACTTGATCTAAGAATACAAAACTCAAACAAATACAAAAATTCAGGATCGACCCCACATCACATTTTACAAGAATTTTACCGAAAATTTGACATAATTTCCTCTGTAAAATGGACATCTCTCTACTAAAAAGTAGAGTTGATATTGCAAGAAAAATATACTTCTAAAACATAAGGCTTAACACCTTAGGTTGGGACCTCGAATTGTACAATTTTCCAACCGAGATTCGCAAATTCACCAAAAATACAAATAAAATAATAAATATATTAAAAATCATTAAATTCCATAAATATCCATAAAATATCAATATATAATATATTTAAACATTAAAACACTAAATACCATTATTTACATAATAATTAAATAAAATCTCAAATAATAACATAATATTAATAAAAATCAAGTTTTTCAAAAAATTCAACATAAAATAGTAAAAATTCACTTTTATACATTCAAACAGCTTAAATATATATTAAAAGTAATTAAAAATCCATTTAATCACCATAATATATTATTTGAATATAATTTTCAAAAATTAGTATTAATTAGTTAAAAATAGTAAATAATTTATAAAAATCATTTTAATACCCTATATAATTCTAAAACCATCTAAAACATATCATTTAAGTATAATTTTCACAAAATTACATAATTAACTCATAAATACAAAATTCACATAATATAAATAATATTCTCAAAAATTATATAAATTCACCAAAAATTATATTAATAATTCTAAAATTATTAACTCAAATTACTAACACAAATTCAACTAAATTTCCATTAAAAATAATTAATTAACATAATTATAAAAAATTCAATATTTAATATTAAAATAATCAAAAATTACCCAAAATTAAAATTAATTCAAAAAAATACAAAAAAAATATATTTGAGAAGCCAAAGCTACCAAAAACAACATTTATGAAGCAAGTTTTCATGAATCAAACAATATCAGGTTAAAAAAAAATAAAAAACCCTAAAATACATAAACTAAAAATTAAAGATATCTAAAAATTGAAGGGATTTGAGCTCAAACGAAGCTCGAAAATGGACTCATTAGATCAAGAGTGTTCAAAAGAGACCGAAATGAAGTCCAACAATGGTCGGAATCCTCATCGGCGTTGATGGAAGCTTCTCTTGGCCTCCTCTGTTTCCGGTGGTTTTCAACGTCTTCAAGCGACTCTGTTGGCTACGGACAATAGTTGGAGATGGCTAGAAGTGATGGCGATCAATGGTGACAGCTGGGGCGACTCCGGTGATGTTGCCAAGGTTGAATGAGGAGAAGAATGTCACGACCCAAAACAGGGGCCATGACCGGCGCTAGGGAACGGGAATTCTTTCGAATCCGGAACCCGTAGCAAGCCTAAAAAAATAAAATAAACATGCAATAATAATAATTATAATATCAAATGCAGCGGAAATGAAAATCATAAGTATCACAATAACAGTTTCATCAACTGGATTTAAATCAAATCTCAACTCATCTCATATATATAAAATCTTTTTAATACAATCCAGTTCTCAAATATAATACAATATCTCACATAAATATAATACATAAAATCCCATAAATCAATTTACAACTACTGCAGTGTCTAGATTATAAAAGTAAGACTCAAGTAAGCAGTTTACACAAAGAAGCCGGGGCGGAAGAAATCCGGCGTATCGACCTGCTACTGAGGTCTGAAGATGTTGACTCTCCTGAAAAATTATCAACGGAGGGGAGTCAGACCTCACTGAGTGAATTACTATAATATATATACATACACACTAAGTGACAATGCATACAATCAACAGTATATATATATCTAATATATATACAGGCAAATTCACACAGATGCAGAAAAATCATTTTTATATATATTTTATTAAAATAAAGCATACTTTTCTAAAACATGCATCCTAAAGTATATATATATAGTATAGTAACTCACCTAGTGCGCTCCACGAGATGGATCCGACGGGCCTGGTCCACTAGCCCTCGGTCTCGGCGCAACTAAACAAGCAATAAATAACCGACATTAGAATAAGCCTAATAGAAATCCTAGAATTCAATCTAGAGTATTAAATACGGAAACAGAATTAGGGTTCGACTGGACATCACGTTTTACGAGAATTCTATCGAAAATCCGGTAGAACCTCCCCTGTAAAACGGACATCTCTATACTCAAAAGAGTAGAGCCGACCTTGCAAGGAAATACACTTCGAAGTACAAACACCACATCTCATTCACAACCCCTCGGTCGGACTCCAGACTACAATCTACCGACCGGGGTCCATAATCACAGAACAATTTCAGAAATACCAAAAATACCCTAATAACATAGAAATACATTTTATAGGTAGAAATTACATAATTAACCTTTAAACACAGTAAAAACCGATAAAAACTCATTTTATTAGAAAAACCGTATATTATATATAATTGAAAATAATTCACGAAAAATAGTTTTAATTAGTTAAAAATACCAAATAATTTGTAGAAATCATTTTTATACTTTAAATAACTATTAAAACCACTTAAATTACATTTTTAACCAATTTAGGGTAAAATTACCAAAATACCCCTATATATATAAATATACTATAATTACTTCAAAAATTCACCAAAAATAGTATAATTATCCAAAATTAATTTTCTCAACATATTTATCAATAATATCAATAATTAAACTTAATTAACCAATTAAATTCAAATAAAAACACATTTAACCTAATTTTCCCAAAATTACATAAACTTCAATAATTCAAAATAAATACTTAGAAATTCATAAAAATTCCAAATAAATTCCTATAATTCATTTCAACACCTAATTTAACCATAAACCCCAATTTCATAATTTAAATAATTAATTTCCGAAAATTAGAAAATAATATTAAAATATTCAAAAATACCCAAAAATCCAAAAAATCTCCAAAAATTCCAAAAAAATTCATACATGTAGATTAAGCTACTATGAACAACATTTGTGAAGGGATTTTCCATGAATCAATCAATTCGAAGCTCAAAAAAATCAAAAACCCTAATGTGACCGAAATTGAAAATTCAAAACCTAAGCAAATCTAGACCATTTTAGCTCAAACCAAAGATAGAATCACACTCACCGGAGCTTAAGGAGAAGAAAGAGACCGGCAGTGTCGAAAACGGTGGCCGAAATCGCGAGGGAAGAAGAAAATGCAAACTCTCGGCTTCCGGCGATATCAAGCTTCCTCGGGGCCGGAAATGAGCTCTGTAGGCGGCGGAATGGCTAGAGGAAGGTGGTGGCACACCAGACGGCACTCTCACGGCAAGGGAACGGCACGGCAGGCGTCCGGACGGCGAAGGGAAGGTGATCGGGGAAGAAGGAGTAGTCGGGGGCAATTTTGTAATTTTTCAAAGTTTGATAATTTTTAATGTATATATGTATATATATATACTTTATACTATATAATAAAATAATATTAAATTACACACATTAAATATACACCACACACATAAAATTTAATATTTTAATAATTTAATAATAAATAAAATAATTAAATAACAATAAATTAATAAACAAATAATAAAATATTAGGGTAATATATTAAACCCTAATTAAATAAATATACACACACATAGACTTTATTTAGTAATTTAAAAATACGCATGAGTTCATGCAAGTCCGAAAATATATTTAAAATAATTAATATTAAAATATTTACGTGAAAATTTTCCCGAAAATGCAAGTCCTGGGAAAATTTTACGTAAAGCACTGTAAATAATACACAATAATTAAAATAGGTTTTAAATACATATCAACCCGTGAAAATATCGTAATATATATTCAAAAATTATTAACACTGTATATCCCGGTACAGTGTAAAAATATTTTAAAAACACAAGATATTACAAAGAAGAAAAAGAAAAAGAAGAAAAAGGAGTTTTGACTCGATTTTTATTTTTTTGACTTTTCAATTTTTTTAATTATAAAATGACTAAAATGCCCTTCAATCAAAATAATAATAATAATAATAATAATAATAATAATAATAATAATAACAATAACAACAACAATAATAATGATAACAAGAATAATAAGGATAATAATAAAAAAAAACTTTAATGTATTTAAGTAATAAACCCTTTAAATAAGTTATTTTACGTAAACAAATTCTTAGAATAAAATACATAAATAATATTAGCAAATAACAATAATATATAAATAAAATTTAAAATTATTAACATTGTATATCACAAAATAATTCAATATTATTTAAAATACAGGGTGTAGACACTCGATTTGGTCGGCTCGTGTTAGGGGACGAATTAGGGATGCTCGGTTTGATCAGCCCGTTATTAAGCCCAATGATGAGAATGAGAAACTTAGACACAAGAACAAAACCTGAATCTCCAATTGGAAATAGACTTGAAAGTTTGAAAGTCGTAAAAGCCTAAGACTTAGCCTAATTGTCCAAAAATAACCTAGGCCCGCTTAGCCCAACACAGGCCCAGGTCAAAGAGGCGTCGCCTCAGTGCAATAAGGCAATTACCTCTTTTTCAGCTGTTGTAGAGGCGATCGCCTTATCGTAGAAGCGCCGCCTTTATGGCAGACCACTTACAACTGCATTTAATGCAGCTGCAGCCATGGTGGCCAAGTGGTGTGGGCCCTACACCCCCAGACCTGATTTTGCATGAGGAAAAGATTTTTGGAGGGAAGAAAAAAGCTATAAGGGTTCATGATGAGCTAGAAAGCCTAGGGGCATGGACAAGGTAAGGGTATAAAAAGGAAAAAAGAAAAAAAAAAGGAGGATTTTATTTTTTGCTGGAAAATGAGAGAGTTCAAAAAGAAAAAAATAAAAGGTGGCTCTAAGCTCTAAAAAAGAAAGAGAAATGTTCTTGAGAGAGGGGGAGAATCCAAGCCAAAGCAAGTTCACATTCCTTAGGAGAGAAAGGAGAAAAGCTTGCATCAAAGTGAAACTTATACCCAAGTGGAGATCACACTCAAAAGTACATCTTTGAGGGTCCATCACTTTGGTAAAATTTTGCATCCAAATACCTTTTTTTTTCATAACTTCATCATTTTTGTGTTTAGTTTGCATGTGACTAAGTTGTTAGTATACTTTAGGTATATTTAAGGTTTATTTCATTTGTTACGTTACCTCATTGACATAATCCATTAAACTATTGCATGTAGTTATAATTGGCACCTGTCGGATGCATATGTGCATGTATTGCTTGCTTAGGGTAAAAGTTTGATTATCTTGAGAGTCGAGCTAGCCTGTTGATCAGGCAATACCTCTATATTAATGAGGCGATTGCCTATTCACAGAAGCAATCGCCACATTGATAAGCCTCCAGGTAACTTAGCCTCTCTTTTTATATGTTTCTGCATGATCCTACTATTTTGATGTATTAAGGAAGCCTGTTGATCAAGCGACGCCTCATCACAGAGGCGTCGCCTCTTGCCAATGAGGCAATTACCTTTTCACAGAGGCAATTGCCATATTGACAATTTTTCAAGCAACATAATCATTTTTTTAGAAACTTGCATGATCTTAACCTTGCATTTTTTTTACTTGTAGTTAATACGTTGCATGACGATAGTTTGACCATTCAAGTCTTTTTAGTTCTTATTAAAACTTCTTTCGAGAATATTATTTATAAAATATTGTTACTAATGTTGTATTTTAAGGGAAACTAACCATATGATTATTGCAAAAATTACTTGATGATTTACGTCATTGAGTAGTCAATTTAAATAGCTAACTCCTTACAGTATCTTGTTTATGTAAATAGTTTATTATTGGTTTATTTTCGATATATGTATAGTTTATTTTCCATATGTTTCTTTTCATTTTATTCAAAGGCGTTGTAATTCTTAATCCATTCTCTATTTGATTCGAATGTATAGTTGTAAATTATTACTTATTTTATTTTTGTTGAATGTTGGGACTTAAAAGCATGAAATTGGATTAATGTGCAAACTTGAATTTAACTGTAAAACTTGAAAAATAGATGAAGGCAAGTGCAATTTTGAATGTAAATAAGAAAATAATTAAATAATTAAAGGTAATAAAATACAAAACACAAACGGAGGCCAATCGCAAAGTTGGGTAAGCATTCAAATGCTCATACCCAGTTTTTGAACCCGATCTCTGATGACAACTTTTAGGAACCTCCGTGGAATCCAGTTATTATACAATGTGTCCCGATTTTTATTCGGGTGGCGACTCCATCTCCGAATAAGCCAAAGACTTATATCGTATTTTCAAGGGGGCCTCAAGTTCACATAGTGCCGTGATCGCCAAACACTTGGACGCGTGATGAACCCCACCGCCTACATAGGGTCATTACATGAATACTATGAGTAAGTTTTACTTTAATTATTCTAATTTTTAAATTCTAAATAATTATAAAAAAAATAATTATTAAAGACTATGGGTAATTTTTTATTTACTAGCTTAATTTTTATATTTTAAATAATAGTAAGTTTCAAAATTTTTAAAAAAATTTTATTTAGAATATAAAATTAAATTACTTAAAAGATACAAATTAAATAAATATATACAATCAACTTAAATTAAATATGTCTCTAAAAATAATAAATAGATAAAAAATTATAAAAAAAATGAAAAAAGAAAAAACACGTGAAACGTCAAAGTTAAGCTCACAACTTTCAAAAATAGACCAAAACATTGATATATTTGAAAACGAAGAAAACAAAAATGAAAGAAAAGAAGAGCTCATGCCACAAATGAAATAAGAGACATGGACTTGGCTTATATTTGTAATTAATCCTAACATAAATCCTAGGTCACTCTATATTTTTGTAAGCTCGTTCTGGACCACCTTCTACTTTTGAACCAGTCCTCGACCCCGAGCGTAGCGACCCAAATTATAATTCAATTCGTCAATTTGAAAAAAAAAATTTATATTCTAAGTGTATTTATAATTTTGAACACAAAAATACATGATTCATTTTTATTAATTAAGTATTAAACACTTAAAATATATGAATTAAAGTACATGTAGATGAAAATCCCATCAGGTTAATTTTTTAGCTAGTCCTAAAATAATCTAGTCATAATTTTTTGAGTTACAATATGTTGATGGTGTTTTGTATTAGTGTGATTAATTGTCATTATTTGAGTAATTTATTAATTAGTCGATACAATGATTTTTCCATTGAAAATTTTACAAATTCATTTTCGAAATTCAAAAGATTTGTTTCCTTATGCTAATTTGTTTTATTTTTGTATGACCAGTTTACTTAATGATATTTGTGTTTTATTCGTGTAAATGATTTTATTTTTTTAAATGTAGTTTTCATCTTTAGGATTTAGAGTTTAGTTAAGTATATTTTTGTTATGTATTGTGGTATCTTAGATTTATCAACTAAAATTGTCTTTTATGGATAGTCTTTTATGCCTTACCTAAAATTGAAATGTGGAAATTGACATTTATAATTTTGTAGATCAAAAGATCCTGCAAAGAAAATATAAATGGACTATGTAATAATCCATGGGAACAGATATACCGGTACCTTGTTAGTGTTAATTTTTGGAGAAAAAAGGTTCAATTTCCTTCTTGAACTTTTCGAACAAAATTATATTAAATCTTTTATTATCTTTTGAACCATTTTAACCATTGCACTATTCAATAAATGTCAAATTATCTTGACAATTACACTCATCTTTTTTTTTTTAATAAGCAAACAAAAGACACTCTAGATATTTACAAAATCTCCTTAATATATTTAACTTAATTAACAAATTAGTCCTTATCATAATAAAAAATTAAAATTTTTAAATTATATTTAATACTCAATTATGTTTATAACATATAAAATTCAATAATTTAATAATTTATTATACAAATATATAAATTTAATTATGCATAAAATATATATTTTTAATACAATCGTTCATTATATTTAATTTTTAAATTATAATAACACTTCAACTTATTTATATTCATCATTTAATATCATATATAGGAAAAAAATTTTCACGCTCCGTATACATGCATATATATACTGTTGTAATTATATCTTAAATATCCAATAATTATACATATTTTAAGTATTTAATAAATTTAATGTATATGCTTATAATTATTCTTAAAAGCAGAAAGAATTTTTTTGGCGTTAATACAAATGTTGGTCTCGTTAATATGGGAGAAAGGAAGAGTAAGAATTCGAATCCTATTTATTGAGATTCGTTGTGTTGCCAAAATAACATGCCACTTTACCAAATATGGATGGCATTTTATGAAGAATCTCCTCTAAGATAAAGATTGAAATTAATTAAGGCTAAGTGCTCATTTATAAATTTAAGCATATCTATAATTGCAGAAAGTGGACTGATACATGCCATCGTGCCTATGGCCACCTTAAGAATGTTTCGTAACCAGCATTTTGCTTTGATGAAGCTTGAAAAACGAACATCTGCAAGTATGCTACACTTTTAGTCTTCTGATTGGTTGGAGCTAACAAATCTTGGCCAAACCTACAGTTTTTTCTGGGTGGATGCAGAAGTGATTTCTGATTGGCTAGGATTCACAAATCTTGGCGAAAACTGGCCAATGTTGTTTCTTAATTTTGAGTGGATGCAGAAGTAAGCATAATGGGAAGGCTAGCTCTATCCTCTCCATTAATTTATATCTATATCTTATTGTTATTATATATTGTCATCGTCACAAAAATTGTATATAACTTTTTGATTTATAATATGGTTTTTCTACGTGAATTCCGGAATCTTTGTACACTGTAAATAAGTGTAGGATGTATTGTACCTTCACAGGACACAAGATTTAGCCAAAGGAGAGTAGCATAGCGAGAGAGAGCTGTGTTTAGATATTTAGTGTATATACATATACATAAACCTTGAATTAATGGTTATAAATTTAAGTTCTAAATTTAGTGTATAAAAATTTCTTTATAATTAATGTTATAAAATTTAACAACCTAAATTAAGTCATAAATTTGTTATTTTATATTATAGTAAAATATTTTACTATAAAATATTAAATTAATGTAATAGTATAAACATCCTAGCATACGCTTGATTGTAATCAAGCATTTCAGAAGAATGCGGCATATATATAAATTATAATATCTCCTCTCTTCTCTTTGTAAGTGGGTGTTGATCTGCTACCAACAGAGACGGTGAGTGAGATGGAGGGCAAGAGAGGAATGTTGAATGTGGCAGCAGTGGTCGCAGCCGCGGTGGTTGTTGTGGTGGTTTTTGGTGGAAATCTTGTGGAAGGTGCGTTTAGCATCCAACTCAATCCATGCACACTAGACCAATGTGTTGCTGAATGCAAAAAAGTTTTGCAGCAAAAGTACCTCGGTGCATCCTGTGCAACGTGTGGGTCTCCAGGGAAGTTCTGCATCTGCCTAGGATGATGATAAATTTCAGACAGATAATTATGTACTATTGTGTATATATATAACTACTTTTACAGTGCAGATGTGCTGCTTAATAAACATGTATATATTCAAAGAAAGATACCCTTGACTATTGTGAAATAATAATGGTAATGAGCAAATGAGGTGTTTTGCCTAATCCATTGTTAAGTCATGGTTCAAATTCCACTCTTGTAGGAGTCAATATTTGTATTTATGGAGAGATTTAATTTTATCTATAGGTATACTACTACATTTAAGAGTTAAATGAAGGATATTTATTATAAATCTTTTATATTTAAACAATAAAAATAATTTTTAACACGTATTACAAATTTCATTATTGAGTATAATACATTTAACATATTTAAAATGTTTTTTTATATGTGAATAATTTATAATTATTTGATTTGATATTAATTGGTGGAGTAATTATTAAATTGTGAGGTTTGGTTGATTACCTTTTATTTTGCAAGTGTTTTTTCTTTTGGCAAAAATAATAATAAGATGACAATACATCTTTGGTTGCTTCTTTTCCCAAATTCATTAAAAATGCGTTTGGTTTAAATGAATTTTATAAAAATTTATGATATATATATTTGGTTTAAATGAAAATTTTGTAAAATTTATTTTCAATTTTAACTTTTTAATTTTGTAAAATTGTTTAACACTAAATTTATTATTATTGATGAAATGTGTTTGATTCAAATGAATTTGAATTTCATTTGCAAATGAATTCTATTTAAAATTCATTTGAAAATGAAATAAATTTCTTTATGTTACATTTGGATGCAATGGATTTGAGTATATATTTAAATTTCAATTACATCTCTTGTTTGGAAACTATATAAATTTGTATTTATCAGAATTCAAAACAAATCCAAAAAAAAATTAATAGCTCATTTAATGAGGATTTGAAATGTTATGTAATTATATATTATTTGAAATCCTTATATTTGAAATCTAAAGATTTCAAATCAAATTATTACATTCAAATACACTCTAATAGAATTGAACCTAAACACACTCTAAAAATGTATTTTCCGTTACTGAAAGGCTCAGGGCAGAACTAGAATTGGAAGTGTGGGAGGGCCACAATTGAACTACAATATAATAAGAATAAAATTTTAATAGAAATAGAGGAGTTAAAGTAAAAATATACATAAATTTTGGGGGCAAACATTAATTTATATAAAAAATTTAAAGTAATTTTTTGAAAAAAAAATTTGAGGGTACTATGGCCTAATAACCATTAAGGTAGTTCCACCCCAGGCTTCTCATTATTAATTATTGGGAGGAGTTCTTAGCTACTCACTTCCCAAAACAATAATGTTTGGCTAATTTTTAAAATTGTTAGCTGATAGCTATTTTAATTATTTAATAAACTTAATCTTATAATTAAAAGTTATTCTTAAATGCAAAATTTTGAGGAAGAATTTTTTGAATTTTTTTTTAATTTGGTCTACTTATGTTTCAAGAGTTTTTTTATGACTTATAAAATGAGATTTGTCACACTTATTATTTCATAGAGAATGATGGAACTCTCTCTCCATGTCAGGTTTAGGTCTTCTCGCTTTACCTACCAGCAAATTCTCTTGATACGACACCGATGTACCAATGTTATAATATCAGTTATAGTTTCTCTATTATTGTTATCTTTTTCTTTTTCTTTAAGTTTCAGGTTAGAGCAAGTTTTACTTTGATTTCTAGTGATGTACTTTTACTTGTGTTTGAAAAATTTTACTCTCTCTTCCTTGTAATTTGTATGAATTAATAATATATATATATATATATTCTTGTTCAAAAAAACAAAATGTTTGGTATCTTAGTCTGGAGAGGAAAGAAAAGAGATAAAGCAACGTGCCAATGCACCATAAGGGGTGCTCATTTATAAATCTATGATTGCAGAAAGTGCGCTGATACATGTCATAGTGCCTATGGTTATCTTAAGAATGTTTCAGAACCAGCAGTTTGCTTTAACGAAGCTGAAAATCGAACATCTACACGTGGAAAGAAGTGTGGCTACACTTGTAATCTGTGTTGAATTCTGATTGGTTGTAGTTCACAAATCTTGGCCAAAACTACAGTTTTTTTTTGGTGGATGCAGAAGTGACTTCTGATTGGTTAGGATTCACAAATCTTGGTGAAAACTGGCCAATGTTGTTTCTTAATTTTTTGTGTGGATGCAGAAGAAGTAAGCATAATGGGAAGGCTATAGCTCTATCCCCTCCAGCAATTTACATCTATATCTTATTATTATTGTTGTTATCATCATAACAATTGTATATTGTTTTTTTGATGTTAGATATGGTTTCATACGCGAATGGGGGAATCTTTGTGCACTATAAATAAGTGTAGGATGTGTTGTACCTTCACAGTACACAAAAAATTAATTAATTAGTAGGGTATAGCAAGAGAGAGCTGAGCTGAGACAGTGAGTGAGATGGAGAGCAAGAGAGGAATGTCGAGTGTGGTGGCAGTGGTAGCCGTGGCGGCGGCTGTTATGGTGGTTTTGGGTGGAAATCCTGTGGAAGGTGCGTTCAGCATCCAACTCAACCCATGCACACTTAACCTATGTGTTGCTGAATGCAAAAAAATTTTGCAGGAAAAGTACCTCAGTGCCACTTGTGCTACTGGGTCTCAAGGGAAGTTCTGCATCTGCCTGGGATGATGATAAATTTCAGACAGCTAATTCTGTACTACTGTGTGATATATATATATATATATATATGTATATTAAGGGGGGGTTGATGGAGTAAATTATTATCATTCAAAGAAAGGTACCCCTTACTACTGTGATATAGGTATTGTTTTAATTAAGTCTGTAATATACTTTGTTCTACCAGTTCGAGCTTATGGAATAATAATAGTAATATGATTAAATGAGCCCTTTGCCTAATGCATGGTTAAGTGTGAAATACTGGTCATGGTTCAAATTCCACTAATGTAGGAATATTTGTAAGTATGTTTACATTTAACGGTTGAATTTAAATATTTTATTTTTAAACAATAAAAAAATAATACATATTACAAATTTAATTATTAAATATAATATATATAAAACATGTAAAATTTATAATTATTTAATTTGATATTAATTGGTGGAGTAATTATTAAATTATAAAGTTATTTGGTTACCTTATTGAATGGTCTGATGATAGTAGTTGTTGTGCGGACTGTCAATAAGAAAGCCATCCAATAGTTGCTTCTCACCAATCTGTTAATTTTTAAAATTAATTTTTATTCTATTTAAACATTTAATGCTTTCTATCTAAATAATAAAAATTATAAAAATATAGTTTTGAAATATACATAACACACTTAAAATAAATAGAAAAATAACTCATATATTATATTAGATCTTTTGCATTTATTTAAACACTAAAATAAGCAAAAAAATAAATAAAATAACAAATCTGATAGATGTTTTGCGTTTAAATAATGAGAATATAATAAAATATTCAACGCACTCAAAATAAGTGAAAAATAATTTTTTTCAAAAAAAAAAAAAAACTATTAAAATAAGGCAATAAGGTAATTAAATAAGTGAATATGTTTTTTAAACTCACCTTTAAAAAAGGAAAAATCTAAGATAACATATGCTCCCATTTAAAATGTACATTTATTGTTTAAAAAAAAATATATATTTATGACATGTTTAATTTAATTGTTTATAATAGCTAATAATTGATAACAGTTACGAATAGCGAATAGTTGAAGTTGATAAATATAAATTGTTTAGTAAAATTTTATTAGTTATTATTATTGATATGTTAAATGACTATTAAAAGTATAATTTATTTTTAAATATAATTTTATATGTTTCTTATAATATTTTTTTCTTATATAAAATAGTAATTTTTTGTTTTTATTTATATATTATTATAATTATTAATAAAAATGATTTAAAAATGGATTTTTAAATATAAATATTATTGTATAATTTAAAAAATTAATTAAAGATATAAATATTTAATTATAATTTAAAGAATTAATTGCATATATTTAATTTAACTGAAGTTATTTATTATTAATTATTTTTAATAAAGGTAAAATAGTATAAATAAAAAATAAATACCAATCAATTATCAACTCATGAAGAAATTTTAAAATAGAATTTATCCAATTTGTAATTATTTTCAACAAAAATAACCATAAATTGTTAATTTTATAATTTTATCAAATACTTAATTTATAATTAATTAAAAAAGTTATCAATTATCTCAATCAGCTAGAACAAATTCCCTTATTAAAAAGCTAAACTTAGCTATCACCTACAGGTGAGTAAATGTTACAAGTTAGCAAGTTAGAAAAATCAGTTGGTTGCATGTTAATTCATAAAAATAATAAAATAAATAGATTAATATGTTTGTTGGTGTGAGTCTGATAGATACGTACAAACGCCAGCTGCCTATCAACCACAAATCCACTACAAGATGCCACTCATATATATATGCATAATGCATTTATAGATTCTTTAACCTTAATGGTAGTTGTAATTGCTTCTTTTTATTACTATTTTAGCTGTACCATTACCATATGCCATCTACAATATCCGGCTAAACAAAAATAAATTGCTATGTACTGTCATGCCATTAACCAACCAACAATCCAATTAAAATCATGGTTATCATCCATCATGAATTTTGAAGCCATGCTTGTCAAATTAATTAAAGTTTATTTTTTTACACTTTAGCCCCTCATTTCTACCAAGGCAGCTGCCAGCATATCACATCAGAAAATACTGTATCGAGAAATTGGGATTCTCATTACTACTTTTATTTAACTTACCAGTATTCAGAGTTAAAATATTTTTTAATTTAAACTGAAATTAAGTTATAGAATTTTTTTTTTCCTAATAAACTCGTTAAATATTAACTAATTGAGTTTGACTTGAGTTAAGTTGCAAAAACAACTAAAGTGTCTCTAACAAATCATTTAATATAATTTATAGATTAAAACCTAAATATGAGATATCACTTAAGTAAAAGAAAAAAAAACCCTTATTAATCGATCCCAACAATCATCGACATCAATCTCATTAATTTTGGTTAGGCATGCACAAGTGTGAAAATATTATAAAAAAAATATCAACAAGCCAAAAAAAATTGCCATTTCATAGAAATTTTGCGCATCTATACCCCATCACAAGGTTAAACAAAAGGAGAGAGACAGTAGTGTCCCTAAATAAGGAAAACATGAGTTTTGCCTGAAAATTGTCACATAAAAATGCAACAGGATATCAATACAAAGATTATAATCATAATGCGTATGTACAACAACGAAAACAATAGAGCCATCTCCGTCAATTTTCGCTCTCCAAGATATGTTGCAACTGCAACATCGGCCAGCGAGACAGCAACTTCCCACCAACCAACCAACCAACCATCCGAACTAAAGTTGATTACTGCCTCTGCCTGCTTCAATGTCCTCATAACTGCATGTGTTTTAATTATATGCGAGAAAACAACCCAACAAGAAACGTGGATAAATAACGATGGCTCATTTTATTCTATGGTATATACCATATATACTGACAGTTGGTTGAGCCGTTGCTGGCGACGAAATTTAACATTTAATTAATACACCACTTAATCCTATTTATTAATTCAATTGTCTCCTTTAAAAAACAAATCAGTTGTTAAATGAATTTTATCTTATAAGGTCTTGTGCAGATAGTTTATTTCTGATGGGATGTAGATGCTCCTAATGCTTCCATATTCATCAAAATTATATATATTAGCACAAGACAAATCATAACATCTGTAAATTTCTTTTCAATTTTTTTTATTTTTCAAATTTGATAAAAAAAAATTATAATTTGGCCTATTATTTTTAAGTTATTACATCAAAATTTATATTTAAATTTTAAATTATTTTCCCTTTAGTAATATAAATATATTGGTATCAAAATTTTTGTAGTTTGCCTTGGTAGAAGGAGATTAATTTTTATACCTCTCATTCTAGCACGAAAAAACTATTATTTGAGGCACTAACCAAGACAAAATCAAAATTTGATATTTTTTACAAGGGTTCTATTTCAGAAAAATAACTAAAATTTGTAATAATAAATAAATATATATATACTATTATTACTTAATTTAATAAAAAATTTTAAAATAATAAAAACATTATATTTTAACATAGATACTGTCTACCTCAAACTTTATCAATTGCCACTACGATATTAGGAATTTATTTCTTTTAAAATGAAATGGATAACCTTCATTTTTAGGTGATAATATAGTATTTTCGTAAACTTTTTTTGAACATATTATTATAATATTATTTATGTATGTATGATATTTTTATTGAATTTTCTGCACAAAAAATCAATTCATTTGGTAGCAAAATATTTAGAATTTTTTGGTGATAGTTATTTATGTTATTAATTACCTCATTATAATTGTTATAGATATAATTTTCTGCAAATAGTAATTATAGCATAGGTAATTCTATCAATATACTCATTTTTCATGAGTGAGTCGTATACTTAATTAAACTTCTTTTTTGTCGAATTCAAGAACACAGCATTTAAAAGATTCATCATGATCATCGCACAAATCATGTTGTCACAACTTTTAAATTTATATATTGTTATAAAGTTATTATTTCTTGTAATTTGATATTAGCAAGCAACACTCAATATAAGAATCCTTTTGTCATTTCTTTAAATTTGTCATCAAAATCATTTTTTTACATATGTGTTAACTTTTTTAGAATGATTATATATGTATGTTTTTATTCATTTTCATCACCATTTTAATAGTGTTTTCTTATGAGACTTTTACTGATAATTGTTTGCGATCCCTATGGTTTGATTAACTAAATTAATTTCAATTATTTTTAATACATTTTAATGTAAATTGTTACTATAGATTAAGTTTTTAATATTATTAATATTTTCCTTTTATGCATCATGTTTAAATTTTTTTTAACATAATACTTCTCTCTTCTATAATTATTTTATATATTATTTGTAAATTGCAATCATAATTAATCAATAGAAAATACAATTTTAATTAGATTATTTTTATTAAATTCTATTAAATTTTATGACTATGCAAATTAAATTTTTGTAGTGTTTTTAACATTTTAACATTACTTTTCCAATTTTTTTTAGTAATTATATATCAATTTGAATTTTTATTTCAATACTTCATTTTTCAAAAATAAAATTCTTTGTACTATTTTTAAATTATAACGTAATGAAACATTAGATGATAGAAATAATAAATTAATTTAACTATCTTTCATTATGTTTTAAAAATTGTCATTACAAGTGTAGGCAGCGGGATTTAACGCGCGCCCAAGTGTTTGGCAACTACGGCACTATATGAGCTTGAGGCCCATTAGAAAATACGATATAGATTTTGGGTCTATCCAAAGATGGAGTCACCACCCGAATAAAAGTCGGGACACACTGTACAACAACTGGATCCCACAGAGGTTTCCAGAAGCCATCATCAGAGATCGGGTTCGAAAACTGGTTATGAGCATTTGAATGCTCACCCAACCTTGCGGTTGGCCTCCGTTTGTGTTTTACATTTTATTACCATTTAAATATTTAATTATTTCCTCATTTACCACACGTAATAAAATTGCCTTCAGATAATTGCCAAGTTTTATAATCAAGTCTGAGTTTGCACGTTAGTCCAGTTTCATGTTTTTAAGTCCCAACGTTCACCAAAAATAAAATAAATAATAATTACAACCATACATTCAGAAACGAAAGGGGGGAAGGGATTAAGGATTACAATGCTTTTTAGCTAAATAAATGAATAATATACAGAAAATAAACCAAACATATACCGAAAATAAACTAATAAAATAACATAAAAGTGGCAATGTACAAGGGATAACTAGCAAAAGTGACTACTCGATGACAGAAATCATCAAGTAATTCTTGCAAATAACACTTAGTTAGTCCTTCTTTTCAAGAAAAAAAATGAAATCATATATAACGATACTTACAAAAAGGCTCTATAAAAAAGGGGTTTTCACATTATGAACTAAATAAAGTATCAAACAATCAAGATTAAACATCATCATGCAATGTTACAGACATGTTTAAGGCCAAGAGAGGACATACTAAAGTAGACGTCATGACAAACGTTAATAAAAAAAAAATAGAAAGCAGGCTAATTCTGTCAATGTGGCAATCACCTCATTGATGAGGCGATCGCTTCATTAAGATGAGGCGACCACCTCATTGATGAGGCAACGCCTCATCAACAAAGGCTCCTAATATTCCAGAGGCAAAAAAACATAAAACACAAATAAACAAAAAGGAAAAGAAACTTCATAGGGGCCTGTTAATGGGGCGATGAGGCTGAAACCGATTCTTACATGCTTAAACTTCTACTCTAAGTAACAAAACATGCATATACACACTCTATAATCATTAAACTACAACTACGTACAAAAGTATTCAAACATCACATTAATGGAGTGGGATATTGAGCAAGATAAGCTAAAAATACCTCAAATATACTAATGGCTTAGCTATGCACAAGCAAGAACACACAAAATGATGAACATGTCAAGTTTAAGTGCAGGTTTTATACCAAAATGAGAGGCTTTCAGAGATGTTTTGGTTGAGATCCTTACTAGGATGTGATCTCTACCTTTGACATAAGCTTCTTCCTTCTTCTCTTGGAAAATAGTGGACCTCCTTGCTTCAATCTACCCCCATTCTCAAGGACATTTTTTTTATCTTTTCTCTCTGTGTCTTTTCTTTCTTCTCCCAGAGCTCTTCCTTCTTTTCTCACCAACCTCCTCCCTCTTTTTCTCTCTTTTTTCCTCTTTTATTCCTTAGCTTTCCCATGCCCCTAAGCCTTCTAGCCCATCATGAGCTTTCATAGCCTTTTTTTCTTCCCCAAAAATCTTTTTCTCATGCCAAAAGCAGGTTTGGAGAGTGGGGCCCACACCACTTGACCGTTATGATTGCAGCTGCAAGTGGGCTGCCATAAAGGCGGCACCTCATCGATGAGGCGATCGCCTCATTACATTGAGGTGATGCCTTTTTTGGCTCGGGCCTGCGTTAGGCTAGGCGGGCTTGGGCTAAATTTGGATAGTTGGGCTCGATTTTAGGTTTTTCAGGCTTTGGATTTTCAAGTCCACTTTCCACTAGAGATTTAGGCTTCATTCTCATGTCCAAGTTTCATATTCTCATCATTGGGCTTGACAACGGGCTGGTCAAATTAAGCAACCCTAATTTGTCCTATAACACAGGCCAACCGAATCGGGTGTCTATAGTTTACCCCTTGATTTTTCAGAAAATCAAATGCATGCAATGATAATTTTTTAAAAAATCATATGCACAACAACAAACAAATAATAAAGTAAAAAGAACATACCTGACCCTCAAGTTTCACCCGAGAGATGAATCTTTCAATTTTGAAGCGTGACCGTGGTCCTCGGGTTTTCCTGGCCCAATCAGCCACTCATTAATATTTGATAAAGAAATTTGGAAACTGTCGACGTCGGGTTTTCCTGGTCCGATCCTTACAACACTGGAATTTGATTCTCGGGTTTTCCTGGCCCGATCCTCGCAATAATGAAACTTGATTCTCAGGTTTTCCTGGCCCGATCATCACTGGGGAAGTGGTTTTCAGATTTTTCTAGTCTAATTATCACTCCTCTAAGGATATAGACTTTCGGGTTTTCCTGGCCCAGTTGTCCTTCACTTTTGACTTCGGGGATACTACCCGAATAATCATCTCGATCCTTTGAGCTTCAGGGATTCAAACCCGAACAGCCCTATCCTTGAGCTTCAAGGATTCAAACCCAAACAACCCTCTCTTTTCAGGCTTCAGGGGTTCAAATCCGAACAGCCCTCTCCTTGAGCTTCGGGGATTCAAACCCGAATAGCCCTTTCTTTTCAATGTGGGTTTTCCTGGCCCAATTCTATAGAAACTTTATCTCAAAAATCCATACTCTGAATTTTGTCTCCTTAGTATGCGGCACTAATTTCCATCCATCATTTTCCACACTCTTTTTTTTAAGGAATCCCCCATACCCTTACTTGCTATATAAAAACAACTTTTCCCTTGTCTTTTTCTCTTTTACTTTTTGTCACTTCTCTTTTCCCCTTTCCTCCTCTTTACACTTTTTGTACTCCCTGCAACTTTCCTCCCTTTTTAGTCAATGGAGAATGAGAGAACACTGTCTATGCCCAAGTGGGATCATATTCCGCCTCCTATTAGCACCTCTAGGAGTCTGAGATTGACCCGTAGGGACTCGATTCCTCTTCTGGCAGATCTAGGGTCTCACATTTGTTCTTTTGCATCAAGAGAGGTTAGTACCCTGAAATTCCCTGTAAAATTATATTGTGTTAGTGATTAATCTTGCATAACTATCATTTTAGAGCCTTATTGTCACGACCCAAAACAGGGGCCATGACCGGCGCTAGGGAACGAGAATTCTTTCGAATCCGGAACCCGTAGCAAGCCTAAAATAAAATAAAACATGCAATAGTAATAATAACAACACAATTAAATTAAATACTGTGCAGCGGAATAAAATCATAAATATAAAAATAATAATCCACCACGGGATTTAAATTAAATCCATATCTCATATATAAATAAATCCTTTAATACAAGTTTCAGTTCAAATTCTTAAAATACATAACTCACACAAATACAATACATAAAACCCATAATTATTTACAACTACTGCAGTGTCTAGATTATAAAAATAAAACTCAAGACTCAGATAAGTAGTTTACATAAAGAAGCCGGCGCGGAAGAAATTCGGCGCACAGGCCTGCTACTGAGGTCTAAAGAAGATGACTCTCCTGAAAAATAGTTAACGGAGGGGAGTCAGACCTCACTGAGTGAATTACTATAATATATATACATGCATACTAAATGACAATGCAAACAATCAACAGTATATATCTAATATGTATATATACAGGCAAATACACACAGATGCTGTAAAATCATTTTATATATTTCATTAAAAATCATCGTTTATGAAGGATCAAATAGAACATTAGAAAATCGCAACCTTAAAACAGTGTTAGACAACACTCTAGCCATACAGGCTCACTTATTCCAAATATGGTCACTTGATCCATTTGGACAGTAGACTGGCCCTGAGACACTAAGTCAACCGAGCTCCAACAGTCTGACTGTCAGTGTGATTGGCCCCAAGACACTTGGTCAACCGAGCTCCAACAATCACACTCCCAAATCATTTCTCACACATCAAATAATCAAATCTCATTAATATCCTCAAACAGGTTAGTAATATAGCCTAAATGCTATAAGCGTACCGGTACGTACTCGGTCCTAGTGCTGCCCACTAGGTAGCACGTTCTATTGATATCCTTCATTATTAAATATAAAGCATACATTCATAAAAGTAAATAATGCATGAATTGAATAAAATAACCACATAAACTATATATATACACTAGAAATATACCAAAAGTAAACCAGGTATATTTCGAGTATATATACGTCAAATAAATCCAATATAATTGTAAAATAAACTAAATATATATTTAAAAACATTTTAGATATAAATGTTTAATAACGCATGCATAAAATTTAAAATATACCAAAAATATACTAAAGATAAACCAAAATAAACTAAAAATAAATTTAAGTAATAATTGAACTATTTATGCATAATTAATCAAAATAAAACATATATTTCTAAATCATGCACCCTAAAGCATATATATATATAGAATAGTAACTCACACTTAGTGCGCTCCTCGAGATGGATCCGACGGGCCTGGTCCACTAGGCCTCAGTCTCGGTGCAACTAAACATACAAAAATAACAGACATCAGAATAAACCTAACAGAAAATCCTAGAAACTCGATCTAGAATATTGGACACAGAATCAAAATTAGGGTTTGACCGGACATCACGTTTTACGAGAATTCTACCAAAAATTCGACAGAACCTCCCCTGTAAAACGGACATCTCTCTACTCAAAGAGTAGAGTCGGCCCTGCAAAGAAACACACTTCAAAAAACAGGAATAAAAACATATCCACAACCCCTCGGTCGGACTCCAAACTAGAGTTTACCGACCGAGGTCCACAATCACAGAATAATATAAAAATACCAAAAATACCCTTATATCACAGAAATACATTTTATAAGTAGAAATTACGTAATTAACCCTAAAACACATTAAAAACTGATAAAAACTCATTTTATTAGAAAAATCGTATATTATATATATAATTGAAAATAATTCACGAAAAATAGTTTTAATTAGTTAAAAATACTAAATAATTTGTAGAAATCATTTTTATACCTTAAATAGCTATTAAAATCAATTTAATTACATTTTTTGTCAATATAGGGTAAAATTACCAAAATACCCCTATATATATATAAATATACTAAAATTCATTCAAAAATTCACCAAAAATAGTATAATTATCCAAAATTAATTTTCTCCACATATTTATCAATAATATCAATAATTAAACTCAATTAAATAATTAATTTCAATTAAAAACACAATTAACCTAATTTTCCAAAAATTACATAAACTAATTAAATTCAAAATAAATACATACAAATTCATAAAAATTCCAAATAAATTTCTATAATTCATTTCAACACCTATATTTATCATAAAACACAATTTCATAATTAATTTAATTAATTTTTGAAAATTAGAAAATAATATTAAAATATTCAAAAATACCCAAAAATCAAAATAATCTTAAAAAATTCTATAAAAATTCATACATGAAGATCAAGCTACTAGGATCAACATTTGTTAAGGGACTTTTCATGAATCAATCAATTCGAAGTTCAAAAAAATCAAGAACCCTAAAATGGCCGAATTGCAAAAATCAAAACCTAAACAAATCTAGACCATTTTAAGTAAAAAAAAGCTTGGAATCACACTCAACGGAGCTCAAGGAGAAGAAAGAGACCGGCGGTGTCGAAAATGGTGGCCGGAAACGTCGTGAACGACAGTGAGAAAGAATTCGGCTTCTCCGGCCAAAATAAGCTTCACGACGCTGGAAAGGGGCTCTGCAAGCGGCGGAACGGCTGGAGGAAGGAGGTGGCACGCCGGGAGGCACACCAACGGTGAGGAAACGGGATGACAGTGGCTGGATTCGCGTGAGGGAGGTGATCGGGAGTTTGGGAGCTTCGAGTGGCGCAATGGTAAATAACTCAAACTTTATAATTTTGTTTAATATTAAATGTATATGTATATATATATACTTTACACTATATATTAAAATAATATAAAATCACACACATTAAATATACACCACACACATATAATTTAATATTTTAATAATTTATATACTACATAAAAATAATAAAAATAATTAAATAACAATAAAACTAATTAATAAATAATAAAATATTATGGTAATTAATTAAACCCTAGTTAAATAAATAAATACACACATGTGCTTTATTTGGTACTTTAAAAATATATATGAGTTCATGCAATTATGGAAATCTATTTAAAATAATTAATAATAAATAATTTACGTGAAAATTTCCCCGAAAATAGTATTCTCGGGAAAATTTTACGTAAAGCACTTAAAATAATATACAATAAATAAAATAAGTTTTAAATACATATCAACTCGTAAAAATATCATAATTATATACAAAATTATTAACACTGCATATCCCGATGCGGTATTAAAATATTTAAAAACACGGGATATTACACTTTTTTAATCAAACAAATATGAAATTTGTGTTTTAATTGTTAAAAATTGGGAATTGTCCTTATCTGCACCTCACAGAGGCGATCGCCTCTTCGATGAGGCGATTGTCTCATTGATAAGGCAATCGCCTCATCGATGAGATGATCAGCTTCTGTGAAGAGGCGATTGCCTGTCGCCCCTTCACATATCCGATCGCCTCTTCAATGAGGCAATTGCCTCTGTGATGAGGCGATCGCTTCATCAACAGGAGTGAACTGAGCTATTTACATGTACATTCATTCTGAATTTCTCCCTGAAGCCGCAACAATGCATAAATTTTACTTCTCTATCTCTTTATTTGCAGCATGATGCTCAGACATTCAAGGGTGCCGGGAATTTCCATGGTGCTCGGGTCTTTTATAGTGATTTGATCGATGAGCAGAGGGACTGGATTCAGGAGATAAGGTTCGAGGACTTTATACTCTCGCTTCCATCTGAGTAGGGGCGCACGGGTTACCAGCCACTACATGCCCTGATGGAGAGGTAGTTTGATATGACCCATACTTTTCACCTCCCATTTTATGAGCTCACTCTAGACCCAGTATCATTTGCTGCTATCACGGGGATTGCTTGCACTGGGGATCCTGTTCCCTTTGATACGAGTCTACATGAGCTATCTCCGGACAAGGCTATATATATCGAGTGACTTTTGGGGATGACTCCTGACATGAAAGGGACTCATACCCTTAAGTTGGACTCGATCAGGAGTTTCTACATCCGGGATTTGGCCGCAGTGATGATCTCTCCCTATGAGATTGACCAGGTGGTGAGGGATTTTTTACTTTCCCTGCTCGATACCACCTTCTTCATCGACACCGCCAGTTCCATCGATATGATGTTCCTACCGGCCCTTCGGGATCTTGACCAAATTCCCATATTCGATTGTGGTAGCTGCACCCTGGCATACTTGTACCGAAGCATAGACGAGGTGGTCCGAGGGGTTAGGAGATTCTGCGGCTTTTGGCAAGCTGTTTTGGTGCGTTATGATCCCTTTTTTCCTTTATCTTGTTCTAACCCCCATTACTTACATCAATTTTCTCAACTTCTCTTATTTTGTTTTTCCAGGTCTGGGCTTTTGAGCTAGAGTTTCTTGTGGGCGTTACATAAGTGGGAGATCACTTCTCGGCCCTCAGCAGGTGGGGCATTAGCTGCATCGTGAAGAGACACCTTGCACGAGTTCACATCCACAGGCAGCACATGAACTCTCTAACACAGGATGCGGTACCTGTAAAGCACAAACCTACTTATTAGTAAATTATTCATATTAAATTTACTTACATACTGACATCTCCCTTTTTTCTGTAGATTCGGAATGACTTGTGGGTGCCTAAGGACACTTGGACCATTGAGATGACTCGCTCCAAGCCTTTAGCCCGGAAAAGGGCACTCCTTTGTATCCCTGGATATCGAGCTTGGTATTTGGGAGACCGGGTCCTGAAATGGAGAGCAAGTGTTAAAGCTAGGCGGGTCCCCAGGTCCCCTCCTGACAGTATGCTTTGGGCTCATGAGCTGGAGGGCGATAACCTCACTCAAGCTGTTACGGGCTCACCAACTATGGATCACACAGTTCATGTGAAGAGTCGGTATGCAGAGTTCATTCGTACCCACCTTCTGCTGACGATCCCCTTCCAGGCCGCTTCTACCTCTCATGTATGTCCTCATCAGTTTCCCTTTTTTTGTAAATCAATTGCTTTCTTAACATGTTCCCCCCTATTTTTATCTTCAAGCTGCACCTATTAGGCCTGTGGCCCCGGTTAGGTCCCGAGTGTGGGAGAGAGAGCCCTTGAGGCGTCGATTGAATCTAGGCAGGGAGGAGACTTTTATGGCTAGCGAGGAAGCTAGGCCGACTACTGCCCTCGGTTCTGAGTTTGTCCCAGGCAGCTTCATTCATATCCTCGACCTTCTAGCTCGATGTTGGGTTCCTCCTGGAGAGTTGTTACGCCAGTTCTTGACTTTGGATGAGGACTTGACCCTTGCATGCACCCCTGGTGGTGCTACTCATGTAAGTCCATTTCCTGACCTGCTTTCATTATGATTCTCAAACCAAGCGTTAGCTCCAAAATTTACTCCAATTATGCAGATTTTGCTGGAGTAGGGCCTATGTATGTATCGCATTATATAGGCCCAGAGAGACTATATGATGGAGGTCACCCAGCAGTGGAGGGTAAGAACCTTTTTATTTTCTACATGTATGCATGCTTACATGGTTTACTAACCTGTAATTTGTCTGAATAGGATCAGGATGAGGCTAGCAGGGTGAGGATCGCCACTCTTGAGCGTTAGATTAATGTGTTCTAAATTGATAAGGATGATGAGGATGACGATAGGAGTGGCAGCAGTGCAGGAGGAGAGGCTGACCCCGAGGGTATTGGATCGGATGCTTGATGTTCCGTGGTTAAAACTTGTGTAGTCTTTGAATAATGAATAAAAATTTTGATTTTTGATTTTATAGACAGAAAGTTTACAGAATTCGTCATTTTCCTCTATTAAATTCATTTGTTTTTCTTTTCTCATTTATTCACATATGAGTTAATTTTAATGTTTGCATACGTAACTGTCCCGCTATATTCAGATGGCACCTGTTTAAACTGTGTGATTCGAAGAAGCACAATCGGCCCATACTGCTGATGAGGCGATCGCCTCATTGATCTCTGGTGAAGAGGTGATTGCATCATTGATGAGGCGATGCCTCATTGATAAGGCGATCACCTCAGCAGTAGGAGGTCTTACCCTTATAAAAACCCACATTCTTGTGTTTGACCTAATTCTAGAGTTCCCTCCACCCCTAACCTCCTGTTTCTCTCTCTAGGCACCTCTGAAAAGCCACAAACATGATAGAATAAAGTCTGAGGCCCCTACAATTGATTTTGAAAAGTTTACACAATAAATCTTGGGCAAGGTTAAAGCCATTTCACCTTTCGGTCTTCAAATCACTTCACACTAGGAGAATCAATTTCCTTTTTCTCCATACCATGGTTTAATTTTGGGATCCCCATAAACACATTTTCTGGTTCAACATAACATAAATATGTCCCCTGCCGGAGGAATTCAAGGTAATTCTTGGCCATTATACAGACTTTACCTGCCGGCTTGCGATTCCTGTCCTTGAAAACTCGGATTCTTACTCTATTTAGCAACAAATGGCGCGTATGTTCAACCTTCCACCTCGATCTTCTTTTCACTGTATCTCCGACTTGGAAATCAAACTAGATTCCTTCCTCGAGGTCACCATGAATGTGGACAAAGAAGAAAGTTATTGGCCCTGCATGTTAGCCCTCTATTTGTATGCTCAATTTCTGCTGGTCTCTCCCTCAGGGCACTGTGATACGAAGATCCTTTCCATCCTCGATCAAGTGGAGTCAGGGTTCAATCCCTTCCCTCTTATCTTAGCAAAAACTATCATCGGATTTGATGACTTCATGAAGACACGATGATTCTCAGGAAGTCCATTCCTGTTGGAAGTAAGTTTCCTGTTGTCCCTTCCTTAACTTCCAACTGTCATACTATTTGTATTTAATCATTTGCAATCCCGCATATATGGTTTTATGAAAAGTTGAGCCTGATCGAACCTCTTTAAGATGTCAGACATTACCAGGCCAAGCATTATCGAACAAGAAAACTACATCCCATCCGTGCAGACATTCATGGCTGGCTGTCAACATTTCCTAATACACTGATCCGAAGGATGTGCCCCTGGTGAGGATTGCAGCATTTAACCATTCGGTCTTATACATATTGCATCCCGGTTGCTGGTCTCCATTTTGCCACTTTCTACAATCCAGCCCGCCTCTACCGCTAATATGGTCATAAACAACTGATTGTGGAGCATGTTCACAAGTTCGAGCCAGGGCCGCTTTCTCAAAATTTCCTGGACCACCTGGTGGCAACTTGGCCTCGAAGAGTCATCAAAAGGAATTTAAGCTATGACGGTGATCAGATTACCGATAATCATTACAAAGCGTGGGTTTGTTTACAACATACAAAAAGAGATGAGTTTATTAAATATAAAAGGACAAGAGAGTTACAGATGTTAAGTTCATAGGGTAGGCAACAAAAGAAGAGAAAATAAAATTAGCTCATGAAATAAAGTCGTCATTTCCCCTTTTGTTAAAAGTAATTTCCCTTTTGTACTAGTTAAACGGCTTATAATGGAAACATTATGCAATGTTTAATGATAATCAAAGCAATCTGCTTCATTTCATTTAAGCACAAAAACACATATACACTTCAAGTTACTAGTCGGCTTGCCCTTGTAAGTTTTTTGACTAATCATTTTGCGCCTCTCTCTCCCCTTTTATATGTCCTTAACTTTTGCCTGGTCACCACTTTTGAGGTTTTCAGTCCAGTAAGACTTTTTTTCTCTTTTTTTTTATTTAGTCTCTAACTTTTACCCAGACAACCTCTTTTTGAGGTTTTCTCCCTAGCGAGACTTTTTACAGAAAGTATTTCTTGAGCTTGTCTAGGTTGATGGGTTCTTTGAACTCGTTCCCCTCCATGTCAGACAGAATGATAGCTCCTTTTGAACATAATTTCTTTACTAGATACTGTCCCTCCCAGTTGGGCTTAAACTTTCCTAGAGGATCGGTCATGATTGACCTTGTAAGTTTCAACACCAAATCCCCTTCTCGAATCTTTCCTGGCTTGATTTTCCTATTATAGGCACAAGCTATTATTTTCTGGTACAGCTAAGAATGATACATAGCCTTTATCCTCTTTTCATCTAGCAATGACAATTGAGCCAACCGACTTTCGATCTGCTGATACTCAGGGAGTTTAGATTCCAAAAGGACTCTCATTGACCTTATCTCAACCTTCACCAGTAAGACAACCTCACAACCACAAACCAAAGAGTACGGAGTGGCTCATGTCGAAGTTCTAGCAGTAGTTCGGTACCCCCACAATGTGAATTGTAAGTAATCGACCCAATCTTGGTAATTTTCTAGCATCCTAGCCAAGATCTTTTTTACATTCTTATTTACTGCTTCCATTGCCCCGTTTGCCTATGGCCTATACGGAGATAAACTATGGTGCTCTATAATCTTTCAATAATATGGTCGTTTCTGCCTAAAATTGAACGCCATTGTCTGTAACTATGTGGTGCGGCAATCCATATCTACAGATTATATTCTTTTCGATGAACTTCGACCCCATGGTAGCATAGGATTAGGCTTCAACATATTTGGAGAAGTAGTCGATAGCCATAATGATATACTGATGGCCATTAGTTGCTTTTGGCTTTACCTCTCCTATGATGTTAATCCCCCATATAGCAAACGGCCAAAGAGAAGTCATTCCTTGAAGCTCCATAGATGATAGGTGGTTAACATCACCATATGTTTGACAATTGTGACATTTCTTCATAAATCCAATACAATCTGCTTCCATGGTGAGCCAATAGTACCCCTGGTGGGCTATTTTCTTTACCAAGATAGTCCCATTCATGTGTGGCCCACACACCCCTTCATGAATTGCTACCATAAGCTTCCGACCTTCATCCTTATCAACATACCTGAGGTGTACCCCGGCTGGCATCCTCTTGTATAACATCCCATTGTGGCTTATAAATTGTTGAGACAACATTTGTAAGGATACCTTTTCTTTCTTATCAGTGTCATCCAGAAATTACCCAGTTTCTAGATACCTTTTTAAATCATAGAACTAAGGTTTCTCATTGGCATCAACTGGCGTTACTCTCACCTCTTCGTAACAGGGGGCTCGAGACTTTGTGAGAATTAAAGGCTTGGCCTCTGATTGTTTCCCACTTTCCCATATGGAGGCCAGTATGGCTAGGGCGTTAGCTACCTGGTTTCCTTTCCTTGGCAAATGGACAAATTTACACTGAGTGATGGAGCACAGGATAGTGGTCAAGGATTCCCAGTACAACCATAATCTGTCTTCTTTTATCTTTCATTCTTTGGTGGCTTATTTTATAACTAGCATAGAATCCCCATAGACCATAACATCTTCTGACCCCGCGATACGCAATGCTTCTAAACCGAAGATGCAGGCTTCGTACTCTGCTTGGTTATTGGTTGCTTCAAACTCGAGTCTTTTTGCCATCAGGATCATTTCTCCTTCTGGTGTAACCAAAATTACCCCTATTCTGACCCCTTTGTTATTGACAGCTCTGTCAAAGTACATCTCCTAACTTTGTATCTTTATTGCCCCTAGATGCTGGTCAAGGAATTCTAACTTCCATTCTCAGTCATCATCCATTGGGCTTTATGCCAAGAAGTCTGCTACTGCTCTTCCTTTCACTGTCTTTTTGGCCATATACTCTATGTCAAATTCTGTGAGCAAAATGAGCCACCTAGCCAATTTTCTTGTAAGAGACGGGGTCTATTAGAGGTACCTGAGGGGATCATATTTAGAAACTGTCTGCACTTTGTAAGACTGGAAGTAGTGTTGGAGCTTTTTTATTGCCTAAAGCACTACTAAACAAGTTTTCTCCAATAAACTATAAGTAGCTTCATACGGTAGAAGCTTTTTACTCTGGTAATATATAGTATGTTCTATCTTCCTTTCACCTTTCTGTGCTAACATTGCCCCTATTGCATCCTTTTCAATTGCCAGATACAAGATTAAGGCTTTACCCAGTCTCGACAGTTGTAAGACAGGGGGATTCATCAGATAATCCTTGATAGTTTTAAAAGCTTATTAACATCTTTTGTCCCACATAATAGGTTGGTCTTTCTTTAGGAACTTAAAGATGGGATTATAGAAGGCCGTTAGTTTGGCTATAAACCTGCTGATATACTGTAAATGCCCCAGAAACCCTCAGACCTCTTTTTCATTCTTTGGTACCGGCATATCCCTAATTACTTAAATCTTATCTGGGTCGACCTCTATTCCTTTCTGGTTGACAATGTGTCCTAATAGTTTGCCAGATGTAACCCTAAAAACACACTTCTTTGGGTTCAGTTTAAGATTAGACCTTTCTGCTATGACCAAAAACTTGTCTAGTGCTTTGAAATGCCCCTCCCTGGTTGCAGACTTCACCATCATATCATCCACATACACTTCCATCTCTTTATGGATAATGTCATATAGTAAGGCAGTCGCCATCCTTTGATAAGTGGCCCTTGCATTCTTCAACCCGAAGGGCATCACTTGGTAACAGTACGCGTCCCATTCGGAGATGAATGATGTTTTACTACTGCCATCATGATTTGATTGTATCTCGAAAATCCATCCATAAAAGAGTACATTGCGTTGGAAGTTGCACTATCAATTAATGTATCGATATGCGGTAGCGGGAAGTCATCCTTGGGGCAGGCTTTATTCAAATCTCGATAGTCGACACACACTCTAACCCTTCCATCCTTTTTAGGAACTAAAACTATATTTGCTAACCACTTAGTGTCCTCTACCGCTTCTAAGAACTTTACCTTTAGCTGCTTTTTGACTTCTTCCTTAACCAAGAGAGCCCATTCTGGCTTTAACCTCCTTTGCTTTTGCTTTATTGGAGCTATGTGAGTGTATGTGGGGATCCTGTGCTATGAGATTTCCTTGTCGATTCTAGGCATGTCTTCATAACCCCAAACAAATACTTTCTGTCTCTTTTTTAAGATTTCTTCCATTTTTCCTCTCTCACCATGAATTAAACCAGAAGCAAACAATATATTTTTAGGATTATCATCTGTGCCCAAATTAAATGATTCAGTTTGCATGGAATTAATGTCAAACATATGCATGAAATGATCATCACAAATAGAATAACCATTAGGAAACACATCACACAAATAAGCAAATTCAGATTTCATTGCATTCACTTTTGAAAAGAAAAGATCGTCAGTTTCAAATAGAGAAGTAAGACAAACATCAAAGTCATTATAAAAGGTATCTATGATAGAATTGAGGATGTAGGTCTCAAAATCGAATTCTTTGCTTTGATTATCAATGCCTTTCTGCTCTGAAGTAGCTTCATCTTCTTTAAACTCCTCTTTAGCCAGTACCAGCTCCTCAGTAAGGGCTTTTTTGATAGTGACTTCCCCAGTTTTTTTCATAAATTCAGCAAAAATCTTGAACCCCCGGATAACTTTCCCAGCCACCAGGAGAGGTTCTAGAGTCCTGCTGTATGGGTGCCCGGTGCCTTCCTTTACAAAGATTTCCCATTGAGTTTTCTTTTTAGCCATGGTCTCCTTTTCCTTTTCTTCAGACTAGTCCCACATACTTATCTCTTTCCCAGCTCCGTCAGTCTTTTTGAACCTTAACCCGTGCTTCAAAATAGGTACTTTATTTCCCATAAACTCTGAAGGACCGCTCTGATTTTTCCCTAATCATATGCCGAGTAAAAATTTCATATTGTGCATCATTCATAGAACCTTTTCATCCATCTCATCCTCATAGATCACACAGACTTCAAAACTAGAACTAAAGGAGATCTCCTTAGGGATTAACTTTAGTGCGGCTATGGCGACTTCAATTTCGGCTGTGGAAACTTAATCTTTTGATGAAAAATGGATGGAACGCCACCCAGAGGGTGAAACCATGGCCTCCCTAATAAAATGGCAAATGTTACCAGGATATCAATCACATGCAGGTCAACTTAGACTTCTATAGGCCTTGTTTTTACTAATGCCCTGAAAGTTCCCTCCACAGATCTCTTGGAGTCATTGTAAGTCTTGATAACTACCTCAGAAGGCTTTAGGTTAGCTATCGTCAACCCTAGCTTTGGCAGAATCTTCAGTGGACACACATTGATAGCAGAACCATTATCAACCATCACACAGCAGGTCATCTTCCCTTTTACCTCATCTTTGATAAACAAAGCTTTGTGGTGATCCCTCCCTTCCATAGGCAAATCGTCATTGGAAAATGTTATCATTCCTTGAGGAGTTTCCATTAGTGACTAGACCATCTGTTCTGGAGTGGAATTAATAGAAATCTTTCTCTAATCTAGTGCCAAGACCAGGGCTTCCCTGTGATCCTTGGAATGCATAAGTAACTCCCAAATATTAGAAATGGTCTCTTTGCTTTGTTTTACCTCCTTTCCCTTTGCTGCACATCCTACCTTTTTGGGTTCAGACCCAATAACCCCAGGTTCCCTTTTCTTTTCTTTGACTTTCCTCACAGGCTAACTTGGCTCATTCCTCTCATTGTCCCATAAGTCATCTCATTCTCTGCTTTCATCATCGAAACTCTATATGTCCAAGACTTATACCTGTAACTCCGTGGGTTGTTTGCTTGGTTTTAGGTTTTCAGGTTTGGTTTGTTGGGAACTGTGAGAGACATCAATGAAAGAGTTTAGGACTTGCTTTTCTATTAGGCCAGAGTTGACCATCAGAATGGGTGGGTTAGGAGGTGGTACATTTCGGTAATTGGGTAATGGGTTGGTTTGAGTGTTTAGTTTTTTATTTTTTGGGTCGATAATTTTGTTTGAGTCTATTAAATCTTGGATTTCATGCTTTAACTGGGCACAGCTGTCTGTGTCATGCATAATGGTCTAATGAAATTTATAGAAAAGCTTTGGGTTAGCTCCAGGCAAGGGTTGTTGTGAAGGTAAAGGTCGTAGCAGGTTCTTCTTAATGAGCTTATCGAGGACTTTGGACTTAGGATGTCCCAGATTTAAAAATCTCTGAGGCTGTCTAACTGTACTGACTTGTACATTGCTACTCAGTGACCGAATAACATGAATTTGAATGTTACTGCTTGAGCTAGCCCCCTCTTTGCCCCCAGATCCTCTTCCAAAGAATTTCTTCTCTTGAGGCAAATCTGATTCTTTTTGGACCCTAAATCTATATAATTCTTCAAAATTCTTGATCCCTAAATCCCTCAATTTCCAAGACAATGTGGGAACACACCATTCTATTGCCAAGACCAATTGGTCAGACTCAGCAGGCCTATGCCTCATCAAGGATAACTTTACCCTCCAATGAGTCAGGTAATAAACAAAAGGCTCGTTAAAGTCCTGTTTGGTATTTTACAGATCTCTCAAGGACACCTTTAGTTGAACGTTAAGACCATATTGCTTGACAAAAGCAACACATAATTCTTTCCAATCTTACTAAACATGTGGTTCTAATGTGTAATACCAACTAATCGGTGCTCCCTCTAATGAAATAGGGAATTGCTTGACAATTTGGCTCTCAGTTAGCTCAGTAGCCTTCATGTATGTTACATATTGCTTCAAATGCAAATGAGGATCCTCAGCACCAGTATTCTTCTTCATGTCTGGAATTTAAACTTACGAGGTAGCGGTTCATCACCCTTTTCCAAATTTAAATCATAATCTAGAGGAGCGACCATACCCTTCTCCTTCATCATCACCTGCATCTGATTCATCACTCTGGTCATATTCTTAGCCCACTCGGTCTGACCCATATCCTCAGCTGGGATGACATTTCTTTGACTATCACATCATCTTCTTCCCTTCCTCTAATCGTTATTTCCTCATCGAGATCCACCGAATCGATTGGCAGTGCATTGGGTGGTTGTGCTGGCTGACTCTCTCTGATAAGCTTAGCAATCTCCCCCATCATTTCTCTCATCATAGCCCGGGTTTTTGTCATTACTTCCTCTTTCCACCGTGCCCTAAATGCTTCTGGATCAAACCTTCCTGCCATTCCTAATTCTGAATTTCTGACCAAACGACTTGAACTAGCTCGGACCCACCCCGCTAAGCTTGAAGGATCTATAGTGCTGCAAAATAATAGGTTAGAATGATGCATGATATGCAAGTCTATTTTATTTAAAAATTTAAGAAATAAGAGGTCACACACAAAAGATATACAAGATCAAAGCATGGAACTTAAACGTGCAAATTTTCACCCTTATTTCTCCCACACACATATTCAATGGCGAGTATCTTGTCCTAGGATTTTTGGCCTGGGTTTTAATTATCAGCGGGGGATAATAAAACCTACGTATGCAAGAAAAATCTCAAAATGATTCAGAAAAGTAATGGTTCTTTTAAATAAAGCGCAAGTCCACTTTCTATGAGCCAAGATCCTTAGCACCATAAACTTACTTTTCAAGGCCCATTTGAAATGGGTTATGAGTAGGCATGAGAGGCCTTTGTTGACTAGCTTATTTATAATGGGCTTTGGTTGGACATGAGGGCCCATTTTATTTCGGACTGCTTATTGATAGGCTTAAGATTTATTTTAAGGGTCCATTATATGGCATAATACACATGCATGTGGGAAAATTCCTAAGGATAGTTGCTAGGTCATTATATGGGCTTAAGTCTTGGGTAAAAAGGCTTCGACTCCCACAATGATATACATCCATATACATCTCCCCACTCAAGGGTCAAACAACGCGGATTAGTACGTGTCGTGAGTGACAATAATCAAATATTCCACCACTAGGTTTGAGTGAAACGTAGGTAGCGAAGTACTAACTATTGTCGGGTTCGGGACTGAAGTGCTCATTGTGTGTAAAATGTGTAGTGAATGCATAAATGCAAGAAGAAATAAGAAAATAACCACACGTAATAAAATTACCTTCGGATAATTGCCAAGTTGTATAATTAAGTTCGAGTTTGCACGTTAGTCCAGTTTCATGCTTTTAAGTCCCAACTTTCACCAAAAATAAAATAAATAATAATTACAATCATACATTCCAAAACGAAAGGGGGGAAGGGATTAAGGATTACAACACTTTTTAGCTAAATAAACGAATAATATACAAAAAATAAACCAAGCATATACCGAAAATAAACCAATAAAATAACATAAAAGCGACAATGTACAAGGGATAACTAGCAAAAGTGACTACTTGATGACAGAAATCATCAAGTAATTCCTGCAAATAACACATAGTTAGTCCTTCTTTTCAAGAAAAAAAATGAAATCATATATAACGATACTTACAAAAAGGCTCTATAAAAAGGGGATTTTCACATTATGAACTAAATAAAGTATCAAACAATCAATATTAAACATCATCATGCAATGATACAGACATGTTTAAGGCCAAGAGAGGACATACCAAAGCAGACGTCATGACAAACATTAATAAAAAATGAAACAGGAAGCAGGCTAATTCTGTCAATGTGGCAATCACCTCATTGATGAGGCGACCGCTTCATTGAGATGAGGCGACCACCTCATTGATGAGGCAACGCCTCATCAATAGAGGCTCCTAATATTCTAAAGGCAAAAAAACATAAAACACACATAAACAAAAGGGGAAAGAAACTTCATGGGGGCCTGTTAATGATAAGGCGATCGCCTCATTGACAGAGGCGTCACCTGGTCAGGAGGCTGAAATTGACTCTCACACGCTTAAACTTCTACTCTAAGTAATAAAACATGTATATACACACTCTATAATCATCAAACTAAAACTACATACAAAAATGTTCAAAGATCACATAAATGGAGTGGGATATTGAGTAAGATAAGCTAAAAATACCTAAAATATACTAATGCCTTAGCTGTGCACAAGCAAGAACACACACAATGATGAACATGTCAAGTTTAAATGTAGGTTTTATATCAAAATGGGAGGCCCTCAAAGATATTTTGATTGAGATCCTTGCTATAATGTGATCTTTACCTTTGACACAAGCTTCTTCCTTCTTCTCTTGGAAAATAGTGGACCTCCTTGCTTCAATCTCCCCCCATTCTCAAGGACGTTTTTTTTTCCCTTTTCTCTTTGTGTCTTTTCTTTCTTCTCCTAGAGCTCTTCCTTCTTTTCTCACCAACCTCCTCCCTCTTTTTCTCTTTTTTTCCCCTCTTTTATTCCTTAGCTTTCCCATGCCTTTAAGCCTTCTAGCCCATTATGAGCTTTCATAGCCTTTTTTCCTTCCCCAAAAATCTTTTTCTCACGCAAGAAGCAGGTCTGGAGAGTGGGGCCCGTACCACTTGACCGTCATGATTACAGCTGCATTAAATGCAGCTCCAAGTGGGTTGCCATAGAGGCAGCGTCTCATCGATGAGGTGATCGCTTCTATGATGAAGCGATCGCCTCATTGGCAGCTGCCAAGCATTGCTTCAGTGTAATGAGGTGATCGCCTCATTGGTAGCTGCTAAGCATTGCTTCAGTGTAATGAGGTGATCGCCTCATTGGCAGCTGCCAAAGAGGCGATCACCTCATTACATTGAGGCAATGCCCTTTTGGCCTGGGCCTGTGTTGGGTCAGGCGAGCTTGGGCCAAATTTGGATAGTTGGGCTAGGTTTTGGATTTTTCAGACTTTGAATTTTCAAGTCCACTTTCCACTAGAGATTCAAGCTTCATTCTCATGTCCAATTTTCACATTCTCATAATTGGACTTGACAACACGCCAGTCAAACTGAGCAACCTTAATTTGTCCCCTAACACGGACCGATCGAATTAGATGTCTACAATAAATTAATTTTTTGTTATGATTTTAGCATTTTTAACATTAATTCTCTTTTTTAGTAATTATATATCACTTTTTAAATATTTTTCAGCTTAGTACTTTTCTCTTTTTAAAAAAGTTGCATACAGTTTTTTTATTATTAATTAAATTATTTAAAATTAATTAAGCTAAGTTTAATTATTTTATTAAACTAATTTCAATTTTAATTATTTTTGTTAAGTTTTAAATTTTTATAAAACCATGCTATTTGTTTAGTTTATATTACTCCAAGGAAAAAGTTGATTTAATTAGAATAAAAAATATATTTTATTTAAATTTAAATTAAATATACTTATCAAAATAGGAAACACAATTTAAATTAAATTAATTAACATGTCACCTAATTTCATCAAGATTAAATTCCTTTTACCTTTGTAATAGTGTCTATATAGATATATATATACGAAGGAAGCTTCTTAGCAATAGGCCAGTAGCTGTTCAAGATTTTGAAAATATTTTCACTTCATTAAAAGGGGCAGCCGAGGTTCTTTCCTCCTTACAGGAGAAGATTTGAGAAATTAAGTAATTAGTGAGATTTTTATTCAAAAAAAAAAAAAGTAATTAGTGAGAATTGATGGATTGTCGTTTGCGAGTTAACATCTGTCACTACTCAGCATTGCCACGCTCATTGTTTCTTCATCAAGTTTTTTTATCTATATTCTAGTTTGTATTGAATTTTATTTTGTTTTTTTCCTCTGGCTTAATTAATGAAAGAGAGCCGAATGCTACCAAATTCTACATTTACATGACTCCCCAAATGAGTTCTTCCGTCACTGTCTTCTCTTCACTTCCTATGTTGCTGCTCACCTTCTTGCCTTAAATATTTTATCCATAACCTTATCCATTTAAAAAAAAAAAATCTACTCGAATAAGATATAATGTTCAGATATAACTACACATACAAAATTATACATAATTAATTTAAACATATTATTTTTATTTAAATAATATTTTGTGTTTGAATTATAATATATATAATCATATTAAATTATTAGTGGTTGAGACATGGTATTAAAAAAAAGGAAATTTTCTATGAATATATTATATTTAATAGTAGAATTTAAAATACATTATCTCTTAACTTAATTGATAAAAATAAGATATATATATTTTATATTTTAAATTCTATTTTGAGGTTATATAAACCGGTGTAGATAAGAATTTACTTTAAAAAAAAAAAATTACCGCGTTTATGAAATGTAAGAATCAAGAGACAAAGCAGGCGAAAGAACGGTGCATAGATAGCTTATTTAATGTAGGATTTCGAATCTATCCTATATATGTAAGTGTCTTCTTTTGAACTGTTTATTAATGGTTTCCAACCAGTCAATATATATTATAATAATAATATATGAACCCAACAGCAATATTATGTACGATAGCTAACTTGCGGGGAAATTAACCGCGTTTAATTTCTTCGTTTGCTTTCAGGTGTCTGTCTTATATAAATAGCTATGAACATTTCCATTTTTTCTGCACATTTCAGTTTATTTTTTCTCCCTTTTGTGGGTATAATCTAAATTTAGTTTGTGTTAGTGGGTTGTTCTTGAAACTTCGAGTTGGGTTTTTGTAGGGCTTTTGAGATCGATCTTTGGTTATTAAATAAAACCCAGATAATGGATGACGATGTTGATGAGTATGCAAAGCTTATCAGGAGAATGAATTCTCCCAGGTGCCTCATTTCTCTCTAAAAGCTGCATCTCTTTCTTTCATCTTTTTTTAACATAAACACTCGCACATATTAAATTCTCTGTGCCAGTGTGTGTTGCTGTCTCTTCTTTCTTTAGATTGCTATGGTTTTGTTTTGTTTTGTTTTTCTTTGTGAAGAAAAAAAAAAAAACTATATGATTATGGAGTTCATCTTGTTTAGTAGTTCCTGCAACGGTTCAGTGTTCGCCAAGTTTGGTATTTTTTTAAACTGTCTAATTTCACCAAGTTTCGTCGATGCTAACTTTACTAATGATCTGTTCACTACCTACCTTCATTAACTCATCGTTTCTGGTTGTTGGTCACTTCAAGGTGCTACAGCCTACAGTACTAGTCTAATTAATTTGCACATATGCAAAAAGTCTGGTGTAAAGTGATTTATTTATTTATTAAAGAATTCTATTATGGCTGTGATTGGATTTCTCATTTAATGAAATTATATTCTTTTGTTGGTTGTAGAGTTGTGATTGATAATGATGCTTGTGATCATGCCACAATTATACAGGTAAACCTTGATTATCCGCATTTCAAATTGTTTAACTTGCTACCCAACTGAAATTGCCATTTTAACTATTTGTAGGTGGATACTGTCAATAGGCATGGTACTCTCCTTGAAGTTGTTCAAGTCCTCACAGACCTAAACCTACAGACAACAAAGGCATACATGTCTTCTGATGGAGTATGGTTCATGGATGGTAAGGTCAATTTTAAAATTTGCATCTCCAAGAACCATATATAGTACAATTTTATTGATTTAATGTCACCATGGACTTCAAAATTTCAGTGTTTTATGTCACTGGCAATGATGGAAATAAAGTTAAAGATGAAAGTATTCTTGATTACATACAGAAGGTATTTGATTTTTTTGATTGTTCCGTTTTCACTATCTATTTCTGAGCCAAGAATTCTAATGCTCAGTCACATTACATACTTTTCTTTAATTGTGCAGGTGCTTGAAACAGATGCACATGTGGTCAATTCACCAAGGAGTTCTATTGGGATGTTGCCTTCTCAGGAGCATACCGTGATCGAGCTAGCCGGCACTGATAGGCCTGGTTTGCTATCAGAAGTTTCAGCAGTACTGACAGATCTTGGATGCAATGTGGTAAACGCTGAGATCTGGACACACAATGCTATAGCAGCAGCTGTAATGCACGTTACAGAACAGTCAACTGGATGTGCTGTTGAAGAGCCAAAGAGGCTCTCTCTAATCAAGGAATTGCTTTGTAATGTTCTGAAAGGCAGTGACAATTTTAGGACCCCAACAATATCCATTTCTTCCCCTGAGGAAACACACATGGGGAGAAGATTGCACCAGATGATGTTTGCTGCTAGGGACTTCGAAAGGCCAGACAATGCAAAGGAGAAGAGTGCAGCACCTTATGTTATTGTTTCGGATTGTCCTGATAGAGATTACACGGTTGTTACAGTAAGGTGCATAGACAGGCCAAAGTTGTTGTTTGACACTGTGTTCGCTTTAACAGATATGCAATATTTGTTGTTCCATGGAGCAGTAATTATTGGTGGAAAGGAAGCTTATCAGGTACACCATTTTAGTGTAGTTCTTGAGCATATTAAGGAAAGAGATTGGCCTTTTATACTTCAATTCACTTTAAGCTCCTTATTTACATGCGAAATTTGCAGGAATACTTTATCAGGCATGTTGATGGTCTCCCTATTAGCTCAGAAGCAGAACGACAGCGGGTCACAGAGTGTCTTGAGGCAGCCATTGAGAGGCGGGCGTCAGAGGTGAAGCAGTATTATTGATGACAGTGATTTTCCTTTTCAGTGTACTGCATTTTTCACAGAATGGTAGCACTGTTGCAGGGACTAGAGTTAGAGGTATGCACGGATGATCGCATAGGACTTCTGTCGGATATTACAAGGGTACTTCGCGAAAATGGCTTGAGCATAAAGAGAGCAGAAATTAAAAGAAGAAACAGACAAGCAAAAGATACTTTCTTCGTCACAGATGCTTCTGGAAATTCTGTTGACCACAAAACTGTCCATTTGATTCAGCAACAAATAGGACAGACCGTAGTACATGTGAGAGAAGACAAATTGAATGTGCCAAGGAAACTTCCCCAGGAGACGCCTAGAAATTTCCTCTTTGGGAACTTTTTCAAGCGTCCAAATTTCAACCATTTTGGACTGGTTAAATCCTACTCATAGTTTGCTGCTTTCACCACCCATTTAATCAACAGAGACTAAACACACAGTAGAAACATTACTTCCTCCTCTTAAACAGTAAAGAAGATTAAAGGTTATGATTGCTTACCCCCTCCAAATTATTTCAAAGTTTGGTGTCATTTACTTGGCCCTATTTACAGTTTGTGAAAGGATTGAGAATTGGATTTGTACATATTGAAGAAGTAGTGAGATTGTACAGAAATTTTTCTTATTCCTTCTTTTCAGAGAAAAGAAAAGGCAGATATAACTTCTGAGCAATGTCTTTTTTTCTATTATTGTAATGAGCAGAATTTCATAATCCAAATAAAGAAGCATGCAACATTGAGGAAAAATAAAAACAAATGTTGCAGTAAAACACAAATGAACTGTGTTAGAATCATGACAGGATATTACAGGCAATTTGGCATAACTCGTGACGTAGATAAAGTTGTTGGAGTTGGGTATGTCAGGCAATACTAGACCTGTGGTCGGGTTTTAAGCCCAACAAAGTTTACTCTCATCGGGCCTAATTGCAAATCAGTTGCCTATAATTGCAAATTAAATTAGTCTATGATGTATACTCGATTACTGGTCACACGGGAAAAATCCTGTTAAATCTAGTCTGTTCTACCGCTACTTTACAACACATGGATCTAAGCCTACATCAAAATACACTCCCACTTTGAGGTTTTGCTGAAGAATGATCCTTCCATTTAGAAATACCAGCAGTAATTGCATTTTGTATGACATCCATCCGCTCCTCAATTAATGCCTCTTTCAGTCCCTCTACTTCAGCATATTCCTTCTCCATTATCAGCTTCAGATCGTCAAAATGCTTGATTTTGTACTGCAATTTCTTCAACTATGGTCGCGTTCATGCAAAAAAAAAATCAGTAGGTATCACATGCTTCAAAGATGATAATTTTTCCAGTGTAGAATTAATAAATTAAAAAAAAAAGAAAGAAAAAAAACAGTAAACTTCGACTTACCTGTGCTTCAACTATGGTTGTGACTAAATTTTCAATCTCACGGTCTTCCTCATCAGCCAATAATTTTGCATGAGCAGCAGCTGCACCAAGAGCAGTTGCAATTGCTGTTCTGAGCCTTAAAGTTAAGGGTATGTCATTCTGAACCAGCGATGTCTCTGATTCTGAAAAAGCCATGCTTACAAGATTTAACATACACGGGAAGAAACACTGAACCAAACTATACCATGCAAACACAACAATATCAGAAAAATTTTCTTTTTTTACTGTTAATTTATGCCATTCCGTTGCTAAGCCCAGAACGGGCAGCTCAAAACAACAAATACTCCAACTGGGCAGAGGGAAAACAGACCTAGTTTACATTACAAAAATTGGCAAAAATGGCCTTAGCAGCAAAATCAGCTGGACTATTAGCTAATTTTCCAAGGGCCTAATTTGTTTTAGTGGATATCATTTGGACCACTTGCGAAATGCATTTACCTGATTGAGTGGGCGTCTCCTTTACCTCTGTATCATCAACCTCACGGTTCCTAACAAAGAAAATTTGAGAAAGAAAACATTTAGTAACAAAGCATGAGCAGGGAAATTAGATCAAAATTATATCAAGTAAACCACCTCTCTGGCTTGGAATGCAGAGCAGGAGACCACAAGCCTTTAGCTGGAAAATCCTCCTTTCCGTCAAAAATCTCTCCAGGACATGACGTTTCATCACAAAGTGCCGCAACAGCAGCCTCAGCTGCAGCAGATGCAACATCTGAGCCAGCCATAGTTGAGATCAGACTCACCTAAAAAATTGTGAATTATATATCATTAAGCAAGGCAACTAGATAAGATGAGAAGAAAGCAACCATAAACACATCCTAATTTTTCATCCGTTAGGCTATTTCCACCTACAAGTAGCAGCATCCACTCTTTTCAAAATACCTACACAAACAAGAACCTACTTCAGCAGCTCACTATATCGATGATGACAACAGCAAATAACCAATTAGAGAATATGCAAAACACAAGACTTATAGCCTAACCCCCAACTCCTCTCTGAAGAGGTAGGAAATTATCTATGCTAAACTTTATCCTTTAAACATAATTATCGCAGAGAGTCTGACTCTTATTAATAGTGGTTGTGAGCAATGATATATACCTGTTTCATCAGAGAACTTCCAGCATCCGAAAGAGAAGCAATGCGTTTTCTTTTCAGCGGAGGGCCTTCATCTGCAGTATCTCCATTCATGTCACTCACATTTTTCTGCTCATGCAATGCAGCCTCACTACTCTCTAACATGTCTTGTTTCTCAGATGAAGTTAACGGTACTTGTTTCGAGTCATTTGCACTACCACTAGAATCACCATTTTGACCTGCAGAGCTCAAAACAAAACCCCCAAATGGCAACTCAATAAGCTTAGAAATGCAATCAAATTTGCTCTTGGTTTGAACATCTTGGACAACGAGGTCCCAGTTATGTCCATGCTTTAGAACAGATTCTAAAAGAAGTAAAGTCTCTGCATCACTCCAAACTGGCCCATGTGTAGCACTGCCATCAACAACACTATCATTAAACTTGAAATCATCCTTTAACTTGTTTTCACCATAACTCCCACTGTCGAAGCAGTTCACACACAGAATGTAATGAGCCTGCAAAACATGATCATTATAATAAAATAAAAAGAAAACCTACAAGTAAGAGCATCAAATATAGCTAAAAAGCGAAAACAATTTGTAATACCTTACTATATTCATACCAACAAGAGTCACAATTTGCAGTGCAATTACCACACACAGTCCCCTTTTGCTTCCTCAAGCCACCAAAAACATCGGAATGAGAAGCCAGAGGCGGCAATTTGGACACATTCTCAGCAACCTCTGCAATTGGCGGCACGGAGAGCGGCTTCAAGGAATTCGGCATAGCAACAACGCGCACGCCGATCGGAGGTCCATCCTCAACCCTAAAGTTACCGGTTTCCTCCGTCTCCGAATCATTGTAGCGAGAAGAATCGGCAGCGAAGTTTATTAATCCAGAATTGTCCAAGAATTGAAAGACCTTGTTGAGCAAAGAAACGTCACCGACCAGTGACTTGCGAATCTCCGTGAAGGTGAGTCTTCTAGAAGGATCTTCGCGGTATTTATTGATGATAAAATCTCTGTATTCTTTGTAGATTTTAGGTGTTCTTGTAATTGAGCTTCCATCGAAGAATTCTTTTAGTGCGGTTCTTTCTGTCTCGTGTATATTGTCCCACGCAAACCAACCTGAGAAAAAGCCGACCAAGTTATTAAGTTTTCAGAGAAAATTTTACTATGATTCTAAGGAAACAAACAGCAGAGACGGGAGTAACTTACTGGAGTAGCTGGGAATGGTGTAGAGGTCGAACTCTGGTTCGTTTGGTCGGGTCGGTTTTGGATCCGGGTCGTGATGCGTTGTCTCCATATTGGAGCTGGTGCGTTAGCTAGTCCCGGTCTAATTTTTATTTTTTTTCGATATACTATTCTCTGGCTGTGGCTGAGATTGAGGGTTTCACTGCCTTGTAGTCGCAGGTCGTAGCAACATAGAAAACGCTGTCGTATTCTTAAAAATAACTAATAAACTGCTATATGTTTAATACGTGAATAAAAATTTTATTAGACTTATAATATATAATAAATAAATAATTAAATATATTATTATTATTATTGTTATTATTATTATTTTTAAATAAAAAGTTTAAAAATAATAACAATGTTATTTATATAATAATATGATATTAACTTTATATAATTATAATTCATTACCATGTTTATAAATTCTTTGTTTAAATAATTATATAATATTAATTATTTCAATATTTTTTATAATTAATTTTTCTCAATTCTATAATAATTTCATATAAAAAATATACATTATCATCATAATTAATTATAAGATAATAATTTTTTTTTAGTTATTTCTTAATAAAAAAATTTAATAATAATAAAAGTTATTTTTTATATAACAATTTAAATATTAAAATCTCATTAAATTTATAATTTATTACAATTTTAGTAGATTTTTTATTTGAGTTATGATATTTTATTTTTTCAGTATTTTTAATATATTAATATTTTTATTTATACAAAAATTAAATTTATGTAATTTTTAAGTTCAACTAATAATTAAATGATAAATATTAATTAATTTAATTTTAAACTCTTTTTTGTTACATTTTATAAAAATGTCTAAAAATAATAATTATATTGCTTTTCTTATAAAAAAATATACTTTCAAATAAATTATATGTTCTATTATTTATTTAATAAATTTTAAATTTATAAAAATATATGCTTTTGAAACAAATTATATAATTTTTCTATTTTCATAAAATTTATTAATTTTGATTTTAATTAGTCATTTATGAAATTTAATATGACAAAACTTATAAAATTATGTTATCTAATTTCATTTATATTAGAAAAAAAATATAAGTAGACTGATTAAAATAGAAAAAATATATATTTTTAACAAAATTATCAATAAAATTTTAATTAATTTAATTTTGTTAGAAATAAAATATAAATTAACATAATTAAAATAAGAAATATACTTTCAATTAAATTAGAATTATATGTTAATTAATTTCATTTTTATTATAGATAAATTAGAAATTAACCTAATTATAATAGAAAATATACTTTCAAATATTAAATTAGAATTACATTTTAATTAATTTAATTTTGTTAGATATAAAATAGAAGTTAACCTAATCAAAATAGAAAATATAGTTTAAATTAAATTAGAATTTTTATTAGAGATAAAATAGAAGTTAACATAATTAAAAAAGGAAACATGTTTTCAATTAAATTATAATTATATTTTAGTTAATTCAATTTTTATTAGAGATAAAATAGAAATTAACCTAATTAAAATAAAAAATAGACTTTCAATTAAATTAAAATTATATTTTAATTAATTTAATTTTACTTTTATTAGTAAATGATTAAATTATCCAATTTTTATATAATAATGAATGAAAATTTTTATGTAATTTTGTCCGTCCCTTTTTCGTATATTTATGTATATTATAGATATATTGTTTTGATGTTGTTTCTTTTAAAATAAAATAAAAAATGCTTTGATTACATGGTAAAATTAGAATCAAGAATTTATTATTATTATTATTATTATCATCATCATCATTACTATTATGAACTAAGAATTTTACTTTATTATTGTTATCATTATTTTGAACTACTAATTTTTTTTAATTTTCAGTTCAGGAGATACTAGAGATTATAATTATGGTGGTTGAACAGCATTTCATAATTCTCATTTAGTAACAACATTCAATTATCAAAATCCTAATTCATAATGATTTAGAATTCTGTAATTAATCCTAATCTTAATTCAATTTCAATTCCTCAAAATGCAACTTGCCTGCATAAATCATGGTCTTATTTTTAATTCCATTTCCCTACATCATGGATCATAGTGGAATTAGTCTGCGTCAACGTTGAGTCAACTACGTAAATTTTAGTACTATAATGCCTTTGTCAAATTTTAGCAACTATAATCCAACTCAAAAGCGCAAACTCAATACATGAATTAGATATGTCAAGTTTTAGTACACTATAATACCATTGACAAAGTTCATTCCCAAAGTTCTGAAATCAAGGTTCTGAATGCAGAGTTGTAAAATATAAAAAGAAAAAAAGGAGCCAAACAAGTTCTTTGAAAGTCAGAAAGAATCCGCGCCAAAAAACACTCCCAATAAAAGAAGTGAGCGAAACAGTAGACCTGAATATATATAACCACCACATAAGAACATCCCAATTAACATGGGAAAATAAATCAATTGGGTAATGCGCTCCTCAAGGGACAACAAAGCTCCTTAACTCATCCTCTGAGCAGCTTCCTTTGCTAGAACTCTCTCCTTAGCCTTGGTTTTGGCCTGCGACTTGGAACCCATGATGCCACCTCCCCACTTCTTCCTGACCTCATCATACTTGTCATTGAAGTTTGCCTGTATCGCATTGAGATCACTTAGAAACACAAGTACATAAAAGTACAATATCCATGGAAATGAACCCGGACTTTTGGGTAATGACAGAAACAAGGTTCCAGCTCTACTATACCTTGATTGCCTCCAAAATTTTGCTGAACTCCATCTTGTCTTCATTCTTCACTGTGGTCAAACACAAGACAGCTGCAGTTTTCTTGTGGACAACCTGCAAGAGCGAAGACATAAATAAACTATTGCACTTCAAAATTTTGATGAGCAAAATAGTATGCAATTAAATTAAACATGTTCATAAAGATTACCGATCCCAGTCGTGATTTCCCTTTCACAATGCAGTATGGAATCTCCATTTTCCGGCACAGGGCTGGAAGCCATACAACCAGCTCTATAGGGTCCACATCATGAGCAATAACAACCAACTGAGCCTTTTTCTGCCAAAAAAGCACACAAGAGTTTTTGTCACATCAAAAACATTTTAGCATTGAAGAACTCTTGATGCAAAGTAAAAGTTTCAAGCATGATAAAGCAGGAACTTCACCAACCTGCTCAATAAGATAAGTGACATGGTTAAGCCCATATTTCACAACAATTGGCTTCTTAGCCTCGACAGTTTTCCCTTCAGCTTCAGCATGAGCCCTCTGCAAGAGGCGTTCTCTCTTTGCTGCTCTATCCTCAGGCCTATACTTAAGAAGCAACTTGAACAAGCTTGTTGCTGTAAAATCACCGCCAGACAAACATCCAAATTTGCCATTCAATCAAAGTTTAGTTTCCACGCAGAACAAGTACATTCATAAAAAAAATGAAGAAAGGAATAAGGCCATCAAGTTCATATGTGAACACTACACGCTAAGGAACAGAACAATCTTACAATAACGTGGACCAAAACTTCCAGAACTCCATCCCAAACCAACTCAGCCGATATTAGAAAATTATGTTTCCTTATCATGGTTCTTATCTACCACCAACATTGAGTTTGTTTTACAGCATGAAATGATAAGTCATAATCTAAAACATTGTTTGCACATGCTAATAGACACAATAAAAGCATTTGACCATGAACCCAAAAAATAAACAAAGCTACAACAGCATTTCCTCAATACATCATCAGAACAAACATTACAACGTTAATATCTATCTGAATAGCAACACAAACAGAGCAGAGTGCAACATGGACTTACCAAGATTCTTGTCCAAGGTCTTAGTAAACTGATTCAAAGCAGGTGGAACCTTCAACCTCTGCCTCAGAATCCTCCTCTTCCTCTGAATTTGAACAACCTTCGGCCATTTAACAAATCTGTGCAAATCCTTCTTAGGAGGCAAAGCACCTCCAATACCAAATTGCTTAGGCCTCTTCTCAAATAATGGGTTCTGAACCTTCTCCTAAATTCCAAAATTAACATCAAAACAGTAAGAACACAGAATATAGCACAGTAACGCCTGAGCCAGAAAAAAAGCTATTAGAATGTACCGGTTTCTTCTTGGCAATGGCAGGTCCTCCAGGCCCTTTCACTCCTCTCTTTGGGGCCTAAAACAAAAGACAGTAATATCAGTTAAAAAAAAAAAAAGCAACACATGAATTTGTACAATAGAAATGAAGATAGTAATAAGTTGAAACAACGTAGGAACTGAGATTTAAGGTACCATTTTTATGCCTCCCCCGGCGTCTTCTGGTTTCTGAGACTTTGATTACGGCTATGTGAAGCAAAAACCCTAGCGCCAGCAAGTCGTGCAAGGGGACAACTAGGATTTATATATATAGGGGTCAGCTTATATATAATTGTCCTTTTTCGTCATTTTAGCTTTTAGTCCTTGCAAATTTCTGGCTATTTTTCTTATTTATCATTTTGTTTATTTATAATTTGGTTAAAAAAAATATATTTAATGTTATTAAAAAAATAGAAGCAATAAAAATAAAATTTTAGAATAAGTAATTTAGTTTAAACAAAGAGAGAAGCTATAAAGAAATTTTTAAAGTGAATAACTTAGTTTTCATATACTAAAAAAAAAAGTTTCATATACTTAAAAAATATATATTTTTATATCGAATAATAAAACTAAATTAATTAATTTTAGAAAACAAATAATTCAAAATGAAAATTAAATTAAGTGTTAATTTGCTAGTTACTACTAGATTCAATTAATGGTGAATTTATTTGAAAAATATTCTTTTAAACTTGTTTGTAGTCCACTTTAGTTTCTACCACTTTTTCCTTCATTTAAACAAAAAAAATCTTTTAATCTATTTTCTCCATTAAAGTTTTTCCTTGTTGAGTTCATATCTTAGGTTCACCATGAATTCAACATATGCATAATTTCTCAAACACCGCATTTTATCGTGCATTTTAAGAGAGAAATAATTATTAGAATATATTTGTACGGATATAAAAATAATTTTTAAAGTTTTAAAAAATAAATAGCAAAAACAATTTATTGGTTTTTATGTAATGGAAATAAATTAAAAAAAAAACTGTGGTACCGAAAACACCCTAACATGGATGGGCTTTTTGGTGTGCCAAAAAAAGGCCTATCACAACTTAGTTGAGGCCCATGCTGTTCTTCTTGTGCACTTTGTATATAACCCATTCAGAAAAATGTCCGCCGAACATTAAAAAAAAAAAAAATCATAAATACCTAAAATAGAGAAAAAACAATAAAAATATCTTAAGTTTTTTAAATTTATGTGTTTTTTTCCTTTTCAATTTTAATTATGCGCTTATCCGTATCATTCTTCAACTGCAAAAAAAGCTTCCATTTTCCCCCTTAGCTACAAAACACGCTTTTATCTTCTCTCTCAACTGCAAAACATGAACTTTTAACTGCAAAATCTCTATTTCAGCTTAAAAATACTTCACTCACCTACAATTACTCTACAACAAAGCAAAACTAATTTTTTCTCCAAAAAATGAACCTTAACTCTGCCTCCTTCACATCAACCACTATTATTATTTCTTATTAAAACTCAAAAAAAAAAAATACCACGATTTCAAAAAAAAAAAAAGAATAAAAAATAAGATTTCAACAACCAAGAAAAGAAGAAGAAATTAAACAATAATACAAAAAATCAAAGGAAGCATTCTCATTCAAATTCATCATTTTATATAATCATTAAATGCTTGCAATCCAAGATCTCTTCTTAAATCCAGATCTATTCTTAAATCCACTTAGATCTTCATTTTCTTTAATTTTTTAACGATTAATTGACATATAAGATAATGTATGACATAAACAATGTACAAATGTTGATTTCTTTTTTTTTAAAAAAAATATATGCATTGATATAATAGTTGAATTTAGAATCCTTTTAATTTACTTTTATTTCTAATACAATTCAATAATATTTGAGTCAAATTCATTGGAAAATGAAAAAAATAATGTATGTGTAGAGACAAATATTTAAAAACAATTTTTTTATATGCTTATTTCATTTTAGAATAATTTCTGTTTACATTTGGTTTCTGAAATATTTTAATGACATTTGTTTGAAGTTCTTTGGAAAATTAAGAAATAATGTATATGGCTACTTCATTTTAGAATCCTTTATGTTTATACTTGGTTTTTTAAAACAATTCAAGAACATCTTGTTATAACCCGATAATTTGATAAATTATTAAATTAAATTATTAGATATGCAATGTTAATAAATATTTTAAATTTTTATTTATTGTGATTATTTTATGTAATTTAATTAAATTTTAGTGTTGGTGTTTATTTTATTTTATAATGGTATTAATATTAAATTGAGATTTAAAAGTTCAATTTGTTGTTATATATTATTTATTTAATAATATTATTATTGTTATTATTTGTGAATAGTATTAATTTATTTTATTTTAAATATTTTAATATGTAGTGATGAATTTAATTTGAAAGTAATGTTTTAATTCAAAATATTATCGTCACTATTATTATATTTTATATATGTGTGATATTTTATATTTTTCCTAATTATTTAAAAAAAAGGGGCAGAAGCATATTTTTTTGGGTTTCTCTTTTTTTTCCCTTCTTTTTCTTTTTTCTTCCTTTTTTCCCCTTCTTCTTCTTCTTCTTCTTTCTTCCGATCTGCACAATGCCACCGAGTCACCATTGAGCTGCCATCACCTTGCCAACACCACCTCTCCTCTTCCCTTCCTTTTTGCCATTGTCAGCTAGCCTCTTCCTCCTTTGTCTCCATCGTACATAGCAACACAGCAGTAGTAGCGACACCAATGACATTTCTGGTGGAGAGAGCTTGTTGTCCCGAGCTTGTGGTCCGGAAAAGCTGAATCTTCAATTTTTTTAAGCTTAGGATGTTTGGTAATTGTTATATACTCAAGTTTTAGTTTAAGTCAATTTAGGTTTTTTATTTTTTTTAGCTTGTTATGGTTTGATTCTTGCTCAATTCCTTTAGAAATGATGTTGTGTGCATCAAGAGCTATATATATATATATATATTTTTTTTTTTTGTTTGATTTTTCTGAATTTTTAAATTTTTGTGTTTTGGTTTTCCGGCAAGTCACTATTCTAGTAACCTTTGTCGGAAATTTTTTATATTTTTAGCAAAATATTTAAATTATTTGGATTCTGGTTTGTAAAGGAAATTTGGTGAAATTAATTTTAGATTTTTAGTTATGAATTTATTTACTTTATGTATAAAATTGTATTTTTGAAAAATAAGGTAATTTTATTAATTATATGATTTTTATTGAATATAATGTTAATTAGTATATTTAATATAAACATTAGGATTTAGAAATGAGAAAATAAATTTTTACGAATTTATAGTAATTTTGGTTATTTTTTGGAAAATATTTAATATTATGGTAATTTTTGGAAAAGTTAGTAAATTTTGTATTTTAATTGAAATTATTGTTAATTAGTATGTTTTGGATAATTTTTGAATAATAAAGAGTATTAAAATAATTTTTATGAATTATTTATTATTTTTAGCTAATTAATAATAATTTCTGAAAATATATTCAAATAATAATTTTATTTATTATTTTTATAATTAAATGGATTTTTAGCTATTTTTATAATATAATTGCATAATTTAAATAATTAATTGAACTTTATGCTATTTAAGTTCTTATATTTGAAAAATAGAATTTTTACCAATATTATTTAACACTATTTGAGATTTTATTAAATTTATTTGAAAATAAATTATCTTTAATGTTTTTGTTATTCAAATAAATGGTATTGAGGTATTTTATTGATTTTTATGGATTTTTATGATTTTTAATATTTATTATTAAATTATTGATTTTTTGTGTAATTTGGTTCTCGGTTGGAAAATTTGTATAGTTCAGGGGCCCAACCCGAGAAGTTGTGCTATTATTAATATTTGAAGTGTATTTACGTGTAGGATCGACTCTATTTTTAGTAAAGAGACGTTCATTTTATAGAGGAGACTTTATCAAATTTTCGATAGAATTCTCGTAAAACGTGACATCGGGTCAATCATGAATTTTTAATTTTTGGTCAAGTCATGTCTTAGATCGAGTCATTCTTTAGAATTCTTAGAAGTATAAATTAGGATTTCAATTTTAATATTATTATTATTTATTTATTTTCTATAGTTGCGCCGATACTGAGGCCTACCGGACTAGGTCAGTCTATCTCTTTTAGAGGAGCACACAATTATGAGTTATTATCATAGAATGCATTTATGAATTGGTATACATATCTGTGATTAAGTATGATAAAGTATATATTGTGATTAAATTATGAATTTAATGTAGAATATATATTTGTGAGCATTCAAATATGATAATGTGATTAAGTATGATTTATTTTATTAAATGATTATATATATGTTTTGGTATATATTTGGTATATTTCTTTAAAAATTGTCACTATTATGTTTAAATTATGCATTTCATTATTTTTAATCATTATAAGATTTATATTTGAAGGATAATAGTAGAATGTGCTACCTAGTGAGCTGCACTAGGACTGTGTGCACACTAGTGCGTTAGATTTTTAGGATTGATATTATGAATTATTGATTTGAGACTTGATTAATTGATTATCGAGGTTTGCTATGAGAGAATGGTGTGATTATAGGAGCTCGGTTGACCTAGTGTCTTGGGGCCAATCACGCCGACAGTAAGACTGCAGGAGCTCGATTGACTTAGTGTCTCGAGGCTAGTCTATTGTCCAAAAATGGAAAAGAGAAATATTTTGGAATTAAGTGAGCCTGTTGGCTAATGAGATTCAATGATCGAGGTTGTGAAATATTTTAGGGTTCTGCTCCGATCCTTTACCTAAAATTAATTTTTCTGCATTTATTATTATTATATAAAAGTAGATTTTTTGCATCTGTATGAAATGCATGTATATATATATATATATATATATATATATATATATATATATATATATATATATATATATATATATATATATATATATATATAATTATACTGATGCTTGATTATATATGACTTTAGGTTGCATGTATATATATTATAATAATTTACTCAGTGAAGTCTGACTCCCCTTAATATTTTTTTAGGATCTACTACTTTAGACCTTCCTCGTAATACTATTTATTGGATCCTTTCCTCTCCGGCTGATTTATGTAAATACCGAACTATCATTTCCTTGTATTTTAGTAATCATTGCAGTAGTAGTGTTATTATGATAGTAGTGTGTTGTAATAATTAGAGATCTTGAATTCAAATCTTGTTTAAAGATATTTTTATTGTGTTATGATATAAAGTTTTATTTTATATTAAATAAAATTTTTAATTCTGGTGTATTTTTATATTATTATTGTATGTGTTTTTGTTTTAAAGCTTGCTACAGTTTTCGGATTCGAAAGAATTTTTGTTCCCTAGCGTCGGTCATATCTCCCCGATTTAGGTCATGATAAAGTTGGTATCAGAGCCTAGGTTTTTAGTAATGTGGACCTAAATTATCAGAGTTTTATTTTCTTTGAAACTACTATAGTAAATTAGGTCGATTATGTCTTTAATAAGTCTTCCTTGATATAGTTTTCCTTGTAATAGTTAGGATGTCTGTTGTTGTCCATTTTATTTGAATTTTGCTGGTTTTGTCTTTCAGAATGAGGAGGCAAGCACGTGTCACTCCATCGGTTGTTGAGGCTAAGGATAATGAGTCCTTTCAGGATAAAGTTTTACCTTTTGAGCCATCAGTTAGGCACAGAGGTAGAGGCAGAGGTAGACCTCAAGGAGTGGCAGGTTATCGTAGGCAGAGAGAGCTAAAAGATGAGGAACCTATAGAGCAGGAGTTTGAGGAAACTGCTATACCTCTAGCCGCACCTTAGATGCAGCTTGGTTATTAACAGGGCATGTATGATCCTGATGTAGCATTATTTTATGCTAGAGTCAGTAGGATATCATTCAATGGGACTACGAACCCTCTAGACTTTCTGCATGCCATTGAGATGAGGACTCAAACTGCTTACATTGAGTATCAAAGGATCATGATAGTTGAGCTGTCTGTCGAGGAGCCAACCCTAGATTGGTTTGTTCAGGTCATCCAGTCGCACATGATGACATACACTTAGGCTCAGTTTTGAGAGAGATTTGTAAGGCATTTCTGACTAAAGCCTATGCAGATGAGCTACAAACTCTAGTTAATGGGTATTATTAGAGGTGACAGATTGGTAAAGGAGTACACCAGAGAGTTTCTCAGACTGGGTCGATATACAGAGGACCTAATGAGAGATCAGTACTTCGCAGTCACTACGTATGTCACCGGACTGGGTTCTGCGTTTATTAGGATGCTTATTGCAGGCTTTACTCTTGACTCTGTGATAGAGTTGGCCAAGGAGATAAAGTTCAAATTGGTCAGGTAGGGAGTTATGCTTGATTATTATTAGTTGGGGGTGTATAAGTAAAATGATCACAGAGCACTCAGTACGCCACATTTCAGATTGGCTCTAGCAGTCGACAGAGATGATCTTATCAATAGAGCTAGAGACCTCAACAGAGAGTCTATAGAAGTAGCAGACATGACCATGGTGGGCCGCGTAAACCTATTAGATTCTATTCTGGTGCTACCAGCAGTAGTAGTGGTTAGAGTACGAGTTATGGCAGCATGGGATCAGTAGTCAGTGCTTGTCAGATATGTAGGAGAGTCCATTAGGGACAGTGCTACATGACTCCTGGGGCTTGTTTTAAATGCGAATAAATGAGGTATTTTTCTAGAGTGTGTCTATATTCTGGCTATTAGCATCAATTTTTATAGCAGTCCATTGTTAGTTCAGCTCTAACTCTTTATTAGTTGCCTCTAACTCAGTATCTGAGTACATTATAACTTATTGCCTAGCAAAGGCATGTCAGAGGTAGTAGAAGAAGTGCCAGGGGTTTTGGTTAGACTTTTACTAACCAGTAGGGAGGCTAAAGTTAGGCTAGAGTTTTCACCCTCACCCAGCAGGATGCTCAGGCATCCAATGCCATTGTTGTAGGTATACTTCTAGCCTGTTACTTGGATACTAGAGTTTTGATTGATCTGAGTGCCACACATTCTTTGTGTCCCTTATTTTTGCTTCAAAGTCATATTGGCAAGCTTAGAGGATGGCATTTCCTTTATCTGTTGCCACTCCTCTAAGTGATTCATTGGACACCGATATGGTTCTTTCTAAATGTCTGGTGTTAGTGGGAGGTAGAGAATTGTCAGTGGAATTGGTATTGTTGGATGAGATGGAGTTCGATGTGATCTTTGGTATGGATTGGTTATCTTAACATTATACTGTTGTCGATTATTGGAGTAAAGAGGTGATTTTTAAAATTTCAGATGAAAAAGAGTTTAAGTTTGTGGGTGATAAGAGTTATGCACCTCAGAATCTTATTTTCACTATCACGGCTAGGAAGATGCTGAGGAAAGGCTGTCAGGGATACTTGACACTAGTTAGGGATACTTCAGTGAAGAAGTTATCTCTCACAGATGTTCCAATAGCTTATGAGTTTCCTGATATTTTTCTTGAGGAGTTGCCAGGTTTACTACATTATAGAGAGATCAAATTTTGTATAGATATGGTCCCAGACACAACTCCTATTTTGTTGCCGCCTTACAGAATGGCTCCTACAGAGTTGAAGGAATTAGAGGAGCAATTGCAAGACTTACTAGATAAGAGTTTCATTAGACCTAATGTTTCTCTTTTAGGGTACACTAGTCCTGTTTGTGAAGAAAAAGGATGGGACACTAGGACTGTGCATAGAATACAAAGAGCTGAATAAGGTGATAATGATGAATAAGTACCCTCTTTCGAGGATAGATGATTTATTTGATCAACTTCAGGGTGCATAGTTCTTTTCCAATATTGACTTGAGGTCAGGTTATCACTAGTTGCGGATCAGTGAAGTCGATGTTTCTAAAATGGCATTTCGTACTCGATATGGTCATTATGAGTTTTGGTGATGTCCTTTAGGTTAACTAATGCATTAGCTACTTTTATGGATATGATGAATAGGGTATTCAGGTTGATTCATAGAAGATTAAAATAATATTTGAATAGCCCAGACTAACATTAGTCATAGAGATTCAAAGTTTCTTGGGTTTGGCTGGGTGTTATAAGAGTTTTGTGTAGGATTTTTTGAGAATTGCAGCTTCTATGACTCATCTAACTCAAAAGAATATGAAGTTTATGTGGTCAGATGCTTGTGAGAGCAATTTTTAGTTATTGAAGGAGAAGTTGACCATAGCTCCAGTTCCAACCTTACCTAATGGGGAAGACAAATTTACTATGTATTATGATGTCTTTAGAGTTAGCCTAGGTTATGTGTTAATGTAGAATGGCAGGGTGATAACTTATGCTTTGAGGTAGTTGAAGAAACATGAACAGAATTATCCTGCTCATGACCTAGAGATGGCTACAGTAATCTTTGCTCTCAAGATTTAGAGACATTATTTGTATGGGGTGACTTATGAGATTTTCATAGATCATAAGAGCCTGAAGTACATTTTTTAATAGAGGGATATGAGCTTGAGGCAAAGGAGATGGTTGAAACTGCTGAAGGATTATGGTTGTGATATTCTTTATTATCCATGCAAGGCTAATATGGTAGTAGATACTTTGAGTAGAAAGTCCTCAGGTAGTCTTGCTCACATTAGTGTGGAGAGGAGACCTTTGATCTTAGAGTTGCACCAGTTAATGGATTAAGGTTTGATGATGAAGATTAGCAGATCAGGAGGACTGTTAGCTCAGTTTAGAGTCAGATCAGTGTTAAGAGATATGATTAAAGTAGCTCAAAGCTCAGATTCTGTTTTAGCAGAGCTTGAGGAGAATGTTTATGAAAGGAAGTTCATTGATTTTACACTAGATGATGAAGGTGTTTTATAGATCAGTGGTAGATTATGTGTTTTTGATGTGGATAATTTGAGAGAGAGATCATTGAAGAAGCACATTCTACCACTTACGGTGTACATCCAGGTGTCATTAAGATGTACCACAACATCCAGGATTCATATTGGTGGGATGGATTAAAAAAGGATGTAGTTGATTATGTTTCTAAGTGTTTGACACGTCAGTAAGTGAAAACTGAGCATCAGAAGCCTTCTAGGATGTTTTAGCCTCTTCCTATTCCTGAGTGGAAATGGGAGAGAATTGCTATAGATTTTGTGACTGGGTTACCTCGTTCAAAGGATGGATATGATTCTATTTAGGTGATTGTGGACAGGTTAACCAAATCAGCTCACTTTTACCAGTTAAAGCTACTTATTATGTAGCTAAGTTGGCTAAGTTATATGTTAAGCATATTGTGTGCCTTCATGGAGTGCTTATTTCCATTGTATTTGATAGAGGTTCAGTGTTTATCTCACGATTTTGGCAGAAGTTGTAGGAAGCAATGGGCATTAGGCTTGATTTCAGTATTGCTTTTCATCCTCAGACAGATGGTGTAATATCTCGTGTTTTTAAAATATTTTAGACTGCATCGGGATATGTAGTGTTAATAATTTTTGTATATATTTATGATATTTCATGAGTTGCTATTTAATTAAAATTGATTTTTAATTGTTTTAAATTATTTTAAGCACTTTACGTAAAATTTTTTCGGGACTTGTATTTTCGGGAAAATTAACACGTAAATTATTTATTATTAATTATTTTAAATAATTTTACGGACTTGCATGAACTCATATATATTTTTAAAGTACTAAATAACGTATATATGTGTATTTATTTATTTAACTAGGGTTTAATTAATTACCCTAATATTTTATTAATTATTAATTAGTTTTAATATTATTTAATTATTTTTAGTGTATAAATTATTAAAAATATTAAATTATATGTGTGTGGTGTATATTTAATGTGTGTGAGTTTATATTATTTTAATATATAGTGTAAAAGTATATATATATACATATACATTTAATATTAAACAAAAAATAAAGTTTGAGTTATTTACAAAATTGCCATTGAAGCTTCTCCTTCTTCCCCGATTATCCCTCACGCGAATCCGGCCACTGTCACGTCGTTCTCTTGCCGTTGGTGTGCCTCCCGGCATGCCACCTCCTTCCCTAGCCTTCCCCGCCGCCAACAACTCCCTATTCTGTCGCGGTTTGGCCATAATAAGCTCGGGAAGCCGAAACTTGAGCCACCGTCGTTCACGGTGTTTTCGGCCACCATTTTTGACACCGCCAGTCTCTTTATTCTCCTTGAGCTCCGGTGAGCGTGATTCCAAGCTTTTTTTCACTTAAAATGATCTTGATTTGTTTAGGTTTCGATTTTGGTAATTCGGCCATTTTAGGGTTCTTGATTTTTTTGAATTTTGAATTGATTGATTCATAAGAAATTTCTTCACAAATGTTGTTCCCCTTAGCTTAATCTACATGTGTGAATTTTTTTAGAATTTTTGGGAATTATTTTGATTTTTGGGTATTTTTGAATATTTTATAATTATTTTCTAATTTTCGAAAATTAATTAAATAAATTATGAAATTATGTTTTATGATAAATATAGGTGTTGAAATGAATTATAGAAATTTATTTGTAATTTTTATGAATTTCTATGTATTTATTTTGAATTTAATTATTTTATGTAATTTTGAGAAAATAGGGTTTATTGTGTTTTTAGTTGAAATTAATTGGTTAATTGAGTTTATTTATTGATATTATTGATAAATATGTTGAGAAAATAAAATTTTTGCAATTATATTATTTTTGGTGAATTTTGGAGTAATTTTAGTATATTTATATATATAGGGGCATTTTGGTAATTTTATCCTAAATTGACTAAAAATGTAATTAAATTGGTTTTAATAGTTATTTAAGGTATAAAAATGATTTCTACATATTATTTAGTATTTTTAACTAATTAAAACTATTTTTTGTGAATTATTTTCAATTATATATATAATATACGATTTTTCTAAATAAAATGAGTTTTTATCAGTTTTTACTGTTTTTTAGGGTTAATTATGTAGTTTCTACTTATAAAATGTATTTCTATGATATAAGGGTATTTTTGATATTTCTATATTGTTTTGTGAATTGTGGACCTCGGTCGGTGATTTGTAGTTTGGAGTCCGACCGAGGGATTTTGGTTGTGTTTTGTGTTTATTCTCGAAGTGTGTTTCTTTGCAGGGCTGACTCTACTTTTTAAGTAGAGAGATGTCCATTTTACAGGGGAGGTTCTGTCGAATTTTTGGTAGAATTCTCATAAAATGTGATGTCCGATCAAACCCTAATTCTGATTCTGTGTCTAATATTCTAGATTGAGTTTCTAGGATTTTCTGTTAGGTTTATTCTGATGTCTGTTATTTTTGTATGTTTAGTTGCACCGAGACAGAGACCGAGATCAAGGCCTAGTGGACCAGGCGTGTCGGACCCATCTCGAGGAGCGCACTAAGTGTGAGTTACTATTCTATATATATATGCTTTAAGGTGCATGGTTTAGAAATATATGTTTTATATTGATTAAATATGCATAAATAACTCAATTAGTATTTAAGTTTATTTTGGTTTATCTTTATTTTATTTTTGGTATATTTTAAATTATATGCATATTTTGCTAATAAATTAGGTTTAAAATGTTTTCGAATATAATTCTAGTTTACTTTATAATCTATCTGGATTTCTTTGACGTATATATACTCGAATTATACCTGGTTTACTTTTGGTATATTTCTAGTATATATATGGTTATTGTTGCTATTATATTTAAATTCATGCATCATTTACTTTTATAAATGTATATTTTATATTATAATGAAGGATATCAATAGAACGTGCTATCTAGTGGGCAGCACTAGGATCGAGTACGTACCGGTACGCTTATAGCATTTAGGCTATATTACTAACCAATTGTGGATATTGATTGGATATGATTATTTGATGTGTGATATGATTTGGGAGTGTGATTGCTGAAGCTCGATTGACCAAGTGTCTCGGGGCCAATCACACTGATAGTCAGACTGCTGGAGCTCGGTTGACTTAGTGTCTCGGGGCCAGTCTACTGTCTAAATGGAATAAGTGAATATTTTGGAATAAGTGAGCCTATGTGGCTAGAGTGTTGTCTAACACTGTATGAGGTTGCGATTTTCTAGGGTTCTATTTGATCCTTCATAAACAGTGATTTTCAATAAATATATAAAATAATTTTATTGCATCTGTGTGTATTTGCTTGTATATATACATATTATATATATACTTTTGACTGTGTGCATTGACATTTAGTATGCATGTATATATATTCTAGTAATTCACTCAGTGAGGTCTGACTCCCCTCCGTTGACTATTTTTCAGGAGAGTCATCGTCTTCAGACCTCAGCAGCAGGCCTGTACGTCAGATTTCTTTCGCCCCGACTTTTCTATGTAAACTGCTCACTTGAGTTTTATTTTTATAATCTAGACACTGCAGTAGTTGTAAATAAATTATGAGTTATGTATTTTAAGAATTTGAACTGAAACTTGTACCAAAGGATTTATTTATATATGAGATGAGGATTTGATTTAATTTCATTTGGTGGAAATGTTATTTTGATATTTTATGATTTTATTTCCGCTACATAGTATTTTACTTAATTGTGTTGTTATTATTACTATTGCATATTTTATTTTATTTTTTTAGGCTTGCTATGGGTTCCAGATTCGAAAGAATTCCCATTCCCTAGCGCTGGACATGGCCCCTGTTTTGGGTCATGATAGACGGTTAATCTGAGAGGATGATCTAGACATTTGAGGATATGTTGGGATGAGATTAGAGAGAGAGCGTTAATTGGACCTGAGATTATTCAGGATGCAGTTGAGAAGGTTATTGTGATCAGAAGAATATTAGAAACTGCAGCTAGCAGACATAAGAGCTATGCGGATTTGAAGTGTAGAGATGTGGAGTTTCAGGTTAGAGACTATGCATTTTTGAAGGTGTCTCTGATGAAGGGTGTGATGAGGTTTGGCAAGAAGGGGAAATTAGCACTGAGATATATCAGACCATTCGAGATTTTGAAGAGAGTGGGCATGGTTGCATATCAGTTGGCTTTGCCTTCGAATATGTCTTAAGTGGATCTAGTGTTTCATATCTTGAAGCTGAGGAAGTATATTTCAGACCCTTCACACGTGTTGTAGCTTGAGATTGTAGAAGTGAATGAAGATTTGATGTACGAGGAAGAGCCAATTACGATAGTTGATTATCAAGTTTGTCAGTTGCATTCCAAGCAAATCTTGATGGTCAAGGTGCTGTGGAGGAGCAACAATATGAAGGAGCACACGTGGGAGACTAAGGCTAAAATGCAGGTGGCCTACCCTTACCTTTTCCTCGAAGAATTTCTATTTTCTGTTCTTTTATTTGAAAATTTAGTGATAAATTTTTGTGAGGGGGAAGATTGTTATAACAGGATATTTTGATAAATTATTAAATTAAATTATGAGATATGCAATATTAATAAATATTTTAAATTTTTATATATTTTGATTATTTTATGTGATTTAATTAAATTTTAGTGTTTGTATTTATTTATTTTATTTTATTATGGTATTAATATTAAATTGAGATTTAAAAGTTCAATTTATTGTTATATATTATTTATTTAATAATATTATTATTGTTATTATTTGTGAATAGTATTAATTTATCTTATTTTAAATATTTTAATATGTAGTGGTGGATTTAATTTGAAAGTAATTTTTTAATTCAAAATATTATTATCATTATTATTATATTTTATATATGTGTGATATTTTGTCTTTTTCCTAATTATTTAAAAAAAAGGGGATAGAAGCATATTTTTTTAGGTTTCTCTTTTTTTCCCTTCTTTTTCTTTTTTCTTCCTTTTCTTTTTTCTTTTACTTCTTCTTCTTCTTCTTTCTTCCGGTCTGCACAGCGCCACCGAGCCACCACTGAGCCGCCATCACCTTGCCAACGCCACCTCTCCTCTTCCCTTCCTTTCTACCGTCGTCAGCAAGCGTTTTCCTCCCTTGTCTCTGTCGAACATAGCAACATCGTAATAATCCTGGTTTTTAAATTATTTTATTAAATAATGAGATATGCAGTGTTAATAAAATTTAAAAGTTATATTTAATTATTTTACTATTTTGTGATTAATTATTATTATTTTATGTTTGATTGAATTTTTACGTAAATATATTATTCTGCAACTTATTATTTTAGACGTTTAAATTTCATTGTGTATATTTATTATTTTTGAATACTATTATTCTAATAACGTTAATTTAGAGCATGGTTATTTTAATATTATTTTTTTAAGTACTAATATTATTATTATTTTATTCTTTATGTAAATGCTATATTTTAAAGTGTTAATATATATGTGTGTATTTATTATCATGGTTATTATTATTTTCATTATTATTATCATTAGTATTATTTTTATTGTTTAATGTTATTATGAACATTATTTTATTAATAGTATAAATTTAGTTGTTGTTAATTTTATATTGTGTATATTATTGTGTGTGTGTGTGTACCTATGTATATATATATATATGGATTAAATGAGTGGTGGAGAATAAATGAAACTAAAGTTAAAGTGATATTATAACATGTATATATGTATATTTACATGTGTGGGTTTAATTTTTTAATAATATATATATATATATATATATATATATATATGCATTAAGGGGTAGGAATGTCATTTTTGCGGGTCAACTCCTTTCTTCCTCTTCTTCTTGTGCGATGCAGTCTTCTTCCTCCCATTCTTTCTTCTTTTCTTTCCACAAAAATTTCCAGCTCCTGCTCAGACCACCGAGCCACCTTCTGCCACCCCTTAACCTTGCCATCAACTCCTTTCCTTCTCCTTTTCTTCTCGTCGAAAGTGACGGAGGTAGCCATGGCAGCAACTTGGTTTAATGGTTGCCAGAGCCATTTTAACGGCAGGAGCTTAACTTCTTTAGCTCAATCAATTCCTTGAGTTGAGGGGAAGTTGATTTTGAGCTTGATCAATGCTCAAAGCTAACTATTTGTGAGTTTTATGCAATTTTTAGTTTATGTCAATTTCTTTTCTAATTTTTTTAGCTCGAGTTTAATGGTTTTGTTATAATTTCCTTTAGAAATGATGATCTATGCATCTTAATCTACTCCTAGATATTTTTAATTTATTTTTCTAATTTTGTTTGATTTTTGGTTAATTATTGAATATTTTAATAATAAAAAATGTATTTTCATTAATTAATTAATTAAATTATGAATTTGGTTAAATTATTGTTATTATATATTGCTATTAATTTTAGTGTTGAGAAATTAATTTTTGAGAACATTGTGTAATTTTTAGAAATATTTATAGTTTATGTAAGTTTGGATATTTAGTTAAATGTGTATTTTTGGTTGAAATTAGAGTTTAATTGTGTGTTTTAGTTAATATTAGAATGTTAGTTGTTGATAGAATAATTTTTATGAATTTATATATTTTTTTATGGAATTTTATATAATTTATGTGTATTTTGAATTATTAGGTTAAATATTGTAATATCCCGTGTTTTTAAATATTTTAACACTGTATCGGGATATGCAATGTTAATAATTTTTGTATATATATTACGATATTTTTACGAGTTGATATGTATTTAAAACCTATTTTTAATTACCGTGTCTTATTTACAGTGCTTTACGTAAAATTTTCCCGGGACTTGCATTTTCGGGGAAATTTTCATGTAACTAATTTATTATTAATTATTTTAAATATATTTTCGGACTTGCATGAACTCATACGTATTTTTAAATTACTAAATAGAGCCTATGTGTGTATATATTTATTTAATCAGGGTTTAGTATATTACCTTAATATTTTATTAATTAATTATTTGTTTATGTGTTATTTAATTATTTTTAATTAATATTAAATTTTAAAATATTAAATATTAAGTGTGTGGGTGTGATTTTTTTCAAATATTTTATTAAAATTATTTTATTATTATTATTTTTTTTCTTTTTCGTTTTTCTTTTCTTTTTCTTTTCTTTTCTTCTTCTTCTTCTTCTTCTTCCCGTGCGCGACCCCCTTCCCCTCACCGCTGCTACTCCGATCACCGACCGTCAGAGTGCCTCTCCTGCGTGTCGTCGTCTTCTCCAGTTGCTCCGCCGCCCCTAACCTTCTTCCCCGGCGCCGGCTTGTCCCTTTTGTCCATTTCCGGCCGAAAGCTCCATTTCTTCTCACCTCGTGATTCCGGCCACCATTTTTGACACCGTCGGTCTCTTTCTTCTCCTTGAGCTCCGATGAGTGTGATTCTAGCTTTGGTTTGAGCTGAAATGGTCTTGATTTACTTAGGTTTCGAATTTTCCATTTCAGCCATATTAGGGTTTTTGATTTTTTTGAGCTTCGAATTGATTGATTCATGAAAAATCCCTTCACAAATGTTGTTCCCCTTAGCTTAATCTACATGTATGAATTTTTGTGGAATTTGGATATTATTTTGATTTTTGGGTATTTTTGAATATTTTAATATTGTTTTCTAATTTTTGGAAATTAATTAAATAAATTATGAAATTGTGTTTTATGGTTAAATTAGGTGTTGAAATGAATTATAGGAATTTATTTGGAATTTTTATGAATTTCTATGTATTTATTTTCAATTATTGAAGTTTATATAAATTTGGAAAATTAGGGTTAATTATGTTTTTAATTGAAATTAATTGATTAATTGAGTTTAATTATTGATATTATTGATAAATATGTTGAGAAAATTAATTTTGGATAATTATACTATTTTTTGGTGAATTTTTGAAGTAATTTTAGTATATTTACATATATAGGGGTATTTTGATAATTTTACCCTAAGTTGGCTAAAAATGAAATTTAATTGGTTTTAATAGTTATTTAAGGTATAAAAATGATTTCTACAAATTATTTGGTATTTTTAACTAATGAAAACTATTTTTCGTGAATTATTTTCAATTATATATATAATATACGATTTTGCTAATAAAATGAGTTTTTATCGGTTTTTACTGTGTTTAAAGGTTAATTATGTAATTTTTACGTATAAAATGAATTTTTATGATATAAGGGTATTTTTGGTATTTCCTGAATTGTTCTGTGTTTGTGGACCCCGGTCGGTAGACTGTAGTTTGGAGTCCGACCGAGGGATTGTGGTTGAGTGTTGAGCTTGTTTTTCGAAGTGTGTTTCTTTGCAGGGTCAGCTCTACTCTTTGAGTAGAGAGATGTCCATTTTACGGGGAGGTTCTGCCGAATTTTTGGTAGAATTCTCATAAAACGTGATATCCGGTCGATCCCTAATCCTGTTTCTGTGATTAATATTCTAGATCGAATTCTAGGATTTCTATTAGGGTTATTCTGATTTTATCGTTATTGTTTGTTTAGTTGCGTCGAGATCGAGGGCTAGTGGATCAGGCCCGTTGGATCCATCTCGAGGAGCGCACTAAGTGTGAGTTACTATTTTATATATATGTGCTTTAGGATGCATAATTTTAGAAATATATGTTTTATTTTGATTAAATGTGCATAAATAATGTGATTTGTATTTAAGTATATTTTTAGTTTATTTTTGGTTTATTTTTGATATATATTAAATTATATGCATGTTTTGTTAATAAATTATATTTAAAATATTTTTAAATATATTTCTAGCTTAATTTATAATTTGATTGGATTTATTTGACGTATATATACTCGAAATATACCTGGTTTACTTTTGGTATATTTCCGGTATATATATGGTTTATATTGTTATTTTATTTAAATTCATGCATCATTTATTTGTGAATGGATGTTTTATATTTATTAATGAAGGATATCAATAGAACGTGCTACCTAGTGGGTAGCACTAGGACCGAGTACGTACTGGTGCGTTTATAGCATTTAGGCTATACTACTAACCATTTGTGGATATTGATTGAATATGATTATTTGATGTGTGAGATATGGTTTGGAGGTGTGATTGCTGGAGCTCGGTTGACCAAGTGTCTCGGGGCCAATCACACTGGCAGTCAGACTGCTGGAGCTCGGTTGACTTAGTGTCTCGGGGCCAGTCTACTATCTAAATGGATTAAGTGGATATATTTGGAATAAGTGAGCCTGTATGGCTAGAGTGTTGTCTAACACTGTTTTTGAGGTTGCGATATTATAGGGTTCTATTTGATCCTTTATAAACGATGATTTTCAGTAAAATATATATAAAATGATTTTACTGCATCTGTGTGTATTTGCTTGTATACATACATATTATATATATACTTTTGATTGTGTGCATTGACATTTAGTATGCATGTATATATATTATAGTAATTCAGTCATTAAGGTCTGACTCCCCTCCGTTGATAATTTTTCAGGAGAGTCAATATTTTCAGACCTCAGTAGCAGGCCTGTACGCCGGATTTCTTCCGCCCTGGCTTCTTTGTGTAAATTGCTTATCTGAGTCTTGAGTTTTATTTTATCTAGACACTACAGTAGTCAATAAATATTTAAAGAGATGTTGTATTATATATTTGAATTGGATTTGTATTAAAAGAGTTTATATATATGTGATGATGAAGATTTGATTTAAATTCAGTTGGTGCAAATATTATTATTATATTAATGATTTTTATTTCCGCCGCATCATATATTGTTATTATTACTATTGCATGTTTATTTTATTTTTAGGCTTGCTATGGGTTCCGGATTCGAAAGAATTCCCGTTCCCTAGCGCCGGTCATGACCCCTGTTTTGGGTCGTGACAAATATGTATTTTTGTTGAAATTAATGGTTAAATATGAGTTTTAGTTGATATTAGTATTTTATATGTTGATTAAATAATTTTAATGATTTTATAATTTTTGAGGAAATTATTTAGTATATTGGATATTTTATATTAAAGGGGTAAATGTGTAATTTTGGGTTAATTATAGTTAAATATTAGGTTTTAGTTGATTTTATAATTATTTAAGGTAATAAAATGATTTTTACCAATTAATTACTATTTTTAACTAATTAACACTATTTTTCAAAAATTGTTTTCAAATAATATATATTATATATTATTTTGGAAATAAAATGGGTTTTAAACTAATTTTGTTATATAATTAAGCTATTTAGGCAATTAAACATGAACTTTATTATGTTATGTTGAATAATTGTAAAATTGAATTTTTATTAATATTATATAATATTTGTGATTGTATTAGTTAAATTATGATTTTAAATATTATTTACAATTTATGTTAATTTAATTGTAAAATGGAGATTTTATTCCATTTATGAATTTTTATTATCAAATATTATTTAAATTAGACTGTTATGTTTTATTTGGAAAATAACGATTTTTAAATATTTTAATTGATTTTTTTGATGATTTTATTATTTTACTGTTAATATTGTTGATTTATGAATCATGAACCTCGGTTGGGGATTTGTGGAGTTTGGAGTCCCAACCCGAGGTATTGAGTATTTGGCGATTTTAGAAGTGTATTTTCTGTGCAAGTTCGACTATACTTTTGTAAGGAGATGTCTGTTTTATAAAGGAGACTCTGTCAAAATTTTAGTAGATTTCTTGTAAAACGTGACAACCGGTTTGAGTTTAGTTTTGAATTTTTTGATTGAGTCTTTCTATAGTAATCCTAGAAGCGTAGAGTTAGAAATTTATTTTGATGGTTATTATTATTTTATTTTATTTTTCTAGTTGCGCTGAGATCGAGGCCTAACGGACTAGGCTCGCTGAGTCTGTCTCGTGGAGCGCTAATCAGTGAGTTATTATACTGTATATATATATATATATGCATTGCATATAGGATGCATGACTTAGGATTTTTCATTTTCATTATATGTTTTAAACAATAATTTAATTTATAATATGATTTGGTATATTTTCAGTTTATTTTTAGTATATCTTGATATATATATGTTTGCATATTTTCTATATACATTTAATATATCACTAGGATATTTAGAGTTTATTTTTGATATATGTGTGTTACATACTCAAGTTTATTTTTAGTATATTTTGGATATATGTCAAAATTAAATACATGTTTTAAATGTATATTTATTCATAATTGTTTTATTAAATGATTAGTATACTTTAGGTATATTTTTAGTATATTTTAGGTATATTCCTAAATAATTGCATGTCATATTATTGATTTATGCTTAAATTGTTTTTAAGTATATTTTTGATATATTTCCAAATAAATGCATGTTCTATTATCAATTCATACTTAATTGTTTTTAGGTATACCATTGATTTATTTTTGGTATATTTCATATTTGATTTGACTTTATTTGACTTATATATACTCGAAATATACTTAGTTTATTTTAGGTATATTTCTAGTATATATATATATATATATATATATATATATATATATATATATATATATATATATATATATATGGTTTATTTTATTATTATGATTATTATTCTGCATTAATTGTTTGTCCATATGAATATTTTATTTTAAATGAAGGATAACGATAGAACGTGCTAGCTAGTGGGTAGCACTAGAACCGTGTATGTACCGGTGCGATAGATTTAGGTTTGAGTGAGGAATTAATTGTGGTAATTATCATATGATTGAAATGATCTGATTGATTTGATTAAAATGTCATGTGTTGATGGTGTGATTGCTGGAGCTCGGTTGACCAAGTGTCTCCAGGCCAATCACACTGACAGTCAGACTGCTGGAGCTCAGTTGACTCAGTGTCTCAGGACCAGTCTATTGTCCAAAATGGAATAAGTGATTTACTTGGATTTAAGTGAGCTTGTATGGCTAGAGTGATTATATGATTGATTGAGGTTGCGATTAATAGGGTTCTATTTAATCCTTCATGTATTAAAATAAATGTTTCTGCATTTATTATATTTATAAAAGAAAAGTTTGGCATTTGTGTGAAATGAGTGTATATACATATATATATATATAAGAATGCCTGATTAGATATGGTTTAGATGCATGTATATATAGTATAATAATTCACTCAGTGAGGTCTAACCTCCTCAAATATTTTTTTTCAGGAGATCCTATATCATCAGATCTTAGAAGTAGAGTTATTCGTCGGTATTCTTCTGTCCTGGCTATTTTATATAAATGTATATTTTGAACTCTGATTTGTATTCTAAAAACTATAGTAGTAGTGTTATTGTATCAGAAAAATATTATTTTGTCTGATATTTTATACTCTGAGAATTGTATTTGAACACTGTATGAATATATATTAATTTATGAAAAGATAATGAGAATTTATTTTTATATTTTGATTCAAAAAATTTTAATTCAGTCGTGTTTTTATTTATATAATGCATGTTTTTATTTTTCTTAGGCTTGTTACGAGTTCCAGATTCGAAAGAATTCCCGTTCTTTAGCGTCGATCATGACTCCTAGTTTTGGGTTATGACAAACATAGTTGCAGCGACATCGTAAACATTTTCGGTGAGAGAGCTTGCTGTCCCAGGCTCGTTTGACTCGTCTCTATTCTGACAAGTTGAATCTTCAATTGGTTGAAGCTTAGGACGTCCGATAATTGTTATATACTCAAATTTTAGTTTAGATCAATTTAGGTTTTTGATTTTTTTTGAGCTTATTATGGTTTGATTCTTGCTAAATTCCTTTAGAAATGTTGTTGTGTGTATCAAAAGCTACATATATATTTTTTTGTTTGATTTTTCTAAATTATTTAAATTTTTGTATTTTGGTTTTTCGATAAGTCATTGTTTTGGTGACCTCCGCCTAAAATTTTATATTTTTAGTAAATTTTTTAAATTATTTGGATTATGGTTTGTAAAGGAAATTTGGTGAAATTAATTTTAGATTTTTAGTTATGAATTTATTTACTTTATGTATAAAATTGTATTTTTAGAAAATAAGGTAATTTTATTAATTATATGATTTTTATTGAATATAATGTTAATTAGTATATTTAATATAAACATTAGGCTTTAGAAATGAGAAAATAATTTTTTACGAATTTATAGTAATTTTGGTTAATTTTCGGAAAATATTTAATATTATGGTAATTTTTGGAAAAATTAGTAAATTTTGTATTTTAATTGAAATTATTGTTAATTAGTATGTTTTGGATAATTTTTGAATAATAAATAGAATTAAAATAATTTTTATGAATTATTTACTATTTTTAGCTAATTAATAATAATTTCCAATAATATATTCAAATAATAATTTTATTTATTATTTTTATGTTTAAATGAATTTTTAGCTATTTTTATAATATAATTGAGTAATTTAAATAATTAATTGAACTTTATGCTATTTAATTTCATATATTTGAAAAATGAAATTTTTACTAATATTATTTAACACTATTTGAGATTTTATTAAATTTATTTGAAAATAAATTATCTTTAATGTTTTTGTTATTCAAATAAATGGTATTGAGGTATTTTATTGATTTTTTTATGCATTTTAATTATTTTTAATATTTATTATTAAATTATTAATTTTTTGTGTATTTTAATTCTCAATTGGGCAATTTATGTAGTTCGGGGGCCTCACCGGAGAAGTTATACTATTGTTAATATTTGAAGCGTGTTTGCGTGCAGGATTAGCTTTACTTTTAGTAGAGAGACGTCCGTTGTACTAAGGAGACTTTATTGAATTTTTGGTAGAATTCTCCTAAAATATAACATCGGGTCGATTATAAATTTTTAATTTTTGGTCGAGTTGTGTTTTATATCAGTCATCCTTCAGAATTCTTAAATATATAAATTAGGATTTCAATTCTATTATTATTATTTATTTATTTTCTATAGTTGTACTGAAATCGAGGCCTATCAGACCAAACCAATCTTTCTCTTTTAGAGGAATGCACAACTGTAAGTTATTATCATATATATGCATTACATGTGGAATACATATTTGTGAGCATCCATATATTCTAATGTGATTAAGTATAATTTATTTTTTTAAATGATTATATATATGTTTTGGTATATGTTTGGTATACATTTGGTATATTTCTTTAAAAATGGATGATCATGTTTAAATTATGCATTTCATTATTTTTAATCATTATAATATTGATATTTAAAGGATATCAGTAGAACGTGTTACCTAGTAGGCTGCACTAGGATTGTGTGCACACTAGTGTGTTAGATTTTTAGGATTGATATTATGAAATTATCGATGTGAGACTTGATTAATTGATTATCGATGTTTGTTGTGAGAGATTGGTATGACTGTGGGAGCTCGGTTGACTTAGTGTCTCGGGACCAATCACGCCGACAGTGAGACTATGGGAGCTCAGTTGACTTAGTGTCTCGAGGCTAGTCTATTGTCCAAAAATGGAAAAAAGAAATATTTTGGAATTAAGTGAGCTTATTGGCCAGTGAGATTTAGTGATCGAGGTTGCAGAATATTTTAAGGTTCTGCTATAATCTTTCACCTCAAATAAATTTTTCTGCATTTATTATTATATAAAAGTGGATTTTTGCATCTATATGAAATGCATGTATATATATATATATATATATTACTATATTGATGCTTGATTGTATATGACTTTAGGTTGCATGTATATATATTATAATAATTCACTCAGCAAGGTCTGACTCCCCTTAATATTTTTTCAGGATTTACTACTTCAGACCTTCATCATAGTACTATTTGCTGAACCCTTTCCTCTCTGGCTGATTTATGTGAATACTGAACTATCGTTTCCTTGTATTTTAGTAATCATTGTAGTAGTAGTGTTATAGTGGTAGTAGTGTGTTGTAATAGTTGGCATCTTGTATAAAGATATTTTTATTATGTTATGATATAAAGTTTTATTTTATATTAAATAAAGTTTTTAATTCTAGTGTATTTTTGTATTATTATGGCATGTGTTTTTATTTTAAGGCTTACTACGGGTTCCATAATTGAAGTATACTTTAAGGTTTGAAGATGATTTAACTCTGCATTTTTATATATAGTTGAAAAGCACATAACCATATCAAACAAAGTTCCCTTTGTGCATCACAATAAAGAAAAAAGAGAAGGATAACAATTTCTTTGATTTCATTCAAACAACAACTATATTACAGTATGAGCAACAATCAACAATAAAAAATGGATTCTTGTTGTTTTGTTAAAATTTCCTAATGCAATTACACTATTCCTCAAATGAATGATGTGTAATATAATTTCTGTTAGAGACATTTAGATTGCCACTTAAAATAAATATATTTCAATAAAACTTCACTGTAAAAATAGAATCCATTATGTTTCTTTTCTGTTTCTGAAACGGTTTCATACACATATACAGACAACTTCAAAGAATTAAAAAATTCATTTATTTATTTTTAATTTTGCAAACTGCAGTTGCATTGACTCAAAAATATAATTTTTAAAAGTACATTTAGTCAATCCATTACATGAAATAACCAACTTTTCATTAAATTTCATAAAACATTTTGAATACTTTTGGTTGACATTAGGTTTTTGATACAAATATAATAAGCCTAAAACAATAATAAACCTCTTCTAATAAAAAAAATCAATTACCACCATATACAAAATCTTAAAAATAATAATAATAAAACAACAGTAAACTTAAAACAAAATATTTTATAAAATCAACTATCTCCAACATCAACAAACAAACATCAAATATAAATTCAACAACCTAAATATTCATTTTTATAACCAAATAAGGACACCTTAAAATCTTTTAAAAAATAACAAAATAGTTCATAAAAGACTTCTAAAACAATCTAATAAATCAACCTTTTTCTTCCCCTTTTCATTTGGATTCAACCTTTTTCTGTATTCATATTCACTTTCCACTGCATCACATTGCTTCATCATGCCATAAGTGTATAAGCTCATAATGTACCAACTTCTTATCTGATCTATATTAATGTTCCTATGAATCTCTAACCCATGAAGCAAGTACTCAGTAAATGCAATTGCAAATACTCCACAATCACTAAAAAAAATTAAAAATAAATTAGAATAATGAAAAATCAATAAAATGAAACCAAAACAAAGACAAAAAACTCAAATTTTCTCTTGAGAAGGAAGATCATCAATCGAGACAACTTCCAAAGGATTTAAAACCTTCTTTGAAGCATAAATTTCAGAATTCATATCAATATCTTTATGATTTGACCATGGACCATGAAGTTCAAAAAACATTAGAAGCAAAACACTATAAGATTCTAAAACTTTCATCACCAATTTATTAGTCTTTGCACACCTCAAAGAATTATAAATATAAATACACATGTGCAGACGACGGGGTTTAGCGTGCATCCAAGATTTTAGCAACTGCGACACTATTTAGGCTTAAGGCTCTAGAGAACACACTACTATATCACAAAGACATAGCGTGGAGATGACGAGTTACCACCCAGGGTAATAATTGAGACAATTCAAAAGTGGTGGTAACTTGATTCTTTAAAAGAGAGTTAGCACCACAACTAGGAGATTCTGGATATGGAATACTAACTTCTTTCAGTCTTGTGTTCATTTAGAATTACCTTATTTATTACTAAATTATTCTTTATTTACATGCAATTTCATTTTAACCCTAATTTAGCAAACATCTAACTCTAAGGCAACTAGTCATGAAAAAGCATACAAACAATGCATTCATAAAATATAACATCCCTAAATTACTCTAATCTACATTAATTTTAATTAAACGGGCTAAATGTACATGTTTTATTTACAAATGAGTTTAAAAGCTAATGGACCTAATTCTTTCTTAATTTTAATTAAGTGAACCTAAATCTATTTATTTTAATTCTAAAAATGGGCCTAAATCTACAAATTATAAAGTATTTAAATTAGTGGAGCTAGTTCTACATATTTTTATTCTAAGGTGATCTTAAATCTACAAGTTATGGAAAAGACTTTAAGTTAATGGGTTGTGTCTAATTAATTTTAATTAACCTAGATGGTCCTATGTCTAAATTAACTTGGTGAGCCTAAATTATTTATAACCTAAATATTGTTAATTATGGGCTTAAAGATATATTTTAATTAACTAAGCCTAAAATTAATAACCTATTAAATTAATTGAGCCTAAAAAATAAGCCTAATTACTAATGAAACAGGCTAAGAAGATTAACTAAGCCTAAAACTAATTAACTTATTTACTGACCAAAAGAAAACAAAACAACTAAAATAAAAATGGGCTTAAATTAATTAAAACCTAAAAATTCTAAACAAATAAAAACAAATTTAGTAACAAAAAAAGCCTAATTTAGTAGAAATGTCTGAAAATAATTAATTGACAAATTGTTAATAAATAATTAACAAACAATCTTAATTCTATTTGCTTAAATCTAATTCAATTTTAATTAAAAACCTTAATTATGTCTTAGCTATTGATTTTAATTAATTACCTAATTGAAACCCTAATTTTACTAACCAATTAATAAAAATAAAACACACAATACACGCAGAATTTCATTATTCCACTATTGGGGCTATTACAATAATCTATTAAAAATTAAATTAAAATAATAAGTCAACCTATGGATTAAAACAATGTAAAATTTTACAGGGTTTTAATCCATGGCATTTCATGGATTTTCATAGGTTTTGTTCTCTACAGTGAATTCATTATGTAACTCTATCCATAATCACAAACACAAACACAGAAAACAAAATAAACAATGATTCGTAATTAAATAAAATAAAAATAAAAATTAAATTAAATTAAAATTAAATGAAACCAAAATAATCAAACAAAATAAGTAGAAGAGGGTAGAAGAAGAGATAATTTGATGGATGTAGTATTGATTTACTCCTTAGAATGATATAAATCACCGTTGTTTTTAGAATAGATATTCAATGCTTGATTTTCTCTTTCTAAAAGGTCTACTGCTTCTTCTTGAAAAGAACAGTACGAAAAAAAGAATTTTTGTTGTTTTGTTTTTATGGATCTTCTATACTTCGTATGTCACGACCCAAAACAGGGGTCATGACTGGTGCTAGGGAATGGGAATTCTTTCAAATTTAGAACCCGTAGCAAACCTTAAAAATAAAAGCAAGCAATATAATATAATAAATAAAATATTTGTATAGTGGAAATTTAATCTCAAATATAACAATAATAATTCCTTAACTGATTTAAATGACGTAAAATCCATCCTTATATATATATAACAAAATCTTTCAGTACAAATCTTTAGTTTAACATTCTGAAATTTAAATCTCATACATGCATATCATAAATACAGCTCCCAATAACAAATTAAAGTATAACAACTACTGCAGTGTCTAGAGTACAAAATAAAACTCAGGTAAGCAGTTTACATAATAAAGCTGGAGCGGAAGAAATATGGTATACAGGCCTGCTATTGAGGTTTGAAGACGAAGACTCTCCTGAAAAACATTAACAGAGGGGAGTCAGACCTCACTGAGTGAATTATTATAATATATATACATGCATGACTAAATGTCAAATGCAGACACTCAATAGTATATATATAATAAATATATATACAGACAAATACACACAGATGCAACGAAAATCATTTAATATTGAAAATCATAAGTTATGAAGGATCAAATAGAACCCTATATGATCGCAACCTTAAATAATAATAGACAACACTCTAGCCATACAGGCTCACTTATTCCAAATGAATTCACTTATTCCATTTGGACAGTAGATTGGCCCCAAGACACTAAGTCAATCGAGCTTCAGCAGTCTGACTGTCAGTGTGATTGACCCTGAGACACTTGGTCAACCGAGCTCCAGCAATCACACTCTCAAATCACATCTCACATCAATCAGATCAAATCAACCAAGTCATAATTCACAAATAGGTTAGTAATTTAACCTAAATTCTATCGTCGTACCGGTACGTACTCGGTTCTAGTGCTGCTTACTAGGAAGCACGTCTATCGATATCCTTCATTAAAATAAATCGTACATTCGGAAATGAAATAATGCATGATATCAAATTAAATGGCAATATAAACCATATATATACTAGAAACATACCAAAAATAAACTAAGTATATTTCGAGTATATATATGTCAAATAAATTCAGTTCAATTATAAAGTAAACCATATTTATACTTAAAAATAATTTAGGTTTAAATCAAGAGTAAAACATGCATTTATTTTAAAGCATACAAAAAATACACTAAGAATATACCTAAAATATACTAATAATTTATTAAAGCAATTTATGCATAAATCATGCAATTAAAACATATATTTCTAAAACATGCAACCTAAATGCATGCATATATAAAATAACAACTCACGGTTGTGCGCTCCACGAGACGGGTCCGACTGGCCTGGTCCACTAGGCCTCGGTCTCGGTGCAACTAACAATCAAATCACAACATGAAATCAGAACAAATCTAACTTAACTTCTAGAGACTTGATTTAGAATTCTAGACACAGACGGATATAAAATTAGATCTGATGTCACGTTTTACGAGAATTCTATCAAAAATTCGACAGAACCTCCTCTGTAAAACGAACATCTCTCTACTTAAAAAGTAGAGCCGGTCCTACAAGAAAACACACTTTGAATAGATTTCATAAAACATTCACACAACCCTCGATCGGAATCCCAAATTATAAATTCCACCGACCGAGGTCCATAATTCACAGAAAATACCATAAAGTACATTAAAGTTCCATAAATACCAAAAATACCCTTTATATACCAAAATATAGCAATTTACATACTTAAACATTAAAAATAATTATTTCATCGATATTTACTTAAAAACCCTAATATTAATATAATATTATTAAAAATCGATAATTCTCGATAAATTCACAAATATTAATAGAAATTCATTTTATAAATCCAAATTACTTAATTATTCCAAAAACATACTAAAAATTACTAAAAACCCATTTATTTACAAAAATAGTATATTATATATAATTTGAAAATAATTTTTGAAAAATAGTTTTAATTAGTTAAAAATAGTAAATAATTTATAAAAATCATTTTTATACCTCAATTAATCATTAAAACCAATTAAACTTAATATTCAACTAATATTACTACCAAATTACCAAAATACCCCTAATATTTAAAAATTCAAATAATATACTAAATTCCACAAAAATCAAAATAATAAAAAATTCCACAAAAATCAAAAATAAATTCCAAAAATTCGATAAAAATTTCAAAGTGTAGATTGAGCTAGTAGAACGAACTTTTGTAAAGGAATTAAGCTTCAATATCAAAAATCGAAGTTCAAAAAAATCAAGAAACAAAAGAGACCGAAATTGAAATCAAGCTCAAATCCTTACCAAATCGAGGTTTCAAGCTACAAAGAGTTTGGAATCGGCTTCTATGGAGTTCTAGGAGCTCAACAGCACCGGAACCATGGGATTTGGTGACCGAAAATGCCTTGAACGGAGGAGAGGAGAGTTTCGGGTATTCTAGCTTCCACAGGCCACAAACGGTACCGGAGAAGGTGACAGGGACGATGAAGCTGCTGGAGAAGATGGTGGCATGCTGGGAGGCACTCTGACGGCCTCTGATCAGCGTTGTAGAGGTGAGGGGGTGAGGGGTAGGGCGTCGGGGGTGAGGGTGAGGAAGAAGAAGTTGTTTTATTTTTATTTATTATTATTATTATTATATATATATATTAAAATTTTAACTTTAATAATATAATTAAATAATAATATATATCCACATTAAACACACACACACACAATGTTATATACATTTATATATATATATACACACACATATGCATATAAAATAATAACCCTAATAATCATAATAATATATATATGCATGTATATGTGTATATATTTATTATACACAAAATAATAATGCATGAAATAAAATTTGTTAAAATAAAATAACATTAAACAATAAAATATTATTTCCCAAAATAATAGGTTTCAGGAAAATTTTTACGTAGAAAACTTTAAATAAACTTAAAATAACATTAATTATTAACAAAATAATTAAATATATATTAAAATTTATTAATACTGCATATCCCGATATAATATAAAAATATTTAAAAATCCGGGTTATTACATCGTAGAAGCTCCTTTTTTAGAGTTTAAAGCTGCATCCTCTTCCAAGAAAAAGAAAAGAAGAAGAAGCTCCCCTCCTAGGAGAGTTGAGTTGGGTTTATATAGAAAAGCCTAGTTAAAGGTCACATATCTTACTATAACTTCTCCTATTCATAGAGATAAAATTTTGATTTAATAAGGACTTTTAATTTCCTAAAAAAATTTAGATAAATCCTAGAAAAGGGATTCATCACATCATTTGACCAATTAAAAATCAGAAAATAAAATTTTTTATTGATTGAAAAACCAAAAAATACAAATGGAACATGATCGAAACAACAAAATCTTGATCGAGATTATATAATTTTAATTGGAATAATGTAAATGCAATCAGAATTACATAATTCCAATCAATTTTATGTAATTATGATCTTTTTTTAACTTTTAATTACAAAAAGACCCTGAAAGAATTTAAACTTTTCAATTAGGTCCTTCAAGAAAAAAATTACAATTAAGTCCTTAAAAAACTACAATTAAGCCCTGAAATTCAAAAATCAATATCCACAAATCTATTTATAACAAATTTAAAAAAAAATTGAAGTCCTCTATCACATTCACACTAAACTATCCCAAAATTGGGTGCTTACATCGCCTGAATTTTCAACATTCAAAATGACGTCGTTTTAGGAGTAGGTATATATATATATATATATATATATGTCACATTCTCCTTTAATCCTAACAGACCTCTCATTTTTACATCGCCTCTCATTTTCTAACCCTAACACTCTTTGTATTCTCTCTCTGTATGTGGCCCTCCTCATTTTTCTTAACATTTCAACCCTCAATCCAAACCCTAGCCGCCCTTGACCCACTACTCCTACTGCATGCAAATCACTCCTTTCTTTTAATAATGATATGTGTGTTATGAGATCATCACCTATTGATCTATTCATTTATATTTTGTTTCTACTAATGATTTGAGATATCTATGATTATTTTGAAATATTTGATCAATAGATCATTGATCTATTTGTATTATCTACTTATCTTTGTTGATTTAAATTTCTTTGTGTAAGTATTGTGATAAATTTTTGTATCTTTTAATGTGAATTTTTTTAAAAAAGCTCATATTACAGTGATGATTAATATAATTTTTCCTTTTGTTCTTCTATGTCTATTTTGGAAGCTCTTTAAATACACAATAGACCTCTCTAATGTAACAAAAGGTGGAAGCTTTAAAGGAGATTTGCATTCTCCTTAAGATCTCTATATTTTAAACAAATAGTGGAGGTTCAGACTTCGCTCAGTTGAAGATCTACACTAAAGGTGAAAAATATCAAACAATTTTCATATTTTATTTTTTAAATAATTATTTTTAATGTCTGTTAGTCTTATAGAAGAACAATGTATTTTTTTTGGGGTAAAAAGTGTTTTATAATTTTTTTTATTTTGTATTGATTTATCTCTTAAAGAAAAATAATTTTATTTTATAATTAATGTGATTTTTTTTGTTTTTAATATAAAAAATCCTTGTAAATTTATATGTTTTTCTTTAAAATATTTTAAATTAAATATGTTTAATTGCAAGTGAAAATGTTTTTATTTAAATTATTTGATTTTGTTTAATAAATTTTTCAATCACATGAATCATGTTCTTGTTTAATAGTATGAAATTATTTAATTTGTGTATTTATGGTTATGCTTTGTGTTAATTTGCCCACCAACTCAATCATTTAGCGATTTTTTTTGTGGTTACTGTTTGTAGGTTCATTCCCATGGCTCTGATTGTTTGATGTAGCTATATTTTTTTATTGCTTTTTCCAAAATTTTTTTTCTGAAGTATAGTTATTTTTTGTAATGGCTTATTAGATTTGTGTGATTCTAATTTGAAACATTCACAAGAATGCAATTTTTATGGTGACTAGTGATTTAGAGTCTTGTCTTTTTTTTTGAATTCTAAATTATTGCGAGTAATTTTTTTGGAAAAGCTTGGCTCCTAAATAATGGTGATTAGTGATTTAGAGTCTTGTCCTTTCTTGATGCTGCTTTATTACTTTATGTAAAGTAAAAGAGGAAAAGCAATATTTAAGATTGGAATGCATTTTTTCTTGAAGATTGCATGCATTTTGAGAAGGTATGTAGCAATAGTTTGGTAACTTATCTGTTTTGTTATTTGATTTTTTCTTGAAATTCGTCTAAGGATATATATGAAAAAATTGGTTTTTATTATTTATTTAATGAGTTTTGGAAGTCCATAATCATGTTATTTTTATTTATTTGATGAATTTATTAGACTGCTTCTGTTTATTGATTACACTGATCCTAATTAATATTTTGTGCATTTTTCTTTGGTTTGTAGATGCAAAATGATGTGGGTACTACTAATAGTAGTGGTACTACTACTATTATTAATACTATTGTTGTGAGTGGTAATAAAAGCACCCAAAACCAAGGCCAAGAAAGGGTGGAAGCATCTAATGAAAAAAACTCTGAGTAGCCTAAAATAAAGAAATGGAAAATGGTTGAACCCAGATCAAAAGCTTGGGTTCACTTTGAGCAAATAATAAATGTAGCAGCTCAAGCAAGGTGCATATACTGTGCTATAATAATTCATTACCATTCTAAGACACACGATACATCTTCTTTTTGTAATCATGTGCTTACTTATGTGAAAAACCCACTTGAAAAAAACTCTAGACAATCACTTTTGACATTGCAACCTATGTCAACTCATGTGGAAGCTAACAAAGAATGTGTAGGAATAGGCACATTAGGCACTTGGAAGTTTGATCAAGAGTCAATTAGGAAGTCTCTTGCACATATGCTAATTGTTGATGAGTTGCCTTTTATATTATGAATGGGGAGGGGTTTAAAAATTTCTTAAGTATGGTCTGTCCTAGGTTTAAATCTAGATGGACTTTAATAAGGGACTATTTTGATGTGTTCTTACTTGAGAGGCAGTCCTTAAAAATTTTATTTCATAATCATTGTCAATGGGTGAGCTTTACAACTGATGCATGGACATCTATTCAATGAATTAATTACATGTTCATCACGAATCACTTTATAGATGACCAATGGAAGCTGAATAAGAAAATGATTTCTTTTGTACCTGTTTCATCTTATTAAGGTGAATACATTTCTAAAGCTTTGAAAAATTGTTTGCTTGAGTGGGGGCTTAGAAATATTTTCACTATCACACTAGACAATGCAAGTTCAAATGACACTGCCATGGGGTATTTCAAAAAAAAGTTTTAAGATGGGGTGTCAATTATGTTAGATGTAAGTACTTACATATGAAGTGAACTGCTTACATTTTAAACTTAATTTTGCAAGATAGTTTGAAAGAAGTTAATGAATCTATAAAAAAAAGGTTCGAGAATGTGTTAGATATATAAGAAACTCACTAGCTAGACTAAGGAAATTTAGGGAGTTTGCTGACTTAGTTGGAATTAATTGTAAAGCCTATTTGTCAGATGTTCCCATAAGATAGAACTCTACTTATTTGTGTTGAAAATTGTAAGTGGACAAGTACGATGAATTTGAGTCATCATTTAGATGTGATTTGAAAGATGATGTGCCTAATTATATTATGACTAGATATTTCCCAAGAAAATGGTTGGGTTACTTGAACACTTCTATAAAATGACAAAGAGAATTTTTGGATCTCTTTATATTACTTCACATACTGTTTTTTCTAAAATATCTAATTTATATTGCATTTTAAATGAGTGGAAGCAGTCTGCTGACTTAAATATGAGAGCCATGGGTCAAAATATGAAACAAAAATTTGAAAAATACTGGAGGGATGGTGAGAAGATGAATAATTTAATTTTTATTACATCTGTGTTAGATCCTAGATACAAGCTTGAATATTTATCATTTTCTTTGTCTCAAATGTAGGGACCTGATTTGGGTGGAAGCTTGCTAGAATCTGTGCATAACAATCTCTTTAAATTATTTAATGATTATATGGCTATGTATGGTCAATATGAATCTGCTGCTCAATAATTTATTGTGGGATAATATGATATTGTGTCTGCTTGTGCACTTTCTTCCAAACCTCTGTCTATGTTGAAAGCATAATTTAAGCAGCATAAATTAGAATGTGGCTCTAGTGGAAGCAAAAGGTCTGACCTCAATATTTATCTCTGTGAGTCTATTATAAAAGAAGAGGGGAATTTAGATATTTTGAGATGGTGGAAAGTAAATGCTGAAAGGTTCCTTTTGCTTTCTAGAATGGCTTGTGATATTTTAGTCATTCCAATATTAACAGTTGCTTCAGAATATGCTTTTAGTACTAGAGGGAGGGTGCTTGATGCATTTAGGAGTTCTTTAACTCCTAGGATTATGGAAGCTTTAATTTGTACACAATATTGGTTGAGATTGAGTAAAGATTGCTTTTTTTATTGAAGAAGAAATTAATGAACTTGAAAAATTTAAGTAGGGTTAGTTTAGACTCAATCTATTTATGTTTAACATTCTTGTTTATTATTATCTTTATTTACTGATAATTTATTTGTATTTGGTTGCTTTGCTTATAGATCTTCCACCTGTGGGTATTGGTCTATCACAACTAACATCAGGTGCAATATAATTCTAATAGCATTTGCAAAATTGAGGTAGTAGACAGGAAGTTGCAATAAAAATCTTAAAACTCTATTTCTTATTTATTTTATTAATTTACGTTTCTTATTCAATTTATGTGCTTATTTTTGTCTACTCTAATTTGTTCAGGCTTTAATGAAACTTCCACTATGCTATGAGTCATAAAATTACTTGGTTGCATTCTCTTAGGTAGCATATAATTGCAGCTAAGAAATTGTTGCTATGTTCTTAACCTGACTTGATTAATTATTTCTAACTTCTAAGCCTACCTTTTTTATTTTTGTTTTCCATTATTTGCATGCATTGCTCTCTAATTGCATTTGTTGCCTACTTGCTTTGAGTACTTACTTGCATTATTATATGACTGCTAGCCTTGAATATCTGCCTGCTATAATTTGCTTAATTCAATCTTTTAGTAATTGCTTGTTTTGATTTATGCATCTTTCCTTCTTTTGCATGCTTCGTTCTGTGTGCTACCTCTTTTGCTGCATCTGCATCCTTGGATGTGGCGATGATGAAGCTTCTAACTCATTCTTAATTTGTTTAAATTTGAGATCACTGGTATTGCATTTATTTGGGGGGCATTTCATTGCAGCCAATAATGTGGTGTCGTGTCTTAGATGAATTAAAACATTTATTCTGAGTCATAACTAATTGTAATTTTTTTCTTGCTTGCTGCATTGGCCATTCTTTTTAAATCTGAGGCTCAGTCATTTTTTATGTTTCATTGTAGGAAAGATCTTTTATTTTTTGGTGAATATTTTACTAGAGCAGAACTTAGAATGTGATTTTTGATGTTGCTTGGGTTCAAACATACAAATTCTTTTTGGATATATAATACTGGGGATAATTTTAAATGAGAAAATGATAGTTAATTTTTATGTATATCTCACATAATTGAACTAGAATATTAGAAGTATATATAAATTATTTATTATGTTGTAAATGAATGCGAAAAACCGTAGTATCCTAAGCTTTTAGCATTCTAGAGCCCAAATAGGTAGTAAATTAAGAATTAGTTGGGCTCTCACATTTTGTATATTTTGTAAGTTTAGGCTTCAACCTTAAAATTATAAGTATATTTACTTGTCTTTTGTCATTGGTCTCATCAAATTTAGGTCTAGGGCCTAGTTGCCCAATCTGATTGGCTTACTCGACAATTTTAGGTTTTTGACCCGATGCATTTTCTTCCCATTTTAGCTTCAGGTTAGTCACCATTTCCACTAATCTGATACCTGATTGCATTTTACTGTTTGCCTTTGAACTCGACCCGATCGATGCACACCTTAGTTGCTTATATAATGAAAGTGTGATAAGAAGAGTAGCAGCATTAGCGACTGTAGTCGTAAGATCATGATAATGAACTTTATCTCCAATAATATGCTTTCCTAACATTGACCTTCCCATAAAAAATGTATGAATCCATTGATATATTCGATCATCTAACACCTCCCTTACTCCTCCATAGTAACTAGCAGCACCACCTCTTGTTCTTCCACCTGCGAGTAGCTCTAGTTGTTCGTGGGTGATTTTTTTTTTAGGATGGAATTGAAGTTAAAAAGAAATCTCAATGTTAAAGCAAAGGCTAAACTTTATTTCCAGTAGTTTTTATTTTCTGATATAAGTTAATCTAGAGGTAGTTTTCTTCCTCTAAATCTAGATTCTTTGCATCTTGCTAATCTCACTAGTCTGTTTGTGTAGTTCAATTTAGAATTCTGTAATTTAATTGCTTCTTTTCTTCCAATTATGATAATCAAACTATTATTAAATTAAATTAAGGAATTTTTTTTAAAAAAGTTTATTCAAGTTAATAAGATTGTTAATACTTAAAAGTATGTGTCAAGATACTCTCTTTTTAGGATAAAGAGGTGCCTTAGGTGAGATCCACATGTTTTTGTGCTTTTAGGATCAACATTATGTTGAGATTCTTCACTTGAATTGCATTATTTTCTCTATATGTAACTTGTTACATGATTATGCTATTAATTTTACCCTCTAAAACTGGTTTTGGTGTGATATATCGAATGGCTCATAAATACAGTTTTGCATTTGTGTCTTTCTTTACATGGATAAATTCCAGAGATATGATTTTGATTAAATATATGGCTCTAATTATTCAATGTGAAAATGGGATATTGATGTAGTGGAAGCTTAATAAAATAAAGATAACTGTTGAATGTCATTGATTCGCGCACGAATGGCCATCAAACAACCTTTTTTTAATCTGTTGATTCAAATGAATACTAGAATAAAAGGCATTAATAATTTGTTGATTCATAAAGGAATACCAAAAATTGGGAAGAAAGGAAAATTTGATTAATAATTCAATAAAAACTATATCAAACATCCAAAATTGATAAATAAATACTATTTGGGAAAAAGTCCTAAAAGAAAAGGGAAAAACCCAACAAAAGTGCACTAAAATAAACATAAACCTTTAGATTGAAAATTGAGGCTTTAAATGATGGAATTTTGGCTTAAAGGTGGACTGTTACAAGTAAACCTAATCATTTTATCCTAGGTCTCTGAATAAGCTTCATTATGATATATTATAGGCCTTACAGTTCAATCGAGCCTGAGAGTTAGAACCTTTAGAAGCCGTATTGCACACTTTGATCTCTTTTCCAAAATCCAAGCACTTCATATATTCCAGGGCTGTCTCATTTGCATCATTCTCCCAAGGTGACAGAAAATTTAACCTCGAATTTAGGACAACATCATTATAAGAAGAATCTTTAGAGAAAGGAATTAAGTACTTAATATTAAAAGCATCTACAATGTGAATATGGCTAGACAGCTTCAGACAATAAGCATTGGGGTTAATCTTCTCCACAATCTCCATAGGACCAATCTTCTTGGCAGATAACTTATTGTACTTACTAGTTAGAAAATGATCCTTAGTCAGAACTATCCACATAAAATCACCCATGCTGAACTCCAAATGCTTACGCTTCTGATTTGCAATCTGCTTATATTTTGTGTTAGCAATGGATAGTTTGTCATAAACTGTCTTATGAACATCTTGCAACCCAGTAACAAAATTTATTGCTTTCCTATGAACCTTTATCTTGCTAGGTAGTGTCATTAAATTAAGTGGTCCTAGAGGTTAACCTAAATAAACAACCTAAAAAGGACTGAAACTCATACTACGATTCATTGCATAGTTGTGAGAAAATTTTGCTTGGCATAACTTCTGATCTTAGCTCTTTATATAATCACCATCTAAACAACATAATAAATTACCAAGTGATCTATTCACCACCTCAATTTGCCCATTTATTTGAGGATGGTATGCGCTGCTAAAGTTCAACTGAGTATTTATCATCTTCCATAAGTTGTACTAAAAATGGCTAAGGAAATGAGTATCTCTATCAGAGACAATAGAGGTAGGCAATCTATAAAGATAATACACCTCATGAAAAAATAATTGTGTCACATTAACAGTATCTATGGTTTTCTTGTAAGGGATAAAATGCACCATCTTAGAGAAATAGTCAATAATAATAAAGATAGAGTCATTACCTCGTTGTGTACATGGTAATCCTAAGACAAAATCCATGTTCATATTAACCTAAGGCTATAAAGGAATGGGCAATGATATATACAACCCTGCATTTATGGCAGCCCCCTATGAGACTTGACAAAGTTTGCACTTCTACACATACTTGTCTACCTCCTTGTGAATGGTTGGCCAAAAGTAAGAGGTTTGTACCAACTGTAGTGTTTTGTCCTTACCAACATGATCCTCTCCATGCAGTTCCCTAATAATGTGCAAATGCAAGCTACAATTTGGAATGCACAATTGGTTGCCCTTAAACAAAAAGCCATCATGTAATAATAAATCTTTCTTTTTCGTTATCCTAGATGCTTCGTAAAACCATAAAAAAAAGGATCAGTAGCAAATAATTCACAAAAGAAATCTAATCTAGGTACCTTAACCTTTATAATTACCAAAAAACTACTCCAGTAACTTAATGCATTTATAACTCAATTAATTATACTAGCTTTATGCTTCATAATATAAGTGAACCTCTCCAAGTAAGCAACCCAACGTGCATGTTTAAAAGACACCTTATCTTGCTTGTGGAGGTGCCTCAATTAGTCATCATCAGTGTACAAAATAAATTCCCTATAAAATAAATAATTTCTCCAATGCCTCACAACCTGCACTACAGTATAAAACTCAACATCATAAGTGCTATAGTTTAATTTAGATCCTAATAATTTCTCATTGAAGAACACTTTAGGTTTGCTATTTTGACTCAACACTGTACCAATCCTGACCTTAGAAGCATTAGTATGTAGTTCAAAGGGCTGTGAAAAATTTGGCAACACCAAAATTGGTGCACTTGTAAAGTGATATTTAATCAGTTGGAAGGCTATCTTTGCCTCTTCTGTCCACTTAAACTTGCTACCCTTCATGCAATCTATAATTGGGGCTATGATACTACTAAAATTAACAATAAAATGCTTGTAAAATGAGGCAAGACCATGGAAACTCCTCAGTTATGTTAATGTCTTTAGTGTAGGCTACTATTTGATTGCTTGCACCTTTTATTTCATCAACCTTTAAACCAGCTCCTGAAATTACATAGCCCAAAAATAGCACTTTGGGGGCTATAAACACACACTTCTTCATTGCAGTATAAAAATTTTCCCTACGCAACATACTAAGAACCTCTTGAACATACTGCATGTGCTCTTCTGTGTTACCACTATAAATTGAAATATCATCAAAATAAACTGCAAAAAATCTGCTAATAAAAGGCCTCAGTAATTGGTTCCTTACATGCATAAAAGGATTAGGGGCATTAGACAAGAAAAAGCATCACAAGCCACTCATAGAACCCCTCTTTAGTTTTAAACATTATTTTCCATTCATCTTTAGGCCTAACATGAATTTGATAGTACCGATGTAGATGGCAGGGTTTAGCGCGCATCCAAGATTTTAGCAACCGCAACACTGTTTAGGCTCAGAGCCTTAGAGAACACACTAACCACTGTCACAAAGACATGGCATGGAGATGAAGAGTCACCACCTAGGGTAATAACTGGGACAAATCAAAAAGGTGGTATTCAATTCTCTAAAAGAAAGCTAGCACCACAACCAAGATTCTAGATACGGAATACTAACTTCTCTTAGTCTCATGTTCTTTTAGAATAATTTTATAAATGATTATTTCATCCTCTAATTACATGCAATTTTATTAAACCTTAATTAACATCCATCTAACCCAAAAGGCAACAAGTCAATAAAATTACAAGTAAAAATGCATCAAAAAGGCAATGTCCATATGTCTAAACTATGTTAATTTTATTTTATAAGTTAGCTAAGTCTACATATTATTTACAAATGAGAAATGAACTATAGGTGGGCCTACATTAATTAGTAAGCCTAGATCTATTTTTAGTCTTTCTAAGATATGAGCTTAAGTCTATTCAATTTTAAAGGAAAATTAAATTAGTGGGCATTGGTTTTATTTTAAGTGAAATGTGGGCCTAAGTCTATTTATTTTAAAAGAAATGCAGTTAAGTGGGCTGAACTAAGTCTAGACAAGTTTTAATTAACTAAGTGGGCCTAAAATCTAATTAACCTAATAGGCCTAAATTGATTTTAATTATTTAAAACGTAAACCATTTTTTAAACTTATTTATTAAGTGGGTTAGACCTAAACGTGGGCTTGGGGCCCAAAAACATAAAAACATAAAAAAAACAAGTCAAAAACAAATAAAACACAAAAAATGGATCAAATAAACATTACAATGATTTTCTAAAAATCCTAAATTAATTGCATGCAAACCCTAATTTAAGCTAATGCCACCATTGATTTTAATTGATTTTTACCCAATTGAACCTAATTACTAATTAATTTTAAAGTATAGAAAATTAAATTTTCACTATTCCCACTACTGGGGCTATTACAAACTACGTACAAAATTAAAATTAAATAATTATATACCTAGAAATTAAAATAACTACACAGAACACCAAAAATAAATAAAAAAATAAAAAATTCCTAAATCCTATTGAGAAATAACATAGGTTCTTCCATGGCATTCCATGAACTTTTTGCTCAATTTAAAAATAGGTAGTATCCTCCTCAATCCACATGCACATATCAAAACAAAAAAAATAAATAATCAGATTAGTAGTGAAATTAAATAATAGAAAAGAGAAAAATAGAATAAAAAATCGCAAAAGAAAAAAAATAGAAAGAATAAAAATGACATAAAAAAACATTGATGATTTAGATGCTGTGCAAATGCCCCTTTTTGACCCCTCAGATTAGGATTTTCACCGTTAAAATTAAATTGTTGTTGATTCTGAACTGGGATTTAATTACTTTTGAAGACACTAGCAGTATCCAAAATTGGGGTTTTTTTAAAAAAAAAAAAAAGACCAAGGAGTGTGCGAGGTATTCTTCACGTCTAAATTTTAGGGTTTCTGCGTTTTTTTTTGTGTGTAAAAACTCACCAGAAAGAAAAAAATCCTCCAAAAAAGAAAGAAAAGTCCCCCGCACGCATCTAGACTCCACTTTTTAAAACAGAGTTTGCGAGTACTGGTTTCCTCCAAAGGAGGAACAGACTCCTCTCTTCCAAAATAACCTGATAAGAATTTTGATTTTTAAAGCATTTTGAACGCATTGAAATTTTCTTCAGATAATAATGAAGATAAAATTAAATTTTCAAAAATGCTGAAAATTCGATAAAAATACTCGAAAAAATCAACTTTTACGCATCAGAATTGTACAATGCTGATTGACATTAAATGCTGACTCTAATTTTTTTAAACTTTTAATTACCAAAAGACCCCTAAAAAATTGACTTATTTGCAATTAAACCCTAAAAAAATAATGCAAATTAGTCCTTAAAGTCTAGAAAATCGATAACCAGTTTCAATTTTTGAATGAATTTCATCATAGGGGCTTACGTCGCAATTGTGCACAATTGTATCCCGAAATTGGGTGCTTACAACCTACTCTTCAAATCCAATTTACTAAATACAGTTGAGCCACTAATCTGATTAAGTAAATCATTAAGATGAGGAATAGGAAATCTGTACCTGATAGTAATTTTGTTAATGGCTCTACTGTCCACATATATACACCAAGAACCATATTTTTTTTAGAGTTAAAAGGGATGGTACAACACATGGACTTAAACTATCCCTAATCTGCCCCTTAAATAGTAAAGCTTTAACCTACCTACGTAGCTCTTTATGGTCATAGGGACTCATTCTATAGTGCAACCTATTCAGTAGTGCTGCTCCTAGCTTTTAATTAATATGATCTTGAATATCATGTAGTGGAGGTAATCCATCGGGTAATTCATTAGGGAAAACATCACTGAATTCTGTATTTAATAGAGCCACTACATCTGGAACACTACTAGATTCTGCCACCTGTTTCCCCATCAATATACCTATTTATGACTCTTGTAACTCCTTATCAAATCGAGCTAAAGATAATAAGGAAACAGCTTCACTTGTAGGTTTAGGTTTCTCCAACACCTGTCTACTAGGATGCAGCATAATTTTAGTTCCATTAAACATAAAACTATAGGTATTAGTTCACCCATCATAATTGACAACTCTATCATACTCCAAGGTCTACCTAATAACAAGTGAAATGCATCCATGGTTACCATATCACACCAAACAACATTTTTATATTTATACCAATTGAAAAAGAAACTAAAATGAGTCCCAGAGGGGGGTGATAGGACTATCAATAAAAATGATAAATTAAAAGAATTCTTTAGAAGAATTGAATGGAAGTTGAGAAGGAAGAATGAAGAACACAAAGATTTAAGGAGTTCAGATTCAACAACAATCCTACGTCTCCACCTAACTTATCCCTAAGTTAGGATTTTATTAATCACCCACAATCTTATTCACAAGATTAAGATTACATAAGAGTTTTATGGATCACTCTTACAACCTTATAACTTGAGTTTTCAAGGCTCACTCAAAAACTAAATCCCAAGTGTTTAAATGGACAACACTTAAATCAATTCCTTTAGAAATAAATCTCACTTCCCTTCTAATTTATCCCAAGATTTAAGATGAAGATAAATTATATTTCTAACACACAACCAACTCTCATAAGATTTTATACAACCAAAAATTTATTTAAGAGAATTTTTAGAGCTCAATTGAATGCTTAAGAGATAATGAATGATAAACAAGTTTCTTAACCTTTCAATTGAATTCTAAGGAGTGTTTATATAAAAAAACACTAAAAAATATAGCTTTTTAATGTATCAAACATGTCTCCAACTTTTATAATTGATTTTGAATCAATTCTTGGACTTTTGGTAGCTCAAGGAATGCTCACGATCGTGGGAAGCCATCTTGGCTCGTAAGCATCCATTTGATGACCGTTGCATTAAAAAATATCCATTAAATACTATTATGGGTGTGATCACGAGTAGCTCATAAGCACTTATGGTCGTGAGGTGCACTTGTGAGGAGTTCTATCTATTTTTTCCAAAACTATGCTCTAAAGGCACTATTCAAGGACAACTAGTGACCACTTCATAAGATGCTTCTGAATGGGATTAAAAATGATTTATTCAACCTAAATTTTCTTCATAAAAGTTGTATATAATTGTCTTAGCTTTCTATAAAGCATCGAATCATCTTAATTGGACATCTTTATCTTAGGATATTATTGAAATACTTAGACTTTAGCAAATTGAAATGAAAGTTGCATATGATAAGTTCGATTGAAGATTTGCGTACCCAAATTAGCGCAGATTTTGACAATTAAGATCAATTTGGAAAGCTTAAGATGTCTACTTTAAAAGTGAAGGAGATCATTTTCTCATTATAGAGCTCTAAAGATGTCAAAAGTCTTCTTGAATCTCAAAGGTTGAATTAGCCCAAAAAATCACTATTCATCAAAACATGTATATACTTGGTATATGTTTGGTATATAATTCCCTACAAACTTAGTTGAAATTATTAGTATCAAAATTTTTTATCAAATTCCAAAATTAGGAATTTGATAATGCAAATGGTCAGCAGTCTCCCCCTTTTTGGTTTTGACAACTAATTTTAAAAGATAATGAATAATGTGTGTGAGTGTGAAAAAATAAATAACATGTATAAGCATATTAATTAAAATAGCTCCCGCTTTCAAATTAAATTGTTGCATTATGTGAACAATTTTTTCCCCCTTAATATGTGCATAAAATAGAATATTTATCATATATCAAAGCATATAAATAAATGAATTATCATAGCATGTAGAAGGGTTGATATAACATGTTTTTTAAAAAATAAAAAATAAAATAATCATAAAGGAGATAATTTTTGAAAAGATACCAATTTTTTTCTTTAACAAATATATTTCTTTATTTCTCCTCCTTTTTGGACATGATAAGAAATATAAGTTTAATACTTTATTCCCCCTTATTTTTTTAAAACTAAAACAAAATAAAAATTTAATATGAGGGACAATGTCTATCAAGATAAAGGTGTTAAAAACATGATAACATGATCATTAAAAAATCATGCTAGCCAACATGAAGGAAATAATTTCAAACATATATGCATGTAGTGCTACTATAATGCATCGCAAAATAGTACATATGCTATATTGAAACATCACATGATCATGTAGAGTTTAGCTAGCCAATCAATCATACATAATCATGTGGCACTTAGTATATCATAAATATAAACATAATTATTTATCCCCATAGCCCATGCATAATTATTTATCCTCATAGCCCATGTGTAAGCACCCAATTTTGGAATGCAATTGTGCATGCGTGAGATGAAAGCCCTTATGATGAAAATTAATTAAGAATTGATCTCTAGTGTTGACTTTTGCAATTTAAAGGACTAAATTTAAGCTTTTTTAGGATTTAATTGCAAGAGTTAAAATGTTTTAAGGTCTAAATTATAGAAAAGTGAATTTGGGGGGTTTTAATGAAATTTTGACAAATACAGGTAATGCCGATCGACATTACATAGTACTGACATTACATAATGCCAATCGGCATTACATAATGCCGATCAGAATTTTGCAATGTCGACCCGTATTTTCCTTTACTGTTTCAATATTTTTTCCATAAAAAATCTAATTTTGGGCATATTGTCAAATTTTTATTGCTTCTGCACAAACACGTGCATGAATCTCTGATTTTGTTTTAACCCTTATCACTTTCTTTATATTGGGATTTTGATTTTTAAAAATGGAGAGTAGTTGTTCTCTAGCTCCCAGGATTGTGCAATCTCTCTGTGTGATCATAGGGGCTAGAAGTTATTTTTTGGATTTAAAAAGCCAAGAGAAAAAAAATTTTGAAGAGGCCAGACTGCGCAAAGAAAACCTAGAAAAATTATAGACTCTACAAAAAAACCACAGAGCACAAAACCTGGTTCTTTTACCTTGTATGTTAAAAAAAAGTAAGAGTCTATATTACGTTTTTATGTGATTCAGTCCCAAGATCCAAAACACATATTGAGTCAATTCCATATATGGTGAAAATCCATTCTCAAGGGTCATCTAATATCATTTGCATAACATTCCTTTTTTATTTTTCTTTTTCTTTTGTGATTTATTATTATTATTTTGTTATTTTTTTGGCTATTTAATTCCACTAATGTAATTTGTTTGTTTCTGTGTTTTCTTTTTGAGATTTGATAGGGGTTAAGGAGGATACCGCATGATATCCAAAAATTAAATAGAAGATCCATGAAATGCCATGGGTTTTAAACTGTGATTAGATCTAGGTTTTACTTTTTCTGTGATCATTATTTTCTGTGTTTTGTTGTGTTAATTCATTTGGGCTTGTACTTAATTTTAATTTCTAGTACGTAGAACATTATAATAACCCCAGTAGTGAGAATAGTACAATTTTAATTTTATGCATTGAAAATGGATTAGTAATCAGGATCACTGGGTAAAGCTTTAAAATCAATGATGACAGTAGTAAATTAGGGTTTGCATGGAATTGAATTAGGGCTTTAGGAAATCACGTGTGGATGTATGTTTGATATGCTTTGGCATGTTATTGTTTGATTAGTTGCATTTTTGGGTTTTTATCCTTTTGGGCCCTAAGCCCACATTAGGTCTAACGCCACTCAATTAATAGCCTTAAAATTGATCTATTAATTTAACTCAAAATGAATTTAGGCCCATTTTAGGTTAAATAGACTTAGGACCACCTTTTTAATTAATAAAACCAACCTAGACTTAGCTCAGCCCATTTAATTTCATTTCCTTTTAAAATTAAATAGACTTAGGCCCACTTCCCATTTTAAATAAAACAAATAGACTTAGGTCCACTTGTAAAATCCAATTTCTTTAAAAACTTATAGATTTAGGCCCATTTTTAGATAATTAAAAATCAGTAGACTTAAGTTTACTAACTAATAAAAATGTAGGCCCACCTTTAGTCCATTTTCACTTGTAAGTAAAAAATGTAGAACTAGCTAACTTTCAATAAAATTAATATAGTTTAGACTTAGGGATGATGCATTTGAATACATTTTTTATGTGTGATTTTATGGACAATATGCCTTAGGGTTAGATGAATGTTCAAATAGGGTTTAATAACATTACATGTAATTAGAAAATGAAATAATAATTTATAAAGTAATTCTAAATGAACACGAGACTAAAAGAAGTTAGTATTCTGTTCCCAGAATCTCCTAGTTGTAGTGTTAACTTTCTTTTAGAGAGTCGAGTACCACCAATCGAATTGTCCCAGTTATTACCCTGGGTGGCGACTCCTCATCTCCATGCTATGACTTTGTGGCATAGTAGTGTGTTCTCTAAGGCCCTGAGCCTAAATAGTGTCATGGTTGCTAAAATCTTGGACGCGCGCTAAATCCCGCCGTCTACACTATGCTGTAAACGGCGAGGTTTAGTGCGCGTCCATGATTTTAGCAATCGCGACATTGTTTGAGCTTAGGGCTCTAGAGAACAAACTAACCACTATCATAAAGACATGGCGTGGAGATGAGGAGTTGCCACCCAGGGTAATAACTGGGACAAATCGAAAAGGTAGTACTCGATTCCTTAAAAGAAAGCTAGCACCATAACCAGGAGATTTTGGGTACGGAATACTTACTTCTTTTAGTCTCGTGTTCATTTAGAATTACTTTATGAATTACTATATTATCCTTTATTTACATGCAATTTCATATAAACCCTTATTCTAGCAATTAACTCTAAGGCAAACCAGTCATGAAAATACAAGTAAATAATGCATTCATTTAAACATATAATCCCTAAGTTCGTCTAATATACATTGATTTTAATTAAATGAGATAAATCTACATGTTTTAATTTACAAGTGAGCTAAAGACTAATTCCTTTTAATTTTAATTAAATGAACCTAAATCTATTTATTTTAATTCTAAAAATGAGCCTAAATCTACAATTTATGGAGGTATTTAAATTAATGGACCTAATTCTACATGTTTTAATGCTAAGGTAATCTTAAATCTACAAATTATAAAAAAACTTTAATTTAATGGGCTAAGTCTAATTAAATTAATTAGGTGGGCCCATGTCTAATTTATTAAATGGGCTTAAATTTAAATCTAATTACTTATGGGCCTAAAATGCATTTTAATTAATTAAACTTGAAAAACCTAAATTTAAATGGGCCAATTAGAATCTAGTATGGGCTTAAGGCCCAAAACACATAAGAATAAACAAACAAGCCTAAAACACATAAAAATAGATAAACAATCCCTAAAACAAATAAAGTAAACAAGCTCAAAAACAAATAAAACACATTAAAACAATTAAATTAAAGATCAAACAACTAATTAAATTAATTCCTTCTAAAATCCTAATTTTCATTAACATGCAACCTAAGTTAATCTACTTCCTCCATTGATTTTAATTAATTACCTAATTAAAATCCTAATTTTACTAACCAATTAATCAAAATAAACAAGCAATCACACATAACTCTACTATTCCCACCGTTAGAGCTATTATAATAATCTATTGAAAATAATAATAAAAATAATTAATACAACCCCAAAAATAAATAAATAAAATAAAACAATAAAATAAAATAATAATAATAAAAAAAACCCTAGAAACTATATCTCTACAAGGTCTTATCCATGGCATTCCATGGACCTTTTATAGATTTGATTCTCCATGCATAATCATCATGCGTTTTCCTCTATAATCACCATAAAAAAAAATTACGATTAGTGAATAAATTATAACAATAATAAAACAAAATAAAAATCAATAAAATAAAAAAAGAATAAATAAATCAAATAAAATAAGAAGAAGATGATGTTTATGAATGATCTTAATGAAGTGCTCCTCAGATTTTGTAAAATCATCGCTTTTGATAGGTCTACGAATATTGTTCTTCAAAAACTTTCCAAAGATCTTTATTCAAGCAAAAGAATTTGTAGAGAATAAGATTTTTTCCTTTTTTCTTCTCTCCTCTTTTTCTTTTTCTTCTCGTTTTGCCTTCTTCTTTTTTCTCTCTCTTTCTCTTCATTTTTTTTATTGTTTCCTCTCCATTTTTTTCTGCCTCCACCTATTTTTAGAGCTAAAACCCTCCTTATATAGGGATACATCTTGAAACCCTAGTTATAAATTGATTCCTAAAAGACTTCTATTTCCTTAAAACATTATCAAAATAATTTTTAGAAGAATTTCAGACCAATTAAGATTTCAATTTATCTGGATAATTCAAGAATTAACAGAAGAATTGTACTTTTGAATCAGAATTACATAATTCCGATCGGAATTACACAATTCTGACTAAAAGAATCACACAATTCCGATCGGAATTACACAATTTCGACCACTTTTTTTACTTTTAATTACAAAAAGGTCCTTGAAAGAATTTAAGTTTTGCAATTAGGTACTTAAAAAGCATTATAATTTAGTCCATGAAAACATTAGATTCTTTCTTTGAAAAATGCAATTAGACCCTTGAAGTTTCAAAGTTCAAATATTGAAAATCTATTCATGATATTTTCATCATTGGAGTCTTTTATTGCATCCATAACTCAATATCCCGAAATTAAGTGTCTAAGTTGCCCCCCTTTGTCGCTATTTGCTTAACAAATTACGACAAAATGAACTAGCACCCAATTTCTTAATTAAAAGTTAGGATACTTACCTGTGTTTCATGAAGCTTTTGCTTATGAACTTGCTATACTTGGACGTACAACATTAATTTAAAATGACATATCATACTCGGTCGTATGATATTAACTATACTCGACCATATAGTCTTGGGTTAAAGGAACTCATTGTACTCGGTTATACAATACTGACTATACTCGGATGTGTAGTTTGAATTGAAAAGGAACATCACACTCGGTCATATAATGCCGACTGCACTCGATCGTATAGTTTGTTTTGAAAAGAAATACCACACTCGGTCATATGATGTTGATCATACTTGGTCGTATAATCTTAGTTGAAAATACATTATACTTGGTCGTACAATGTTGACTACACTCGGTTGTATAGTCTGAATTGAAAAGAAACACCACGCTTGGTTGTATGATGCCGATTATACTCGATCGTATACTCTTAGTTAAAAATACATTATACTCGATCGTACAATGTCGACTACACTCGATCGTATAGTCTATTTTAAAAAGAAATACCACATTCGGTCGTATGATGCCAATTATACTCGATTGTATAATCTTAGTTGAAAATACATTGCACTCGATCGTACAATGTTGACTACACTCGATCGTATAGTCTGTTTTGAAAAGAAACATCACACTTGGTCGTATAATGCCGATTATACTCGATCGTATAATCTTAGTTGAAAATACATTACACTCGGTCGTACAATGTTGACTACTCTCGATCATATAGTCTGTTTTGACAAGAAACATCACACTTGGTCGTATGATGCCGATTATACTCAATCGTATGATGTCAATTATAATCTTAGTTGAAAATACATTGCACTCGGTCATACAATGTCGACTACACTCGGTCGTATGGTATGTTTTGAAAAGAAACATCACACTCAGTCATATGATGCCAATTATACTTGATCGTATGATGCCAATTATACTCGGTCATATGATGTCAATTATACTCTGTCGTATAATCTTGATTAAGGAGAGACATCACACTCGGTCATATGATGCCGATTATACTCTATCGTGTGATGTCGATTATACTCGATCGTATAATCTTGATTGAGGAGAGACATCACACTCGGTCGTATGATGCCGACTACACTTAGTCGTATAGTTTGTTTTGTCTTATGTGATTATGTTGCAATCCATAACTGCTCGCAAACTGACTACAATCCTTTCATTGCTGGCCTCTGATAAAGTTGATTGACAAATTTAATAATTTATTGAATTATTAAATTAGGAGACATTATAATTCAGGATTAACTTACAAAGAAAAGAATGAACTTAAATGCAAACCAAAAGCTAAAGGACTAAAGTGGATATTTTCCCCTTTAATATACACACTTTTTCCTTCTGCCAATTCATTCCCTCTTCTTCCTATCCTTCTTCATTTTTCTTTTTTTCTCTTCTTTTTCATTTTCTCTTGATTTTGAAATTTTTCCTTGTCAATTATTCTTTCATTTGAAGTCCGATTTTGAATCCGTCTATTCTTATGGCTCACCCATAACATATACTACGTGGGAGTAGCTATAGACAATCACATCCCATCACTTCATATTTGCATTTTCCTCAAAATGATTTGGGACTCCGTGAATGTGAAGATGTGCTTCCTTTGACTCATTTACACCTTCATAGATGCTCTCAAGTTGGAGATAAGGTAAATTTCCTGTCTGTGTCTTCAATTATGCAATAAACATATTTATTTTAGTATGTAAAATTAATATGTTCATGCATGCAATTATATAATATTTGTTAGACTAATTAGATATAATTTATGAAAAATTGACAATTTAGAATCAAAATTTTAAAAATATGTTCAAAGTTACTGAATTTCTCATTAGGATTCTGAATTCCAGATTGGAATTCTTAGATTTCCAATCTAATTTCTTAGATTTTCAATCAAAAATTTGGAAATCCAATCAGAATTCTAGATTTCTGATCGAAAATCTAGAAATCCAATCAGAATTCTAGATTCCTAATCAGAAATCCAATTTTTGATTAAAAGAGTATTATTTTTTTTATAACGACATAAAAATGATAAAAATAAAAAAAAATGGGAAAAGAAAAAAAAGAAATCCTGTGATTTTTTAAATTTTTCAAAAACCACTAAAATTCTCGAGTTGCTTTCACTTGGCTCGAGAAATATTTTATGAATTTTTTGGAGAGGTAGTATAGCATATCTAGGCATCTGGCTTTCAACATTTCATTGTTGCTTTACCGATTGCTTAAGGTAAGTCGGACCACTATTCACTTTTTGCTCTCATCGAGAGGTGGATGGACACCACTCATACTTTTCACACACGAGTGGGTGAGTTGACTATTTCTCTGATGAGCTTTTCTGCTATTACTGGGATTGCATTTAGAGGTGCCCTAGTCCCCTTTGATATCCATTACTGCACTCTTTCGAAGGATGCTAGGAGTAGTTATATTCACGAATTGCTCGGGTTTGTTCCGGCATGGATGAATGGAAAGAATGTGCTTCTTTCTTCCCTCATTTAGGGTTTTAGGAGACTACCTACCACTATACCTCACCAGGTTCTTTAGAAGGCGAGATGCTTCTTATTGATATTACTTGGCATTACTCTCTTTTGCGAGACTAGTCATAAGGTTAGCGTCACTCTTCTTAATCCCTTTCAGGATCTTGCTGTGGTCGATACTTTAGATTAGAGATTTACAGTGCTTGCTTATCTTTACTACAAATTGGATACTGTTTACAGAGGCACCATGAAGATGTGCAGTTTTTGCATGTCTTACACGTATATCTCCTATCCTTTTTAACTTTGCTTATTTTTATATTTTCTTCTTTATTCTTTCAAATCTGGGGCATTGAGATAGGAGTGATCTGAGGCTTAAGCACCATTAGCTTTGATTAGAGTCTTCCCCTGATGCAGAGGTAGGGTTCCTCTCGCCTTGCTAGTATTGGGCATGACTTGCAGACTTATCGAGATCAGCTGAACTCCTTAGAGTGGGACCTGCTAAGAAAATTTTGATCTTTAGTATTTCATTAATTGTAAAAGTTCAATAAACTTAAATAAATAAGTTTGTAAGTCATATTAGATTGGCTATCTGGTGCTAAAGACATTCAACAATATGATTTTATGATAGCAGTTCTGCTCCCTAGTTATGGCTGCTAGATATGGTATCTTAGTGAACGTGTTTATCATTAGCATATGGGACCTTCCAGGAGGCGTGTTCCTTTTTCTATTCCTTCCTCGATGTTGCAGAGTAGTAGCATGACTAGTCCCGAGCTTAAAGCAGCTCTTGAGGGATATGAGGCTTTGACTTTGATCAAGTGTTCACGTCATTATCAGGAGTACATTTGAGAGAATCTCTTAGAGCATGTTCCTATAGACCCAACTGAGGTATACTTTCTATCACTACTTTATTTCATCTCTTTCATCCCTTCATATGACATTCACTTCTTGCATATATTGAAGGAGTCTCTAATACTGCTATGGAGGAGACTGAGGATGATATCGAGGAGACTAAGTAGGAGGTTGAGCCTACTCATCATAGTGAGGCTACTCATGGTGATACTTCCTCAAGTACTATTTTGGGCGATGTCCCTGTAGATCCATGTATTATTGGGCTCCCATGGTGCAAACTCCTGTTAAACGGCATATGTACTTTGATGCAGCTCAAATTCCTAGTTTCTCTCCTCCTGATGCTTCACATGTGAGTTTGATTTGCATTTCCAACCCTGTATAAACTAGCACTTGTTGCTGAATTAGTAAACTTCATTTTATAGGTCCCTAGGACATAAGCAGAGTATTTGTACGGTCTTGCCTCTTTATAGAGATTATTTACTATGCAGATTACAGATACTTAGAGGGTTAGTATTTATAAAAAATATACAAATGTATGCATGTTATGTATGATATGCATGATTCTAACTATTCTAAATGCAGCAGAGTTATACAGGGGATCTTGAGCATGACAATGAGAGGCTTCGACAACAGCTCACTGGTCTTGGTTTTGATAGTCATGATGTTGGGACTTCTATGCCCCCAAATCAGAGTGACGATCTAGCTAGAGGATGGAGCCTTTGGCTAGATAATGGAGCTCAAGATGACTGATTTTCTTTAGGACTTTTGTTAATATAACTGTACTTTGGATGCTTCAGAATTGTTTCCTTTTATGAGTGAATTTCAGACCTTTATTTTAGACCAAGCCCTCCTCTTTTTTTCATAAAAAATGCTGGAAATCTGACCGGCATCCTAGATTTTTGATTGGAAATCTAGAATTTTGATAAAAAATCTAGAATTCTTATTGAAAATCTAGAATTTTGATCAGAATTTCATATTTCTAATCAAATTCTAGAATTTCGATTGGGAATTCATCCCTATTCTGCGTATTTTCCTATTTTAACATGAGTTTGGTCAAAAATGACTAAAATAAATCCTAATCCTATCTGTCTTCTAAAAACACAATCGAAAAATCCTAATCCCATTAGCATCACCTTTTTGAAGCTATTTAAGAGTCGCAAATGAGTCTATTGTGCATCCCTCTCTTTATTTCTCTTTATCATGACACAAACTACTCTTAGTTTGATAAAGAAATTTCTCAAGACCATGAACAGAGATGATTGGAACAAAGTGATACCTTTCCATGAAAAATCCCTGAAGTCCCTTCAATACCTGAAAATAGACAACAATTTTTTACATGTTGTTGCTACCTTCTAGGATGCTAAGGATCATGTATTTAGATTCAATGGACAAGAGTTATGTCCATTAATTGAGGAATTAGCTACTATTCTTGGATGTTTATTAGATTCGATCGCTGTAATTGCTATCCCTAATCTTATAATGGAATTTCCTAGTAGACTAGTAGCATTTTTTGATATGTCCCCAAATGTTATCTATATGCATGCACACAATACTGGTACTATTAGTCTTCTATTTCTGATTACCTCTTGCGAAGCTAGGGATAAGGACAATGCTGCTTGGATCAAAACTGTGACTTTCTACTTGTATGCTTAGTTTCTGCTAGTGTCTTCTCATAGAGATGCCAATGTAAGAATTATCAATATCCTGAAACAAGTAGAAATGGGAGCTAATCCTATACCTGTCATCCTTGCTGAAACTATTATTAGGTTAGATAATTTCAAGGTTCAAAACTAGCTCTCAGGCAGTTTGCTTCTCCTTCAGGTATGTAACCTCTTTTTTTTTTTTATTTAAGCTGCCTTCTCAGGTTTTCAACTTAGCTCTTTTTTTATATTTGGTTACAGGAGAAGTTGAGTCTGCTTAATGCTCCCCCCAATGCTTTGGTTAATCAACCTCATCATTTATAGTCTCGTCCTTTAAAGATAAGGGATAAGCATACTATAAATCAATGGATTGATTGGATGAAAGGCCTTGTTGATACTGAGATTACTTGGATTTGTCTTTGTCCTTAGTGGAGATTGAAATCCATGACCATTAACCTGTATGACTACTGTGTTCTTATTCCTGGGTGCACTTTTTAACCTTTCTTTCTCCCTCACGCCTTTGTCGCTAGTATGGTCACCCCCAATTCATTATAGTTGTTATAAATAACTTTGAAAGCTTCCCTCTGAGACAAGACTTCTAGACAAAGTGAAGAACTTGTGGCCTCGCAGAGCTTTAGAGAGGCATATGCACTTGAATGTTTATATGACTACTGATGACAACTACAAAGCTTGGGTTATCATGCAATCTACAGAACCACCAGAATTTACTAGCTACAAAATGACTCAAGCATTATTAGATGAGTAACAAAAGAAAAAAAAGAAACAATAATAATGGTCTTATAAGTCTGATTTCTTATGTTTTATTTTTCCTTCATGCCTTTATGCTTTGTAATAAACATAGAATATGTAATATTTGACAGAAATAACATTCCAATTTATTTCATTAATTAGGGAAAAAATTATTACATTTAATATATTATATGACATAAATCCTATTATTAGCTAATCCTTTTAGATTTTCTAACTGAACATTTTTCCTCACTTTTGTTTCTCTAATTTCTACCTGATCAGCCCTTTGTGAGTTTTTTGATCAGTGGGATCATTTCTTTTATTTTATTTTCTTATTTTTGCCTGCCAGCTCTTTACAGGTTTTTTGAACAGTGGGAATGTCCTAACTTTTACTTGACTAGCCTTTTTAGGTTTTCTAGCCAGCGAACTCTTTTTTTTTAAAGGTAGTATTTCTTAAGACGATCCAAATTGATTGGCTCAGTGAAGTCATTCCCTTCTAGATTAGTTATTTTTGTAGCTCCTTTGGGTAAGATTGTCTTAACTAAATATGGTCCTTCCTAATTTGGTATGAATTTTCCTTTCAGATCAAACACCATTGCCCTCGTCTGCTTTAATACTATATCTCCAGCTTTTATCTTTCCCGGCTTAACCCTTTTATTGAAAGCTCTTGCTATTCTCTTCTGATAAATCTGAGTGTGAAATAGAGCATCCATCCTTTTCTCATATAGAGAAATGAGATGATAAAATCTCTTTTGTATCCATTCACTCTCAGGAATTTTTGCTTCCATAATGACTCTTAAGGATTTAATTTCCATCTCTATGGGCAAAACCGCTTCATAACCATATACTAATGAGAACGGAGTTTGTCCCGTAGCAGTGCATGTTGTAGTTTTGTATCCTTATAAAGCAAAAGGAAGATATTCAAACCAATCTTTATGCATTTTCACCATCTTGGAGAGAATCTTCTTTATATTCTTATTATCTACTTCAACTGTACCATTAGCTTGAGGTTGATAAGGCGAGGACTTATGATGCTCAATTTTGTATCCCTACAATAATTCAGTCGTTTCTGCTTGGAACTGAACACCATTGTCTGTCACAACATGATATAGGACCCCATATCTGCAAATGAGATTCTTCTCGATAAGCCTTGCCATCTATCTAGCCTTCAAAGTACCAAAGGACTCTGCTTTTATCCATCTAGAGAAGTAGTCAATTGCAACTACTATATACTTGTGCCCATTTGAAGCAGTTGGTTTTACTTCACCTATTATTTCTACTCCCTAGGCTACAAAAGGCCACGGAGATGTTAAACTGTTTAACACTGATGACATTCTCTCACTACTCGAATATAGTCCCTTTCCATGCTCATCCAGTAATACCCTTGCTGAATCATTTTCTTTGCCAGAATCATCCCATTCATGTGAGATCCACAAACCCCTGCATGAATCTCTCTCATTGTATGTTCTGCTTCATCCTTCTTGAGACATCTTAGTTGTATTCCATTCAACATCCTTCTATATAATATCCTATCATAACTTGCATAATGGCGTGCAAGAACACGAAGAGCATATCTTTCTTTGGAAGTTGCTTTATCTGGGTATGTCCTTTCCTTAATAAATCTCTGGATGTCATAAAACCATGGCTTTTCTTCTAGCCCTATATGGATATTCTTGACTTGTTCCTCATCATAACACAGAGCTTTCATTTTCATTATTACCAAAGCCTTCATTATTGATCCCATCGTTTTATCCCACATTAAAGAAAGTGTTGCCAAGGCATATGCTATTTGATTCTCATCTCTTGGTAAATGCATGAAGAGACATTTAGTGAAGTTCCTCATTAGCTTTTTCAAATAGTAGATGTAAGGTTTCAACCTCTCTTTTTTTACTTCCCACTCCTCATTAGCCTGACTAATGACTAATAGGGAATCTCCATAAACCAGTAGGTCTTCAGCTCCAATTGCTAGCGCTGCTTCCATACTGTAGATACATGCCTCATACTCAGCCATGTTGTTTATAACCCTGAAATCTAATTTCTTAGCCATTGGGATGGTTTCTCCTCCTGCTGTAATAAGAATTACTCCTAGCCCTGCTCTTTTATTATTCACAACTCTATCAAAATAAAGCTTCTATTCACATTGTTTTATTGTTGCTAAGTTCTCATTTGAAAACTCTACATTCCACTGCTCATTTCCTTCCACTGTGTTTTGGGCCAGAAATTTTGCTACTGCTCTTCCTTTGATGACCTTATTAGTGACATACTCTATATCAAACTTAGTTAAAAGTACCAGCCATCAAGACATCTTTCTAATCAAAGCTGGTGCTTGTAATAAGTACCTTAAAGGATTTATTTTTTAGATAGCTTGTACTTTGTAAGACTGGAAATAATGCCTTAGTTTCTTTGTAGCCTAAATCATTATCAAACATTTCTTCTCCACCAAATTATATTTTTCTTCATATGGCAGGAAATTTTTACTGAGATAATACACTACGTACTCCACCCCTTCTGGTCCTTTTTGCACTAGCATTGCCCCCATTGCCTTTTCTTTCTAAAGCCAAATACAAGATTAATGGTTTACCTTGCTTTGGTGGTCTTAACATAAGCGAGTTAGTAAAATATTCCTTAATCTTATCAAAGGCTTTTTAACATTCTTCATTCCATGCCACTGGCTGATTCTTCCTTAAGAGCTTAAAGATTAGATTACAGACCATGGTAAGTCTCATAATAAACTTGCTAATGTACTGCAGTTTTCTAATAAACCCTCATACTTCCTTCTCTGTTCTTGGTGTTGGCATCTCCTGGATGGCTTTAATCTTGTCTGGGTCAACTTCTATTCCTCTGTTGCTGACTATGTGCCCCAATAACTTTCCAGAGGTTACCCTAAAGATGCATTTCTTCGGATTAAGCCTTAGGTTATATCTTTCTATTCTTGCTAGGAACTTATCCAAAGCCTCAAAGTGTCCCTCTCTTATTTCTAACTTAACCATCATATCGTCAACGTAGACTTCCACTTTTTTATGCATAATATTATAAAATAAGGCAGTGGTTGCTCTTTGATAAGTTGTTCCTGCATTTTTCAAACTGAAGAGCATCACCTTATAGCAATATGTCCCCCACTCCGTGATAAAATCAATTTTGATCTTGTCTATAACTGCCATCATTATCTGATTATAACCTGAGAACCCATCCATGAAGGAGTACATTGCACTATATGTTGCACTATCGACAATCACATCAATATGGGGTAAAGGAAAGTCATCTTTTGGACATGCCTTATTCAGATCTCTGAAGTCTACACACATTTGGAATTTTCCATATTTCTTAGGAATTGGTACTATATTTGCCAACCATTGAGGGTATTCCACTACTTCTAAAAAGTTAGCCTGGATCTGTTTAGCAATTTCCTCCCTTATCTTTTCTGTCCACTTTAGCCTTAATCGAGAAAGCTTTTGCTTAACAGGTTTAGCTTTTGGATATATTGGAATGTGATGCTCCATGATTTCTTTGTCTAACCCTAGCATATCCTCATAGTACCAAGCAAATACTACCTTTCTTTTTGTTAATATTCTCTCAAATTTTCTCTCTCTTCAGGAGTTAAATCATGTGATATAGAAATGTATTTTGGTTGTTCATTTGTGCCCATGTTTAATAAATCTAATTGAATATAATTAATGTCAAACATGCATGAATAATCATTATTAAAATGCACAAGACCATCAAAATCAACATCACACAAGTAAGCCAAATAAGAATTCATATCATTGACCATAGGAAAAACAGAGTTTTCATCCTCAAACAAATTGGACGTTATTATATTAGTTTCTTTATAAAAAACATCACTAAAACTATTATTAATAATGCTAGCTAAATCCTATGGTGGTTCTTCATTAGGTGGTAGATAAAGTAATTCTTCAATGTCTTCAGCTTTTATTGTTTCAGTTACTATCTTCATCACCTTGTATTTATTGTCTTGTACCAGCCTCTAAACTATCTATTTTTTGAAGATCTTAAACTTAGGGATATCCAGACTAACTACTTGAACAGGCTCTTTTTCACCCAGATAGAACTTCTCCTTCTTTTATTTGATAAAGTTATCCTTCAAAGGTCCCACGTTCCTTAGGAGGTTATTCTCATTGAAAAACCTTCTTCTTGCCATTTTACTGCCAAATCCAACTACAGTATAGCCCAATCCTCTTATATCATCTTGGGTTTTGAAGTCTGGTAATTCTAGGATACCTTGCTCATCTTTTCCTAGTCCTTGCCCAAGTCGATAATTCATGTTCTTAATCATGCTTATAACCCTTGGATCTATCGTAATTCCCTCCGAGATCATGGCTATTTGGAAGCTAGGAGGAATAACTACCTACTTTTGACTATCCATAACTGCAGACACAGTTTTGCCCATACTCACATCTAAAGTTACAACCTCCCTTTCATATAGGAATTTCACCTTTTGATGCACAATGGAAGGCACTCCTCCCAAAATATAATACCAAGGCCTGCCCAATAATAAGGCATAGGTGACAGGAATGTCTAGCACAGTGAATTCCACCATTGCTTTTATAGGCCTAGTCTTTATAGGAGCCACAAATTTTCCTTCTACATTCCTCGTACTATCATCATAAAACCTGATTACAAGGTTTAACTTTGCCAAATCTTCCACCTTCACTCCTAGATTGGATAGGATCTGTAGCAGGCAAACATTAATTGTGAACCCATCATCCACTATCATATAATTGGTCCTTTTCCATCTCACTTAAGTTGGAATGAACAGGGCTTTATTATGATTCCTTCCTTCCATAGGTAGATCCTCATAAGTGAAAGTAATAACCCCATGCTTTTTCTCTGTAACCTTGGCCACCATTGCTTCAAGGGTAGTAGTAGTTTTAATGTTCATCTTAGCTAAAGCTTTAACCAGAGCTTTCCTGTGGCTACTTGAGTGTATCAAGAGCTCCCAAATGCTTACATTTGCTTTTTATTTCTTGATCTACTTAAGAATTAGGTCATCGTCATGTTCGTCTGAGTCTTCTCCTTTAACAATTTCTTCTCTCTTTATAGTTTTCTTCACTAGTTTATAACCCTTCCCACTTCTGGTAACATAATTGACTTCAGGATTATCAAGCCATACATTATATCTTTTAGTGCCTTCCTCATCAAAATTTTACCAAATATCAATAGCCGCAACAGTCTAGTCCTTTTTTCCATCTTTCCATACTTTAACCATGCATTTCTCCTTTTTGACTAGCATCTTTTCATCATCGAACTCATCACCCCATCTTGTAGGCTCGATTGTATCAATGGATATGTCAAAATAAGGAGGTTTAGAATAAAATACCTTATAATCAAACTTGCTTGAGGGCTGACCCAACAAGTCTTATACTCTTTCCATATCTTTAGGGGCACTAGGAGATTTCTCATCAACTTTAAGGTTTAGATCCTCAAAAGAGTTTGACACTTCTTCCTCACTTACTCCTAAGTTGATCATCATGGTTGTTGGAGGTGGCATGTTTTGGTAATTTGGGAAAGGATTATTTTGATTGTTTGGGTTTACATTTGATTTCTCAAGGCTGTGATTTTTTTAGAATCTATGAGGTTTTAGATTTCGTGTTTAAGGCACATACAAGAATTAGTTGGATGACTAGCAACTTGGTGACACTTGCAGTAACTGTTTGGGTCAAAGCCAAGGAGATTGAGTTTGGTGGTCTAGTGGGGCCTAAAGGTCTAAGGAGGCCTTTTTGGGTGAGATGGTCTAGGACTTTGGATAAGGGTTGGTTGAAGTTTGAGAATCTCCTGGGTTGTTGGATAGCATGAACTCCTACAACTCGGCTAGTATTTCCTTACTGTGCCCCCCTGTTGGATAATTTCTCACTCTAGTGCTCCTAGTGACCCACTTTTTCTCATTTTTGACCTCTTCAACTTGCAACCCATCATTGTAAAGATCTATAAATGTCTTGGGATTCATTATTTATAGCCTCTAAACTAGATTTGGTAGCATATTTTGGACTATCATCCTAACCTGGTCCTTCTTAGCTAGCTTGTTCTTTATTAGTCCAACCTTATTTATGAACCTGGTTAGAAAATTTGAGAATGACTCATTGGGCTTCTGATTGGTAAGTTCTAGATCCCTGATAGACACTTTGAGCCTACTATTGTAGTCGTATTGCTTTAGGAAAGTAGTGCATAGTTCTCTCCAATTTACACGAATAGACTTCTCTAACCTATGATACTAATTAACAGCTATGCCCTCTAATGACAGTATAAATAGCTTGGTAACCATGGACAAAGGAACCTTAGTGGTGCTCATGGTAGTTGTGTATTGACTAAGGTGAATCCTCAAGTCCCCAGTACCATTAAACTTTTTCAGTTGTGGCATCTTGAATTTGTCAAGCAATTTGTCCTTTTTGAATTGTAGTATATCATCAAAATCAAATGAGTATATGATGCCCTGTCCTCTCATTAGTTCCTCCATTTTGGACATTTTCTGAGTCAGTGCTTTCATATGCTTGGATTCTAGCTCTTGAACTTGCTAAAATGATTCCCTTTTTGCCCTTTCAACTATATAACTCTCAACATCCTCGAGTTTCATTTCCCTAGCATTGTCATTGTTAACAAGTGGTGTACCTACAACAGGTGGATTGGTCGTAATAGGTGGATTGGTCACAATAGGAGGTGCAGCAGCAGCAAGTGGTTGCATCAGTCTGGCCAAAGCCTGTTTTAACTCATCTTGCATCATTGCTCTCATGTCATCCATCAGTGCTCCTTTAACATCCTCTAGGGTCCAGTTTCCTCATTCTTATTATTCCATTTCTTTAACTTGTTTCAGTTGTGCAAATTTTAGGTAGAGTAGATTCATGGGACTCTTTTCCAGTCTACGAAGGATCTCTTTTGTAATCAATTGTGGACTCAAATTAGTTCTCACTAGTCTGCCACCCTTTCGATTCTAAACATAGGAAGACCCAGATGAATCTATGATGGCTGAAAGACAAATGTTAGTATGATGCATGTATGCATGATGCACATGCTATGCAACAAGTAGCAAATCAAGTTAGGTGTACATACATCCTTCCAACCTTATTCCTCCCATACACGTATTCAATGGCAAGTCTCTTTTCCTAGGATTTTTAGTCTTGGTCTTAATATCAACAGGGGATATCAAGGAATGATGCGCGTGCCGAATCTCTCTTAAAGCAGTAAAACATAGAAACAGTATTTCTAGGTATAAAAGTATAGCCCAATATTTATTGGTCCTGAAGGGCTTCTAAAGTATGGGCTTGGGCCTTTATAGATAAAAATACCTTATGGAAACATTCACAAGAAATTTGGGAAGATCCTAGGGGAAATAACTAAGCCATTATATGTGGTTAGGGTCTGATAAAAAGGTCAAGGTTCCCTTAGTAAGATGCCCTCCTTTAAGACTTAAGTCACAGGCCAAGGTCAGAGTGGCTCAACATCCTTTGCAAACTCGAGAGAAGATCGCCCCCCTTAAGGACTTGGGTTACAAACTCTAGTCAGATGAGCCCAGTAATCTCTCTTGGACCGAGTTAAGGCTAAGAGTGATGGTTAGCTAATTTACAATCCCATGAAGCTAGTGGAATCATGGAACCATAAACCAACACTATCGGTTAATAGGGACATGCAGAATGAATGCAAGAATAAAATAATAATTAATAAAATAATTCTAAAGAACACAAGTAAAATCAGTATCTCTTATCCCTAGTGGAGTCGTCACTATAGACGATAGGGTTTAGTACGCATCCAAGATTTTTGCAACCGCAACACTGTTTGAGCTCAGGGCTCTAGTGAATACACTAACCACTATCATAAAGACATGGCATGGAGATGAGGAGTCGCCACCCAGGGTAATAACTGGGACAAATTGAAAAGGTGGTACTCGATTCCCTAAAAGAAAACTAGTACCACAACCATGAGATTCTGGGTACGGAATACTAACTTCTTTCAGTCTCGTGTTCATTTAGAATTATTTTATAAATTACTATATTATCCTCTATTTACATGCAATTTCTAGCAATTAACTCCAAGGCAAACCAGTCATGAAAATACAAGTAAATAATGCATTCATTTAAACATATAATCCCTAAGTTAGTCTAATATACATTGATTTTAATTAAATGAGCTAAATCTATGTGTTTTAATTTACAAGTGAGCTACAGACTAATTCCTTTTAATTTTAATTAAATGAACCTACGTCTATTTATTTTAATTCTAAAAATGGGCCTAAATCTACAATTTATAGAGGTATTTAAATTAATGGACCTAATTCTACATGTTTTAATGCTAAGGTGATCTTAAATCTATAAATTATGAAAAAGACTTTAATTTAATGGGCTAAGTCTAATTAAATTAATTAGGTGGACCTATGTCTAATTTACTGAATGGGCTTAAATTTAAATCTAATTACTTATAGGCCTAAAGTGCATTTTAATTAATTAAACTTAAAAAACCTAAATTTAAATGGGTGAATTAGAATCTAGTATGGACTTAAAGCCCAAAACATATAAGAATAAACAAACAACCCTAAAACACATAAAAATAAATAAACAATCCCAAAAATAAATAAAGTAAATAAGTCCAAAAATAAATAAAACACATTAAAACAATTAAATTAAAGATCAAATAACTAATTAAATTAATTCCTTCTAAAACCCTAATTTTCAATAATATGCAACCTAAGTTAATCTACTTCCTCCATTGATTTTAATTAATTACCCAATTAAAACTCTAATTTTACTAACCAATTAATTAAAATAAACAAGCAATCACACATAATTTCACTATTCCCACTATTGGAGCTATTACAATAATCTATTGAAAATAATAATAAAAATAATTAATACAACGCCAAAAATAAATAAATAAAATAAAATAATAAAATAAAATAATAATAATAATAAAAATCCTAGAAACTATATCTCTACAAGGTCTTATCCATTACATTCTATGGACCTCTTATGGATTTGATTCTTCAAGTATGATCATCATGCGTTTTCCTCCATAATTACCATAAAGAAAGAATAAAATTACGATTAGTGAATAAATTATAACAATAATAAAACAAAATAAAAATCAATAAAATAAAAAAAAGAATAAACAAATCAAATAAAATAAGAAGAAGATGATGCTTATGGATGATCTTAATAAAGTGCTCTTCAGATTTTGTAAAATCACTGCTCTTAATAGGTTTGTGAATATTGTTCTTCAAAAACTTTCCAAAGATCTTTATTCAAGCAAAAAAATTTGTAGAGAATAAGATTTTTTCCTTTTTTCTTCTCTCCTCTGTTTTTCTTCTCATTTTTCCTTCTTCTTTTTTTCTCTCATTCTCTTCGTTTTTTTATTTTTTCCTCTCTATTTTTTTCTACCTCCACCTATTTTCAAAGCCAAAACCCTCCTTATATAGGGATACATCTTGACACCCTAGTTATAAATTGATTCCTAAAAGACTTCTATTTCCTTAAAACATTATCAAAATAATTTTTAGGAGAATTTCAAACCAATTAGGACTTCAATTTATCTGGAAAATTCAAGAATTAGCGGAAGAAGTCTAATTCTAACAAAAAAAAATTATGTAATTCTGATCGAAATTACACAATTTCGATCAGAATTACACAATTCCGACCACTTTTTTTACTTTTAATTGCAAAAAGGTCCTTAAAAGAATTTAAATTTTTCAATTAGGTACTTAAAAAGCATTGCAATTTAGTCCATGAAAATATTAGATTCTTTCTTTGAAAAATACAATTGGACCCTTAAAGTTTCAAAGTTCAAATATTGAAGACCTATTCATGACATTTTCATCATTGGAGTCTTTTGTCGCATCCATAACTCAATATCCCGAAATTGGATATCTACACTTGCCCATAGCTACTTCTCCCCCTTTGTTAAAGACAAAGAAAAAAAGAGAGATATAAGAGGAAATTAATCTAAAGGAGCCAAAAATTCCAGAGGGAATAAAAGATCAATAACCAAAACAATGAAAACAAAGATACTCAAAATCTTTATAAAAATTTCTCCCCTTATTTCAAAGAGTTATATCACTAACACAAACACATCTTTGAAAATTATTCATTCCTTAGAGGAAATTAACTAAGTACACATGCAAAATTAATTATTCGTCCTCCTTTGTTAAAATGCAAAAATATATCAAATCTTAAAAAAATATCCATACCTTATCAAAGATAAAAACAATTCCTAAGAAGAATTTATACATGAACAAATTAAACATGAATTTTGCATGTGTAAACACAATTAAAAATTATGCATGAATACATTAAATAATAAAATTAAACAAATTCAAATATTTTTTCCTTTTTGTCAAAATGCAAAAAAAAAACATTAAAAAGGATACAGTTAAAATGATATTAAGATATCAATTACAGACAAGACACAAAACTAATGGCTCATGGCTTATATCCAGAAAATAAACCAAGCTGAAACTGACATAAAATAATTATAAAACAAAGTAACAACTCATGGCTTATATCCAGAAAATATTCAGAAAATAAACCAAATAGAAACTGACACAAAATAATCATAAAACAAACTAACATCTCAAAACTTAGATACAAAAAGTATATTGAAAATAAACCAAGCAGAAACTTATAAAAAACAAACAAAATAAAACATGCTAAGTTCATGTTTTCAATAAGCACAATATGATTTCATATGAAAACAGTCCAACTATCAATTAAGCATAAAATCAAGACAAACTAGAACCATCAATCATGCCAAGTTTATGCTTAATGAAATTTAATCTTTCTTCATTGAGAGGTTTGATGAATATATCTGCAAGTTGATTAGTTGTATTAATAAATTCAAGTGAGATATCACCATTTTGAACATGTTCACGCAAGAAATGATGTCTAATGTCAATATGCTTAGTTCTAGAATGCTAAATGAGATTCTTGCTAAGGTTAATAGCACTTGTATTGTCATATTTGATAGGAATATGATTAATATCAATGCCATAGTCCATAAGTTATTGTTTTTGCCATAGAACTTTTGAACAACAACAACTAGCCGCCACATATTCTGCTTCGCGGTAGACAAGGCAACCAAAACTTGTTTCTTACTAAACCAAGAAATTAAACAATTACCTAAAATTTGACCGTAAGTGCTTTTTCTATCTAGTAAACTATCGGTCAAGTCTGCAGCTGAATAACTAATTAAGTTAAAGGAAGAGCTTTTCGGATACCAAAGTCTTAAATGCATTATACCACAAAGATATTTAAAAATTCTTTTGATAACATTCAAATGAGATTCCTTAGGACTAGATTGAAATCTAGAACACAAGCAAGTAGCAAACATAATATCTGGTCTACTAGCAGTTAAGTAAAGAAGGGATCCGATCATACCTTTAAATCACTTTTCATCAATAGGTTTGCCATTATCATCCTTATTGAGTTTAGTTGTAGTGATCATTAGAGTTTTTCTTATTTTAGCTCCATCCATTCCAAACTTCTTAAGAATGTCCCTTGCATATTTGGTTTGATTGATGAAAACCCCATCTTTGCATTACTTGATTTGAAGTCCAAGAAAGAATTTGAGTTCTCCCATCACACTCATCTCAAATTCTCCTTGCATTAATTTTGAAAATTCCTTACACAAGCAATGGTTAGTAGCACCAAAAATATTATCATCAACATAAATTTGCACAATTAATAAATAATGTTTGGATTTCTTTATAAAAAGAGTCGTGTCAACCTTTCCTTTAGAGAAACCTTCTCTAGTAAAAAGTTATTTAATCTTTCATACCAAGCTCTTAAAGCTTGTTTCAATCCATATAGTGCTTTTAAAAGTTTAAACACATGATTTGGAGAGTCAAAATTTTCAAAACCTAGAGGTTGTTTAACATATAACTCCTCTTCAATAAAACTATTTAAAAATGCACTTTTAACATCCGTTTGATAAAGTTTAAAATTCATGTATGATGCAAATGCAAGTAACATCCTAATAGCTTCTAACCTTACAATGGGGGCAAAAGTTTCATAATAATCAATGCATTCCTCTTGATTATAACCTTTAGCTACTAGTCTAGCTTTGTTCCTAGTTATGACACCTTGTTCATTTATCTTATTTCTAAACACCCATTTGGTGCCTATAACAAGATGATGTTTAGGTCTAGGAAGTAAGGTCCAAACCTTATTTCTCTTAAATTGACTTAACTCTTCTTGCATAGTAAGGACCCAAAATGCATCATACAAAGAATCATCAACATTTTTTGGTTCAATTTGAGAAATTAAAGCTAGATTAACAATAAACTTGAGTTTAGATCTAGTAGTTACCCCTTTTTAGTATCACCTATAATAAGGTCTTGAGGATGTGCTTTCTTGAATTGCCAATCCTTTGGAAGTTCATCCTTTAAGGTAGTTTGAGATGTCTCTTCATTTTCCTCCTTGCTTGGACCTTCAAGTTCCAAAGTTTTATTAGCATACTCTTATTGTGCTTCCACAATTTCACTTTCACCTACAAGATTATCAACACTATAAACATTCTTTCTAGGATTAAGAGAGTTTAATTCATTAAATACAACATGTATTGACTCTTCAACTACTATAGTTCTTTTATTAAAGACTCTATATGCTTTACTAAAAATGGAATAGCCTAGAAAAATTCCTTCATCAACTTTGGAATCAAATTTCCCAAGATTATCCTTGGTGTTCAATATAAAGCACTTGCATCCAAATACTCTTAGATATGAGATTTTAGGATTTCTATTATTCCATAGCTCATAAGATATTTTATTTAAAATTGGTCTTTTAAAAACTCAGTTTGAAATATAACAAGATGTGCTAATGGCTTTCACCCAAAAGTATAGAGGTAAATTATACTTATGAAGCATTGTTCTAGCCATTTCTATAAGAGTTCTATTTTTCCTTTCAACTACCCCATTTTGTTGAGGAGCCCTAGGAGATAAAAATGTATGAGAAATACCATTTTCATTATAATAGTTTTTGAAAAATTCATTTTCAATTTCGGTTCCATTATCACTTCTAATAGATGAAATACAAAAACCTTTTTATTTTTTTAACTCTTTTAGCATAATTTTCAAAAGCTTTAAATGCATCATTCTTATGAGCAAGAAAACATACCTAAGTAAATATAGAGTAATCATCAACTAATACATATGCATACTGCATTCCACTGAGACTAGCAATTCTAGTTGGTCTAAATAAATCCATATGTATAAGTTCAAGTGGTTTAGAAGTAGACACTACATTTTTAAGCTTAACTGAGGACTTGGATTATTTTCCCTTTTGGAAAGCATCATAAGGTTTATCTTTAGTGAATTCAATCTTAGGTAAACCAATCACAAGTTCATGTTTACAAAGATCATTCAAAAGCTCAAAATTTGCATGTCCTAACCTTCTATGTCATGTCCATGTGTCATGGGAAATAGACACTAAGCATTTTATGTCTTTGTTATCAATTTTATTCAAATTAATAACATAAACATTGTTTACTCTTTCACCACTAAAAATAACTTTATTTTCATCAAGACTACTAACAAAGTAATTTTAGGATAGAAAGTTACCTTATTTTCCATGCTATATAATTGACTTATACTAAGCAAATTATATTTAAGGCCATCAATAAATAATACATGATGTATAGATAAGGATTAAGGATTACCTATTTCTTTAATGCTGATAATTTTTCCTTTTGTATTGTCTCTGAAAGCAACGTGTCCTCTATCCTTAGCATAAAGTTTGTTGAATTGGTATTTATCTCCCGTCATGTGCCTTGAACATCCACTATCGAGATACCATTTGCTTTTTATTCTTGTGGATTTCAAGCACACCTACATAAAATAATTTAAGTTTCTTTTGAACCCAAACCTTTCTTGGTATAGGTTAGTTAGTTTCAAGATAATCCAAAGGAAGTAAATTCATGTGTAGTCTTCTATAGAAGCACACATTGTTAGTATATCCTTTGATAATGCAATAAGAACATACAATATTTTCAAATTTATTCCTCTTAGGATGAAATGCTTTCCTAGTGTGTGCAATATGCCTTTGGTGTTATGTGTATCTCCTATTATTTTATGTCATTGAGTGAGACATGCATTGGTAATGGTGATGTGTATTTCGATAAGTTTGTGCAACATGTTTATATGCATTGTGTTATATAGCATGCCTATTATAATTGTGTCTAGTGTACATATAAGTATGCTTGGGTTGAGGTGCTCTCGTTTGAGCCTTACCTATTTGTATTAATAAAGCGTTAATCTTATAAGACTTTCCCTTGCTATTTAACATACGAGATCTTTTAGCTTTGAAAGCTTGAGTCTCATTTGATTTGGAGGTTGAAGAAGTGGAATCATGTGAGACTTTTAAAAAATTAATATATGATGAAGATGATGAAGACATTCCATTCTTATATCTAATTCCATGGGTATCTCCATGAAATTTTTGAGACTCAAGAAGATTGTTTAAAGTTCATTTTCCTCTCTTAAATTTAGCAATGGAATTCTTTAATTTTAAGACCTCCTTAGAAAGCTTATGATTTTCATCATTTGCTTTTTTAAATTGATCTTCTAAAGAATTAGAAGATTTTTCATCGCTAACAAGTTTTTCATTTAATTCAATAAGTCTACCAAAATTAATTTTTAAATTATCTAATGCTCTATTTAAGCTACCTAATCATGCTTATAATGTTTCTTCTTAGATAATAAACTTTTGTATTTAACAAGTAATTTGCTCATAATAAAGCTCTTATGATCATCATCATCATAATTATCACAATCATCACAGGAAGAATAAGAAGTGGATGGTACCTAATTTCCATTTTCAATGGCCATGAAGTAAAGATTGGTAACTTCTTGTTGTCCTTCTTCCTTTTTGGATTTAGAGGAATCATCCTAAGTAGCTTTAAATGTTTTATTCTTATCTTTTGCTCCCTTGCTCTTGAATTTGAGTTTGGGATGCTCACTTCTAATGTGTCTCGATTTCTTACATTCATAGCAAGTAACCTCTTTTGTTTTCTTCTTCTTATCTCCTTTGAACTTCTTATTAAAGTCCTTTATTCTTGAGAAATTTTTCTTTCTCAAGAAATTCTTGAAGTTCCTAGTGAGTATGGCAATGTCACCATCTTCATCACTAGAATCTTTGATGCTTTCCTCTTCATTATCTTCTTGAAGAGCTTTTAGAGAAATGCTCTTTTTATTTTCTTCTTTCACTTTTTGTTCTTCACCTCTTTGCTTGATGGTGAGCTCATATGTTAAGAGCTTACCAATGAGCATATCGATTGATAGAGTTGAGAGGTCTTGAGCTTCCTCAATTGAAGTAACATAAGATTCCCAATCCTTTTTAGGTAGAATTCTTAGAATCTTGTTATTTACCTCTTCCTTAGAGAAATATTTTTCAAGTTTCTTGAGGGTTGTGAGGAGAGCATTGAGATGGTTTATCATTTTCGTAATTGATTCATGAGGCTTCATTTTGAAGAGTTTATATTCATACACATAAAGTTGAACCTTCTTGCTCTTTTACTTAAATGTTGCCTTTATAGTGGCTTTCTAAGGTCTCCCACATTTCTTTGGTCGAAATGCAATGTTGAAGCTTGCCTCCTTCTTCTCTTGTTATTAAGGAGACTAGAGTGATCATAGCCTTTTTATTTTTATAATTTTCTTCTTTTTGATCAATGCTCCATTGGCTTCTTGCAAGAGTAATTACCACACCATCAATGATAGTTGTAGGTGGTTCCTAACCTTTTAGGACAATGTCCTAAAGTTTAATGAAATCACAATCAACATATAATTATATTTTAAATTTCCAATGTGGATAGTCATTACCATTAAAGAATTGTCTAAGAGAAGAGATGTTTTGTGATTCACTCCTTATGATCTTGTATTCTAGTAATGAAGTACCTAGAATTCAAGCTCTGATACCAATTGAAAAGAGTCCTAGAGGGGGGTGAATAGGAATATCAATAAAAATAATAAATTAACAGAATTCTTTGCAAGAATTGAATGGAAGTTGAAAGGAAGAATAAAGAACACAATGATTCAAGGAGTTCAAATTCAACAACAATCCTACATCTCCAGTCAACTTATCCCTAAGTTAGGATTTTATTAATCACCCACAATCTTATTCATAAGATTGAGATTACATAAGAGTTTTATGGCTCATTCTTATAACCTTACAACTTGATTTTTCAAGGCTCACTTAAAAATCAAATCCCAAGTGTTTCAATGGACAACACATAAACCAATTCCTTTAGAAATAAATCTCACTTCTCTTCTAATCTATCTCAAGATTTAAGATGAAGAGAAATTCTATTTCTAACACACAACCAACTCTCACAAGAATTTATATAACCAAAAAATTGTTTAAGAGAATTTTTAGAGCTCAATTGAATGCTTAAGAGATAATGAATGATAAACAAGTTTCTTAACCTTTCAATTGACTTCTAAGGAGTGTTTATATAGAAAAACACTAAAAAATATAGTTTTTGGATGTATCAAACATGTCTCCAATGTCTATAATTGATTTTGAATCAATTCTTGGACTTTTGGCAGCTCAAGGGATGCTCATGATCATGAGGAAGCCATCCTGGCCCTTAAGCATCCATTTAATGACCATTGCATTCAAAAATATCTATTGAATGCTATTAGAGGTGTGATCATGAGCTGATCATGAGCACTTATGGTTGTGAGGAGCACTTGTAAGGAGTTCTCCCCATTTTTTCTAAAACTATGCTCCAAAGGCACTATTTAAAGACAGCTAAGTGGGACTGAAAATGATTGATTCAGCCTAAATGATCTTCATAAGTTGTAGATAATTGTCTTATCTTTCCAAAAAAAATTGAATCACTTTAATTGGACATCAGTATCTCAGGATATTGTTGAAATACTAAGACTTGTGCAAACTAAATTGAAAGCTGCATATGCTGACTTCGACTGAAGATTTTCATACCAAACTGAGCTCAAATTTTGAAAAGTAAGATTAATTTGGAAATCTTAAGATGTCTACTTTAAAAGTAAAGAAGATCATTTTCTCATTAAAGAGCTCCAAAGATGTCAAAAGCCTTCTTGAATCTCAGAGGTTGAATTAGCCTGAAAAATCATTATTCATCCAAAAATGTATATACTTAATATATGCTTGGTGTATAATTCCCTACACACTTAGTTGAAATTATTAGTGTCAAAATTGTTTATCAAAGTCCAAAATTAGGAGTTTCATCATGCAAATGGTCAACAGAATCCATAGCCCTCTTAGACACTGCTACCTTATTACCCCTTTTAAGCTAAGCTAGCTTGTAACGTTTTGGATGCTTCTTAGTATAAATATTTAATTTTTGGATAGCCTCAATAAACATTATATTTTTACAACTTCCACCATTAATTACAAAATGAAATACCTTATCTTGGATGGTACATGTGGATTGGAAAATATTACTTTGCAGCTAATCATCTTTTAAACTAGCTTTTGGTGTCAAACAGGAATGTCTAACCACTAAGGTAGTCCCTACATCCCTTTTTAAGAGCACTTCATCAATTTCTTCTTCTTTATCATACATAGGATTGCCCTCAATTTCTACTTTATCTTCATCATAATCATCTGTCTCAATAAACAAGGCTTTTTTTCAGCAGTATTTTTACACTCAGACTGCCTGTGAACAACTTCCTCACAGCTAAAGCACTTCATACCACTGCTACCAAATGGTCTGTTAAATTGACTAGGACCTTTATAATTCCTAGCACCTAGCATTACTGCCCACCGCCTTGTTCACACCACTACTACTACCAACACCACCACTTATATGAACAATATTAGTAGCATGTTATGACTATTTTTACACCATTAACACCCTCTGATGAGCAGCACACACAGAGGTAGGATTAAATAAGTTCACAGCATCCTGAATTTGCACCTTCAAACTATTGATATATCATGATACCAACTGGTCCTCCATCTTTTGGATTTTATTCCTGATAATCAATTGGTAGAATTCAATGGTATAATCATCCACTGGCCTCAAGCCCTATTTCAGGTTCTACAATTATTGATACATTAATCTCTGAAAATTATATGGCAGGAATGTGGTTCGCATATGTTTCTTCATCTTCTCTTACGTATCAATTTTCTCTTTATCTAGTCTAGTGTGAGTCAATTTTAATTGCTGCCACTATGCAACAACCCTACCACGTAATATAGTTGCTACTATAAGGACACGTTTATTTTTTGGCACCCTTTTAAATTCTAAAATTTCCTTAATAATAGCTAACCAGTCGAGAAATTCTTCTGGTTGAAGGCCGTTATGGAATTCTGGAATTTCAGTGTGTATTCTAGTCTTTTAATGTCTACTATCCTCTTCGACAGTAGCTCTACGATGTTTGGGCAATGCCTCTTGTTCGTACTCCTCCTCCTCATCATCATTATCCTCATTAATAGGTGGCCTACAACGATTCTGGTTATTATTATTCTGCTACTCTACATTTATTCTTTTCTGATTTGCCAATAAGTTCTCCATCCTTTCCATAACTTGTTCCATCATCTGCTCAAATCGCTCATCCGTCCCTTGATTGATTCATTAATCCTCCTCACACTCATAAACATTATCCAAACGTTATTGTCCCCTATGTGTAATATTTTTTTTAAACCAAAGAATGAATGTTGGCTCCGATACCAACTGATGTAGCGAAAGCCTAATAAAATAAGGTAATTATTGAATGCCATTAATTTATGCACGAATGGCCATCAAACAACCTTCTTTTAATTTATTGATTCAAATGAATATAGAAATAAAAGGCACCAATATTCATTAATTCACAAAGGAATACTAAAAATTAGGAAGAAAGAGAAATCTGATTAATAATTCAACAAAAGCTATCTTAAACATCAAAAAATGAAAAATAAATATTGTTTGGGAAAAAACCCAATAAAAGTGCACTAAAATAAAAATAAAACTTTAAATTGAAAATTAAGGCCTTAAACGATGGAATTTAGGCTTAAAGTTGGATTGTTACATGTAAACCAAATGACACTTATCCTAGGTCTCTAAATTAGCCTCATTTTGATTTATTATGGGTCCCACAGTTTAATTGGGCCTAAGAGTTAGAACCTTTAGAAGTCTTATTGCACATTTTGATCTCTTTTTCAAAATCCAAGCGCTCCATATATTCTAGGGTTGTCTAGTCCGCATCAGATGTTAATAAGTTATCTGGAGAGGATAATCGGTCAATTATGATTGATGATTAAGTTGCATCAAGAGAGTATTGTAACTTTAGAATGTTTTTGCTATATTATCTACTAGAACAATAAAACTTTTGATATTCATTAGTTGTAATTTGTAATTTGTAATCTTGTGAATTTTTTACTTCTCAAATCTCTAAATGGTACTACTCTATTTACTTTCTTTTTTTCTCCTATCTATTACTTTACAGATTAAAGGTTAGAGTGGTGCCTCCTTTAGCAACTAGAGCAACTCTGGCTGCATGGCCTTATATGCTGCTAGTTTTCCTGGAAATACCAATAAACTCTGATGATAGCCTTGGTCACACTAATTGCTCTGCTAATTTTATCAATCACAATGATGATTATGTTCATGTTTATGGACACAATAATATTACTATTAACGGTCATTGACGCACCATGCTTATGGAAATATAGCTTAATAAGAGGCATAATGGGAGGTCATGGAAACTTGGAAGCGATAAGAAATATTTTACAAGTGCATCTAGTTTTTAGCTTCCTAGTGTTGATGGCATTTTTCTACATGAGTATCACTTAACTAATTTGGGATTAGCACCAGGCGTAGCACTAGGAATGAGTCATTTGTAAATAAGAGGAAGCAAATGCAAAACTATAATAGAATAATATGAGACATTTACAAATAGGATTACACAAATTAATTTGGGATTAAGGCTTACTTGAAATTTTTAATTTTTTTTAACTAGATTAGTTAGGTAAGATTGAAGATTGAAGATTGAAAATTGAAGATATGGTTCCTGTTTAAGTGTTCAAGAAAAACCAAATAAGATCAAGCAAAATCAAGTAAGATACACTATTACTAGTAGGTAGTTGGTGTAGATGGGTTTTTTTTTTACCAATTTAGGGTTAAAGACAAAATATTTTCCTAATTTAGGTACTTTTTAAACTAATTCCCAATTTGGGGTAAAAAATTAATTAAAAAAGAAAAAAAGGAAAAAGGTATGTCACTGTTGGGACTAGCAGAAATGCTAAAGGACAAGTAAATCCGTCACTTCCATTGGTGTAAATATTTTTAGAAAAAAATAAATAAAATCAAGCTAACTCTGTTATCCCAATTGGCGGAATTCTATGAAACTCTGTCAGTTTACTGACACGGAAAAGAAGTCTACCATTTGATATATATATATATATATATATAAACTCTGCCTGTGGTAATGGCGGAGTTCCTAACAAGGCTTGACATACTTTGACATAAAAAAAAATTGAATTGAAGTAGATTACCGATCCAATCCAAGATGCAAGAAGCCAATAGGTTGTGTCAATTTACTTTTAGGTAATTTTAAAATAACCGGTCCAAATTTACTTTTAGATCCAATAAAAAAATGACCATTTAGATAATTTTAACATTTATTTAATAATTTTTTTACTATTTTAATAAATATAAAAATAAAAATATAATTCTTATTATTTTAATTAACAAATAGATACTATTTAAAAATATATTTTAAATGTCACAATTAATTTTATAATTTTATTATAAAAATAAAATTATTTTATTTATAAAATTTTGTATAAATTGATTAAAATTAATTTTATTTTTAATAGAAAACTCTCTATATATGCGTTGTGTTGGGTTATGGCAATCTGACACAAGTCATTTAAAATTCATATAATTTTATTATGATTTAAAAAGTAAAATGTCTCCTCTGTCTCATCATAATTCCTTTTCTATTTATTTTTTTCAAATTCAATTTTTTCTCATAATTTTTTTCATTAGTATTTTTATGTTATTATTATATTTCATTAATATAATATAAAATATAATGTAATATAATATATTTTTAATATATAGTTTATTTTTTTATATATTAATTTTTAATATAAATAATTTTAATGATTTATTAATAATAATAATAATAATAACTATTTCAAAATAGTTTGCCTCGATATCCTATCAAATAGTTTGAATTCAGAATCGTCAAATTTTGAAAAAGAAATAAAAAAAAATTTATGAAAACCCATGTGGCTTGCATGCAGTGGACGTGATTATGGTCACAATTTTACAAAAAAAAATTTGTTATTTTTATTATATAGTTATTATTAAATATTAATTAAAATAATAGTAATAATTTGTAATTTATAATATTATTATATATTATATGTGCCCCTTTAATTAATAGGTGGAAGGACTTTGTTCAAATCTCAGTTCTAGCATATTTAAATATTTTCTTAGATTATCTAATTTTTATTACTTTTTTAATAATAATAATAATAATAATAATAATAATAATAAGCATTGTCAACTTTAATTTATTTTTATTTTTAGTTTAATTTTTATTATTTATTTATCATTACACAATAACGTATCAAATATTATTATGTTCTTACTATAATTACTGTTGTACTAGTATTTATTATTATTATTATTATTAAATACCATCTTCATTAATTATTAATTTATTGTAATATCCCGTGTTTTTAAAAATATTTTTACACTGTACCGGGATATACAGTGTCAATAATTTTTGTATATATATTACGATATTTTTATGAATTGTTATGTATTTTAAACCTATTTTAATTACGGTATATTATTTACAGTGTTTTACGTAAAATTTTCCCGGGACTTGCATTTTAGGGGAAATTTTCACGTAAACAATTTATTATTAATTATTTTAAAGGTATTTACGGACTTGCATGAACTCATACATATTTTTAAATTATTAAATAAAGCCTGTGTGTGTATAATTATTTAATTAGGGTTTATTATTACCCTAATATTTTATTAAGTATTTATTTGTTTTATTGTTATTTAATTAATTTTTATTTAGTATAAATTATTAAAATATTAAATTTTATGTGTATGGTGTATATTTGATGTGTGTAATTTAATATTATTTTATTATATAGTATAAAGTATATATATATACATATATTTGTCAAAATTACAAAAAGTTTGCCAAATTACATTTTAGCCCCCGAGTCTCCTTCTTCTTCTCCGACCGTTCCTTCACCGTCCGGGCGTCTGTCACGCCGTTCCTTCACCGTGGGTGTGCCGTCCGGTGTGCCACCATCTTCCCCGACCAGTTTCGCCGCCTGTGGAGGCCGTTTCCGGCGTCGGGAGAACGATTTTGACCGGAGAAGCCGAAAATCAACCCACCGTCGATCACGCCGATTTCGGCCACCGTTTTCGACACCGCCGGTCTCTTTCTTCTCCTTGAGCTCCGGTGAGTGTGATTCTAGCTTTGGTTTGAGCTAAAATGGTCTAGAATTGCTTAGTTTTCGATTTGTAAATTTCGGCCTATTAGGGTTTTCAATTTTTTTGAGCTTCGAATTGGATGATTCATGGAAACTTCCTTCACAAATGTTGTTCCTAGTAGCTTAATCTTCATGTTTGAATTTTTGTAGAATTTTTGGAGATTTTTTGGATTTTTGGGTATTTTTGAATATTTTAATATTATTTTCTAATTTTCGGAAATTAATTATTTAAATTATGAAATTGGAGTTTATGGTTAAATTAGGTGTTGAAATGAATTATAGGAATTTATTTGGAATTTTTATGAATTTCTAAGTATTTATTTTTAATTATTGAAGTTTAGGTGATTTTGGAAAATTAGGTTAATTGTGTTTTAAATTGAATTTAATTGGTTAATTGAGTTTAAATATTGATATTATTGATAAATATGTTGAGAAAGTTAATTTTGGATAATTGTATAATTTTTGGTGAATTTTTGAAGTAATTTAAGTATATTTATATATATAGGGGTATTTTGGTAATTTTACCCTAAATTGTCTAAAAATGTAATTTAATTGGTTTTAATATTTATTTAAGGTATAAAAATGATTTCTACAAAGTATTTAGTATTTTTAACTAATTAAAACTATTTTTCGGGAATTATTTTCAATTATATATATAATATACGATTTTTCTAATAAAATGAGTTTTAATCGGTTTTTATAGTGTTTCAAGGTTAATTATGTAATTTCTACGTATGAAATGTATTTTTTTGTGATTTAAGGATATTTTTGTTGTATCTGGAATATTGTTCTCTGTTTGTGGACCCCGGTCAGTGGACTGTAGTTTGGAGTCCGACCGTGGGATTTTGATTGTGTTGAGCTCGTTTTTTGAAGTGTATTTTCTTTGCAGGGTCGGCTCTACTCTTTTGAGTAGAGAGATGTCCGTTTTACAGGGGAGGTTCTGCCGGATTTTCGGTAGAATTCTCGTAAAACGTGATATCCAGTCGAACCCTAATTTTCGATTCTGTGTTAAATACTCTAGATTGAATTCTAGGATTTCTGTTAGGTTTATTCTAATGTCGATTATTTATTTCTTGTTTAGTTGCGCCAAGACCGAGGGCTAGTGGACCAGGCCCGTCGGACCTGTCTCGTGGAGCGCATTAGGTGAGTTACTATATTATATATATATGCTTAGGATGCATGATTTAGAAAATGCATGTTTTATTTTGACTGAATATGCATAAATAATGTGATTTATATTCAAGTATATTTTTGGTATATAATAAATTATATACATGTTTTGTTAATAAAATATATTTAAAATGTTTTTAAATATATTTTTAGTTTAATTCATGATTTGATTGGATTTATTTGACATATATATACTCAAAATATACCTGGTTTATGTTTGGTATATTTTCGGTATATATATGGTTTATATTGTTGTTTCATTTACATTCATGCATCATTTATTGTGAATGAATGATTTATATTATTAATGAAGGATATCAATAGAACGTGCTACCTAGTGGGCAGCACTAGGACCTAGTACGTACCGGTACGCCTATAGTATTTAGGCTATAATACTAACTTATTTGTGGATATTGATTTGATTATGATTATTGATATGTGAGATGTGGTTTGGGTGTGATTGCTGGAGCTCGGTTGACCAAGTGTCTCGGGGCCAATCACATTGGCAGTCAGACTGCTGGAGCTCGGTTGACTTAGTGTCTCGGGGCCAGTCTACTGTCCAAATGGATTAAGTGGATATATTTGGAATAAGTGAGCCTGTATGGCCAGAGTGTTGTTTAACACTATTTTCTGAAGTTGCGATATTTTAGGGTTCTATGTGATCCTTCATAAACTGGGATTTTTCAGTAAAATATATAAAAATGATTTTTCTACATCTGTATGAATTTGCCTGTATATATACATATTATATATATACTGTTGACTGTATGCATTATCACTTAGTGTGTATGTATATATATTATAGTAATTCACTCAGTGAGGTCTGACTCCCCTCCGTTGACTATTTTTCAGGAGAGTCAACTTCCTCAGACCTCAGTAGCAGGTCGATACGCCGGATTTCTTCCGCCCCGGCTTCTTTATGTAAATTGTCTACTTGAGTCTTATTTATTTTATCTAGACACTGCAGTAGTTGTGAATTAAAGTATGGGATTTTATGTACTTTATTTTAAAGAGATGTATTATATTGAAACTAGATTTGTATTAAAGATTATATACATCTATGTGATGAGATGAGATTTAGTTTAAATCCAGTTGATATGGGAAAATGATATTATGATTTTTATTTCTGCTGCATATTATATTTTTATTGTTATTATGGCATGCTTTATTTTATTTTTAGGCTTGCTACGGGTTCCGGATTCGAAAGAATTCTCGTTCCCTAGCGCCGGTCAGGGCCCCTGTTTTGGGTCGTGACATTTATTAACTTATATAATTATTAGATTTATTAAGTATGATATCATTTTATTATTTTTAAATTCATCATCTTCATTAAATTTATCAATTTTTTATTTTTTATTTTAATATTATAATAATTATAATTAAGTAATTATAATAATATTAAAAATAATATAATAATTATAATAATATTATGATTTTATATTTTTTAATTTGACATTATTTTGATTATTTTAATTTAATTTATTATTAGTATTATTATTATTATGCATGAATGTTGTGTGTGGGGTCTGTATGCAAAAATTTGAATGAATGCTGTGTAATTGGCCTATTTTTTTTAATTTTTAATTTTTTGTTTTTTATTTTAATATTATAATAATTATAATTAATTAATTATAATAATATTTTGATTTTTTTAATTTTAACATTATTATGATTAACTTAATTTAATATAATAATAATAATAATAATACTGTTATTATTATTATTATTATTATTATACACAAGTGTTGTGTGTAGTATATTTTTTTAAATTATTTGCATGATCACTTAATTATTACCTAATAATAAACTACTTATAACCTTATCACTTGCAAGTTGCCAAATTTACATGCATGATTTGCATGAAATTTAGTGCACAATACGTTACTTTTCCTTGTCAGGGTTGCTTGTCCTACTCTTGCAAGTTAACTTGTAGTGGCCGGCCAAGACAACTGCATGAAGCATTTGAATTTAGTGCATTTGAGTTGACAACTCGCTACTCAAACTGGCGGAGTTATCTTTTGAATTAAAAAAAAAAATTTACATGATAATTCTGTCATCTCAAATAACGGAATTTATTAAAAAAAATAAAAAAATAAATCAACTCCTTTTTCATCAGTGTAGATAATAAAAAAGGACTCCCCACTACTCTAACCGGTGGAGTTCACCATGTCAATTCACCTAAGCTAAAACCATCCTAAATTGATAATAAGTTTAAAAACTATCCTAAATCAGAAATTATTTTAAAAACATTCTTGATAACTAGGAATTGAATTTCTTACCGTGAAACTTGTATCGATGAGAAAAATTGGATGAAATGGTAGAGTTTCCCCTAGAAATACTTTAAAAATTAAGTCAATATTTACATGAGAAAAATAATAATAGAGCGAGTATAGTAAGATCATGAGCATTGGATGAATGTTGGTATAATGAGGTGATGAAATGATGGCTATGGATTGATATACAATGATGAAATAATCGAATATGAGAATAATAGAATGAGTAATATGAGATGGAATGAGATGTATATAAATGAGCATATTGACTCAAACCTAGTATGATTTGGATTCCTTTTTAATTAGGGATCCTTGTTTCTTTAGGACATGAAAATCATCTTCCTAGTTGAGTATTCTTCCTCTTTAGGATTTCTTTTTATTCAAGTGGTCTTCCTTTTGGAGAATATAACCTTTATTAGAGGAGGATATGAATACAATGTATCAAAAGTCCCCCCTGAAAGTTTGTTCTGATATTTATATTTGAGATTTTCAGATTTCCAAGAATCAATTTGAACAATGACAAGTAATTAAGTAGGTGACATCTTCACTAAGATAATAATTTTGCTTGAAATCTCCGTTGTTGTTGAATGATGACTTGAGGTGACCTACCTCAGTCATTAAACGTTGAGATGCTCAATATACCAAGTCTTAGAATCACAATGTCTGAGTATAATAACCCTAAAGTGCTAGTTTGTTATAACCCGAATTTTTATTAATTATTGATTTAAGTGTGAGATTATTTAATGATAATTATTATTTAATTATTTATGATATTATTATATTTGGTGTAGTTTTATTTAATTTTAATTAATTATTAAGTGTATATATATTTTGGTGGAGTTTGAATTTTAAAAATATTAGATATTGTCACGACCTAAAACAGGGGCCATGACCGGCGCTAGGGAACGAGAATTCTTTCGAATCCGGAACCCGTAGCAAGCCTAAAAATAAAATAAAATATGCAATAGTAATAACAATATATAATGCAGCGGAAATGAAAATCATAAATATCACAATAGTATTTTCACCAACTGGATTTAAGTTAAATCTCATCTCATATATATATATCTTTTAATACAAATCCTGTTTCAAATATAATACAATATCTCACATAAATAAAATACATAAAATCCCATAAATTAATTTACAACTACTGCAGTGTCTAGATTATAAAAATAAGACTCAAGTAAACAGTTTATACAAAGAAGCCGGGGCGAAAGAAATTCGGCGTACAGGCCTGCTACTGAGGTCTGAAGATGTTGACTCTCTTGAAAAATTGTCAACGGAGGGGAGTCAGACCTCACTGAGTAAATTACTATAATATATATACATACACACTAAATGACAATGCATACAATCAACAGTATATATATATATATATAATATGTATATATACAGGCAAATACACACAGATGCAATAAAATCGTTTTATATATATTTTATTGAAAATCATCTTTTATGAAAGATCAAATAGAACCCTAGAATATTGTAACCTCGGAAATAGTGTTAGATAACACTCTAGCCATACAGGCTCACTTATTCCAAATATATCCACTTAATCCATTTAGACAGCAGACTGGCCCCAAGATACTAAGTCAACCGAGCTCCAGCAGTCTGACTGCCAATGTGATTGGCCTCGAGACACTTGGTCAACCGAGCTCCAGCAATCACACCCAAACCATATCTCACACATATCAATAATCACATTCAATCAATATCCACAAATAAGTTAATAATATAGCCTAAATACTATAAGCGTACCGGTACATACTCGGTCCTAGTGCTGCCCACTAGGTAGCACGTTCTATCGATATCCTTCATTAATAAATATAAAACATTCATTCACAAAAATAAATGATGCATGAAGTTCAATAAAATATCAATATAAACCATATATATACTAGAAATATACCAAAAATAAACCAGGTATATTTCGAGTATATATACGTCAAATAAATCCAATCAAATCATAAATTAAACTAGAAATATATTTAAAAACATTTTTAAATATAATTTATTAACAAAACATGCATATAATTTAATATATACCAAAAATAAACCAAAAATAAACTAAAAATATACTTAAATACAAATCACATTATTTATGCATTTTAATCAAAATAAAACATATATTTCTAAATCATGCATCCTAAAGCATATATATATAGTATAGTAACTCACCCTAGTGCGCTCCACGAGACGGGTCCGATGGTCCTGGTCCACTAGCCCTCGGTCTCGGTGCAACTAAACAAGCAATAAATAACCGACATCAGAATAAACCTAACAGAAATCCTAGAATTCGATCTAGAGTATTAAACATAGAATCGATATCAGGGTTCGACTGGACATCACGTTTTACGAGAATTCTATCAAAAATCTGGCAGAACCTCCATTGTAAAATGGACATCTCTCTACTCAAAAGAGTAGAGCCGACCCTGCAAGGAAATACACTTCAAAAATAAACACCACATCTCATTCACAACCCCTCGGTCGGACTTCAGACTACAATCTACCGATCGGGGTCCACAAATACAAAACAATTTCAAAAATACCAAAAATATCCTTATAACATAGAAATTCATTTTATAAGTATAAATTACATAATTAACCTTAAAACACTGTAAAAACCGATAGAAACTCATTTTATTAGAAAAACCTTATATTATATATATAATTGAAAATAATTTATGAAAAATAGTTTTAATTAGTTAAAAATACCAAATAATTTGTAGAAATCATTTTTATACCTTAAATAACTATTAAAACCAATTAAATTACATTTTTAGCCAATTTAGGGTAAAATTACCAAAATGCCCTTATATATATAAATATACTATAATTACTTCAAAAATTCACCAAAAATTATACAATTATCCAAAATTAATTTTATCAACATATTTATCAATAATATTAATAATTAAACTCAATTAACCAATTAAATTCAGTTAAAAACATAATTAACCCTAATTTCCCAAATTTACATAAACTTCAATAATTCAAAATAAATACTTAGAAATTCATAAAAATTCCAAATAAATTCCTATAATTCATTTCAACACCTAATTTAACCATAAAACACAATTTCATAATTTAAATAATTAATTTCCGAAAATTAGAAAATAATATTAAAATATTCAAAAATACCCAAAAATCAAAATAATCTCCAAAAATTCCAAAAAAATTCATACATGTATATTAAGCTACTAGGATCAACATTTGTGAAGGAATTATTCATGAATCAACCAAGAAAAATTCGAAAAAAATCAAAAACCCAATATGGCCGAAATGGGAAAATTCAAAACTAAGCAAATCTAGACCATTTAAGCTCAAACCAAAGCTAGAATCACACTCACCGGAGCTTAAGGAGAAGAAAGAGACCAACGGTGTTGAAAACGGTGGCCGAAATCGTCGTGATCGATGGTGGAAGGAAATTCGACTTCTCCGGCCAAAATCCACTTCCAGACGCCAGAAACGGCTACTACAGGCGGTGGAAGAGGCTGAGGAAGGTGGTGGCACGCCGGACGGCACACCAACGATGAGAAAACGGTGTGACAGGCATCCGAACGACGAAGGAAACGGTCGGGGAAGAAGGAAATAGTCGGGGGGCAAAATGGTAATTTTCCAAAAACTTGATTTTTGACATATAATGTGTATATATATATACTTTATACTATATAATAAAATAATATTAAATTACACACATTAAATATACACCACACACATATAATTTAATAATTTAAAATTTAATAATAAATAAAAATAATTAAATAACAATAAAACTAATAAATAAATAATAAAATATTAGGGTAATATATTAAACCCTAATTAAATAAATATATACACACATAGGCTTTATTTAGTAATTTAAAAATACGTATGAGTTCATGCAAGTCCGAAAATATATTTAATATAATTAATAATAAATTATTTACGTGAAAATTTCCCCGAAAATTCAAGTCCCGGGAAAATTTTACGTAAAGCACTGTAAATAATACACAATAATTAAAATAGGTTTTAAATACACATCAACTAGTAAAAATATCATAGTATATATACAAAAATTATTAACACTGCATATCCCGATGCAGTGTAAAAATGTTTAAAAATACGGGATATTACAGTCTTCCCCCCTTACAAGAATTCGTCCCCAAATTTTAGAAAAACAAGATCAAGAAGGAAAGAGATACGGGTAAAAAGCTCGCATCTCAGCTTCAGTCTCCCATGTATGCTCCTCGACTCTATTGCTACGCCACAGAACCTTGACCATCGGAATCTGCTTCGAACGCAACTGTCGAACTTGATAATCTACGATCGCCATAGGTTCTTCCACAAACGTCAAATCTTCACTTACTTCTACACTATCGGGCTGCAACACGTGTGAAGGGTCTGAGATATACTTCCTTAACATCGAGATATGAAATACTGGATGCACTTGTGACATATTCGGAGGCAAGTCCAACCGATATGCAACAGTGCCAACTCTCTCCAGAATCTCAAACGGTCCAATATATCTGGGTGCTAACTTACCCTTCCTGCCAAATCTCATCACACCCTTCATCGGAGATACTTTTAGAAAAACAAAATCTCCAACTTGAAACTCCACATCTCTGAGCCTAGGATTCGCATAACTCTTCTGTCTACTAACTGCGGTCTCTAATCTGCGCTTAATCACGACGACTTTCTCTGTAGCATCCTGAACCATCTCAGGTCCAGTCAAAGCTCTCTCACCAATCTCATCCCAACACAAAGGAGATCTACACTTCCTTCCATATAACGCCTCATACGGTGCCATGCCAGTACTGCTATGGTAGCTGTTATTATATGCAAACTCAACAAGTGACAAATGATCATCCTAGCTACCTCCCAAATCCAGGACACACATCCTCAACATATCTTCCAGTGTCTGGATCGTCCTCTCAGACTGACCATCTGTCTGAGGATGGAAAGCAGGACTGAAATCTAACCTAGTGCCCATCGCTTCTTACAACTTCTGCCAAAAATGAGAAGTAAACACTGAACCTTTATCTGACACAATGGACACAGGTACTCCATGAAGGCATACGATATGCTTCACGTACAACTTCGCCAATCTAGCAACTGAATATGTGGCTTTCACAGGTAAAAAATGTGCAGACTTCATCAACCTGTCTACAATCACCCAGATGGAATCGTATCCATCCTTCGAACGAGGTAAACCGACCACAAAATCCATAGCTATCCTTTCCCACTTCCACTCAGGAATAGGAAGAGGCTGAAGCTTCCCAGAAGGCTTATGATGTTCGACTTTCACTTGTTGACACATCAAGCACTTAGCAACATAATCAGCGACATCTTTCTTCAATCCGTCCCACCAGTATAAATCTCTGATACTATGGTACATCTTAGTAATGCCCGGATGAACGCTGCAGGCTGTAGAATGTGCTTCCTCTAAAATCTCCTCTCTCAAGTCATCCACATCGGGAACATATAATCTACCACTGATCCACAACACACCATCATCATCAAGCGTGAAATCAGTGAACTTCCCTGCTCTGACATTCTCTGTAAGCTCTTCCAGAATAGGATCTCGACTCTGAGCTGCTTTAATCTTATCCCTCAATACAGATCGCACTTTAAACTGAGCTAGCAGTCTACCTGATCTACTTATCTTCATCATCAGACCTTGATCCACCAACAGATGCAACTCCTGGATCAATGGTCTCCTCTCAACACTGATGTGAGCAAGACTACCTGAGGACTTCCTACTCAGGGCATCTGCTACAACATTAGCTTTACCCGGATGATATAAGATCTCCCAATCATAATCCTTCAATAATTCCAACCATCTCCTCTGACTCAAATTCAAATCTCTCTGTTGGAAAATGTACTTAAGGCTCTTGTGATCAGTAAATATCTCACAAGTCACCCCGTACAGATAATGTCTCCAAATCTTCAAAGCAAAGATCACTGCAGCCATCTCAAGATCATGTGTAGGATAGTTCTGCTCATGCTTCTTCAACTGCCTCGAAGCATAGGCTATCACCCTTCCATTTTGCATCAACACACAACCAAGGCCAACTCTAGAGGCATCATAGTAAACTGTGAACTTATCCACACTATTAGGCAAAGCTAACACTGGCGTTGTGGTCAACTTCTCCTTCAACAACTGAAAACTGTTCTCACATGCTTCTGACCACTTGAATCTAACATTCTTCTGAGTCAAGCGAGTCATAGGGGCTGCAATTCTAGAAAAATCTTGCACAAACTGCCTATAATACCCGGCTAAACCCATAAAACTTCGAATCTTTGTAACAGAAGTAGGTCTAGGCCACTCAGATACTGCCTCAACCTTCTGTGGATCAACCTGAATACCTTCTTTAGACACTACATGTCCAAGAAAAGAAACACTCTCCATCCAAAAATCACACTTCGAGAATTTAGCATAAAGCTGATGATCTCTCAGTGTCTGTAGTACAATCCTCAAGTGATATACATGCTCCTCCATACTCCTTGAATATACCAGTATATCATCAATGAAGACTACCATAAACTGATCCACATATGGTCTGAATACCCTGTTCATCAGGTCCATAAAAGCTGCTGGTGCATTAGTAAAACCAAAAGACATCACCAGAAACTCATAATGGCCATATCTAGTGCGGAATGCTGTCTTAGGAACATCGGCTTCACTAATCTGCAACTGATGATAACCCGACCTCAAGTCAATCTTAGAAAAGAATTGTGCACCCTGTAGCTGATCAAACAAATCATCTATCCTTGGGAGAGGATACTTGTTCTTTACTGTCACCTTATTCAACTCTCTGTAGTCAATGCACAGTCTCAGGGTACCATCATTCTTCTTCATAAATAGGACTGGTGCACCCCAAAGAGAAACACTAGGTCTGATGAAACCTTTATCCAACAACTCTTGCAACTGCTCCTTCAACTCTGCAGGAGCCATTCTGTAGGGTGGCATAGATATAGGAGTAGTACCTGGAACCACATCTACACAGAATTCAATCTCTCTATGAGGTGGTAAACCTGGCAACTCCTCGGGAAAAACATCAGGACACTCACAAGCAACAGGAACATCTGTGAGTGACAACTTCTCCACTGAAGTATCCCTGATTAATGCTAAATATCCCTGACATCCTTTCCTCAATAACTTCCTAGCCGTAATAGCAGAAATAAGATTCTGAGGTGTTGAACTCCTATCACCCACAAACTTAAAATCTTCTTCATCAGGAATTCTGAAAGTCACCTCTTTACTCCTGCAATCTACCACGGCATAGTGCTGAGATAACCAATCCATTCCTAAAATAACATCAAACTCCATCACATCCAACAGGATCAAATCAGCGGGTAATTCTCTATCTCCCATGAGAACTGGATAACCAGAAAGAACAATATCGGTGTCCAAGGAATCGCTTAGAGGGGTGGTAACGGACAAAGGAAAAGCCATCCTCGAAGCTTGCCAACAAGATTTAGAAGAAAAAATGGGAGAAAACAAACGAATGCGTGGCACCCGGATCAAACAAAACCCAAGCATCCAGGTAACAAACAGAAATAATACCTGCCATGACTGCATTAGATGCCTTAGCATCCTGCTGAGTAAGATGAAAAACTCTGGCTTGTCCTCGACCTCCCTACTGACTGGTAGAAGCCTGGCCAATACCTCTGGCACCTCCTCTAGTACCTCTATCACGACTCTGCTGTGGAACAAACTGAGTGGAACTTTGATGCTGAGCTGGTGGTAACTGAAATGGCACGGGTGCAACACTAGCAATCGACTGCTGTGGGAATCGCAGAATCTGTGGCTGCTGGTATCCGAAGTAAGGACACGATCTAGCAAAATGTCCTGTTTGCCCGCATCTGAAGCATGTCAGCGGTGTCAGATAACACGGTCCCTGATGGACTCCATCGCAAGTCTGACAAACACTAGCCGTTGATCCAGAACTACGACCACTACTGCTGCTCGAAGCACCTGACCCAAATCTGAATGATCTATGCTGACCTCCACGACCATGTCTACTGCTCTGATGCACTCGCTGCTGCTGCCTCTGACTCTGCTGAGTTGGACCTCGCTGCTGACTACTCGAACCAATATAAAAACTCGAATATGGAGTAGCCTGCAATCCACTCGACTGAACTCCCAACTAGTAGTAATCAGGCATTGCTCCCTGCCTAACTAGTCTTAGCTCAATCTCCTTGGCCAACTCAATCACAGACTCTAGAGTAAGGCCTGTTGTAGGCATACCAGTAAAAGCAGAACCCAAACCAGTAACGTAGGTAGTGACTACGAAGTACTGATCTCGCATCAGATCCTCTGCATATCTACCCAGACGAAGAAACTCTCGGGTATACTCCTCTACAGATCGATCTCCATGAGAAATACTGGTCAAACGGAGATGATAGCTCAAACAAAGAGGCTCTGGATAAAATCTCCTCATAAATCGCTCTCGGAACTGAGCCCAGGTCATCGTCATCATGTAAGGCTGGATCATCTGAATAAACCAATCTAGAGCTGGTCCCTTGATAGACAACTCAATGATCATGATCCGCTGGTACTCGGTATGAGCAGTCCGAGTCCTAGTCTCAATCGCGTGCAGAAAATCTAACGGATCGGAAGTCCTATAAAAAGCAATCCTGCCAACTCGGGCATAGAACAAAGCTACCTCAGGGTCAGACATACCCTGTTGATAGGCAGGCTGAACAGGCTGAACAACTGGAGGAACAGGAACATCAAACTCAGGCTCTACAGGCTCCTCATCCTGTAACTCTCTCTGCCTACAGCGACCTGCTGCTCCTCGAGGTCTACCTCTGCCACGACCTCTACGTCTAACTGGCTGCTCAGGAGGTAAAACCTCATCCTGAAAAGACTCATCATCCTCAGCCTCAACGACCGGTGGAGCGACACGTGCTTGCCTCCTCATTCTGAAAAGACAAATGGAAAGATTCAGACAAAACAGATAACGGAGGAATAACGCAGAAAACTAAAGCAAGGAATACTTATCAAGACATACTTGAACCTAATTCACTGCAGTAGTTCAACATAAAACACCACTTTAAAACTAGGGCCACAACTCACATAACTAAGCCCTGACACATAACTCCGCTCTGATACTAACTTTGTCATGACCCAAAACAGGGGCCATGACCGGTGCTAGGGAACGGGAATTCTTTCGAATCCGGAACCCGTAGCAAGCCTAAAAATAAAATAAAACATGCAATAGTAATAACAATATATAATGCAGCGGAAATGAAAATCATAAATATCACAATAGTATTTTCACCAACTGGATTTAAGTTAAATCTCATCTCATATATATATATCTTTTAATACAAATCCAGATTCAAATATAATACAATATCTCACATAAATAAAATACATAAAATCCCATAAATTAATTTACAACTACTGCAGTGTCTAGATTATAAAAATAAGACTCAAGTAAGCAGTTTATACAAAGAAGCCGGGGCGGAAGAAATCCGGCGTACAGGTCTGCTACTGAGGTCTGAAGATGTTGACTCTCCTGAAAAATTGTCAACGGAGGGGAGTCAGATCTCACTGAGTAAATTACTATAATATATATACATACACACTAAATGACAATGCATACAATCAACAGTATATATATATATATATATATATATATATATATATATATATATTATATATATATATATATAATATGTATATATACAGGCAAATACACACAGATGCAATAAAATCATTTTATATATATTTTATTGAAATCATCTTTTATGAAAGATCAAATAGAACCCTAGAATATCGCAACCTCGAAAATAGTGTTAGACAACACTCTAGCCATACAGGCTCACTTATTCCAAATATATCCACTTAATCCATTTAGACAGTAGACTGGCCCCGAGACACTAAGTCAACCGAGCTCCAGCAGTCTGACTGCCAGTGTGATTGGCCTCGAGACACTCGGTCAACCGACCTCCAGCAATCACACCCAAACCATATCTCACACATATCAATAATCACATTCAATCAATATCCACAAATAAGTTAGTAATATAGCCTAAATACTATAGGCGTACCGATACATACTCGGTCCTAGTGCTGCCCACTAGGTAGCACGTTCTATCGATATCCTTCATTAATAAATATAAAACATTCATTCACAAAAATAAATGATGCATGAAGTTCAATAAAATATCAACATAAACCATATATATACTAGAAATATACCAAAAATAAACCAGGTATATTTCGAGTATATATACGTCAAATAAATCCAATCAAATCATAAATTAAACTAGAAATATATTTAAAAACATTTTTAAATATAATTTATTAACAAAACATGCATATAATTTAATATATACCAAAAATAAACTAAAAATATACTTAAATACAAATCACATTATTTATGCATTTTAATCAAAATAAAACATATATTTCTAAATCATGCATCCTAAAGCATATATATATAGTATAGTAACTCACCCTAGTGCGCTCCACGAGACGGGTCCGACGGGCCTGGTCCACTAGCCCTCGGTCTCGGCGCAACTAAACAAGTAATAAATAACCGACATCAGAATAAACCTAACAAAAATCCTAGAATTCGATCTAGAGTATTAAACATAGAATCGATATCAGGGTTCGACTGGATATCACGTTTTACGAGAATTCTACCGAAAATCCGACAGAACCTCCCCTGTAAAATGGACATCTCTCTACTCAAAAGAGTAGAGCCGACCCTTGCAAGGAAATACACTTCAAAAATAAATACCACATCTCATTCACAACCCCTCGATCGGACTTCAGACTATAATCTACCGACCGAGGTCCACAAACACAGAATAATTTCAGAAATACCAAAAATATCCTTATAACATAGAAATTCATTTTATAAGTAGAAATTACATAATTAACCTTAAAACACTGTAAAAATCGATAGAAACTCATTTTATTAGAAAAACCGTATATTATATATATAATTGAAAATAATTTACGAAAAATAGTTTTAATTAGTTAAAAATACCAAATAATTTGTAGAAATCATTTTTATACCTTAAATAACTATTAAAACCAATTAAATTACATTTTTAGCCAATTTAGGGTAAAATTACCAAAATGCCCTTATATATATAAATATACTATAATTACTTCAAAAATTCACCAAAAATTATACAATTATCCAAAATTAATTTTCTCAACATATTTATCAATAATATTAATAATTAAACTCAATTAACCAATTAAATTCAATTAAAAACATAATTAACCCTAATTTCCCAAATTTACATAAACTTCAATAATTCAAAATAAATACTTAGAAATTCATAAAAATTCCAAATAAATTCCTAAAATTCATTTCAACACCTAATTTAACCATAAAACACAATTTCATAATTTAAATAATTAATTTCCGAAAATTAGAAAATAATATTAAAATATTCAAAAATACCCAAAAATCAAAATAATCTCCAAAAATTCCAAAAAAATTCATACATGTAGATTAATCTACTAGGATCAACATTTGTGAAGGAATTATTCATGAATCAACCAATAGAAATTCTAAAAAAATAAAAAACCCAATATGGCCAAAATGGGAAAATTCAAAACTAAGCAAATCTAGACCATTTAAGCTCAACCAAAGCTAGAATCACACTCACCGAAGCTTAAGGAGAATAAAGAGACCGGCGGTGTTGAAAACGGTGGTCGAAATCGTCGTGATCGACGATGGAAGGAAATTCGGCTTCTCCGGCCAAAATCCACTTCCAGACGCTGGAAACGGCTACTACAGGCGGCGGAAGAGGCTGAGGAAGGTGGTGGCACGCCGGACGGCACACCAACGTTGAGAAAACAGTGTGACAGGCATCCAGACGGCGAAGGAAACGGTCGGGGGAAGAAGGAAATAGTCGGGGGGCAAAATGGTAATTTTCTAAAAACTTGATTTTTGACATATAATGTGTATATATATATACTTTATACTATATAATAAAATAATATTAAATTACACACATTAAATATACACCACACACATATAATTTAATATTTTAAAATTTAATAATAAATAAAAATAATTAAATAACAATAAAACTAATAAATAAATAATAAAATATTAGGGTAATATATTAAACCCTAATTAAATAAATATATACACACATAGGCTTTATTTAGTAATTTAAAAATACGTATGAATTCACGCAAGTCCGAAAATATATTTAATATAATTAATAATAAATTATTTATGTGAAAATTTTCCCGAAAATGCAAGTCCCGGGAAAATTTTACTTAAAGCAGTGTAAATAATACACAATAATTAAAATAGGTTTTAAATACACATCAACTAGTAAAAATATCATAGTATATATACAAAAATTATTAACACTGCATATCCCGATGCAGTGTAAAAATGTTTAAAAATACGGGATATTACAGATATTATTTTTAAATTTAAAAGATTATTATTATTATTATTATATAACCAAATTTTTGTTCTTTTTTTCTTTCCTTTTTTCTTCTCTTTCTTTATTTTCCTTTCTCCCTTGTAACCCAACAACATCACCCACCACCAGCCATCACTACCACGTTGCCCTCACCGGTCAATGTTACTAGTAGCAGCAACTGCTCCCCATCCCCGGTGACACCACCCACTCCCCTCCCTCTCTTTCTTCTTCCTTCCTGGTTTCCCATTATTGCCGGATTGACCAGGGGCTTTATTGCTAGCAATGATTCCAGCCACTCCAGCTGCTGCCGTTGATCTTGATCAGAAGTTTTTTCTCTGGTCTTCATTTCCCCTCACTCAATTCATCTGGGCAACTCTGGTAATGACATCAATTTTTTAATATTATTTTTAGGTTAATTTTGATTATTTTATGAAATTAAGCTTGAATTTTATTTAATTAGACATAGTTGCTTTGAGATTATATGTAATTGAGGTTGAGATCTAGCTAATGGTGATTTTTAATTATTTTTATAATTTTTCAAATTTTTTTGGTTCAAGTTACTGTTTATGTAATTGTTTTGGGCCAGAAAATTTTATATTTTTAATAAATTATATTAATTATGTAGATTAAACTTTATTAAGGAAGTTTGTAAAATTATGTATGGAATTTTAAACATGAGTTTTTAAAGATTATGTATAAACATGTATTTTTGAGAAAATATTAGAAATTGGTGAATTATTTGATTTTAATTGAAATTATTGTTAATTATTTTGTTTTAGACAATTTTTGATAAATAAAAGTATAGAAATAATTTTTATAATTATTAATTATTTAGTAGTTATTTTGAGAAATATATGAAAAATAAATTTATTTATTATTTTTGAGCCTAAATGAGCATTTTATTATTTTGATGATAATAATAAGTGATTTTAATAATTATTTGCAATTTATGCTAATTTAATTGTAAAATGAAAATTTTATGTTGTTAATGGATTTTATTAGCAAAATATTATTTAATAATTAGAATTTTATTATTTATTTTGAAAATAAATTCTTTAATATTTTTATGACATTTGGGTGATTTGAGAAATTATATTATTTTATTGTATATTTTGGAATGTTGGTTCTTGATTGAGCGTGAATTGTAGTTCGGGAGCGTTACCCGAGATGTTGAGCTTTAGGATATATTTGAAGTGTGTTTTTATGCAGGAATGACTTTACTTTTAGTAAAGAGATATTGTTTTACAAAGGAGGCTCTGCCGGGTATGTGTTTGATTTTGAGTCTTTTATTAGAATCGTGTCTTAGATCAAGTTTTCTTTAGAAATCTAGAATATATTAGATTAGGATTTTTATCTTAATTATTTTATTAATATTTTTCTATAGCTGTGCCGAGACCGAGGCCTACAGGATCGGGTCAGTCGAGTCATTTTAGAGGAGCGCACTCTACCTGTGAGTTATTATTATATGTATGCATTACATGTGGAAATATTATTGGTATCCATAATTTTTAATAAATATGAATTTTATTATGCTATGTTTGCATATATATATATATATATATATATATATATATATATATATATATATATATATATATATATATATATAAGTGAATATTTATTTGTATAAATTGGATGCTATTTATATTTAATATATGATTCTATTATTTTATTTATAAAATGTTATTTTGGAAAATAATTGTAAAACATGTTATCTAGTGGGCTACACTAGAGCTGTTGTGTAATAGTACGTTAGATGCTAGGCTATAAATTTTTATTGATTATTGAGATTTGTGGTGAGAGAGTGGTGTGACTGTAGAAGTTTGGTTAACCAAGTGTCTCAGGGCCAGTCATGTCGGTAGTGAGATTGCAGAAGTTTAGTTGACTTATTGTCTCGGGGCTAGTCTACTGTAAAAATTGAGAAGAGAAATATTTTTGGAATTAAATGAGCCTGTTGGCTAGTGAGGTTCAGTTATCGAGGTTGTAAAATATTTTAGGGCTCTGTTTTGGTCCTCCACCTAAATTTTACTGCATTTATTATTGTTGTGAAATGTGATTTCGAGTATTTGTATGAAATGCATGTATAAAATAAATAAATAAATAAAAATAAAAATAAATATTATTATGCCGATGCTTAAATGTCTGTGTCTTTAGGTTGCATGCATATATATAATAATAATTCACTCAGTGAGGTCTGACCCCGCTTATTTATTTTTCAGGATCCTTCTCCTCAGACCTCTCATAGTAGTTCCCTTTGCCAAACCTTTTCCTCTTCGGTTGATCTATGTAAACATTAAATTATCCTTTCCTTATATTATTAGACGCTGCAACAGTATTGTATTCTTGTTGTATTCTCTAATTATTATTAATGGTGGTTATGTATTTTGAATATTGTAAAATATTTTATTAAGATATTATTTTTAAGAGATTCTTTTTCATTATTAAAAGCTTTAATTATAAGCATATTTATGATTATATTTTATTAAGTTTTATATTTTAAGGCTTGCTACTAGTTTTGATTTCTCGCAAATTTTCGTTTTTTAGCGTCGGTCATGACTCCCCGGTTTGGGTTGTGACACAGTTGGACTTTAGATACTCGGCGTTATAGAAACAACCCGAGGGATTAACCCATAAGTATTATAGAAATGACCTGAGGGGACCAACAGTTGCTAGGGTTTAATGATCAAGTCTTTAACCTCAGTATTATAATAAATGACTTGAGGACCAACTTCAATCATTGGGGTTTTGATGCTCAGTACTATATAAATGACCTAAGACTTCCCTTAGGATAGTAAATGACTTGAGGACCAGCTTCAGTTGCTGGAGTTTGAATCTTGATGTTATAGAAATGACATGAGTCTTTGTTGAATACATCAATATTGCTCGATCATATTTTCTAATGATTGCATTGAACTTGGTCTGTATTTTTATTACATTAGACAAAAAAGAAAATTTTTGGAATTGTTTGATTGATCTCCATTACTTGTCAATCCTTGATGCATTCAAAAGTAAATCAATGTAATTGGTGCATATTCTTGCATGGAATTATAATAATATATTCATGTATAAACATCTATGTGTAGATGTGTAAGTATGTTTGTGTGATAAGTTATAAATATTAATATAAGAATAAAAAAATATATATAATTAAAAAATAAATATTTAAGAGAGAAACTTATCTACTAATGTATTATTTTCCTGCCTTTGAATTAACGAATATTTATGTTTGTTATTGCTAGCTCAATTATTATTGAGGAAATTGAAGCATAGACTTTCATACCGAAGCTCGTATTCTAATTGGCAGTTCATAGTGTGGTTGCCTTAATAGATCATGTCCAGAATTTATTTCAATGCTTGACTCGAATTAGGCTTGGAAAGTTAGAGTGAAATTCCTTCTAAGCTTTGATTTCACCTTAGGTCGTGATAGGCTTTTAAGCCCATTTGAAATAGTGGGCCATAAATCAATGTCTTCTACGGGATCCAACTTTGTTGACTTTGTTGAAAATCTCATTCTGCTCGGTACAAATCTTCAGTGATGTAATAATTTTTTATTTTATTATTTTTGTGACCGCTTCTTTGAAGGGTTTAACTTTAACTTTCCCTTGATCCCTACTGCTTGATTTCAGAAATTGTAAGGCTAGCTATTACCACCGCTTTACTAAAAGGCATAATAAACTTCTAAATGATTAAACTTGCAATGTCAACCATTGGTTGGTAATCTGAAACCTTTATCCTATCATGAACTTGGACAGCTCCATTAATCTCTAAAAGGTAGTAGTTGTAGCTTCAATAATTTTATCCTCCCTTTTGATTAAATTTACCGCCAACGTTAAATATAGGATTTCTTGTCAGCACTTTTAATATTGCTTTTTGCATAGGACCTAGATGAGGTTCATTATAAAATCAAGTTCGGACTCTTTAAATGCTTGATGCTCATTATATCCATATACCAACGTTTGAACCATATCTAGGTAGCTGAATCTTCCCGCGATGCTCGGTATACTGTGGTGCTCTTGATGCTCATTACTTGCTTGATGTTCATTACTTGGTGCTTACTATTGAAGTTACTTCAGAGCCATTAATAAGATTTTGCTTGCGAAACTGTGTATAAAGAAAAAACATGATTAGTCTTCGGTATCCTATCCAAACTTTTAGCAATCAAGCTCAATGCTTATTCCAAAGTGAAATCGAGGATTAATCTCATATATTCTACTGTCTACAAGTTTTAGTGTTTCGATGCTCAACGCACGATTAAAACTTCCTATGAAGAAGCGAGAAGACAAGAATAAAAAGATCAGTTAACTTCACCAAAAGATGTGTTGGTCTCTTCAACAAGGTAGTATAATTGTCCATGCTCTGTAATGCTCAGATTCAGTTACCCGAACTCTTTATTGCTTAGACTCCAATACCTAATACTTGATTGTCTCTGTACTCCAATGCTCAACTCTTCAGTGTTTGGTGCTTATGAAGGGCGCTTGGTAGATGCTCATGGAATGGATGTTCGGTGCTCAGATGTTGCTCGAATATCTAAGACTTCGGTGCGTGGTTACCTTGGGACTGAATGAATGCTCAGTGCTCAGGGCCTGAATTTTTCATGGCCATTGAATCAGATGAAGAAAAAGGATAAAAATTGTGTTTTCATGTATTATTTTCAAAAAATTACATGATTTATTAAGCATGGAAGAGACTGGTTTAATTCTCTTACTGCTTTGACACTTGCTCGGACTCTTTTTGGTTGCTCAGTTATCAATCCGAGCACCGAACTTACTGACGACCTCTGCTGTCTTCACCAATTTCTTTGATTTGACCTTTTGAGTTTCTTCTTCATTTTTTCTTTTTTGAAGATTGTTGTGCCATATCTCCCTTAAATTGAAAATGGAACTGCTGAACCTTTGCTCGTGGATATGAAACGATAGAAAAGTTATGCTCGATCGGGTAACATTTTAGTCATCTCAGAGTTTGCCATTTATACTTCACTTTACTTACTTGAATTTTAATGAACTAAATATTAAAAGAGGTGCTTGGAAATCATGGCTGGGTGAGCATCGTTTGTTTGATGCTTAATGCTTGGCCAATCCCCCTCTTTTTAGCTATTGAACAAATTTCAGATGCCATGCCCAACTCTTGTCTGGAGGAGAGTGGATAGCAATAAAAATCTGATGACCATTGAAGATACGAAAAACGTGGATGATATTTTGGAGGCTTAAAGAGGCTAGCACACTTCATTCGATTCTTAGTCTGAATTTTCACTCCTTGGAGCTTCATGGATGTGAGTAAAAGTTTCATTGACATCATAGATCTTCTAAATTCCCATAGGTGACATGATTTTGAATTTATTTGTTGGTTTTTTGGCAAATCTCACATCGGAATTTTTTAAGAAATAGGAAATTTTTTTTGGTTATAAAAGAAACTTTCCTGCTTTGTTAAAAATCCATCCCAAATTGCCTCTCCTATATATTTAGACAATTGTATTCTTTCTTTGTTTTGTAATATTTTCTAAATTAGTGAAATATTATTTTGGTAGTGTCTGAGGACGTAAGCATAATTGGCCGAACCTCGTTAAATTTTAGTGTTATTTTTTATGTCTATTTAATAACTATTATCGGGTTTAGTTGTTGTTAATTATTGTGCTATTAAAATTACTTGTCTTGGTAAAATTCTGTTTAAGGAGAGTGGTTTTTAAGTGGGACCATTGTGATCCCTCCACTCTTTCCTAAGAATATACCTTGTGGTGATTTTTAGTACAATCGTTTACACTCTAGTCACCTATGCAATAGTTCTCAAGGTGATTTTTGTTATTATTGGTGACAATTAACCCAAATTCCATAACAATTGGTATCAGAGCTCTTGATTTATTTTAGTATGCTCTGTGGTTGTGGCTTAGGCTGATCTTTTACATCATAAAAAATTTCCTTGGGCTAATTAGAATTACGTATCTATAGCTATTAAATAGAATTTTGTAGTAGAAATGGCAGACAACACAAAATTATCCACATCAGTGTCAACAACTTCTTCATCTTCAATTTTGGCAAGAAATGTTATGACAAATGCTAGATTTATGGTGGAGATTTTTGATGGCATTGGTCATTTTGGCATATGGCAAAGTGAGGTTCTAGATGCCCTTTTTCAACAGGATCTAGACATTGCTATTGAAGGAGAGAAACCAGATGATGTTGAAGAGAAAGAATGGAAGGTGATTAATAGATTGACATGTGGTACAATTTGATCATGTCTTTTTAAAGAGCAGAAGTATGCATTTTCTAAAGAAACTTCTACAAGTAAATTATGGAATGCACTGGAGGAGAAATTCTTGAAGAAAAGCAGTCAGAACAAACTCTACATGAAAAAGAGATTGTTCCACATTAACTATGTTTTAGGTACCATAATGAATGATCACATTACTAGCTTTAATTAGCTGGTAACTGATTTAATGAATATGGATGTGACTTTTAATGATGAAGATTTGGCTCTGATGTTGGTGGGATCACTTCCTAATGAATTTGAGTACCTTGAAACTACTATACTTCATGGCAAGGTTGCTGTGTCTCTAAGTGAAGTAACTATAGCCTTGTATAGTTATGAATTGCGAAAAAAAGAAAAGTAAGAAAATACAAGTGTTAAAGTAGAAGCTCTTATTGTCAGAGGTCATTCACAAAGCTAGAATAAAGGAAGGAGAGGGAGATCAAAGTCAAAGTCCAAACTGAGCAAAGATCAATGTGCCTTTTGTCAAGAAAAAGGGCACTGGAAGCAAGATTGTCCCAAGCTAAAGGATAAAAGCAAACCTGGAAAGGGAAATGCTATCTCAAATTCAAATGTAGCAGAGTGTGATGATGCAGATTCAGATCTTTCAATTACTGCTACACCATCAACAAGCTGTTCGAGTTCATGGTTGCTAGATTCAGCTTATAGTCACCATGTGACTCTCAATCGAGAATGATTCTTTAACTTTGAAGAACTAAAAGGTGGAATTTTCTACACAACGAATAATGCCCCTCTTAATACACATGGGATTGGTTCAATTCACTTAAGTAATAAAGATGAATTAATCAATTACTCAACAGGTGTTCATTATGTGCCGAATTTAATGAGGAATCTTATTTTTGTGGGAACCTTAAAATCAAAAGGTTTCCAAGTAAGGGTGAAAGATGGGATAATAAGAATCATCTTTGGTGCACTTATGATAATGAAAGGGATTTGAAAAAAATAATGTGTATTACTTCTTGGGTAGTACAATTGTTGGGACAGTAGTAGCGGTAGCTTCTACTGATGATCAATAAATAGAAGCAACCAAGTTATGGCATATGTGCTTGGGGCATGCTGGAAAAAAATCCTTGAAATTTTTGATAGATTAAGGATTGTTGAAAGGAGCTCGGGACTTGCAAATTGGATTTTTGTGAGCATTACATCAAAGGGAAGAAGACAAGGGTGAAATTTGGAACAACCATCCATGATACTGAGGGTATTATGGATTATGGTCATTCAGATGTATGGGGGCCTTCCAAGAATGCTTCATTGTGAGGAAAACACTATTATGTTTCCTTTGTTGATGATTTTTCTTGAAGAGTATAGGTGTATACAATGAAGACGAAGGATGAGGTGCTAGAAATTTTCCTTACATGGAAAAAGATGGTGGAGAGTTAAACAGGCAGAAAAATCAAATGTCTCCGCATAGATAATGGTGAAGAGTTAAAAAATGATCCATTTTTAAAATTTTATAAAAATGAAGGTATTGTCAGACACTTTATTATCAAATATACACCATAATAAAATGGAATGAATTGGACATTACTAGAGAAGGTTCAATGTATGTTGTCCAATGCTGGGTTAGACAAAGAATTTTGGGCTGAGGCTATAGTATATGCTTGTCACCTTGTCAACTGCTTACTATCGACTACTATTGGTGGTAAAACACCATTGGAGAAATGGTTTATAAACTTGTTATAGATTATGATTCCTTACATGTGTTTGGTTCCACTGCATATTACCATGTTAAGGAATCAAAGTTGGATCCAAGAGCAAAGAAGATAATCTTTATGGGGATTATTTATAGTATGAAAGACTATCGTCTTTAGTGTCCAAAAACAAAGAAAGTAATATTCAGTATGGATGTTACCTTTGATGAATCTACCATGTTGAGAAAAGTGATTTCAGAAAAAATGGAGCAGAAAGATGGTACTCCCAAACAAGTGGAGTTTAATGACAATAGAATTATCCCAGCTAATGTAGAAACTGATGATAACTCTCTTATAGTAGAAGAAGAGTCAAATGAAGAAGATGTTCAGACCCAAGAACCTCCACAGTAACATGAATATATTGCATTAAGGAAGGGAAAGAGGACCATTAGACAATCTGCTTGCTATGATGATATGGTCTCTTATGCATCACCAATTGCAATTGATGATGTTCCTACCACTTATAATGAAGCAGTCTAAAATTCAGAATATAAAAAGTGGAGGATTGCCATGAATGAAGAAATGTAGTCCCTTCAAAAGAATCAGATTTGGAAATTAGCTAGTCTTCTGAAGGAAAAAAAGGCAATTGGGTGCAAATGGGTATATGCAAAGAAAGATAAATTTTCTGACAAGGATAATGTTCGCTACAAAGTAAGATTGTGGCTAAAGGCTATACACAGATGAAGGGAATTGATTATAATGAAGTATTTTCTCCAATTGTAAAACATTCCTCCATCAGAATTTTATTAGCTTTGGTAGCATAGTTGGATTTGGAACTAGTTTAGATGGATGTAAAAACTGCATTTTTACATGGATACTTAGATGAGGAAATCTACATGACTCAGCCAGATGAATTCAAAGTTACTGGTAAAGAAAAAATGGTTTGTAAATTGAAAAAATTGTTGTATGGATTAAAACAATCTCTGAGGCAGTGGTACAAGCGATTTGACAAGTTTATAATAGGGCAAAAGTACATAAGAAGCAAACAAATATGATCATTGTGTGTATTTGCGCAAGCAACAAGATGGATCCTATATATATCTTTTTCTTTATGTTGATGATACACTAATAACTTCCAGGAGTCAAACAAAAATTGAGAAATTAAAGACTTAATTGAACAAGGATTTTAAGATGAAGGATCTTGGTGAAGCAAAAAAGATTCTCGGCATGAAAATATCCAGACATAGGAAATTGAGGAGGCTTTGTTTGTCTCAGAAAGAATATTTGAGGAAGGTACTAAAACGTTTTGGCATCAATGAAAAGTCAAAACCAGTTAGTACACTATTTGCTCCTCATTTCAAGCTAAGTGCATCTATGTCACTAAAGAATGATGTAGAATAGGAACACATGTCAAAAGTATCATATGCAAGTACTGCTAGTAGCTTGATGTATGCAATGGTATGTACAAGGCCTGATATTTCACAAGCAGTTAGGGTTGTAAGTAGGTACATGTATAATCCTGGAAAGGAGCATTGACAAGCTGTGAAATGAATTCTATGGTATATTTTGAACACTGTAGATATTGGTTTGGTATTTCAACAGGATAGACAAGATGGTCAGTGTGTAGTTGGTATTGTGATTCCGACTGTGTTGGTGATTTGGACAAGTGTCAATCAATTACTGGTTATATCTTTACTTTTGCAAAGTTACCAGTCAGTTGGAAGTCCACCTTACAGTCAACAGTTGCTTTTTCTACTATAGAGGCAGAGAATATGGCAGTTACAGAGGCTGTAAAGGAAGTAATTTGGCTTCAAGGGTTGCTTAGTGAATTGGGAATGGAGTAGAAACACATCAAAGTGCATTGTGACAATCAGAGTGATATTCATTTAGCAAAGAACCAGGTTTATCATGTAAGGTTAAAGCATATCGATGTTCAATATCACTTTGTACGGGAGATTCTGGAAGAAGGTAGAGTCACAATCCAAAAGATTCGGACTATTGAGAATCCTGCTGATATGATGACAAAAGTGGTAACTACGGTTAAGTTTAAACATTGTTTATACTTGATCAATATTGTTACAAATTGAAAGATAAAATTTGTTGACACTATTGAAAGTTGGATTTGTAAGAGAATTGTATGGGATTTTGCTAAAGTGGAGATTTGTTGGTTTTTTGGCAAATCCCACATAAAGATTTTTTAAGCAATAAGGAATTTTTTTGGTTATAAAAGAAACTTCCCCTCTTTGTTAAAAATCTATCCTAAATTGCCTCTCCTACATATTTAGGTAATTATATTTTTTTTTTCTCTCTTTTATAATATTTACTCAATTAGTGAAATATTATTGTGGTAGTGTTCGATGATGTAGGCATAATTAGTCGAATCTCGTTAAATTTTAATGTTATTTTTTATGTCTATTTAATAGCTATTGTCGGGTATAGTTATTATTAATTATTGTGTTATTAAAATTATTTGTCTTGATAAAATTCTGTTTAAGGAGAGTGATTTTTAAATGGGACGATTGTGACCTCTTCACTCTTTCCTGAAAATATACCTTATGATGATTTTTAGTATAATCGTTTACACTCTAGTCATCTATGCCTTTTGTTATTATTGGTATAAATTAATCCGAATTTCACAATAATTTGCACTATACTCTAAACACGTGGCAATTTGAAAGTAGGAAAACTTCTTCAAACAAAGCTTTTAATTAACAAAACTGGAACTTCGCCGATTTTGGCACCATATGGGTAACCAGTGTCAAGCCCATCATGAATATTCATGTCAAAAAAATTAAGGGAAAAAACCAAAATTTTATCAACCTTGCACTTGCTTCTTCTCTCTCGAACCCAATCAGAGGCATAAAATAATCACTATGATATGCATTCATATTTAATTCGTAGCTGCACCCATTCTTGATAAATCATAAGCTTGGGATCATAAATTCCAATTTCTTTCCTAGTGGATGATGATGGAATTAAGAACAAATCCCGATGGGCTCAAAATTGTATTTAAGAATTGGTATATGCTTTCTACCAATCCAGATTCCATACATGCATGCAGACGTCGGCCGTAACTCATGGTTTATTGCTTTCACCTTGACCTAAACATATGCATTGTGTTCCAAAATTTCCAAGCTGCGGGAATCTTTATTTCTTCATTGTTTGCGATACCTTTCATAGACATGTCGTAACGAAAGATGGTTAGGTTGAACAGTTGAATTTAGAGTTAGGTTCCAAGCCGATAAAGATAATTCAGAATTTTGTTTCGGTTATGCCTAGCTTTTAATTTTCTTATTTTGAAACAAACAAAAAGAGATAGGTTTTCTCACAAACTATATTACTTGATAACTCCGAATTGAATTTCTTATTATGAAACCTGCATCAATAAGAAGAATTAGGTGAATGAATGTGGTTTCCTCTACACTCCAGAGATTAATGTGGTTTCCTCTACACTCCAGAGATTAAGTCAATTGTTTGTATGAGAAAAATAATAATAGAGCGAATAAAGTAAGATCATGAGTATTAGTGTATAATGAGGTGATGGAATGATAACCATGGTTTGATGTAAAATGATGAAATAATTGAATATGATAATAACATAATGAATAATATGAGATGGAATGAGATGCTTATATAGAAGAGATTAACTCAAATCAAGTATGATTTGGATTCCTTCTTAATTAGGGATCCTTGTTTCTTTAAGACATGGAGATCATCTTCAAGTAGTCTTCCTCTTTGGAGAATATAACTCTTATTAGAGTAGGATATGAATATGGGGTATCAACCCTAAACTGAGATTTTTTTTTTTTACCCTAAATTGGTAAAAAACTCATTTATAAATACGGCAGCTTTATTAATAAAATGTGTCAAAATTATTTTCTATTTCTTAAATTTCTTATTTCTTGACTCTTACCACCCCAACATTTACAAATAGGAGAAATGAAGGGCCGAGGAAAGCAGCATTGAGTAACATATGTGAGAGCTGCAAAAGCCCTCATCTCTTGAGTTGCATCCTTTTGAGTTCACAGAAATAGTAACACCAAGGGAAAAACCTACAGAAATTTTTGAACATATAGTGGTTTATTGAAGCCTGATGCAAAACAAGCAGATGTATCTTTACTTGCTACCTAGATTTGTAACTTTTACATTTACATAGTCTTCTACCTGCCATTATCCATGTTTGGTGTCACAACTTCAGGAAATTCTACCAGATATTCGGTATCAGAAATTCCTTTATCCCGCTTACCAGAACAAAAATTCTCCTGCTAATTGTATCCCTCTCTGAGTGGCCTGGTGCAGGAATAAAAAAGAAGCGGTTGCTCCACTCTACTAAATCAGGTGCGAACGCATTCCAAAAGAATGTTACACGGTACCAAGCTGGTTCTGTCAAGTTTTTATCTCCACGGCATGCGGCCTTCACGATTGCTTTTGCGCACTTGGCAGTTGATTCAAATGGCAATAGACTCCATTCAACCTTGCAAATATTTCAATGTCATCAGTATCAGTGTACAACATCTGTCTGCAATTATGTGGACATTAAACTAGAGGCTTACATCTCTCAATTCCTTGTCCACTTCTAACTGGCCTTGTTGGTTTAGGACTTTTCCTTCAGTCATTTCTGAATCTATCAGTCCAGGGTTCACAATTGTTATTCCAATTTCGGACCCGACTTCTGTCCTCAGCGTCTCGTACATGCTGTTTAATGCTGCTTTACTTGCCTAAAACCATCATAACGTCATGATTTGCAAAACGCTCAGGCAAAAAAAAAAAAAAAGGTATATCATGTATCTTTACATAGTGTTGATAGAAATCTTACAGAATAAAGGCTCATTCTTGGTACAGGTAGCCATGAAGCAGAGGAAGCAACTACAATGATCTTCCCTTTGCTCCTTTTTAAATGAGGAATTGCAAAATACGAGATATACACTGAACCCCAGAAGTTTATATCCTGTAGAAAATTAGCAAACACAAACACAATACTCATTCAAAGAGTTCTTATAAAATATAAGACTTTGTCATCTGAATAGATTTGTTAAACAGAAGAAGGAACTTGACTCAAGTTGGTGCTAGATACCAAAGTTGAAGTTAGTTTAGTAACATCAGGTGTATATTCAAACAATTTTATTGCAGTAACTCCGGCGTTGCTCACCAGATGATCCACTGTTTTATCATACAAAACCCATCAAGAATTAACTAAAATCTCAAAAAAAAAAAAAAAAAAAAAAAATTCAAGAAATGGTTGATTTCTTTTGTTTACATCGACCGAAGTGTTTCACCGTTGCATTAACAAACTCTTCACAATCTTCACTCTTACTAACATCTGCGGGGATAATAATAGCCTCAGGAGATCCAATCTCCTTGGCAGTGGCAGCAACTTGCCGGAGACGATTTTCTCTTCTTGCCACTAGTGCGAGACAAGCCCCTCTCTTAGCATACTCATAAGCCAAATCCTTCAAATTGTCACATACATAACATTAATATAACAAAAAGACACTGTCATGAGAAGATATACTATAAACACAGAGACAACAAAAATAAATTTACAGAGGATGTTTTAAGCCACTGTTATAACCTCCCCAATGCCGGAGGATGCGCCGGTGACAACTACTACTTTTCCTGCAACATCTTCACTGAATAGAGTTCTCCAGATAGTGTGAAGACCTTTGAAAAGGAGATAAGGTGGTAGGAAAAAGAAGAGTGCCGATGCAGCTATAGGTGGAAATACAATGTTCATTAACAGGTTGATCAGATCCATGCCTTGATTGTCACCGCTGCAGATTGATAGACATCCTAGATGCCTAACATAAAATATAAATTTCAGTTGGTCTGCCACGTACCCGGTTCTGCATGTAGATAATTGAACACGTATATGCACAACTTGTCTTTTGATTATATACTGCTTATGTAAAGAAAGTGTGAAAAGAAGACCTGCGTGAAGTGCATGCAAAGGATAGAATGCTTATATACACAGCCTGTCGTTTGGTTATGTACTGCTTTTTGTAATGAAAATGTGAAAAGAAGATATGCTTGAAGTCTGCCTAATGGAGCCAAGCCCAAAATGGTGTGAAACCTATTTTACGACTGGGTCATTTTGAGCTGCCTTATTTCAAAAACATGTGGGGCTAGCAATGAAAATGATCATCGGTAATCTTATTGATGGGCTGCCCGCAATTTCTGAACCCAAAATGTTCGTATAGTTAATTGTACATTCCTGCAAATATTGGTGAATGATAATTGGATTACAGGTTTTTTTGTTCATTACAGTGAGTCAATCTGGCACGAGCTAGGCTTCCTTCTTATAGTAACTTTGTTTATTAATCGATTTAAGAAGCCACTCGAAGAGTTCTGGATAAAGCATCTTAAGCCACAAAAGTACTCTGACATGTGATGGCACTGTCAGGTAGCAATCTCCACGGCAAGCACTGTCCACAACTGCCTTAGCAAACACTTCGGTTGATTCCATTGGGGCAAATTGTACTCCAAACTGACCAAAGATCAATTATTGAGTTAGGAATATTAAGAGTTTGCAGGTAGTGAAAGGCCCTTCTAACTTAGTTTAATTTAACTAAAAGATTACCTCCGCTAAGAAATCAGGAGTAGTGATCTCTGATTGAATCAATCCAGGAGTGACTATTGTTATTCCAATATGCGAACCGCATTCAGCCCTCAGCGTCTCATAAAAGCTTATCAAGGCTGCCTTGCTTGCCTGAATCCAAATGCATACTAACGACTAATCAATCTAACCTACAAAACAAGGAGCTGAAAAAGTATATATAATTAATTAAGCACAAAAATCAAAGATGTGTATATGTACACTGTAGGAGCTCAATTTTGGCATTGTTAACCAGGCGGCTATTGATGCAATTCCCACTATTTTGCCTTTGCTTTTCTTTAGATATGGTAGAGCAAAGTGACTGCAATGGACTGAACCCCAGAAATTCACGTCCTACCAGAAGACATTACGCATGAAGATAGCACTATCCAAATGTCCATCCAACCCAAAAAAAAAAAAAAAAATACTAACAATATTCTAATTGTCAACATAATAATCAAATGTTTGTTGTGGTAAGTAGCGGAGTTTAAATATATCGATTAGGGGGGTTCAACAAAATGACTAGACTGTGTATCGCGTCATATATTGCGTACCATAGTGAAAGCAGAATTAGAGGTATAGTTGCTATGTTCAAACATGGAAGATGGAGCAATCCCAGCGTTATTAATCAGATGATCCACTGTTGCACGTAATTCAGAAAAATCAAAGTTCAGTTCCAACTTAAAAAAAAAAAATCTCAAAAATGTAACAGAAAATGACAACATTTTATCTCCTGAACCTGAACTTACATTGGCCAAAATGGTTCACTGCCTCATCAACACATCTCCTACAGTCTTCAATCTTGGAAACATCCGCGCGAACTACAATCACAGCACGAGACCCCATATTCTGAGCTTTCTTGGCAACTGCATGAAGACGGTCCTCTCTTCTTGCAGCAAGGACCAAACGAGCCCCTCTCCTGGCATACTCATACGCCACATACTGTTAACAGAAGCAAATCAATAACGTATATATCAATAACTGTTAACAGTTCAAATTTGGGTTCATAAAAAGAGAGGAGAAAAAGACCTCGCCAATGCCTGAAGATGCTCCAGTGATTAGTACTACTTTGCCAGCCACATTTTCGCTGAATATAGCTGCTTTTATACGCCTTATTAGCTTGAAAAGAAGATACAGCGGCATGAACGTAGGGAGTATAACGAGTGCTATAACTGGAAGTAGCGCATTCATCAAACTCATTATCATAGTTTAATTTCCTGCAAATATAAGAATAATGAAACCAACAAATTATTTAAATTTTATTATTGTTTTCTATGATTAATAAATAAACCATCATCATCATCTTAAGAAGCATTAATTATGCTAATCATACTTAATTCAAACTTTAACTATCATTGGTTCAAAACAATTAATTATTGTTCTCCTCTGCCCTGTTATTGCATTAATTTCAAACTGAAATACAGAAAAGATATATATAAAGAAAAGAGCACGTTAGATGAACAATAGGACAATTCGTCCTTTTAAATTAGATGAAAATTAATTTCACAAATTAATGAGAATAAAATTATTTGAAAAGTGCATTTTATAATGTCTTCGGAGAGAAATAATTATTAAACTGCTACTTTGTTAACAATCATACAGATATGATTTCAGTTTTTTTTTTCAAAGAATGGTTTTCAACAACTTTCAGATTCAATTAACGTACTTTCTTATCTAAAACGAAATGCAAGAAAACCATATAAATTTCCAAGGGACATTTTAACATAATACTAAAGTACTAATAACCTTAAATTTATAGTAAATAATTCAAAAGCATGATTGACAGATTCAGATAAAGAAAGAACATAAGAACGAAATAAGGAAAGAAAATGGTGAAATAGAAAGCGGTAACCTGGTGTTAGCTGGAAATGGCGATTATTTGTATATCTAAACAATGCAGATTGGTGAGTTTCACGGAGCAAGTTGATGCGTATATATAATACGCCAACAAACTTCATTGTAAAAATAAAATATGAAGGCGAAGGCGATTTTTGCTTATTATATTCTGCAGTCTGCACATTTGTAGTTTATACTTGATCTAGATACCTTCGATGATGATTTATTTTGTCTTTTCATTTTCTATAATTAAACTAATCTAAATGCAAGTTACCATAGTTGTCATTACAACTTTGTTTTATTACATTATTTGTTGATTCTAGCAAGCAGGGGCGGGGTTAACAATAAGGGGGAATTGTTATTTTTCTCCCGTATTTTTATCTATTACACTACTTTATCTCTTATATTTAAAAAAAATATTTATTTATCCATGACATTCGCAACAGTTCATACTCATTAATCTTTCTGTTAGGAATTAAATAGCACACGAATTGCAAATGTAAGAGATGAAATAGTGTAAAAGGTCAAGGGAAAATAACAATTTTCCCTAATAATATTTAAATATTAATATGCAATCGAACATATTTAAACTATTTGGCTTGGTCAAGCCTTCTTTGTCCTTTCAAAGTCATGCTGTTTTTTGCAATTGTTATATCATGAACCTTTGTCCATATTGTAATATGGACCAAAGGTTGTTACACGTGCGAGATAAAAAAACACGCACGTCCTTTTTTTTTAGTCAAACGTCTTTTTTTTTTTTCATAGATTCATTGACATTTACTTATAGGTTCAATGAATCTGCAAGAGAAGATTAATGAACTTTCAGCATGTTCATTTACCTTTACCTACATGTTCATTGATCTTCATCTAAAAATTCATTGATCTTCACCTACAGATTTATGTCCATCTACAAAGCCAAAAACCAGAACATTAAAAACAAAAAATTCATTACACTATCTCTAACTCAATTCATCATCACTATCCATTTACAAAGACAATAATAGACATCCAAAAGCCAAAAATGCTATTCAAATCAACTTCACTATACAATTCAGAATGAAAAAGAAGGAAAAATAAAAATCTAACCCATGATCTTTGTTAGACAATTTCCGCAAGTGCACGGTTCATAAATAAGTAGTAAAGTTTGAATATTAGAGTATCATTCCCATGAGAAGATTGATACCAAGTACTAGCCATACTTTTATTTCCACATGCTAACAAAACAAATTAATTGAAGTAGAAATTGAAATAGAAAATGTACTGACAACAAAATTTAAAGTCTGATATAAAGTGTCCTTTAAAAATTCAATAATTAAGAACTAGAGCTCGGATTCGATTCACTAGACACTTACTCGAATTACAGGATTAAATTTGATTTAATTTATCAATACAGTCAATGGTAAATTACTTAAGTTACCTGAAATCTCTCTTAAGATCATTCAACTATACCATAGTCAATTACAACCTATTTTCATGGTTAAAATAATTAATTAAGGCTCATTAATCTCTTAGTAATTTAGTGCTCCTCGAAGGGCTTTTTACTTTCATGATCAATAGTCAGTTTCACATGTTTTTGAGCTAATAGAGTATGCAACTTTCATTGTCTATAACCTATCCACAAACATGCATTTATAGGCCTAAAATTAAATACAAGAACAAATAGAAAACAACCAAAAAAATTGACTGAATATTAATATATTGCATCAAATAAAAATCCCAACAAGCAATAATTCTAACTACACGAATCCAAACTTTGAATAGTTTAGTTACACATTATGAAAGAGTTAAAAAACAAGAATAATAAAAATAATGTGAATAATCCTTGTATGAACTTGGATTTTCTTGAATCTTTTTCTCCTTCTTGCTCCTAAGCCTCTCAATTTAGAATGAATTAACGAATCCACCACCCTAGGGTTAAACATCTCTTCCTTTTTATACCTATCTCATGCCTATGCATTTCCAATTTTCCAATTCTGTAACCTTCCATATTAGAAATCTTCCAAATCTGTAAACCAAGATGAAACAAAAAGATTTTTATGTTGGCACGCACACCCCAACATATAGTGCCATGCATAATGGTGTGCAGAGTATATGATGGCTTGCATAGGGTGTGTACTTGAGTGTGCAAGCATTTCAGTAGTGCACGACCTAGTACATGGCCATACGGAAGGGTGTGTGCATTGGTGTATGGGGTGATTTTCAACACACACTCTGTTGCATGGCCATTATATAGAGTGTGCATGGCTTCTTTCATTGAGCTTGATCTCCTTCAGGTTTGTACACGGTCACCGACACAGGCATGTGCTGAATTATACAAGATTCTTAACGAACACATAAGCATGTGCTAGCCTGTGTGCGCAATTGTGCAGAGGGACTTTCTAGACACGAGTGTGCACTGGCTTTAATTAACAAAACTATAATAAATAATTGAATTAGATACTATAACACACTCAATTATTAAACAAACATGTAAATATGATTTTAGGATGCAATTTAATAATATTATGCTAAACATAAGTGAAATAATGATGACTAAGATAAAAACATCATAAAACTTAATAAAAATGCTTCTAAATTTATATGCATAAATGATACACACCAAATTCCCCCACACTAAACCTTTGCTTGTCCTCAAGTAAAATATATAAGAACATTCATCAATACAATGAACCTAACACATTGAAAAACTTCAAAGTGATCATCCGCTATAATATTAGATTAATACAAGACTTATAAGTCAAAATTAGACAGATAATTTAGAGTTGAAGATGTAAGTTTTACCGAGTGAAAAGCTAACTTAACCGTTGAATACCTGAAAGCATATAAGTTGATAATTAAGAAAAATGAAAGAAAATGATACTTCTTATTATAACCTCAAATAACCTCTCAATTTCATCACATGGAAGACAACATTATACATTTTTATTCACTAGCGAGTGCATTTTATGCTCCATCTCACCATTTAACTCTCTAATCTCTTTCTTCTTACTTTAAGTAATCTCCTGCCATTCCTATATTACTAAGCATAGACACCATTAAATGAGTTCTTTGATTACTCATACTCAAATAGAGCATTGGAGTAGAATTTAGAGCATAATCATTAAAAAAAATTAAGTAGAGCTCTAAAGGAAAAAGAGAGGTTTTTTTTACTGCTATCTAGCACGTGTTTGTCTCAGGGTTGATTAAGAGTCGATGCCTAAGAATCATTTACAAGAACTTCTTAAATTGTCAATTCAAAAATTTAGTCATTCAAAAGCAAGTATGTATTAAATTGATTAAAGTTTCAAAAGTCTTTAACTAAAAATTATCGGCCTAACTTAAAAAAATAAATTAAGCATTAACAAAAGATTATGGAGCATTTTCATTGAAATTGCATTTGATGTGTTATACTCAGTGCACTGATAAATTACAAAAATTTAGTATATGTAAGTACCGCATGGTGTACTAAATGTAGTATGGAACATGCAGATAACATATATGTATATATCCTCCCCTACACTTAAACAAGTTAGTGTCCTTAATGACAGAAATAAAAGAGAAAGGAATTAAAAAGAAAGAAAAGTGACTTCCTTAAACGAATAGAGAACATAATGAGCTGAAAAGAAAACACCAAGATAAAGATAAAGAAACAACATTAAAAGTAGTGGGAATAAACATAAACAAGAGGTGCAATATATAAAGAGTAAAGAAAGACTAGTGCAAGAAAATAAAAGAAAGAGAATAGTAGTATGGACAAAAAAGAAAATAAAAACAAATAAGAGAAATAATAAAGCTAGTCATCATGGGCATGCTCATCCTCCTCATCCACAGTGGTGACGTCAACATCATTGGTAGGGGTAGCATCCAATGGGGCATCATCTAGTGAACTCACATTGTAGACGACAGGTTTTAGTGCGTGTCCAAGATTTTAGCAACCGCGACACCGTTTAGGCTCAGGGCCTTAGAGAACACACTAACCACTATCACAAAGACATGGCGTGGAGATGAGGAGTCGCCACCCAGGGTAATAACTGGAACAAATCGAAAAAGTGGTACTCGATTCTCTAAAAGAAAGCTAGCACCACTACTAGGAGATTCTGGATACGGAATACTAACTTTTCTTAGTCTCGTGTTCATTTAGAATAATTTTATAAATGATTATTTCATCCTCTAATTACATATAATTTTATTAAACCCTATTTGACATTCATCTAACCCTAAGCATCTAGTCAATAAAATTACATATAAAAAAATGCACTCAAGATCGCGTTGTCACTAAGTTTAAACTATGTTAATTTTATTAAAAAGTTAGCTAGTTAGCTAGATTTACATTTTATTTACAAGTGAGAAAGAGACTAAAAGTGGGCCTACATTTTTAATTAGTGATCCTAGATATATTTATTTTAGTTTGTTTAAGGAATGGACTTAAATCTATTCAATTTTAAAGAAAAGTTAAATTAGTGGGCCTAAGTCTAACTTGGTTTTATTTTAAGTGAAAAGTGAGCTTAGGTCTATTTATTTTAAAAGAAATGAAATTACGTGGGCTAGGTTAAGTCTAAACAAGTTTTAATTATCTAAGTGGGCCTAAAATCTAATTAACTTAATGGGCCTAAATTAATTTTAATTATTTAAAACCCTAAATCATTTTTAAGCCTATTGATTAAGTGGATTAGACCTAAATGTGGGCTTGAGGCCCAAAAGGATAAAAACATAAAAAAAATAAGCCCAAAACAAATAAAACACAAACAAATGGATCAAACAAACATTATAGTGATTTTCTAGAAACCCTAAATTAATTACATGCAAACCTTAATTTAAGCTATTGCCACCATTAATTTTAATTGATTTTTACCTAATTGAACCTAATTACTAATTGATTTTAAATGTAAAAAATTAAATTTTTTACTATTCTCACTACTGGGGCTATTACAAACTACGTACAAAAATTAAAATCAAATAATTATACACCCATGAATTAAAATAACTACACAGAACACATAAAGGAAAAATGAAAATTAAAACCCTAATATCTATTAGAAAATAGTATAGATTATTCTATGGCATTCCATGGATCTTCTGTTCATTTGAACACAAGCAGTATCCTTCTTAATCCACAATCGAACATCAAAAAAAAAAACACAAAAATTATATTAGTGAAATTTAATACTCAAATGAATAACAAAAAATAAAATAAAAATCATTAAGGAAAGAAAAAGAAAAAAAACACTGGATCATAGATGCTGTGCAAATGCCCTTTTTAGCCCCTCAGACTAGGATTTTCACCATTGAAATTGAATTATTGTTGATTCTGAACTGGGATTTCATTGCATTCGAAGACACTGACAGTATCCAAAATTAGGGTTTTGAAAGACACACGAGGTGTTCTTCACGTCTAAATTTTTAGGATTTTTGGGTTTTTTAGTCTCTACATGTGAGTTTCTCTTCGTCTCTCTGTGAGTCTAAAAAAATCCTCCTCTCGCATGCATGCAAACTTTGCTTTTAAATGCAGATTCTACCTATGTACTGACTTCCTCTTTTAGAGGAATATAATACATTTGATGATAGCGTTTGTTTTTTATTTAAAAAACTTACACGTTTTAAACGCGTAAAAAAAAACCTTATCAGATAATAATAATGATAAAATTGAATTTTCAATCAGTTAAAACACTGAAAAAATCAATAAAAAATAAGAAAAATATTTGAAAAATTGAAAAACGGGACTTTTACGCGTCGACATTATAAATTGGCTTCCTTGTAATCAAATTCTAAAAATGTTGCAATTTAGTCCCTAAAGTCCATAAAATCGACAACCAAGTTTAATTTTTTGAATAAATTTCATCATAGGGGCTTACGTCGTAATTGTGCATAATTGTATCCCAAAATTAGGGGCTTACACACATCCTCCTCAGTGTTATAAAAATCCTCAAAGCAAGGCCAAGGGGGTAGCTCAATGCCCTTAGCTTAACAAAGTTGCTGGACTCCATGACAGAGCTAGGAAAATGTGGCAATGTGAAAATGCTGGGTGTTGGTCTGTGCATTATCACTTCGCATGATCAGAGGAAAATGCATTTTTTGTGCACACCATTTTTTTTAGAAAAATGAAAAGAGTGATAATGATAGGAAGAGAAAAGAAAATGGAAAAATAGGGAAAAAGGGTAACTGATGGAATAAAAAAATGACATAATAGATTAATTGAGAAAGGGGAGTTATGAAAAAAGAAAGAAACAAAGATTAAAATTAAAATGGGCAAAGGAGTAACGATGAACTTTTTGAAAAGAGGAGAGAGATTTAAGGGGAGGGTGTACATGGTGTGGTGCACAAACCATGTACATGCCTGTGTTTAATGGGTGAGTATACATGGTTGAGTGCATGTCATGCAAAGGGTTGTGTAAGGTAGATGAGGCAAATAGTCATGTATCAAACTGTGTGAAAAATTATGTGGGGCATATATGAGTACACGGTTGAATATATGGGAATTTGTTTAGCTATATACTATTGAAAGAAAACATACATAGTTGTGTACTCACATATGTGTGCACATATGTAATAAAAAAATAAAAAAATAAATGCAAAAGCAAGGACATAATCACACACTTATCTATGTGTAAGGGACATACCTAGACACGGTTAGTCGTATGACCATGCACGTACCCATACAACACTTGCAACCTTATCACCCTACAATTGCCCTTTTAATTATGCTGCAAAAATAGCATAAGAAATATATAGTAAAAAAATTAAAATAATAAACAAAGGAAATAAAGGGAAATTTACTGAATAGTTAAAGTATAATGGGTTGCCTCCCATTGAGTGCTTGTTTAAAGTCATTAGCTTGATTGTATGTAATTATTATGTCAGACTGAGTTAATAAGTGCACACGATTCATTGGTTGGAACCACTTTCGTATGAAAGTAGATTTTCAGTCTTTAACCATTAACTTTGAAAGCACTAGTATCCTTGCTCCAAACCTCAACTGCTCCATATGGAAATACTTGCCTAATAATGAACGAACCTAACCATCTAGACTTAAGTTTCCTAAGGAATAATTTGAGTCTTGAATTAAATAGAAGCATATAATCCCTTTCTTTAAATTCTTTCATTAGAATATGCTTGTTATGCCATCTTTTTACTCTTTCTTTATAAATCGTGGCATTTTTATATGAATTGAGTTGACATTCTTCAAGCTTATGCAGTTGAAGTAATTCTTTTTCACTAGCTTTTTATAAATCAAAATTCAAAAATTTAGTGGCCCAGAAAGCTTTGTGTTCTAGTTTTACAGGTAGGTGACAGGATTTCCCATAAAGGAATCTGAAAGGAGAGGCACCAATTGGGGTCATAAATGCAGTTTGTAAGCCCATAGAGCATCATCTAGTTTAGAAGACCAATCTTTTCTTGAAGCATTGATTGTTTTCTCCAATATAAGCTTGATTGCTTTGTTTAAAATCTCAACCTTACCACTAGTCTGGGGATAGTAGGGAGTTGCAACCTTATGAGTAACATTGTACTTTTTAAATAAGCTTTTAAATTGGTAAGTGTGTACCACTATCACTTATAATTACTTTAGGTGTTCTAAACCTTGAGAATATATGCTTCCGCAAAAATCTTGTCACTACTCTAGCATCATTGGTAGGGGATGCTATTGCTTCCACCCATTTTGGATATGTAATCCACACCTATTAAGATGTATTTGTTGCCAAATGAACTCAAAAAAGGGCCCATAAAATCCAATCCCCATCCATTAAAGATTTAAATCTCAAGGATTCCATTATCTTATTATGTCTCCCTATGTTTCCTATTCTCTGGCATCTGTCACATTCAAGAATAAATTTTTTGGCATCTTAGAAAGGGGTTGGCTAGTAGAATCCACATTATATTACTTTGGCTACAATCTTGGTTGAGCTAAAATGGTAGCCACATTCCAGGGACTGATTATGTGTCAGTACATCTTAGATTTCATCTTCAGGTAAACATCTTTTAATCAACCTATCTCCACATCTCTTATAAACTAGGGGTTCCTCCTAATAATATTACTTTACATCCGAAAAGAATTTATTCTTTTATTAGTATGAGAGGTTAAAAGGTAACACTCCGCAAACTATATAATTGATAAAGTCTACATACTATAGTGTTGAGGTCTTTACTTACATCAAATGTTTACCTTAAAGATAGTCATCAATTGGTAGTTTATTCTTTCAGTTTGGTAACTTTAGTCTTGATAGATGGTCTGCGATAACATTCTCAGCTCTACTTTTATCTCTAATCTCCATATCAAATTCTTAAAGCAGGAGAATCCATTTGATGAGGCAAGGTTTTGCATCTTTCTTTAAGAGAAGATACTTTAGAGTTGCATGATTAGTGAAGACAATCACTTTGCTACCTGTCAAGTAAGAATGAAAGTTATCAATAGCAAATACAACAGCTAAAATTTATTTCTCAGTAATAGTATAATTTAATTAAGCCTCATCCATTGTATGGCTAGCATAGTATATAGCATAAGCTTGCTTATCTTTTAGTTGTCATAGAACAGTGCCTACAATATAATCACTAGCATTGCACATGATTTCAAAAGGCAAACTCCAATCAGGGGATTGTAAAATTGGTGCAAAAATCAGTGCTTCTTTTAACCAGTAAAAAGGTAGTAAGGGCATTCCACAACCCAAAGGACATACGCCTATAGGCATATGTTCTATAAGGATAAGTGAAAGTGGTTTTTTCTTGGTCTTCATGGTGAATGAGGATTTGAAAGAATCCCGAATACCCATCCAAATAATAGAAAAAGGAATGCTAAGCTAACCTCTTTAACAATTGATTAACAAAAGGAAGAGAAAAATGATCTTTCCTAATAGCCTTATTTAGCTTTATATAGTCGATGCACATCCTCTATCCTGTGGCAGTTTTAGTGGGAATCAATTTTTTTATTATTGTCATCCCACCCTTCTTAGGAACCATATGAATTGGCTAACCCAATTACTATCTGACATTGGATATATTATACCAACATCTAATAATTTTATGATTTCCTTTTTAACCACTTCTTTCATGTTAGGTTTTAGTCTACATTGATTTTCAATAAAAGGGCTACATCCTTTTTCCAAATGAATCCTATGCATATAAAAAGAAGGGCTAATCCCTTTCAAATCATTAATAGTATATCCTATAATCCTTTTATGATCCCTAACTCGTTTAAGCAATTTATCCATTTGTTCACCATTTAAATGTGCATTAACAATAATAGGATAAGTATAATTAGGTCCTAAAAAAGCATACCTCAAGTTAAGAGGAATTTGTTTCAGTTTAACTTATGGTGCATCTTCCTCCTTTAATAAGTAAATAGGACATATATCATGAGGCAAGAGTTCGTACTATAAGGACTTACCTTGTGGCAATATATATTGTGCATTTACAGTATTAGTGAAAGCCATTACCTTACTATCCTCTTCGTCAGAGTCTACCTCTTGGACTAGACTTGCTTTTAGTGGATCTTAAGGATGTTGTTGGTGGGAAACCTCCTTTATACAGTTTTGGATCATATTAACTGCATGTCTTTACCATGGAAGGGTTTTTTGTCATCTTAAATACATTAAACTCCATAGTCTCTTTACCAACTTCTAATTTAATCTTCCCCTGCTTTACATCAATAATAGCTCTAGCAGTAGTAAGGAAAGGTCATCCTAGGATGATGAGAATTTGGAGATCTTCTATCTCTAGAATAATGAAATAATAAGGCTTATAGAATTCCCTAATTTTTACTAGTATATCTTCTAAAATTCCTTCAGGGTAAACTATGGATCTATCGGTTAGTTGTAAAGAGATATTTGTAGGCTTAGGCTCACCTATATTCAACTTTCTGCATAACAATAAAAGGCATAATAGTTACACTAGCATCAAGATCATTAAGAGCTCTACTAATGGAAAATTTACCAATAACACATGGTGTAGTAATACTCCTTGGATCTTTAAGCTTTAAAGGGAGCTTATTTCTAATGACAACACTACACTCTTCATTCATTAGAATAATCTTATGTTCATCCTACTTCCTTTTATTAAATATAATATCCTTAAGGTATTTGATATATTTTGGCATTTAAGTGACTACCTTTAAAAAAGGAATGGTGATATCTAGTTGCTTGAATACCTTTAAGACCTTCTGAAATTATTTGTCAAGTGCTGAATTATTCATCCTTTAAGGGAAGGGTATGCAAGGAATCTTCGCCTACTCGGGCAATTGATAATCTTTTTTATTCTTTAGCTTCTCTGCTTCCTCTTGAATTTTCTCGGATTCAACTCTTGATTCCTTATCTTTATATTTAACCTCAGATAATTGCTTTCTGCTCCTTAAGGACACTGTTTGTGCTGGTTCTCTTGGGTTTTGGGGCTGACTTGGGAAATGGCCTATGGGGTAAAAACTTGAGGAGCTAGCTTATAAGGCTATTTAGTTCTCTAGCATTTTGTTGTGAGTGGTTAATTGCTTTATTCTTGAGTTAAATTGCTTGAAATTTTCCTCATGCTGCTTGAGATTCTTTTCAAGTCTTTGGATTGTCTTATTCTGTGATTGAATAAAATTTTCCATCATCAGCTCAAGATTTGACTTAGGTTCAGGCTAAGAACTTGCATTCTTCTATGGAAATCCTAGTAATTGTGGAGCTTTGTATCCTTGATATGAATTTGAGGCTTAGTTTCCACCTTGATTAGACCATGAGAAGTTTGGGTGATTTCTCCTTTCGAGGTTGTGTGTATTAGAGTAGGGGTTCCTTTGGGGTCTGCCATTGTAATTATTTAGGGCATTTAACTATTTAATTAAGCAACCTTGAGAGAAAGCATTATTCTGTTGACACTCTATAATAGAATGTCATCCTCCCTAACCTTCACATGATAGCACCTAAGATGGGAATCTAACAAAATTGAGCTTCTCCAGCTTCTTAGTAAGGGAGTCTAATTTGGCATTCACCATGCTTAGGCTATCAATTTCATACACTCCAATTGCTTTTTTAGGTTGATTTCTTTCCCAATGCCATTGATAGTTATTTGAAGCCATTTTCTCTAGGAGTGCATAAGCATCATCATGGTTTTGCTTATAAAAGAGCCTTATGTAGTAGCATCAATTATGATTTGCAAGGACTCAGATAATCCTTGGTAAAAAGTCTGCATTAATAACCAATTTGGAATGCCATGGTGAGGGCAATGCCTCTGCAGGTCCTTAAATCTTTCCCAAGCTTCGTAGAGAGATTCTACAAGTTATTGCTTGAATCCTGCAAAGTCTTGGCAATATTTTATAGTCTTTCTAAGTAGGTAATACTTGGTTAAGAATTCCTTAGAAAGTGTATCCCATGATGTCATGGAATTTGGTGCCAATGATCCCAACCATAATTTTGCCTTATCCCTTAATAAGAAAGGAAACAATCTCAGGTGAATAGCATTTGTGCTTACTTTATTGATATTGAAAGTGTCATAAATGTTAATGAAAGAAGCTAGATGAGCATTAGGATCTTATGATGGTAGTCCGCTAAACTGGTATTATGAAACCATTTGGATGTATGCAGGTTTAATTTCGAAGGTATTAACTTTGAAATTCAGTTTCACAATATAGTTTGGCTTCTAGTGAGGCTTGGAACCCTATATTCTTCTAAAGCTCTTATTGCTTGGTTAGCCATTTTTCTTTCTTTTTCTCTTTTCTCCTTACTATTCTTTTTGCAAGACTTTTCAATTTATGGATTTACTCTTTCTAGCTCAGGACATTTTGATCTTGTTTGCATAAACAAAGATCAAGAACCTAAAGAGAAAATTCAAAATAAATTAAATAAAAATAAAAATAAGATCTTAGTCTAGCAGAAATAAAAAGTACGCTAATATTGGTATTGCCAATCCCCCCAGCAAGGGTGCCAAAAACTTGTTAGATAATTTCTGTAAGTGCACAGTTTGTAAACAAGTAGTAAAGTTTAAATATTTAAGTATTATTCCCATGAGGAGATTGATACTAAGTACCCGCCGTAATTTTATTTCCACAAGCTAACAAAATAGATTAATTGAAATAGAAAATGTATTGACTAACAAAATTTAAAGTTTGATATAAATTTTCCCTTAAAAATTCAATAATTAAGAACTAGAACTTGTATTCGATTTACTAGACACTTATTTAAATTACAGGATTAAATTCAATTTAATTGATCAATACAGTCAAGGGTAAATTACTTAAGTTACCTGAAGTCTCTTTCAAGATAATTCAAGCATACCACAGTCAATTACAGCCTATTTTCATGGTCAAAATAATTAACTGAGGCTCATTAAGCTCTTTAGAAATTTAGTGCTCCCCAAAGGGCTTTCTACTTTCATGATCAAAGGTCCTCAATTTCATAGGTTTATGAGCTAATAGACTATGCAACTTTCATTGTCTATAACCTATCCACAAATATGCATTTAATTAGGCCAAAAGTTAAATACAAGAATAAATATAAAACAACCTAAAAATTGACTAAATATTAATATATTGCATCAAATAAAAATCCCAACAAGCAGTAATTCTAGCTATACGAATCCGAACTCTGAATAGTTTGGTTACACATCATAAAAGAGTTTAAAAACAAGAATAATAAAAACAATAAGAATAATCTTTATATGAACTTGGATGAGCTTGAATCTTTTTCTCCTTCCTACTTTAAAGCCTCTTAGTGTAGAATGAATTAACAAATCCACCACCCCTAAGATTAAACATCTCTTCCTTTTTATACCCATCTCCTACCTAGGAATTTATATTTTTCCAATTCTATAACCTTCCATATTAGAAATCTTCCAAATTAGTAAACCAAGATGAAATAAGAAGATTTTTACGTTGGCACACCCCACCACATGGCTATGCAAAAGTGCAGAGCACACGGTGGCTTGCATAAGGTGTTTACGTGAGTGTGAAAGCATTCCATTAGTGCATGACCTAGTACATGGCCATACGGAAGGGTGCGTGCGCTGGTGTGTGGGGCGATTTTCAACACACACTTTGTTGCATGGCCATGCCGTGGAGTGTGCATGGCTTCTTTCTTTAGGGTTGATCTCCTCTAGGTTTATACATGGTCACCGGCACAGGCATGTGCTAAATTGTGTAGGATTCTTGACGAACACACAAGCATGTGCTAGCCTGTGTGCGCGATTGTGTAGAGGGACTTTCTAAACACGGTTCTAAACACAGGCGTGCACTAGCTTCAATTCATAAAATTATAATAAATAATTTAATTAGATACTATATAATGCACTCAATTATTAAACAAACATGCAAATATGATTTTGAGATGCAATTTAATAATATTATACTAAATGCAAGTGAAATAATAATGACTAAAATAAAAACATCATAAAACTTAATAAAAATGCTTCTAATTTATATGCATAAATGACACACATCAATCTTCTCTACCAATCACTGTGATAAAACTATCAAAAGAAAAAGGATGATGATGATTTTAATTGTGTGGAGGGGAAGAAAAAAATGCAAAAAGAGTGCATTAGAAATCTATTAACCATCGAGCCAATCTTAGAGTTTTGATCCGCCAAGCTCTTGGAAATCAAAATCAGAAATATGTTTAGACTAAACCAATTGTTTTTGTTGAAAAACAAAAATCTAAAAATCCATTAATGCCCAATCTGTACTAACCCAAAAAATCCATTGATGCCTAATCTCTGAGCAAGGCCATGGATGATAGGCAATAAGGGAGGCAAAGAAAGAATCAATAGCAAAGGCAATGTTAGTGGTGGAGACAACAAGATGCAGTATCGATGAAGGTGGATGAAGGGAAGGTGGATGAAGGAGGGGTGGAGTCGCAAGAGAGGGAGTGACGGTGTGGAGAAGAGGAAAGTAAGAGAGAAATTGCATTAAAAGAAAGGAAGAAGTGTTAAAAAAAAAAGACATGTTAGTTTTTACACGTGTGATGGAGCCCTGCAATATGGACAGGGGTCCATGAATTTACCCTTTTTTATTTTTAATTTATATACTGTGACCGATAATGGTGTAATCTTTTTTAATTTTAGTAGTGTTTTCTTTGAGTTTGGATTAAATTATAATAGTTTTATAATCTTCACATTATTTTTTAAAATGGGTTTAATCCATAAATTTTAAAATTGGGAAAATTATAGCATATACCATCAGTTGATCCATTTTTTCATACACACTTTTCGTAACCATTTTTTATGCTTAACTAAATGCTTTTCATATTTACCTTTTTTCTTTTTCTTTTCATTTTTATGGTTTTCTTATTTTTCTTCTTCTTCTTATTATTGCTGTTATTATTTCATTTCTATTTTATTTTGATATTACTATTCATTCTTTTTCTTGTTATTATTATTACTATTATTATTTTATAACTATTTTATTTTGATATTATATTCATTCCCTTATTTATTTATTTTTCTTCACTTATTTTATTTATTTATTTTTTTCTAGTTTGTTTGTGAATTTTTTTCTTTTTTTTTCATTTGTACAACATTTTTTGGTTGTTTTGACAATTGTTTTTTATTTTTGTTCCTTTAGCTTTATATTTTATGAGGTTGTTTTGCAGTTGTTATTTTTCTAATTGTTTTCAAGTTTTTTTAGGGTTTTTTTTCAAAACAACCATAAAAAAATTAGAAAATAATCAGAAAATCACCACAAAACAAACTCAAAAAATTGAAAACGAACAAGAAAAAAACAAAAAAATTGAAAAAATGTAATATCCCGAGATTTTAAATAATTTTAAATTGCATCGAGATATGCAGTGTTAATAATTTTAATATATATATTTGATTATTTAATTAGTTTATTATTTATTAAAGTTATTTTTAATTATTTTAAGTTTCTTACGTAAAATTTTCCCGAGAATCTTATTTTTGGAAAAATTAAAACCTAAATAAATAATTATTAATTATATTAGTCGGTTTATGTATTTGCATGAGTCCATGTACGATTTTAATTATCGTATTAAAATATATACATATACATGCATATATATACACATATTTAATATTTTAGGGTTTATATTAATTAAGTAAATATTATATATTATACATTTTTATTTAATTAGTATGTATTATATACATATATATGTGTATATGTATATAATATTGGGTGATATTTTAACATGTGGTGTAGAGTATTTTGAATATAATAATAATATATTATAATAATATAAGTTAAAGTTATATATATATACAAAAATTGAAGTTTGCAAAAATTACATCACTGCCACTCATCTTCTCCAAAACGCCTGACGCCCCTCATCTGCCATTCCCGCCGCTACCAAGCTCAACCCTCACAGTCAGTGTGCCGTTCAGACGTCCACCACCCTCCCAAGCTTCCTCCACCACGTTTTTTCTCCATTTTCGACGAGTTTTGACCGTGAAAAGCCGAGGAAGCTGAAATTGTACCCAACGTCGATCAAGCCTTTTTCGGCCACCATTTTGAATGCCACCAGTATCTATCTTCTCCTTGAGCTCTGGTGAGTTCATTTCCAAGCTTATTTTCGTGTAATTTGGTCTAGATTTCCCTTAGTTCTCAATTTTCATTTTCGGCCTTTATGAGTTCCTGATTTTTTTGAACTTTGATTCTAATGATTCAAGCTAACTTCCTTCACAAAGATTGATCCTAGTAGCTCAATCTACATCTTGTAATTTTTGTGGAATTTTTGGAATTTATTTTGATTTTTGTGAATTTTTTATTATTTTATTAATATTTTCTAATTTTCGTAAATTATTTAAATAAATTGTGAAATTGTAATTTATGGTGTTTATAGGTGTTAAAATGAATTTTATAAATTTATTTTTAATTTTTGTGATTTTTGTATAATTATTATGAATTTATTTAGTTTAGGTGATTTTTAGAAAATTAGGTTAAATAAGTATTTTGTTAAAATTAATTGGTTAATTGAGTATAATTATTGATTTTATTGAATTATATGTTGAGAAATTAATTTTTGAGCAATTATATAATTTTTAGTGAATTTTTGTATAATTATAGTATAATATGTGAATTTATATAGAACTAGGGGTATTTTGGTAATTTGGTACTAAATTGGTTGAAAATTAAGTTAAATTGGTTTTAATAATTATTTGAGGTATAAAAATGATTTTTACAAAATATTTAGTATTTTTAACTAATTAAAACTATTTTTCAAAAACTATTTTCAAATTATATATAATATACTATTTTTGTAAATAAATGAGTTTTTAATGATTTTTAATATGATTTTGGGCTAATTATGTAATTTGGATTTATAAAATGAATTTCGGTTAATATTTATGAATTTATCGTGAATTGTTGATTTTTAATAATATTTTATTAAAATTAGGATTTTATTGTAATTATCGGTTAAATAATTATTTTCAGTGTTTTAAATACCTAAATTGCTATATTTTGATTATTAAAGGGTATTTTTGGCATTTTAATATATTCTGTACATATCTCGTGAATTGTGAACCTTAGTCGGTAAAATCATAGTTTGGGAGTCCGACCGAGGGGTTATGTGATTGTATATTTTCGAAGTGTGTTTTCTTACAGGACTGGCTCTACTTTCTGAGTAGAGAGATGTCCATTTTACAGGGAAAGTTCTGTCGAATTTTTGATAGAATTCTCGTAAAATGTGACATCCGGTCAAATCCCTATTCTTAGTATGTGTTCGGTATTTTAGATCGAGTCTCTAGAATTTCGTTAGATTTATTCTGATTTCATGTTGTCGTTTATTTGTTTAGTTGTGCCAAGACCGAGACCTAGTGGATCAGGCCTGTCAGACCCGTCTCGTGGAGCGCACAACTATGAGTTGTTATTCTATATATACTTGTTTTAGGATTGCATGTTTTAGAAATGTATGTTTCATTTTATGAAATATGCATAAGTGATTTAATAAATGCTTAGGTACATTTTAGTATATTTTTGGTATATTTTAAATTAAATACATGTTTTATTATTGAACTATACTTAAAATATTTTTAAGTATACATATAGTTTATTTGTGGTTTATTTTGTAATTAAACTGAATTTGTTTGACATATATATACTTGAAATATATTTGGTTTATTTTTTGTATATTTCTAGTATATATATGGTTTATATTGTTATTTTAATTAATGTCATGCATCATTTATTTTATGAATGTATGGGCTTATTTTTTTGTAAATGAAGGATATCAATAGAACGTGCTACCTAGTGGGCAGCACTAGTACTGAGTACGTACCGGTACAACGATAGAATTTAAGTTAAATTACTAACCTATTTGTGGATATTGATCGGGTTGATTGGATTGATGTGTGATGTGATTTGAGAGTGTTATTGCTGGAACTCGGTTGACCAAGTGTCTCGGGGCTAATCACACTGATAGTCTGACTGCTGGAGCTCGGTTGACTTAGTGTCTCGGGGCCAATCTACTGTCCAAATGGAATAAGTGAATTTATTTGGAATAAGTGAGCCTGTATGACTAGAGTGTTGTCTAACACTTTTGAGGTTGCGATCATATAGGGTTCTATTTGATCCTTCATAAACGGTATTATTTTCCGTATTATATAAAATGATTTTTGTTGCATCCGTGTGTATTTGCCTGTATATCTATTTATTATATATATTATTGAATGTGTGCATTTGTCATTTAGTTATGCATGTATATATATTATAACAATTCACTCAGTGAGGTCTGACTCCCCTCCGTTGACTATTTTTCAGGAGAGTCTTCGTCCTCATACCTCAGTAGCAGACCTTTACACCGGATTTCTTCTGCCCCGGCTTTACTGTGTAAACTGCTCATTTGATTTTATTTTATATTCTAGACACTGCAGTAGTTATAGTTAAGTTTGTGGGATTTATGTATTATATTTGTATGAGATTTATATTTTAAAGAATTAAAACAAGAATTTGTATTAAAATATATTATATATATGAGATGAGCTTGTGTTATTAAATCAGCTGATTAATTACATTATTACTTATGAGATTTTAATTTTCGCTGCAAGATATTTTATTTGTTTGATTATTATTGCATGCTTTTATTTTATTTTTAAGGCTTGCTACGGGTTCCAGATTCAAAAGAATTCCCGTTTCTTAGCATCAGTCATGGCCCTTTGTTTTGGGTCGTGACAAAAAATAACAAAAAAACCACAAAGACAACAATTTTTTAGTTGTTTTCTGATTATTTTGATGGTTGTTTTTTTGGCTGTTTTTAGTTCTTGATTGTTTTTCTAGTTGTTTTTGGTTCTAGGTTATTTTTCTTATTGTTTTTGGTTGTTTTTCTATTTTTTGAAATAACCATTAAAATAACCAGAAAACCACTATAAAAACAAGCTTAAAAACTGAAAATAAATCAAGAAAAAATGAAAAAATAATAAAATAATAAAGAACCACAAAATAACAACAAACAAAGTTCGAAAACTGAAAATAAAGTAAGACAAAAAAATAATAAATATAACAAAAAATAACCAGAAAAATAGGCACAACAAAAATAAACTCAAAAAACTGAAAGTAAATCAAAAAATTTTAAAAAAATTGATTCAAAATTACTAAAATCAAATTTAGAAATTATCATGACTTGAAATGGGGAAAAAATAGAAAAGAGAGGAAAATATGGAGGAAATGGGTGAAAAAAACACATGTGTTTTAACAACACCGTATTTTTGGAAAAAACAAACTTCTAAAAACAATATTTTTGTAAATAAAAAAGTTAACAATATTTTAAAAAATATTTTTCTTTTTTAGTTATTTTTGAAAAATCCCTTTTAAATTTCTTAGTTTTGCTTTGAATTTTACAGATAAGCTTGTTTAGTTTTTTTGTGCTTTATCTTAATCAGAGGCTATTGCTTCTATTACTTGGTTATTATTATTTTTCCTTCAAATTTTCTCTTTATTATAGAATTTTTTTTTCAGAGAATATTGGACTTTTCTGCATATTGTAAAAAAAAAAAATTAATTTTTCCAGTGCTCTTATTCTGCTTAATAATCTGGCAGTTTAAAGTTTTTTTTAATCTCTTTTTCCCTTTCTTACTGTTTGCTTTGTTTGTCGTGGTAAAAGGAAGAATGTTTTTTTTTTTTTTTTTTTTTTTCTGTTTTTGGCACCAATTATGGATGGTAAAAAATTTGGTCCTTCAATTGATGGTTATGATTGGGCCTTTTCTCAAAATTTCCATATTTGAATTTGCTTTTTTTTTTTTTTAACCTTGATTCTTTTTGGGCTTAGAATTCATGTTATTTTTTTAATTGTTTTAATGTTATAGCAATTAATTAACGATGGCAATTAATTAAATAATTAATCTTTCTTTATTTTGAATAGAAGGATCGATCACAGGAAGGATAGTTAATTCCAATGAAGTACATTTATGGATTGATCGAAGGTAGGCAAATTTCAAAATTAAATTCATGGCTTTCTCTTTTCTTTTTTTTTTTTAAATTTATTTTTAATTAATTTTGTTCAATAAAGTGGTTTTATTTTGTAGATTTTGGAGTTTGTTCATGATGTTGAGAAGTCTGTTGCTGAATTGATTGATCTTAGCAGACTACCTGGGAGATCATATTTTTTAATTTAAATTTTGGTTAATGTTAACTAAGCTATATTTTTTAATTTAAATTTTGGTTAATGTTGACTAATTAGCTATACAACTCACCGATCACTCACGCTTTCGAGGTATTAGATTTTTTTGGTGCAATAATCATTTCTATAGATGTATCTGTTTGCTAATTAGTCATTTTTGTCAATCTATCGTATTTTTTGAAATTGTAACGAATTAATACATGAACTTTTCAATTTATTGTAAATCCATTTACAGTCAAAATAGCGTGTGTCTATGCTGACTTAACATATTGATATGACATACATGTGTAAATTATTTGTTGATGTGGAAATTAGAAGAAGAAATTAATAATTTTTCTATCCTTAACTTTCATATTATTTACATATATATCCTTAACTTTCATCTTCTTTGCAATTCTATCAACTTCACTAATTATTTCAATTTGATCCAATTTTAAATTAAAGTAGTGTATCTTTTATAAAATATATTTGCAAAAAAATGAAAATAGATCACTGGATTCGGGAAGCCATTCGCTAAAATATATCCTTATTTCTATTCTATAAATTTTAAAATTTTAATTAATTATTTTTTAACTATCAAAATCTTTTCTAACCCAAATTAGTGTATTTTTTTTAATTTCTTTTAGTTCAATTATAGTTATTATATTAAATTTTATCACAATTACTTGATTTTATTTATTATTTTAATAAGCTGAAATCACAAGTAAACTAAACTCAAAAAAAATATCTAATGTATTTTTATGAATATTTGAATAATTTTTTTTTACAAAAATATGCACAAGATCTATAAAAAAAAATAGATCTCTAAATATAATTTAAAATTAGATAAAATTGAAATAATTAGTGAAGTTGATAGAATTGCAAAGAAGATGAAAGTTAAAGATATATTTGCAAAAAAAAAAAATGAAAGTTAAGAATAGAAAAATTATTAATTTTTTCTTCTAAATTCCACATCAGCAAAAAATTTACACATGTATGTCATGTTAGAATGCAAGTCAATATGCGTACATAATGTTTTGACCGTGGATAGATTTGCAACAAATCAAAAAGTTCATATACTAATTCACCATAATTTTAAAAGTAGAATAAATTGACTAAAATGATTAAAATTCATGGTAAAATAATGTAATAAGCCCCTACTATTTATGGTCAACTATTAATAAAATCAATCAAATATGATCTAAAAAGAAACAACAATGTAGGAAACTTAATATAAATAAACACTTCTTCAGGCTACCTTAACTACCGTAGTTTCTGTTTAAGTTGTACATTACATTAATGTATAGCTACAAGAGCTATAGTTGCAATTTATTTGGCATATGGTGTTGACACTTTTAATGCTATGTGGCTTCTAGTCCTTGATAACATTGCTTAGAATGATTTTTTTTTTATACTTAATGGTTTGATTACTGTGATTTGTGGATCTAGGCTTTTGTGTTTGTGCGGTCCCATGTGTCACGGACCATTAGTCGATGTAGGATCGCACGAGATGCTTGTTGGTTGAGCTTAACATAGGGTGTGGGGCAGCGCAATGTAGTGAGTACGTGCCATTGGTGGTTATCTATACTTTGGATGGGTGTGTTACCTAGGCACCACATTGGTCGGAAGTTGTCCTCGCTCCTCTGATGAGCCCATGGGAGGGCGAAACCAGTGAGTATCGGAGATGGATGAAGGCTTACCCTTAGGTATCCAGGAGACCTAGGGTGCCACATGGGGATGGTCCTTGCGTTAAAACTCTGATCCCATGACAAATGGTATCAGAGCCTAGTTGTGTGCTAGCTACGAGTTTGCCAAGTGCTCTTACCATGCTGGTGTACCCTAAGGCAGCAAGGGTGTTCGCAAGTGGGTCTTCTATAAAGAGATTGAGATAAGGATGAGTAGGCAGGAAGTCACAATGAAAGTTTGCCAAGTGCTCATATCTGCGCTGGCACACCCTAAGCAGCGAGGGTAAGTGCAAATGGATTGCATCCTCAATACACGAGGGCGAGTAGGCAGGGAATTGCACACAAATCCTGGCCAACTAAAGAAGAAAGGGAAAAGTCTTCCCCGACATGCACGAGGACGTGCATGAATTGAGTGGGGGAGGATGTCACAGACCATTAGTCGTGACACGTAGGACCGCATAAGATGCTTACCAGTTGAGCTTAACATGGAGTGTGGGGCAGTGCAAAGTGGTGAATATGTGTCATTGGTGGTTGTCTATACTTTGGATGGGCATGCTACTTAGGCACCACACTGGTCGGGAGTTATCCTCGCTCCCCTAATGAGCCCATGGGAGGGCGAAACTAATGAGTATTGGAGATGGATGAAGGCTTACCCTTAGGTATACGGGAGACCTAGGATGCCGCACAGGGATGGTCCTTATTCTAAAACTCTAACCTCATGACACATGTTTGTGCTCCTGTAGAATTAGTGTGCCTTTTGAGTTCAGCCAACCAGTTGGGTTTTTTTGCCTTCCTTTTATTTATTTTTTTCAGATGATTACATTTTTTATTAATCGTTTTCTTTTTTTTTGGATAACGATATTTTAAGGCCTGAAAGTGATATGCTTTTTACAATTAAGGCCTATCCGTTCAATTTGTAACATTTAAGAACTAAAAGTTTTTTAAACTTTAACCATTTAACCTAACCCATTAATTGTAATGGAATAAGCACATGTGGCAATTATTCACCTACGTATCATCCTAATCATCTCTATGTCGACTGATACCATCCACATGGCATGCCTATATGTCATCATCATCTTCTTTCTTCTTATTCTTCTTCTTCTTCTTCTCCTCTACCTTCTGAACTTTCCCTTGTTTACACAAACCATTCAACAATATGCTACTAGTATAATTATTAATCTTAAATCCTTTCCCAAGTGCTTGCTCATACAAGTCCATAGCAAGAATTGAACACAAATGGCTAACCAAGTTCATTTGCTTTCTAAAATCCTTTTTCCTACTGTAAACAAACCCAAAATCCCATCTATTTCGCTTTCTCTTCAATTCTTACAGAAAATTCTGATCAAACCTAAATCCTTTCAAATGGAGACAATAATAGAATCGGCAAAAGGGATAATGAATGCTAAGAATAAGTTAATAAGCTTTAAATTTTACTTCAACACTACTGCAATGAACATGCCTACAGCCTTGTCAAATCAATTGTTCTTATAAAATTAACTTTCTCTTCATCATCTGCTCTTTTTTTTTTTGCTTCTCTACATGCCCGCTTCCAGTTTGAATTACTCTCTTGAATATGTTGATTTCTGTTTGTTGCAAGTCAAAAATGCTTGCAAAAGGTATTGAATTGTTTGAATTTATGACAAGGGATGGTAGATTTCCATCTTTTGCTTCTTTGAGTTTATTGTTTAATTGTTTGGTTAATAAGACCAAATAATTAGATAAAGTTCTTAGTTTGTTTATGGAGATTGAGAAGTCAAATTTTAGACATGATACTGCTATGTATAGGAAGGCAATACAAGCTGCTGTAAAGTTGGGAGATGTAAAGAAGGGTATAGAGTTGTTGGGTTCAATGAAAAATACAAGTGTGAGAACTAATGTGTTTGTTTATAATGTTTTGATTGGTCCATTATGCAGAGAAAAGAAAGTAAGAGATGCAAAGAAGTTGTTTGATAAAATGTGTAAAAGAAATTTAGTAGGTAGTATTGTCACTTATAATACTCTTATTGATGGGTATTGTAAAGTGGGTGAGGTTAGTGGATGCAACATTTATAATGAAGGAGTGGATGAAGAGGGAGAGGGTGGAGTCGAATATCATTGCTTAGCAGGTTTTGTAAGTTAAAAAGAATGGAGGCAAGAAGTATGTTGAAGGAGATATAAGTGAATGGTTTTTTGCCTGATAGGTCTACACATGGTATCCTTTTTTATGAAGGTGCAAAAGTGATAAGAAAGGCTCTACTACTTAGCAATGTGTATTAAGCTAAGGATTGTAATAAGCTTGATTACATTAAGCTTGTTAAAGGTCTTTGTGATATAGATGTAAGTTAAATAAAACCAAATTTTGTTTACAACTGTTGAATTCTTCCTTCTTCGGTGTTTTCTATTCTCTATAGCTTCCTCGATTCACTTTTCTTCTTTTTACTATCTAATTGGTGGTGGTGGTGTTGTTGCTAGCTTGTGGTTTTTAAGAGGGCAATTGCAACACTAGCATCAATTTTCAACAATTATGATATGCCATTTAATACTGAGCTTTGTATGTTCTTCTTTGTTGGTGGAGTTTCTCATGTTCAAATTATTTTTACTACGAGACAACAAATGTAAGAAGAAGAAGAAGAAAAAGTTATAGCAGTAGTAAGAGAATGAGAATGAGAGTAAGATGAAATGGCAATGGATTTCAAACTTCTTTTTATTGATAAGTTTTTGTTAATTTCTTGATTTTATATCTTATTATTTTTTATTTTGTTGGAGGTGTTAATTTTAATTTTATCAGTAATGTTGATGATGGTTATGGTGATTGATGGTAGTATCCATGGTTATGGATTGATAGTAGTGTCCATGGTTATGGATGGAGTTTGTTGGTGTTGGATGGTGGCAGTAAGTGATGGTCGATGATGGTGGCCATGGGTGAAGCAGTGGATAAAGAGGAGAGGAGGAGAAGAAAGAGTTGCTATGGACGGCTAATGTGGCTACTGAGGTGCTGACATGAATGCCACGTGAACGAATTTAGTGCCACATAAGCTCAATCCATTAGAGTTAATGACATAGGACTAATGGTTAAATTTTTAAAAACTTTTAGTCCTTAATTGTTACAAATTTAACATTCATAATTTAATTGTAAAAAGTGTATTACTTTCTGGCTTGAAAAATTCGTTACCCTTTTTTTTTTAATACAGATTTGGTGACCATGGCAAGGAAGGATTATCTTATTTTAATTTTTTTATGTACTTGCTTGCCATTTTTAAGTATTGTCTTGGTGTATGAATTTAAAGGACAAAGAGTCAAATTGGACCCTCAACTATATCTTAAAGTTAATATTGGACCTTAATGTTTTTTTTGTCCTAATAGGAACTTTTTCTTCTAAAATTGGATCATATTGGACTTTATTTTAAAAAACTCTTGCAATTAAGTCCTATACATCAAATAAATTTTTAATTTTAATTTTAATAGTTAACTAATGAAAAATTATTTAAATTAATAACTAAAATTGATAATTATTTTCTAAAAAATATACATGAACTAATTATAAAGTTGTAAAAAATATTAAGCCCATATAATAATCATCAGCAAAAAAATTTAAAATTCTTTTATTAAATTTGTAAGAACGTTTTTAGGCTTAAAAATTTAAATACTTTAGAATCAAGTGATATACATATGAAATATTCATCAATTTTATTCATAACTTAATTTTAACAATTCAATAATAAAATTTTATTCATCAATTTAATTTTAATAGTTGACCAACCAAAAATTATTTGAATTAATAATAAAAATTGATGATTTAAAAAAAATGTATATCACCTAATTTTAAAGTTTTAAAAATCTTTAGATTTATAAAAAAAATTTAAGAAAAATTTAAATAAAATTTTAAGAAAATGATAAATTTTTTTAAAAAATAAAACATTAGTGTGTAGGCTTAAATTGTTTTTAAAAAAAATTATAATTAGGTGATATATATTTTTGAGAAAAAAATTATAATTTTATTCATTAGTGTAAATAATTTTTTATTAGTTAACAATTAAAATTAAAATTTTATTTGATGTATAGGACTTAATTATAAGAGTTTTTTAAAATAAGGTCCAGTATGATCCAATTTTAGAAGAAAAAGTTTATATTAGGACAAAAAAAAATTTTAAGATCCAATATTAACTTTGAGATATAATTGAGGGTCAAATTTGATCCTTTTGCCGAATTTAAACTATATAATTTTATAAACATTTATGTCTACTAAGTAACATTTTATGTATATATTATATTTCCTGCAGTAAAGCATGTGTTATCTTTGTAGTATGAAATATTGTAAGACATTTGTCATCTTTTTTGGTTGACTGCCTAGAAAAAAAGAAAAAAAAACAATTGATAGAGAAATTGGCACATACACTTCGAAAATCATGCCTAACAGACTTTTTACACCCAACTATACTTCAATATATATTTTTTGTATTGTATACTTATTTGTAATTCAGCAGTAGCTAATTAACTTCCTTATTTAGCCCGTGGTCAGGTTTTTTTGTGTAATTCTTCTATGCTTCTTTGTGGATCTTTTGATTGTTTCTTCTTTGGCAGTGGAAAAGCCAATCGGTGAATTCCGGAATATGCAACTTAAGCCAAAAAGATACTCTGGAATCTAAAGGCACTGTCAAGTACGAATCTGACTACTGCCTTAGCACATGGTTATGTAGCAAATATTTTTTGGGCAAATGGTGAGATAGATCCTTCAACTTGACTCTTAGCGCCAAATAGGATGATTTTGAACTTTTTCAACAATTGAGCTCATGACTTCTATTTCCCGACCTATTAAACTCAATCGTGCGTGTGGTGCACCTAGTAAGTTAATATTTTTTTATTTACTTATTACTAATAAAAAACACATGAAATAAAATTATAACTATCAAAAGAAAAAGGGATAACTAAACCCTAATTTGGCACTAAATTAGAGGAATAAAGAATTAGGAAAATCTATGTGAAATTGAAGTAGCTTGAATTAGGCAAGCTTAGAACACATGTCTTTGGAGACGTGATGATCAGGCTCTTCCTCATATGATTCATCAGCGAGAACACGTTTTGTAGCATATCGTGCTCCGGAATTCAACTATGAAGCGCCAATAAGATACTGCTATTATAATAAGGCACCAAGGTGGGTAGCGTGGACTGAAGCAAATGCTGGAAGAAGGTTTTACTCATGTATTGTGAAATATAAGGTAAGTTAATAGGACTGACATGTAGTTGTTTAAAAACGTTGGATTATTTTAAATTTGTTCATTAAATGTTGGATGTGGTTAATGGTAGAGGAACAAAAAGTATTTAGAAAGAAGAGGATGTGAATATTTTGAATGGAATGATGAACAATTTACACCCCAAGTAAGGAAGGTGATCAAGGATTTGCAAAAAGAAAATGCAAGCCTGTAGGTTGACATTGAAGCATTAAAGTGTGCAGTGGTGATAGAACGAAGCATGCTGAATTTAGTGAATTGGAGTTGGAATGTGCAAATCTAAGGAGGGAGGTACAAGATGTTAAAGACTTAGGTTGTAAGTATAAGTGGAAGATGATGTTTTTTTGTGTAATGCTTGGTATAAATTGGCTGGTGTTAGTGCTTAATGCAGTCGCGATTAGGAGTATGTAGTTTATATGTTTTTACAACATCAAGAATGTGATTTTTTTTATACAAATGGAGATGCAATATTTTTTATGTAATTGCATCTGTGTTAGCAGTTAATAGGATGGGAACTATAATCAAATTTGTATTAATGATGTTTTGTGTTAATGAAAGGAGGTTATGCTTAATTGGTTAGTGTTTGAAATCAATTTAGCTGTATTTATAGAGTATATGTATTCTAGTGCAGTGAGTGAGTTTTTATTCCTATGAGACATATATTTTAGTTGTCTGAAAATGAACTTCACCACTGATTACCACTGACAAATTGAATGAGTTATGCCAAATCTTCATAAGCTTCTTCATCTATCTCCTTTTATATATTAGTATAATATATTGACAATATATGCAGCAAGATGCTTAATGGATTGGCTATTGATAACAATATTACCCCCTATTAGTTTCCTATGGACAAAAAGTTCCTATAATCCTTAACTAATACTACTACTTACAATATTCTCATATTACAGTAATCTGGAAATTCCTTAGTAGCCAGATTACTCAAAATCTGAGAGCATAATGTCAATAAAATGTTCTATTTACCCAAAATATAATTCCCATCTTTCCAATCCGCGCTGAGCTTGCAACTACCTCCATGGCTTTGGCTTGTCCATTGGCACTTGAGCTTTCTTTGGATGCTTCAATTTTTTGTTTGGTTCTGCCCTCTGAAATTGCTTTATCTCCATTGCATCTGATGCACCACTAGTTGGTGCTTTACAATTGATTCCTATGTTTGCACAATTGTTCCTGCATTAGATGAGGTTGCAGTAGAACTTTGGTGTGCCATATCACTTGCATTAGGTGCTTCCCTACCTCTTTTCATTATGCTGGCAACATGTTCATCCCTTTGCTTCAATAATTCATCAATTTATATTGCTTTTGAGCCCCCCATTTCAAACTAGGAGCTTGAAATCTTCCATACCTTGGATTTCCATCATTTTTCACTTTATCATAGTCATAGATTGTCACCTTCCTTTGATGCTTAGTTGGGATTGAATTGGTTGTATGCAAAAATCTTTCCCTAAAAAAATCTAAGCTACAAATGCATAATTTGGTCATTAGTGAGTACCCAGTGAGTAATAAAACATATTAACCTCATACATTAATTGTCAATTCTTCAAAAACTTACATTTCATGTAACTTGAATTGTTAATTCATTATGGAAAATACCACTTCCAACATTCTTTTATTTATTTGGCATAAACATTAGTGCCTTTCCCTTGCCATGACATTCAGATGGAAACTTCTACACCCTACTTTAGGATTTAGGATTTGGTTCATTGATTTTGATTCCACGATTAGCTCAAAACTATCTATGTCAACAGGTGGTTCAATTCTATGTTCCTTTAATTATTAATAACAAATTACTAATAATTGAAAGAAAAATAGAAAATAAGCCCCTCATCTAATTAAAAAAATACACACTCATTTTATAATTTTTTTTACTTGAGCAGTGTTCATAGCTATATTTCCTTATGCATGAGCAGTGCTCCCTTGATTGCCTTTGGGTTGAGTAGTGTTCCCTTCATTGATTGATCCTTCATGCCTTACATGTGGCTTAGTCCCTGAACCTGATGCTTTAGCCTGTATGTTACATTAGCAAATACAAAGGTTTGGTTATTGTCATCTTCTATATCTATAGTGTCTTAATAACAATTGCCTAAGTTATATGTGAGTCTTACTTGTGCCCAAGTTATACGTTGACATGCTTTACTTTTGCAAATTTTTGGTCTCCCTACACCCTTTTTCACTTCAGGTGGTAACAAAGGAGGCATTTTAGTCTTTAGCCATATGCTTTTACCCTTTGCAGGTTCCATGCGAAACTAATAGCTTGCTAAATATTTTTCTTTGCTATACCTTTTATCAATGTAATCTTCCAACACCGCTTTACTATGGAATAAGGCATAAATTCCATGAGGGCAAGGTATTCCCATTAGGTCCCATGATATGTAGGTACACTTCCTTTACTCCAAATTAATTGTATGTATGTCCGTTCCCTCATAAATTTTATAACCTTTATCCCCATTCCATTATACATATTAAAGCTCTTTTGATATTTTTGTTTAATTTTACATAAGCACTGGGACTGAATTTACAATACCATTTAGTTACAGCTTCTCTTTCCTCAGGAATTCTTTTCATAGCATCAACCCTCACCCAATCTAACATCCCAATAATATGTTTTTTCCTAGCCGAAAATAAATGGCCATTGAATAATTTGCACATGTTATTATCCATAGTATCACATTTAGAATGGAAGGAGAAATAAGACCTACACCATATATATAAAGGGTGAGTCAACAAGTGTTCGACCAAGCCACTCCCCATTCCATTAAGCTTTTCCAATTGATCATGAAAAAATTGATCGTATGGGCTCTTCGCACATCTCCATAATTATTGTCTGAAATTTATTCCCCTCTATCTCTTCTGCCATGACATGTATATATGCATTGCACACTATTGATGTTTGGCAAGTGGGAGTTCTTGCTTGACAGCTTCTATTAGGCCTTGTGTTTATGAAAGACAATATAACAATACTAGTGTGATACAGACATATACAGACTATATGTTTAATTTGTAGTAATTGATTGCAGCTAACCTTTTGCATGTCACTAATTAAAGTGAAGTTATGCCCATCATTTAATCCGAGGTTAACTTTCAAATGGTGTAAAAACCATATCCAATTAGCTTTCATTTCAGACCTTACTAATAGGATATCCTTAATCATTTGCATCTTAGCCTACAACTATCAGTAACTCACCTCTATAAAGTGTCTTAATAAAGGCACCATCAAGCCCTAAAATAGGTCTGCACCTTGCTCTCCATCCTATTTGTAATGCCTTAAAGCAAATGTAAATTTTGCTAAACCTGCTTGACCCATCTTTTGTAATAACTTTAACAATACTACCTTTATTAGTTTGCCTTTACTCCTCTATATAGTCCTAAAGTCTACGATAATCATCTTTGAAATCCCCTTCAATCTCAATAATGATTGCCCTCTTAACTCTCTTTGCCATTGTCTCATTAATTTCAAGCTTTAAGTGTTTTTTTACATAATCAACTATACTAGCACATGTCATTTTGGGCTGATCCTTAATTATAGGTTTAAAATAACCTATCAAATAATCCCTTGAAGCCCTTTTATTCTTCCACACCCTTGTACACTTGTGATTAGGCTTTTAATTTTTCATAATAAAATCCTCACTCTTCTTATCAGAGCTAGTGAAAATAAACCATGGACATGAGCTTTTACATCTGCACCGAACCCTTATGGTCTCATTTTTCTCAAACTTAACTTCAACACCTCTAATAATTACATATTTAGCAATAGTTATCCTAAACTCTTCAGCACTTTTAAAAACCATGCCAATAAGAAATATTAGAACATTACCTTTAGGATTGTAGACAACTCTTATAAATATTCTCCTCCGTATAGTTCCATGTCCATTATCACCTGACTCCTCATCATAGCTCATTTCAGCTTCACTATTAACATATTCAGGGTTCGTGCCGACTTCATCAATAATAAGGTTTTCACAACTGGCGGCTTGATTAACCTCAGTGTCAACATTATAACGTACTTCATCTATTTCAAGTTGAGGCATATCATTTGTTTCAACATCAGAAATTTTTTTAGTTTATCATTTTTCTTTATACAACATAGCTTCTGTCTTTAAATTTCCTCTTATAGTTGCCAATTCTTTATCGTTAGCATTAGATCCACTTTCATTGCCAGCCCCAAAATTCAACTTCATCAGAAATAGCTCTATATTTGTGAATAGAACCTGTTGGAGCTTCATTGCTTGGACCATCACCAACTTCAACTTCTTGCTCAATAGCTTCATCCCCAGTCTAAACTACTTCATCCTCTTCCTAGATCTAAAATGGCATGACAAGATATCAAATGTGCCAACATTGGGCATGACTACGTACTTAGTTTCTTCCAATAATAGTATAATTACTAAAACTGAATGCAAATTGACTAAAAAAATTATACATGATATAGCAATTAAGCACATGCCAGACAACAAAACAATACAATCATATCAACAATACTTTTAATTTCAAGAAAAATAAAGAAATTGACTTACAATGCAATTTAAGTACTTATTAGCATTTTTAACCTTATCTACTTCCCATCAGTCTGTTTTAATAAAGCATCATTATTAGCTTCACCCTGCTCCGTATTTATATGTTTAATATTTTTAGGCTCATCAGCATGTACATGCACGCCTTGCACCTGATGGACATTATCAGGTTCTTTATATTTCATGTCATCAACTCTAACCTTAGCCACTGCTACCTCACTTATTTTATCATGTTGTACCGTATCTTAAACCTGCTCCCTTTCCCTTTGTTGCACATTTTGAGGACTATTGGTCTTATTTTCTATTCCTACTACCCCATCTACACTAATAGACACTTCTTCGGTTAATATCTCAATAGCTTCATCCTCACAGAAATTCATTAAACCACTGAGATTCATATCACCTGCATTCTACACATCTTTATTCATTTCTTCACTCTCCTTTAAGTCAACATTAACCAACTTACTCTACTCCACATTTATATATTCACCAACAATTAAATCATAAATATCACCCCTACCTTTCCCATCAGCTTCGTCCACATGATCCTCACTAACTTCCTTTATATCCTCATCACTACTAATTGTCACATTATACATCAACAACCTAAGACCCTCACTAATTACAGGCACGTCAACTGCATGTTCAACATACAACTCCATATACAATTTTTTGAACACTTTACTAACAACAAGCAAATTATAAATAAAAGCATCATTATATATTAATTTTAATCCATGTTCTACTAATTGACCATAAGGTAACCAATATAGTTTTACACTGCTAACATACCGACCTTAGCTTCCTCATTATCCTAAAAAAAGCCTAACCGATCAATATAATATACCTTCTAGTTCAATATTTCTCCATCCATGTTGTAAGCACCCAATTTCAAGATGCAATTATGCACGTGTGCGATGAAAGCCCCCATGATGAAAATCTAATTGGGAATCGATTTTTGGTGTCGAATTTCATGATTTAAAGGACTAAATTGCAACATTTTATGGAATTAATTGCAAAATTGATTTTTTAGGGATTTGATTGAAAAAATTAGAAACTTTCGAGGACCTTTTTTGTAATTTAAAAATAAATAAATAAATAAATAAAATTTTGGTTACTCAGCATTTAATGTCGACTAGAATTATGTAATGCCAGTTGACATTACGGGTGAAAATCAACATTTTGGAATGCCGATTTTCGCTAAAAAGTGATTTTTATGCGTTTTTTACACTGATTTTATCATTTTTCATTAGTCTGGAGTTTTAATTTTTAAAAATCTTATTTCTTATCATTTCGTTATCCTAGGTTTAAAAATTCAAAACTAAAATGTAGAATAGTCTCCTGATCGCTCCCAGCTATCACGTAACTTCCTGCATGATCACAGGAGCTAAAGTGATTAGGTCTGGCTTTAAAACCCAGAAGGGAAGGCTGTAAGGGAGCTGGCAAATGAGCGAGAGAAAAGAAGGAAAAAAAGAAAAAGGTGAAGAGAGTCTGTGAAAAGAAAAGCTGCGTGAAAACCCTAGAAAAAAGAGCTTCAAAAAAAACCAGAGAAAAAAGAACCCTAATTAGCTACTGCAAAAGAAAACTACAATCTTTGCTTTTAAGGTCTAGAGAACCAAGAAAAAAACCAAGAAAAGTCAATCTCAAAATAGTGATAATCTCAATCTAAGGGGCATTTAAACAGCATTTGCACAACATATTCTACTTTTTTCTTTTCTCTTTTCTCTTTATTTTTTATTTGATTTATTTTTTTTTTATTTTTAATGGATTCATTACTGATAAATTTTTATATTTTTTTATTTTTTTTGATTGATGTTCTATTGTACTCTGAAGATGAGGTTGAAATAAGATTTTGGCAGTGATTACATTAAAGAATCTATGGGATGCCATGGATTAAGATTTGTAAAACTCCCGTAAGATTTAGGATTTATGATTTCTACATTCTTTTAATTTGCTTTTTTTTTGGGTTGTAATTAAACTAATTTTAATTTATGTACAGTATGTTGTAATAGCCCCAATAGTGGCAAATAGTGAATATTTTTAATTTTCTACACTATTAAAATTAATTAGTAAATTAGATTAATTTGGTAAACTCTAATTAAAATCAATGGAGGCAGTAGGTTAATTTAGATTGCATGTTAATTAAAATTAGGGTTTTTTTTAAAAGAAATAATTTAATTTCTTGTTTGATATTTTTATTTGATTTTTTTTTTATGTTTTTGGATTTGTTTATTTATTTTTGTATGATTTGGGCTCCAAGCCCACGTTAGGATCCAAACCCACTAAATAAAAATAGGCTTAAAAATGGTTTAGATTAACTAACTAAAATCAACTTAGGCCCATTAGGTTAGTTTAGACTTAGGCCCATTTTTTAGGTTAACTAAAATTAATTTAGACATAGTTCATGTAATATCCCGTGTTTTTAAATATTTTTACACTGTATCGGGATATGCAGTGTTAATAATTTTTGTATATATATATTATGATATTTTACGAGTTGATATTTATTTAAAATCTATTTTAATTATTGTGTCTTATTTACAGTACTTTACGTAAAATTTTTCCTAGACTTTTATTTTCGGGAAAATTTTCACGTAAATAATTTATTATTAATTATTTTAAATATATTTTCGGACTTGCATGAACTCATACGTATTTTTAAAATACTAAACACCGTGTATATGTGTACCTATTTATTTAATTAGGGTTTAGTATATTACCCTAATATTTTATTAATTAATTATTTGTTTATTTGTTATTTAATTATTTTTAATTAATATTAAATTTTAAAATATTAAATATTAAGTGTGTGGGTGTGATTTTTTTTTTCAAATATTTTATTAAAATTATTTTTCTTTTTCTTTTTCTTTTTCTTTTCTTTTCTTCTTCCCTTCTCTTCTTCCTTCCCGTGCCCGATCACCAACCATCGCTGCAACTGTCGTTCCCCTATCGTCGGTGTGCCACCAGCAGCTACGCCTTCCCCAGCCAGCTGCTCCGCCGCCCCAAGCTCCTTCCCCGGCGCCGGTTAACCCCATTTTCCCCATTTTGGCCGAAACTTCCTCTCCTCGCCGTCGACCACGATTCCGGCCACCATTTTTGACACCGCCAGTCTCTTTCTTCTCCTTGAGCTCCGTTAAGTGTGATTCTAGCTTTGGTTTGAGCTTAAATGGTCTTGATTTGCTTAGGTTTCGAATTTTCCATTTCGGCTATATTAGGGTTTTTGATTTTTTTAAGCTTTTAATTGATTGATTCATGAAAAATTCCTTCACAAATGTTGTTCCTAGTAGCCTAATCTACATGTATGAATTTTTTTGGAATTTTTGGAGATTATTTTGATTTTTGGGTATTTTTGAATATTTTAATATTATTTTCTAATTTTCGGAAATTAATTAAATAAATTATGAAATTGTGTTTTATGATAAATATAGGTGTTAAAATGAATTATAGAAATTTATTTGGAATTTTTATGAATTTCTAAGTATTTATTTTGAATTATTGAAGTTTATGTAATTTTGGGAAATTAGGATTAATTATGTTCTTAATTGAAATTAATTGGATAATTGAGTTTAATTATTGATATTATTGATAAATATGTTGAGAAAATTAATTTTGGATAATTATACTATTTTTGGTGAATTTTTGAATGAATTTTAGTATATTTACATATATAGGGGTATTTTGATAATTTTACACAAAATTGGCTAAAAATGTAATTTAATTGGTTTTAATAGTTATTTAAGGTATAAAAATTATTTCTACAAATTATTTGGTATTTTTAACTAATTAAAACTATTTTTCGTGAATTATTTTCAATTATATACATAATATACGGTTTTTCTAATAAAATAAGTTTTTATTGGTTTTTAATATGTTTTAAGGTTAATTATGTAATTTCTACTTATAAAATGAATTTCTATGTTATAAGTGTATTTTTAGTATTTTCAGAATTGTTCTGTAATTGTGGACCCCGGTCGGTAGACAGTAGTTTGGAGTCCGACCGAGGGGTTGTGAATGTAATTTTACGTTTATTTTCGAAGTGTATTTCTTTGCAGGGTCAGCTCTACTCTTTGAGTAGAGAGATGTCCATTTTATAGGGGAGGTTCTGCTGAATTTTTGATAGAATTCTCGTAAAACGTGATATTCGGTCGAACCCTAATTTCGATTATGTGTTTAATATTCTAGATCGAGTTCTAGGATTTTCTGTTAGGGTTATTCTGATTTCTGTCGTTGTTGTTTGTTTAGTTGCACCGAGACCGAGGCCTAGTGGACTAGGCCCATCGGACCCATCTCGAGGAGCGCACTAATTTGTGAGTTGCTATTATATATATATATATATATATATATATATATATATATATATATATATATATATATATGCTTTAGGATACATGATTTTAGAAATACATGTTTCATTTTGACTAAATATGCATAAATAATGTGATTTGTATTTAAGTATATTTTTGGTTTATTTTTGGTATATATTAAATTATATGCATGTTTTATTAATAAACTGTATTTAAAATGTTTTCAAATATATCTCTAGTTTATTTTGTAATTTAACTGGATTTATTTGACGTATATATACTCGAAATATACATGGTTTACTTTTGGTATATTTTCGATATATATATGGTTTATATTGTTATTTTATTTAATTTTATGCATAATTTATTATGAATGGATGTTTTATATTTATTAATGAAGGATATCAATAGAACGTGCTACCTAGTGGGCAGCACTAGGACCGAGTACGTACCGGTACGCCTATAGCATTTAAGCTATATTTCTAACCATTTGTGGATATTGATTGATTATGATTATTTGATGTGTGAGATGTGATTGGGTGTGATTTCTGGAGCTCGGTTGACCAAGTGTCTCGGGGCCAATCACACTGGTAGTCAGACTGCTGGAGCTCGGTTGACTTAGTGTCTCGGGGCCAGTCTACTGTCTAAATGGATTAAGTGGATATATTTGGATTAAGTGAGCCTGTATGGCTAGAGTGTTGTCTAACACTGATTGAGGTTTCGATATCATAGGGTTCTATTTGATCCTTCATAAAAGATGATTTTCAATGAAACATATAAAATGATTTTTCTGCATCTGTGTGAATTTGCCTGTATATATACATATTATATATGTTGTTGATTGTATGCATTGTCATTTAGTATGCATGTATATATATTATAGTAATTCACTCAGTGAGGTCTGACTCCCCTCCGTTGATAATTTTTCAGGAGAGTCAACATCTTCAGACCTCAGTAGTAGGCCTGTACGCCGGATTTCTTCCGCCCCGGCTTCTTTGTGTAAACTGCTTCTCTGAGTCTTGGGTTTATTTTATCTAGACACTGCAGTAGTTGTTAAATATTTAAAGAGATGTTGTATTATATTTGAACTGGATTTGTATTAAAAGATTTTATATATATGTAATGATGAGGATTTAATTTAAATCCCGTGGTGGATTGTTATTATGATATTTATGATTCTTTATTTCCATTGCATTATATATTGTTATTACTATTACATGTTTGTTTTATTTTATTTTTAGGCTTGCTATGGGTTCCGGATTCGAAAGAATTCCCGTTCCCTAGCGCCGGTCATGGCCCCTATTTTGGGTTGTGACAGTTCAGCCCATTAATTTCATTTCTTTTAAAATAAATAGATTTAGGATCACATCACTTAATTAAAATTAGGTTGGAATTAGGCCCACTAATTAATTCCTTTCTTTAAGAATTTATAGACTATAGGCCCATTTTTAGTTGAAATTAAAATGAATAGACGTAGGCTCACTTATTAACATGTAAACCCATCCCTAGTCCAATTCACTTGTACATAAAATATGTAGAATTAACTAATTTTAATTAATAAAATTAACCTAATTTAGACTTAGAGACATTGTTGCCTTTTCTATGTATTTTTTACATGTAATTTTATGACCTGTCGCCTTTTTGGGTTAGATGGATATTTAATTAAGGTTTAAATAAAATTGCATGTAATTAAAGAATAAAATAGTAATTCATAAAATAAATCTAAATGAACACAAGATTGAAAGAAGTTAGTATTCCATTCCCAGAATTTTCTAGTTGTGGTGTTAGCTTTCTTTTAGAGAATTGAGTACCACCTTTCGATTTGTCCCAGTTATTACCCTAGGTGGCAACTCCTCATCTCCACGCCATGATTTTGTGATAATGGTTAGTGTTTTCTTTAAGGCCCTAAGCCCAAACAGTGTCGCAGTTGCTAAAATCTTAGATGCGTAATATACCCCACCATCTATAGTGGTAACTCCATTGGGCATAAAAGATACTGATTTTACTTGTGTTTTTTAGAATTATTTTATTAATTATCATTTTATTCTTGCATTCATTCTGCATGTCCCCATTAAACTAATGGCATTGGTTTATGATTCCATGATTCCACTAGCTTTATGGAGTTGTAAATTGGCTAACCTTTACTCTTAGCCTTAAATCGATTCAAGAGAGATTACCGAGCTCATCTGACCAGATTCTGTAACCCAAGTCGTAAGGGGGGTAGTCTTCTCTTAAGTTTGCAAAGGATACTGGGCCCCTCTGACCTTGGCCTATAACTTAAGTCTTAAAGGAGAGCATCTTACTAAGGCAACCTTGACTTTTTATCAGACCCTAACTACATATAATGGCTTAGTTACTTCTCCTAGGATCTACCAAAAATTGCTTGTATGATTTTTACCATGAGGTATTTCTATCTATAAAAGCCCAGGCCCATACTTTTGAAGCCCCTTGGTGTAATAAAGATTGGGCTAGACCTTTATACTTAGAAATGTTGTTTCTATGCTTATTGCTATGAGGTATTTCTATTTATAAAAGCCTAGACCCATACTTTTAAAGCTCCTTGGGGTAAGAAAGATTGGGCTAAACCTTTATATGTAGAAATATTATTTATATGCTTTACTACTTTAAGAGTGATCTGGCATGCGTATCAGTCCCTGATATCCCTCGTTGATATTAAGACCAAGACCAAAAAATCCTAGGACAAGAAACTCGCCATTGAACACGTGTGTGGAAGGAATAAGGTTGAAAGGATGTATATTGTGCACTTGATTGATACTTGCTACTTGTTGCATAACACGTGCATCATGCATACATGCATACAACCATCATAGATACACTGGGTCTTCTCGTATTTAGGGACAGAAAGGTGGCAGACTAAGAAGAACAAGTAAGAGCTCTAAAACCTTAGCAAAGGAAATCCTGAATAGACTGGATAGATTGGAAAGAAGCCCTATCAACCCACTTTACTTAGAAACTGAAACAACTTCACCCGAATCTAAATAAATGGAACAATAGCAAGGGAACTGGACCTTCAAAGACATTAAGGGAGCTTTGATGGATGACATAAGGGCTATGATGCAAGATGAGTTGAGACAAGCACTAGCTGAACTGATGCAACCTACTGCTGTCATACCACCACATACAATTGAACAACCACCTACTGCTGCTGCTGTCCCACCTACTGTGGATGCTCCACCTACTGCCAATAATGTTGGAGGGCAACCTGTTGCTAGAAACCCATTTGCTGTTAATGTGAAGGTTGAGGATGTTGAGAACTACATGATAGAAAAGGCAAAGAGAGAATCACTTGAATTGATATAAAATCACGAGTCCAAGCAGCTGCAAGCACTGACCCAGAAGATGTCCAAGATGGAAGAGCTAATCAAGGGAAAAAGCATAGGGTATTCATTTGACTTCAATGACATGCTATATATAGAAGATGATAGGCTACCTAACAAGTTCAAAATGCTACAACTACGGAAATTTGATGGGAGAGGAGATCCGAGGATTCATCTTAGCCAATACACAATAACCATAAGTACTACTAAAGCACCATTAGCAGTGATTACTAAGTTATTTGTGTTATCCTTAGAGGGAATGGTTGTAAACTGGTATCATGGGCTAGAAAAATCTATGAGAATTGATTGGAAAGAACTATGTACTACCTTTTTAAAATAATATGATTATGATACTAGATTGGAAGTGTCCATCAAAGATCTAAAACTGACAAAGTAGAAACCTAATGAATCTTTCTCTGATTTCCTTACTAGTTTCATGAATAAAGTAGGGTTGATGAAGAATAAGCTGGTCGAGAAGGATCAGGTTAGGATGATAGTTCAAAATGTGTTACCCAATCTAGTAGAGAGGTTGCAGATGATTCATCTTAAAACTTTCATAGACCTATATGATGATGGTCTGCAAGCATAAGAGACTGAGAATGATAAGAAAAGAAGCTCTAGAGGCACTAGAACTCGAAACTACCCAACCGAGGGCACACAATAGGGAAGTACTAGTCGAGCTATAGAGGTGCACGTAGTTCAGCAACCCTGAAGATTCTCTAACTTCAACCAACCACTCTCTAAAGTCTTAGAATGATTGGTCTAGAGAGTCTTACTCCGACCCTTAACCTTTTCTAAACCACCTAACCCGAATGTCCTAAGCTACAACCACAATAGCTATTGCAAGTTTCACCAAGTAGCTGGCCACTCCAAAAACACCTATATCCACCTTAAACATGAGATCCAAAACCTAATAGACTCTAAAAAAATCACAGACCCTGAAAAATCCAACTCCAACCTAAACACTAGAAATAATCCTTGACTACCGAAATGTCCTACCACCGGCCACCATGATGATTAACTCAGGAGTGAGCAAAGAAGAAGTGCTAAACTCCTTTGAAAACTAAAACCTTATAGCTAATGGAGAATCTCTTTATGCCTCTAGAGGAGTTAAGGATTTACTGGGGCAGCCCTCAGGGAAATTTGACTATAAAGTGGTCTATTCCAAACCGCCCTCTGCAGATATCCCAGTTGAATCAATTGTGCCCTTAAGATGGGGTAATGAGTTTAATGACAAGAAAGAATCCAAAGCCCTAAAACAGCTAGAAGTTGAGGATTTATTAGGGTAGCCCTTAAGGAAATTCAATTATAGGGTGTTCTATTCAAAGCCTGCTTCCAGTGATATACCTCTTGAGGGGATTGTGCCCTCAAGATGGGGTAATGAATTTGGTGATGAGCCAGTGAAAGAAAAGAAGGAGCCTTTAACTCCCGAATAGGGATTGAGGAATTACTAAGAGCACATCTAGGAAAGCTTAGTATGAAGGGAAAGGAAGCGTGCACAATAGAAGTATGGAAGGATGGAAAGACGGACATAATCATTAGAGTTATAGACATTTGGTATGACTCTAATGAAGAGGGTCTTGCTGGTTTGAATGTATGGAGCGATGGCCCCAAAGTGAATCATGTCACTAGAAGTGCTAGGAATTATAAGGCAGCAGAGAAGAAGATTGAGAGAGTTACAGAAAGAGAAGAGACATATATTGTAGAAATAGAAGAAAGGGAAAAGGAAGATATGATTATGGAATAACTAAAGAATGCTAAGGAAAATGTCAATATCTGGGAACTATTGATGCACTCAGGTAACCACAGAAGAGCTCTAGTGAAAACTTTGTCAAACATGAACATTGAAACAATAGCCACACCCTAGGCTATAGTAGTAAAGATTATAGAAAAGAAATACGAGCTAATAACCTTCTCAAATGATGACCTGCCTTTGTAAGGAAGAAATTATAATAAGGCATTATTTATCCCAGCTAAAGTAAAAGGGAAAAGAACCAACTTTGTAATGGTTGATGATGGTTCTGCCATTAATGTATGCCCATTGAAGATCTTGCCTAACTTAGGTTTGAAAGCTAAAGACTTGATAGATTCAAACCTCATAATCAGAGCTTATGATGATAGCACTAGGAATGTGGAGGGGACATTCCAAGCTCTAGTTAAAATAGGACCAGTGGAATCAACCATTGAGTTCACTGTGCTGGATATACTAGTTACTTATGCTTTATTGTTGGGAAGGCCATAGTTCCATGCTCTGGGAGGGGTACCCTCAACTGTGCACCAGAAGATAAAATTCCCTCATGAAGGAGATGTAGTGACAATCGAAGCAAGAACCAATGCAGCTGTGGCTACCATACTAGAAAAATAGAAACAAGTGTGTGTTCCTCCCAATTTTCAAATTACTGGGATATTTAACGAGACTGAGATGGACCTAAGGATTGCAAAAATGATGGAGAGCATGAATTACCAACCTCGATGAGGGCTATGCAAGAATGAGCAAGGAAGTCCTAAACTACCAGAATTCAAGAGTCAAAGCAACACTAAAGGATTAAGGTGTGCCGAGACAAGATCCATTAGCAGAAGAGCAAGAAAGAATGAGAAGGCTAAGAAAAATAAGCCCCTGGGGAGAGTTGAGTCGTTAAGTGATAATTTCATCAAGCCAGGAGAGGGTAAGTACTATCTAGGTGCTAAGGAGTTCGTCAATGTTGCTAGAAAATATGTTCCTGGGTTCGAGATTTTCAAGGACCAGATTGTGGAAAACTTAGCTGAGAATAACAAAGAAGAAGTGATGAAGCAAGTAGCTAGAAGAATGGGGGATACTATTGTTAAGGAGCTACTATGTCTGCCACCTGAAGAGGAGCCACCCCAAGATTTAGCTACTCTTATTAGTGATAGCTTTACTAATGTTTTTTATGAAGAAACTGTTGTAATAATGTCTGGTCTCTATGAGGATGAAAACTTTATTTTTCCTTTAGTCAATGATATGAATGATGGTTTTGCTTACTTGTGTAATGTGCATCCTGATAGTTCTGTGCATTATAAATTTGATCATTCATGTATGTTTGATATTAATTCAATTCAATTTGATTCATTTAACATGGGCATGAATGATAATCCAAAAGACATTTCTATATCACATGATGTAACTCCTAAAGAGAGGGAAAATTTTAAGAGAATATTAATAAAGAAAAAGATAGTATTTGCTTAGACTTATAAAAACATGCTAGGTTTAGACAGGGACATTGTAGAGCATCACATTCCAACTCATCCAGGAATAAAACTAATTAAAAAAAATTGCGAGGGCTGAGACCAAAATGGACTAAAAAGATAAGAGAAGAAATTGCTAAACAAATTTAGGCCAACTTTTTAGAGGTAGTAGATTATCCCTAATGGCTAGCAAATATAGTCCCGGTACCCAAAAAAGACGGTAAAGTGCGAATGCGCATTGATTTTAAGGATTTGAATAAAGCATGTCCAAAGGATGACTTCCATTTACCTCACATCAATGTGATAGTGGATAGTGCAACATCAAGTGCGATGTACTCCTTCATGGATGGGTTCTCTGGGTAAAATCAGATAATGATGGTAGTTATGGATAAGATCAAGATAGCTTTCATCATAGAATGGGGAACGTATTGCTACAAGGTTATGCCTTTCAGGTTGAAGAATGTAGGTGCAACATATCAAAGGGCAGTGACCACTCTTTTCCACGACATGATGCATAAGGAAGTGGAAGTATATGTATATGATATGATGGTCAAGTCAAAAATAAAAGAGGGGCATTTTGAAGCACTAGACAAATTCTTGGCACACATTGAGAAATATAATTTAAGACTCAACCCGAAGAAATTGTAATATCCCGTGTTTTTAAAAATATTTTTACACTGTACCGGGATATGCAGTGTTAATAATTTCTGTACATTATATGATATTTTTACGAGTTAATATGTATTTAAAATCTATTTTAATTACGGTATATTATTTACAGTGTTTTACGTAAAATTTTCCCGGGACTTGCATTTTCGGGGAAATTTTCACGTAAACAATTTATTATTAATTATTTTAGATGTATTTATAGACTTGCATGAACTCATACATATTTTTAAATTATTAAATAAAGCCTGTGTGTGTATATGTATTTAATTAGGGTTTATTATACCCTAATATTTTATTAAGTATTTAATTGTTTTAATTGTTATTTAATTAATTTTATTTGGTATAAATTATTAAAATATTAATATTTTTATGTGTGTGGTGTATATTTGATGTGTTTAATTTAATATTATTTTAATATAAAGTATAAAGTATATATATATACATATATACATCAAAAATCAAAGAATTGCCAAATTACACTTTTGCCCCTCCCTTCTCTTCTTCTTCTCCGGACGCGACTCCCACCTCCACCGTCTGTAACTTCCGTTCGCCACCGTTCAGAGTGCCTCTCGGTGATCCACCTCCGTCCCCAGCCGTTCCCCCGCCTCCAGCAGCCCCTTTCCCGACGAGTTTGGCCGGAATTAGCTTTAGAGGCCGAAAGTCGAGCTACCGCCGTTTCTCCCTCCTCCGGCCACCGTTTTTGACACCGCCAGTCTCTTTCTTCTCTTTGAGCTCCGGTGAGTGTGATTCTAGCTTTGTTTTGAGCTAAAATGGTCTAGAATTGCTTAGTTTTCGATTTGTAAATTTCGGTCTATTAGGGTTTTCGATTTTTTTGAGCTTCGAATTGGATGATTCATGGAAACTTCCTTCACAAATGTTGTTCCTAGTAGCTTAATCTACATGTATGAATTTTTGTAGAATTTTTGGAGATTGTTTGGATTTTTGGGTATTTTTGAATATTTTAATATTATTTTCTAATTTTCGGAAATTAATTATTTAAATTATGAAATTGGAGTTTATGGTTAAATTGGGTGTTGAAATGAATTATGGGAATTTATTTGGAATTTTTATGAATTTCTAAGTATTTATTTTTAATTATTGAAGTTTAGGTGATTTTGGAAAATTAGGTTAATTGTGTTTTAAATTGAATTTAATTGGTTAATTGAGTTTAAATATTGATATTATTGATAAATATGTTGAGAAAATTAATTTTGGATAATTGTATGATTTTTGGTGAATTTTTGAAGTAATTTAAGTATATTTATATATATAGGGGTATTTTGGTAATTTTACCCTAAATTGTCTAAAAATGTAATTTAATTGGTTTTAATATTTATTTAAGGTATAAAAATGATTTCTACAAAATATTTGGTATTTTTAACTAATTAAAACTATTTTTCGGGAATTATTTTCAATTATATATATAATATACGGTTTTTCTAATAAAATGAGTTTTAATCGGTTTTTATAGTGTTTCAAGGTTAATTATGTAATTTCTACGTATGAAATGTATTTTTGTGATTTAAGGATATTTTTGTTGTATCTGGAATATTGTTCTGTGTTTGTGGACCCCGGTCGGTGGACTGTAGTTTGGAGTCCGACCGTGGGATTTTGATTGTGTTGAGCTCATTTTTCGAAGTGTATTTTCTTTGCAGGGTCGGCTCTACTCTTTTGAGTAGAGAGATGTCCGTTTTACAGGGGAGGTTCTGCCGGATTTTTGGTAGAATTCTCGTAAAACGTGATATCCAGTCGAACCCTAATTTTCGATTCTGTGTTAAATACTCTAGATTGAATTCTAGGATTTCTGTTAGGTTTATTCTAATGTCGGTTATTTATTGCTTGATTAGTTGCGCCGAGACCGAGGGCTAGTGGACCAGGCCCGTCGGACCTGTCTCGTGGAGCGCATTAGGTGAGTTACTATATTATATATATGTGCTTAGGATGCATGATTTAGAAAATGCATGTTTTATTTTGACTGAATATGCATAAATAATGTGATTTATATTCAAGTATATTTTTGGTATATTTTTGGTATATAATAAATTATATACATGTTTTGTTAATAAAATATATTTCAAATGTTTTTAAATATATTTTTAGTTTAATTCATGATTTGATTGGATTTATTTGACATATATATACTCAAAATATACCTGGTTTATGTTTGGTATATTTTCGGTATATATATGGTTTATATTGTTGTTTCATTTACATTCATGCATCATTTATTGTGAATGAATGATTTATAATATTAATGAAGGATATCAATAGAACGTGCTACCTAGTGGGCAGCACTAGGACCGAGTACGTACCGGTACGCCTATAGCTTTAGGCTATATTACTAACTATTTGTGGATATTGATTTGATTATGATTATTTGATATGTGAGATGTGGTTTGGGTGTGATTGCTGGAGCTCGGTTGACCAAGTGTCTCGGGCCCAATCACACTAGCAGTCAAACTGCTGGAGCTCAGTTGACTTAGTGTCTCGGGGCCAGTCTACTGTCCAAATGGATTAAGTGGATATATTGGAATAAGTGAGCCTGTATGGCCAGAGTGTTGTTTAACACTATTTTCTGAGGTTGCGATATTCTAGGGTTCTATGTGATCCTTCATAAACTGGGATTTTTCAGTAAAATATATAAAAATGATTTTTCTGCATCTGTATGAATTGCCTGTATATATATACATATTAGACATGTATTATTGACTGTATGCATAGTCATTTAGAGTGTATGTATATATATTATAGTAATTCACTCAGTGAGGTCTGACTCCCCTCCGTTGACTATTTTTCAGGAGAGTCAACTTCCTCAGACCTCAGTAGCAGGTCGATACGCCGGATTTCTTCCGCCCCGACTTCTTTATGTAAATTGTCTACTTGAGTCTTATTTATTTTATCTAGACACTGCAGTAGTTGTGAATTAAAGTATGGGATTTTATGTACTTTATTTTAAAGAGATGTATTATATTGAAACTGGATTTGTATTAAAGATTATATACATCTATGTGATGAGATGAGATTTAGTTTAAATCCAATTGATATGGAAAAATGATATTATGATTTTTATTTCCGCTGCATATTATATTTTTATTGTTATTATGGCATGCTTTATTTTATTTTTAGGCTTGCTACGGGTTCCGGATTCGAAAGAATTCTCGTTCCCTAGCGCCGGTCATGGCCCCTGTTTTGGGTCGTGACAGAAATGCATTTTCAGAGTTACTTCAGGGAAGTTGCTAGGGCATATAGTCAATAGTAGAGGAATCGAAGTGGATCCAGATAAAGTGAAAGCTATTCAGGAAATGCTAGCACTAAGGATAGAGAAAGATGTGAGAGGGTTCATAGGCAGGTTATAGTATATTAGTAGGTTTATTGCAAGGCTTACTAATATTTGTGACCCAACCTTCAAGCTTCTGAGAAAAGATCAACCTATAGAGTGGAATAATAACTGTCAAAGGGCCTTTGATAAGATAAAAGAGTATCTCACTAATCCACCTATACTTAAACCACCAAGGCTAGGTAAACCCTTGATCCTATATCTTGCTCTAAAAGAAAAGGCAATGGGGGCAATGTTAGCACAAGAAGTACTGGATGGGATAGAGCATGCAGTGTATTACCTTAGTAAGAAGTTCCTGCCATATGAAGAAAAGTATAATTTGGTGGAGAAGACATATTTGATAATGATCTGAGCAATAAGGAAATTGAGGCATTACTTTTAGTCTTATAAGGTTTAGGCCCCTAAGATACTTACTGCAAGCACCTGTTTCAACCAAAAGGATGTCTCAATGGCTCATTCTCATAACTGAATTTGATATAAAGTACATTGCCATAAAGGTTATTAAAGGAAGGGCAGTAGTGGAATTCCTAGCTTAAAATGCAGTAGATGGTGATGAACAGTGGAGCCTAGAATTCCCAGATGAGAATCTAACAGTTGTAGAGCATTGGGAATGGAAGCTTTATTTTGATGGTACAGTAAACAACAAAGGATATGGGTTAGGAGTGATCCTCGTCATGTCAGAGGGAGAAACCATACCAATGGCCAAAAAGCTCGATTTCAAAGTAACTAATAATATGGCTGAGTATGAAGCATGCATTCATGGAGTAGAAGTAGCGATGGAAGCTAGAGTAAAAGTGTTGTTAGTGTATGGGGATTCTATATTGGTTATCAACCAGGCTAATGAGGAATAGGAAGATAAAAGCTGGGGATATGGTACTAAAATAATCCAGAGCAGTGGAGTTCGATCCAAAAGGAAAGTTCAGACCAAACTGGGAATGACCATACTTAGTCAAGTCAGTTCTGTCAAAGGGAGCCGCCAAGATATTTGATCTTAAAGGGAATGAGTTCATGAAGCCTATTAACTTAGATCACCTTAAGAAATACTATTTATAAAAATAAATAAAAGTAGTATAAAGAAAAGAAAATAAAAGTCCAACGACTAGAAAACCTAAAAAGGTTAGTCAGGCAAAAATTAGGACATTTCCCACTGTTCAGAAAACCCGCAAAGGGTTGGTAAGCAAAAATTTAGGAATAAAATAAAAGAGGTCTTGCTGACTAGAAAACCGAAAGGACTAGCTAATAACATAAGTTATATTATGTGATGTAGCAAATGTACTCATTTTTTCCCTAATTAATGACATTGAAATTTTATTATGACATTGATGTTCGATCTTATTTATAATACATAAGCACTAGAAAGGAAAACATAACATAAAAGATTAAGACTAGCTCTATGAAACCATTTTGTTCTAGTGGTGCCTATGTTTCTTCTTCTAAGACTTATAATGTAAAGCTTGAATCCTCTTGTCTCTAGAAAGTCAGGGTGGCTCTATAGCCTATATCACAACCTAGATATGGAAAAGAAAAAAATAATAAGCCCACTAAGTTGAAAACCCGAAAGGGCAGCTTAGGTAAAAGTTAAGGCAAAAAATAAATAAATAAATAAATATATATATATATATATATATTATAATAATAATAATAATAAAAATAAAAATAAAAATAAAATTCACTTAGGATCATCTGTTCATCCGAGTCTAATTTCAAGAAAGGGAAGTTTGAAATAGAGCAGTCCTAACTACAAATCAGAGATGCAAATAGCCTAGAATCAATCATCCCTAGCTCCAAAGTTAGGCCATGGGCTCCATCCTCTACTAGGATCATCATAGTGATAGGTCTCTGGAGGTTTAGCAAATGAAGAACCAGCACTATAGGGGTTAAGGCCTGAGTCATCAAGCCACCGATGAAGCATCTCAATCTCTTGCTCTAGATCCTATGAATAACTCTACACATATAGGAAGCATTATATCATATGCATTCCATGCATAAGTGTATATACTTACCTGCCAATAATCTATGACCTGCATGGTAAATAACCTCTAAGATTAGGCGAGTCCGTGCAAATACTCTGTCTATGTCTAAGGGACCTATTTTGCAAAGTTATACTAACATCAATACCAAGTTTATAGGTAATACAAGAAATAAGTTAGACAAAGTCACATGAGAAGTATCTGTTAGAGAAAATATGGGGAGCTAAACATCACCAAAATGTATCTACTGCTTAACCAGAGCCTGAATAGTAGGAGCCCAATAGAGGATGGATCTGTCAAGAAGAGGAACATCGCCAAAAATAGCACCAGCAAAAGCTCCCTTATGGCTGGTCCTAACTTATTGAGTGCGTTGTGCATGACTAGGACTGGACCCAGGGACCTCAAGTGCAATCTTAGGCTCAGGAGCAACCTCACTCTCTTGTGTAGTCTCAAACCCCTTATCAGCTCTAATTGCCTCCTTCATTACTTCATTAGCAGCGGAGTGAACCTCCTCAATCTATAAAAAGCAAAATGTGAGAAAAGAACAAGTGATTGGACGATTCCAGGAAAGAAATGATTAGAAGTTACCTCAGCCAGATCAATAGGAACCTACTCCAAGAGGGTCTCATGGATGAACTGTCGATAATGGCAAGATCGCTCAAGAAAAATAGTGGCATCATATCCTTGTAACACCTCTCTCAACTCTGAGCCTATTAGATAAGAATTGTAAAGCATCGAGCATAGGACAATAATAGGAATATGACATCGGGAAGGTCCAGAGCGCCACCAGTATACCAGCTATCCTAAATACCACATCCGACAGCCATAACTAGATAGCAGAACCCTCACCTCCTCAAGTCGTACTGCGGTATCCATGAAATCATATTGCTGGACATCATCAACTCCCTTTAGCCAATCAGAATAGATCTACAAAATTAGGATTAATTAAGTTTAACTTGTATTAAATCATGAAGTACTAATGATTTTATTTTCTTACCAAGTCCTACTCGACGGTGTTCAGCTGATTGCAGTAGGTTTACAGAGTATTCCTAACACTCACTAGACGGGAGGAGCCCCATCTCTACATTAGGGGGAGACTTCTGTCAGAGCTGATAGCCTCAAATTCATGAATCAACCCAATCTCTATGCTCTAAATCTGAAAGAGAGAATAAGTCAACAAAAAGAAAAAAAAAGGAAAAGAGTGGAAGAGAAATGAAAAGGGGACAGACTCATATGCAGGGCATGCCAAAAGCCGCACATGGTGGCAGCGCCTCTATAGGCAGTGTCCAATCTGTAATTCAAATAAGTCAACATTACAAATCCCCAGCCGAGGGTGATAACTCGGTCTAAGTCTCGAAGAGGGCTGAGAAGGGCAATGTTGACCTCATGACCAGTCTCACAGAAGAGGGTTAGCCAAGCAAGATCAAGAGGAACCACCTCGCCTTATGAGCAATCTTACAAGGTGTGGTGGTGGGAAGACGTCTAAATCCCTCGACTAATGATGAAAGAGCAACGTTCTTCCAATTCTTCCATGCCCAGATAAATCCAATCAAATCTCACACATATTGACTCTATGCATGCTCAGGAAGACTATAATAACTAATATATAAAGAAATGGGAGTCCCTCCAAAGATAATCCTGGTGATGGTAGAAAAACTCATAGGCAAAATAGTCAACTCACCTACACGAGTATGAAACGTATGGGTGGTGTCGATCCACCGCTCAATTAGTGCAAATAAAGAATGGCGATCAAACCTCCCTCGAGAAGTTAGAAGCCTAGCGACAAATCGTTTGAACCCGAAGGCCTAGACCAGTTGTGAAATATCCCCCGATAGCTTATGGAATAATTCACGAGCTATGAAAAATAGCCCGTGAACTTCATCAACCACTGGGAGTATTTCAAGAACAAATGAGTATAATAATAAATAAATATATCCTTAAAAAAATGAAAAATGAACCGAACCGGCCGGTTCAATTTTGAACGAAACCGCCGGCTCAATTTAAACTAGACCGATCGACATTGTAGAATGCCGATAGACATTCCATAATGTCGATCGGCATTCTAGAATGCCGATCGACATTCCAACAATGCCATTCGACGGTTATTCAATGTAAATCAACATTTCTCAATCTAGTCAACAATCCGGACTCGTAACCTGACACCCAATCGACTATTCACCTAAAACTCAATACTTTCGGGTTTAATTTTAAAATTTTTATGCATTTTTGAGTGATTTTTAATCCAATTTCAACAATATATACACTAATTTACATTCTAAAATTATTTCTAATTACTAAATGTATGAATAAATTTTTATAGGAATAAACAGAAGTGGGAAATGTTACCTCATTGCCCACATCTGTGCACCTATAAAGGTGAAGGCAAGTCAAAGGAAGCACAATAAAACCTTCTCGAAGTCCAAGGTTGTTTTGAGAAAAATGGAGAGGCACAATGGCTGGATCAGCTAGAATCTCTACTCCTCTAAGTAGCCTATATTGTGGGTCAGCCATAGGATCCGACAGATCGTGAATCAGGCTTCGGATGAGCAAGAAATCAAAAGAAGAAAATCAAAGAAAAAAAGGAAAGAAATGGTGAGGGAAATGAAAGAATTGCATCAAAAATAAGGAGGGAAGCTTATAAATGGAATATATCCATTTTGGTCTATTAACTATGTATGCATTGAAAATCAAGTTTTTCTTTGCAATTTCAATTATAATTGCATTTTAGTTAGGATTTAATTCCTAAATAATTCATTCAACTCATGTCATCAATCAATTAATTGTGTCTGTATTTATTCTGAATTTTTTGTTAAGTACAGAATATAGAATATTACATAATTTAACTTTGCTTTTCTACATGCATCATTCCAATGTTAAAATTCATTTCATGTTACACAGTAGTTGAAATATAAATTTTTAAATTATCATGTTATATGTTGCACAATAGTCATAATATGAGTTTCAAATTCCACATGTTATATGCTTCAATAGCGGTTATAATATGACCTTTTTAGACTTTTTACCACCAGACACTACACAGTAGCCATGGTGATGTCGCTAGACATCCCACAGGGATTATAGCGGATTGAAAATTGCTAGACGTTCTATAGGAACTATAGCACCATTTTCAAAGCTCGTTAGACGTCCCACATGGAATATAGCAAGGGTCATTGCATTCATTTTGTTGAACGTCCCATAGGGAATACAATGAAACTCATTATCACTAGACATCCCAAAGGGAATATAGTACAATTTACTAGACACTACACAGTAGTTATAGTATCATTGTTAGATGTTCCATGGGAATTATAGCATATTTTTCAAATCATGAATTGTTAAACGTCCCATAAGGAATATAGCGAGAGTGATTTCCCTCATTTCATTAAAATGTCCTACAGGGAATATAACGAAATCTATTATCACTAGACATCCTAAACGGAATATAGTGCAGTCCACCGGATACTACATAATAGTTATGGTATTATTACTAGACGTTCCACAAGAATTATAGCATGTTTTCATATCACGAGTTGCTAAACGTCCCAAGGGGAATATAGCGAAATGTATAAGTTTCACTAGACGTTCCATAAGAAATATAGTGAAACATATTAAACATAGCATCTTACTTAAAATTGCTCAACAATTTAAGCATCAATAGGTTAATTAGGATACAATAAAGTACCCTAATTCCTTCTTTTAAAATTGTGTGCTACTATTGCTTTGCCACAATTTGTCAAGAAAACTATGATAAAAGGGGGCAATTGTAAGCACCCAATTTTGGGATGCAACTGTGCACATGTGCGACGAAAGCCCCTATGATAAAAATCTAATTGAGAATTGATCTATAGTGTCAAGATTCACGATTTAAATGACTAAATCGCAACATTTTATGGATTTAATTACAAAATTGATTTTTTTAAGGATTTGATTGCAAAAGTTAAAAAATTTCAAGGACCTTTTTTATAATTTTAAAAAATAAATAAATAAATAAATTTTTGGTCGACCGACATTACAGGTGAAAATCGGCATTCTGGAATGACGATTTTTGCTAAAAAGTGATTTTTATGCATTTTTTACACTGATTTTATCATTATCATTTTTCATTATTCCAGAGTTTTAATTTTTCAAAATCTTATCACTTATCATTTCGTTATCCTAGGTTTGAAAATTCAAAACTAAAATGCAAACTAGTCTCCTAATTGCTCCTAGCTATCATGCAACTTCCTGCATGATCACAGGAACTGAAGTGATTGGGTCTAGCTTTAAAAGGCAGAAGGGAAGGCTATAAGGGAGCTGGCGAGCGAGCGACAGAAAAAAGAAAAAAAAGAAAAAGGCGAAGAGAGTCTATGAAAAGAAAAGCTGCATGAAAACCCTAGAAAAAAGAGCTTTAAAAAATACTAAAGAAAAAAGAACCCTAATTAGCTACTGTAAAAGAAAACTGCAATCTTTGCTTTTGAAGTCTAGAGAATCAAGAAAAAAACAATAGAGTCAATATCAAAATAGTGACAATCTCAGTCTGAGAGGCATTCAAACAACATTTGCACAACATCTTCTACTCTTTTCTTTTCTTTTTTCTCTTTATTTTTTATTTGATTTCTTTATTTTATTTTTGATGGATTCATTACTGATTAATTTTTATATTTTTTTTGGTTGATGTTTTGTGGTACTCTAAAGATGAGGTTGAAATGAGATTTTAGCAGTCATTACATTGAAGAATCCATGGGATGCTATGGATTAAGATCTGTACAACTCCCATAGGATTTAGGATTTATGATTTTTGCATTCTTTTAATTTACTTTTGTTTTGGGTTGTAATTAAACTGATTTTAATTTTTGTACAATAGGTTATAATAGCCCCAATAGTGGGAAATAATGAATATTCTTTAATTTTATGCACTATTAAAATTAATTAGTAAATTAGATTAATTTGGTAAACACTAATTAAAATCAATGGAGGCAGTAGGTTAATTTAGGTTGCATGTTAATTACAATTAGGGTTTTTTTTAGAAGAAATAATTTAATTACTTGTTTGATATTTTTATTTGATTATTTTGATATTTTTTTATATTTTTGGACTTGTTTGTTTATTACTTTTATGATTTGGGCCCCAAGCCCACGTTAGGATCCAAACCCACTAAATAAAAATAGGCTTAAAAATGTTTTAGATTAATTAACTAAAATCAACTTAGGCCCATAAGGTTAATTTAGACTTAGGCCCATTTTTTAGGTTGACTAAAATTAATTTAGACATAGCTCAATCCATTAATTTTATTTCTTTTAAAATAAATATATTTAGGATCACATCATTTAATTAAAATCATGTTGGAATTAGGCCCACTAATTAATTCCTTTCTTTAAGAATTTGTAGACTATAGGCCCATTTTTAGTTAAAATTAAAATGAACAGATTTAACCTCACTTATTAACATGTAAACCCATCCCTAGTCCAATTCACTTGTACATAAAATATGTAGAATTAGCTAATTTTAATTAATAAAATTAACTTAGTTTAGACTTAGGGACGTTGCTGCCTTATGCATGCATTTTTTACATATAATTTTATGACCTGTCGTCTTTTTGGGTTAAATGGATGTTTAATTAAGGTTTAAATAAAATTGCATGTAATTAGAGAATAAAATAGTAATTCATAAAATAAATCTAAATGAACACAAGACTGAAAGAAGTTAGTATTCCGTTCCTAGAATTTCCTGATTGTGGTGCTAGCTTTCTTTTAGAGAATTGAGTACCACCTTTCAATTTGTCCTAGTTATTACCCTAGGTGGAAACTCCTCATCTCCATGCCATGTCTTTGTGATAATGGTCAGTGTGTTCTCTAGGGCCTTAAGCCCAAACAGTGTCGGGGTTGCTAAAATCTTGGATGCACGCTAAACCCCGTCCTTTACACATATACTTGAGCTTCAGATCCCTTATGAATTTTCCCACATGGAGTATCATAAAAATCATAGGCACAACCTCCTCCATTCTGCAATAATCATTCCCAAGCTATTAATTTCCATCATTAACACAAAATAAATGAAATGACAGTAAATGCATTTAAATGCTTACCTCTTTCACTCTTTTAATCTTCAAATTTTAAGAGTTGCACCAAATACCTTCAACTCATTACTCAACCCACTTAAACAAACTATATTCTCATTACTGATAATTAATTCCACTAATACCAATACCACAACTACCTCATAATAACTATAATTAATACCATTAGCTACAAATTTAGCACGTATAATGTATAATTAGCGCCATTAACACAATTACACAATACAGTAGTGCAGGAGTATTATTGTACATAAACATAACTAATAAAATAACATTTTCTAAATTAACTCACTCTCCTCCTCTAATGAGTGCACCATATAAGAGAATGGTTTGAGAAAATTGGGTTTAATAGGCTGGGAAATAGAAGTTATGGGCCCAATTGTTGAAAAAGTTCAAAATTGGCCTATTTGGACCTAAGAGTTAAGTTAAAGGGCCTATCTGACCATTTGCCCAATATTTTTTCCAGGGAACTTTTTAAATCAGTTTAATTTAATTACAAAAAAAATACCTCTACCAAGAAATCAGGAGTTATGATCACTGATTGAATTAACCTAGGAGTTACTATTGTAATTCCAATATGCGCACCGCATTCAACCCTCAATGTCTCATAAAAGCTTATCAAAGCTACCTTGCTTTCCTGCATATGAACTACTAATTAGTCAGTCTAGCTTATAATATAACAATAAAGATTAGCCAATGTACATTTGTCACGACCCAAAACTATGAGTCATGACCGGCGCTAAGGAACGGGAATTCTTTCAAATCTGAAACCCGTAGCAAGCCTTAGAAAATAAAATCATGCAAAGAAATAAATAGAAAGTACAACAGAATTAAAATTTTTTGAATCAATATATAAAAATGGATACTCAATATCTTTTTATAAATAAATATATATTCATACAGTGCTAAAATACAATTCTCAGAGTATAAAGTATCAAACAAAACAATACTCTTCTGATACAATAACACTACTACTTTAGTTTCTAGAATACAAATCAGAGTTCAAAATATACATTTACATAAAATAGCCAGGACAGAAGAACACCGGCGAAGAATTCTACTACTAAGGTCTGACGATATAGGATCTCCTGAAAAAAAAATTGAGGGGGGTCAGACCTCACTGAGTGAATTATTATACTATATATACATACAATCTAAACCATATCTAGTCAGGCATTCTTATATATATATATATGTATAATCAGGCATTTCACATCAATGTCAAACTCTGCTTTTATAAATATAATAAATGTAGAAAACATTTATTTTAATACATGAAGGATCAAATAGAACCCTATTAATCGCAACCTCAATCAAGCATATCATCACTCTAGCCATATAGACTCAATTAATTCCAAATAAATTCACTTAATCCATATGGACAGTAGACTGGCCCCGAGACACTAAGTCGACCAAGCTCCAGTAGTCTGACTGTCAGTGTGATTAGCCCCAAGACACTTAGTCAACCGAGCTCCCGCAATCACACTATCAATCATAGCACATCTCAAATCATAAATCAATCATATTATAATTACCATAAGTAATTCCTCACTCAAACCTAAATCTATTGCATCGATACGTACACGGACCTAATGCTGCCCACTAGATAGCACGCTCTATTGATATCCTTCGTTTAAAATAAATCATCCATTCGAAAAGTAAATAGTGTAGAATGACATTCATAATAGTAAATAAACCATATATATACAAGAAATATACCTAAAATAAACCATGTATATTTTGGGTATATATATGTCAAATGAAACATGAAATATACCAAAATAATCCATGAATATACTTAAAAACAATTTAAGTATAAATTAATAATATAACATGCATTTACTTAGGAATATACCTAAAATATATTAAAAATATATTTAAAGTATATTAATCGTTTAATAAAACAATTATGAACAAATATACATTTAAAACATGTATTTAATTTGACATATACCCAAAAATATACTAAAAATAAACCTAATTATCTAACATGGATATATCAAAAATAAACCCTAATATACCTATGATATAGTAAATGTATATAGAAAATATGCAGACATATACATCAAGATATACTAAAAATAGACTGAAAATATACTAAATCATATTATAAATTAGATTACTGTTTAAAACATATAATAAAAATGAAAAATCCTAAGTCATGCATCCTAAATGCAATACATATATATATAGCATAATAACTCACTGATTAGCGCTCCACGAGACAAACTCAGCGAGTCTGCTCCATTAGGCCTCGGTTTCGGCACAACTAGAAAAATAAAATAATTACAACCATTAGAATAAACTTCTAATTCTACACTTCTAGGATTACTATAAAAAGACTCAATAAAAAAATTTAAAATTAAACTCGGACCGATTGTCACATTTTACGAGAAATCTACCGAAATTTCGATAGAATTTCCTTTATAAAATGGACTCTCCCTACAAAAGTAGGGTTGATCCTGCACAGAAGACACACTTCTAAAATCGCAAAGCACAACACCTCAGGTTGAGATCCCAAACTCCACAAATCTCCAATCGAGATTCACAATTCACAACCCAACAATATTAAATAGTAAAATAATAAAAATCATTAAAAACCCGTAAAAATATTTAAAAACCTTTATTTTCAAACTAAAACATAAAAGTCTAATTTAAATAATATTTGATAATAAAATTTATAAATGGAATAAAATCCCCATTTTACAATTGAATTAACATAAATTGCAAATAATATTTAAAATCACAATTTAACATCACAAAAATAATAAAATACACAATTAGCCTCAAAATAATAAATACACTTATTATTTACATAATATTCTAAAATTATCACAATTAACTAATAAAACCTCAAATATTATATAATATTAATAAAAATTCAATTTTTACAATTATTCAACATAACATAATAAAATTCACATTTAATTGCTTAAATAGTTTAATTATATAATAAAATTAGTTTATAACCCATTTTTTATCACTCAAATAATAAATAATATATATTTGAAAATAATTTTTAAAATTTAGTATTCATTAGTTAAAAATAGTAAATAATTTGTAAAAATCATTTTAATACTTTAAATAATTATAAAACTAACTAAAACATAATGTTTAACTATAATCTTAACAAAATTACATATTTAACCCTATAATACAAAATATCCAATATACTAAATAATTTTCTCAAAAATTATATAAAATCATTAAAATTATTTAATCAACATATAATATATTAATATCAACTAAAACACATATTTAACCAATAATTTCAACAAAAATACTTATTTAACCTAATAATTCAAAATACACATAAATTATATAAAATTTCATAAAAATTCTATAAATTCATAAAAATTATTTTATCATCAAATAATATTCTAATATCAACTAAAACATACAATTAAACTCTAATTTCAACCAAAATACACATTTAACTCAATTATCCAATATTTACATAACTAAAAATATTCATAAAAATTATATAAAATTCCCAAACATTAATTTCTCAACACTAAAATTAATAATAACCCATAAAAACACTAAATCAACAAATTTTATAATTAAATAAATTAATTTACAAAAATTAATTAAATAATACTAAAATATTCAAAAATTCACAAAAGAAAAATTCAAACAAAAATATGTAGAGGTAGATTAAGCTTCTAGGAATCACTTTTGTGAAGGAAGATTGTCTAAATCATCAAGATCAAGGTTAAAAAAAATAAAAACGAAAATGGACATAAACTAAAATCTAAACAAAACTTACAAATGGACGAATTTGAGCTTGAACCAAGCTTGGAAATGGCTTCTACACAGCTCAAGGATTCTAGCAAACTCAAGAGTGTGAGCTATGGTGACTGAAAATGGTACTGGCGTTCATGGAGCTTGTCGGTGTAGTTTCTGTCTCCAGTGGTTTCCAACGGCTTCCGATGCTCAGATAGGTGACATAGAGGAAGGAGAAGAAGAGGGGAGGTTGATGATGACAAGTGGTGGTGGTTGGTGGTGCTCCGGTGAGATGAATGGTGATGCACGGTGAAGGTGAAAAAGTGCAGTAAAGAGAAGAAAAGAAAAAAAAATTGTTTCGTGAATGTATGCACATGTTTATGTTTCTCTGTAAGTTGTTTATATATATATGTGTTTGTTTGTTTTAATATATGGGTATGTATGTATGTGTATGCATGTATATATATATATATATATATATATATATATATATATATATATATATATATATATATATATATATATATATATATATTCACACATATAATAATAATAAACACACGCACATGTAAATTACACACATGTATAAATATAAAAATCCAAGTTAATATATATATAATACATAAAATAACAATCTAATTAATAAAATAATTTATTAACAAAATAAATAGTGAAATTTAATAAAACAATAATAGAAATAATAATGTTAAAATAACCATGTAAATTAAATAATCAAAAATAATATTTTTACATGGTGAATTTAATTAAATATAAAATAATAGTAATTAATCATAAATAATAAAAATAAATTAATAAAATTTTAAAATTTTTATTAACACTACATATCTTATTTTAAAATAAAATAATTTAAAAATATGTTTCATAACAACATTACAAGCCATGATTCAAGGACATTTGTTTATACATTGCAAGCGCTCGTTGTTGGTGGTGGCCAACATTAAAATAGCCATTGATTAAATGCCCACTATTTTCCCTTTGCTTTTCTTTAGATGTGGATATGTGAAGTGGCTGCAATGCATTGAACCCCAGAAATTTACAACCTACAAAAATAAAATTATGCATGAGACACAATATCATTAACAATGTATATGTTATCAAGTCCTGATGTCAAATTTTTATAATATTAGCTTGCATCGAGTCATATATATATATATTCATAGGTTACCATAGTGAAAGTAGAATTAGCGATGTAGTCATTGTCTCTAAGCATGGACGCTCTCACAATCCCAGCGTTATTCATCAAATGATCCACTGTTGCATAAAACTCAGAAAATTCAGGATACCGCTTAAAATTATTTCTGAAAAAGAAAAATGCAACAGAAGATTACTTATAAAATAGTCTCTGTTGAGCTGAGCTTACATTGGCCAAAATGATTCATGGCCTCATCAATAAATCTTTTACAGTCTTCCATCTGCGTGAACTCTAGTACATCAGGACACCCCAGCTTCCGACCTTTCTCCCCAACTGCTCGAAGACGGTCCTCTTTTCTTGTAGAAAGGGCCAATCAAGCCCCTCTCTTGGCATATTCATAAGCCAGATACTTTATGGCGAGAAAACAATAGTATTAGTATTTAATTAAACTGATTTCCAACATGGTTCATTAAAAAAAAAAAAAAGAAAAAAGATAAAAGCTTGTAAATTGTGAAAAAAAGTGATAGAAGACCTCACCAATTCCTAAGGATGCTCCAGCTATATTTTCGCTAAATATACTTTCTTTAGTATGCCTCATTAGCTTAAAAGAAGATACAGAGGTAAGTATAAAGGCATTACGATTAGTGCTATTAGAGGTGATACCCCATACATATATTCCTATTTAACTAAGGTTTTTATTTTCCTATGTAGGGATTGCTTGTAGATGAAGGACGTTCAAACCAAATAGGAAAAAGATTTCTAATTCAGGAGACTCCCGAAGAGGAATAAACACTCTCCAAATAGGAATCCTATTCATTAAAGAGAAATCCTATTCCTCTTAGGATTTAACATTACTATCCCTATAAACAGGACCCTATATCCCTCATTCTCATTCATTCTATTATCTCATACTATGTACTCTCTTTATCTCTCTAAAATCTCCCTCTCTATAATCTCTAACTTAGATATCAAAGGGTTTATGGGGATCCTCTCAATCTCTCACCTTACTCTTCTTTAATCCCTTGCAAGGCTATAGCTCAGAAGTTCCAGAAATTAGTTATTAAGTGGCGCCGTCTGTGGGAATCTCTTGAGTTAAAAGCCATTAAGCATCTACCGAACAAGATCATGACTGCTAGTCCACTACCAATCTCGACTCCAGATACACACATCAACCCATCAGCTCCTATTCCTCCTATCAACCTGTCAGCTCCCATTCCTCCAATTAACCCGTCAGCTCCCATTCCTCCAATCAACCCATCAGCACCCATTTAAATAATAATTCCGCCAACCCCCTTTCAGCATATCGGACCCTCATCTCAAACCCTACCTAGAACATACACTCCACCTAGTAATACTCAAAGGTAGCCAACTCTGGGCACCAACTTCCCTTATTATGCTCCTCTACAACACAACAATAGAATTATACCTTCTATACCTTTTTCGGGCTTTCCATAAACACACCAAACCTGAACACAGTAACCCAAACACTTAACTTACCTTCGATGAGCAAAGAAGCAATGATTTAAAATATTCAAGCCTATATGATCTTAATGTAATAATAGTTGAATACCTTGATTCAAAGTGGTAATCCCAGAGTAATTCACCCAAAAAATACCAGCAGCAGTAGCTCCACATGTATCAAGTGGAAATAGAGAAAGTCATCAATCTCTGGAAGGAGAATCTAACTCGACCATCCCAATCATAGATGACTCAAAGATAGCACAAAAAGTTGAAGAAGTCATGCATAAAGCTTTTACTGGACCAAGGAAAGAAGATGAATGCATTCTAGAAGGAAAGACACCCTTCATAAGCAGAATAATTCAGATGGAGATCCCAACTAAGTTCAAAATACCTCAGTTATATAAGTTCAATGTAACTGAGGATCTAATCAACCATATATCCTTGTTTAGGACCAGGATGTTACTTTACAATGTAAATGATGGAATCATGTGTAGGGTCTTTCCTAGTACGCTCACCAAGAATGCTCATAAATGATTCCACCGACTTTCAAAGAATTATATCTTGTCCTTTGAAGACTTAGTCAAGAAATTTCACACTCAATTCATCACTAATGTCCCTCATGCCAAAAACATCAATGATCTTTGGATGTGTAAACAGGACCACAGAATCATTGAGGAGTTATATGGATCGATTCAACAAAGTAGCTATACATATCAAAAATTTGATTGATGAGATAGCCACAAAGGCTTTGAAGAATGGGACCCGATAAGGGAAGCTCAAATACAAGATAATGACAAAAGAACCTGGCACCTTCGTTAAGGTAATGGGTATGGTAATAAAAATGATAAAGATGCATGGAGATAGGAGGATGCACTGAGACGTCAAAAAGGCACCTACCAAAAAAGATGAAAGGTCAGGACTAAGAAGGCCCAATTTTCAATGAACAAACTTTAGAAATCCGATGGAAGGGTTTGAAAAGGAGGTAGAGAAGTATACACACTAAACACTTCTAGGTCCAAAATCCTAATGTGGATCAGAAAAAATGGTTTAGGCATAACCCTAGCTGAAAGGCAGAGTCCAACCATAAGAGCCATACAAGATAGAAGGTACTACTATCAGTATCACCGAGATTATGAGCATAAAACTGAGGCATGCTGAGAATTGAAGAATGCCATAGAAAGATTAATACAGAATGGGAAACTCAATAACTTTATAGACGTAATTAGAAGGAGCAGAGATCTAGATTACCAAGACAGGGATAATCCAGAGCCAAAGAAAGCTCGGAGTGAAGTGGCCGAAGTTATCAACATGATTGTCAGTGGAAAGGCAACTGAGAAAAGGCCTAAAAGACCTCGGAGGCAAGAAGGGTCCATCTTTGAGAAAAAGCAGTCTATCACATTTGGTCCAGAGGATGGGAAACATATTGAGCATCCTCACAACGATGCCTTGGTGGTGAGTGCCTTCATCAATAATTACCTAGAAAAAAGATTACTGATTGATGGTGGAAGTGTTGTCAACGCACTCTCTTGGCATGCTTATAAAGCAATAGGAGGATCTATCACTGATTTGAAAGCTATTCAGAATCCCATTACAAGCTTTTATGGAGAAACCACCCAACTAATAGGATTGGTGGAACTGAGTTTATAATTTGGTGACCGAGATATTGAAGATATAAAAGAAGTCAAAGCCTAATTCAACATGGTAGATCTTCCAATCACATACAATGGCATCATAGGCCAACCAATACTCTATGAGATTAATGCAGTCACCAGTATCCGGTGTCTAACCATGAAAATTCCTCTTGAAGGTTAGGTCCTAACAATTCATGGGGATCAGCACATGGCCAGGCAATGCTACCAGATGGTAGTCAAGCCCAAGATGTAAGCATTCCTTCTAGAATCAGTGGAGGCAAAGAAATAAAGAGCCAATCCTAAACTATTTGACCAAGTCCAAACCTTGTAGATTACCAAGGGAAAGATAGTCAAAATCGGTAATGAGCTTGATGATGAAGTTAAAAATGGAATAAGCAAGGTCCTCATCAAACATTTAGGTAGCTTTACCTCTAAAGCATCTAAAATCATTGGAGTAGATCCTCAAATTGCCTCATATAGTCTGAACATCAAGTCAGGGGTTAAGCCAGTCATTAAAAAAAAAAGGAACTTTGCATAGGAGAGACAAAAGGTGATCGTTAGGGAAATAAAGAAATTGTTAGAAGCCAGATCCATTAGAGAAGTAACACACCCAGAATGGGTAGCCAACATGGTGCTGGTAAAAAAGTTCAATGGAAAGTATAGAATGTGTGTGAATTATACTGATATCAATAAAGCATGCCCTAAGGACAGTTATTTATTGCCAATAATAGATTAACTAGTATACTCAACTGCCTATAACAGCTTGTATAGCTTTTTAGATGTTGCTCTAGGATACCATTAGATACCAATAAAGAAAGAAGATAAGGAAAAGATGACGTTCATTACTCACGAAGGTCTTTATTGCTACAAGGTTATGCCTTTTGGACTGAAGAATGTTGGAGCAATATACTAAGGCTGATGAATCATGTCTTTCAAGATCAAATTAGGAAAAATGTAGAGGTATATGTGGATGACATCATTGTCAAAAGTCAACATGAAAAATAACACTTTGATGACCTTGATTAAATCCTTCGAATACTGGACCAATACTAGATCAGGCTTAATTTAGAGAAGTGTGTTTTTTGAGTGAAGGCCGGCAAATTCCTTTGGTTCATGACATCCCACAAAGGAATTGAAGCTAATCTGGAAAAGATGGAGGCCATACTTAAGATAAAGCCCCGACATTAATAAACGAGCTCTAGAAACTAAATGGCAAGATAATAGCCTTAGGGCGTTTCATTTCTTGTTTAGCCAAATGATGTCTACCACTATTTTGAGCCCTAAAAAAACTACAAGAATTCTATATGGAATGAAGAATTTCAAACAATCTTTGAAGACATCAAAAAATTTCTATCCTCGCCGCCTCTACTCAGCAGGCCAATCCTTAGAGAAATACTATACTTATATCTCTCTATTAGTCATGAGTCAATTACATTAATAATGGTTAAGGATGAAGGAAGTGAGCAAAATCGAGTATACTACATCAACAAAATACTCAGAGGGTTAAAAGTCTGGTATCCCAAACTGGATAAGTTAGCTACGGTCATTATAAAAACATCCCAGAAACTCCAGCATTATTTTCAAGCCCGCTCAATTATTATAAGATCCAGCTTCCCACTAAGGAAAATCTTATAAAGACTTGAGACATTTGGCAGACTGGTTCAATAGTCGATTTGCTTAGAGAATTCTGTAATATCCCGAGTTTTTAAATAATTTTAAACTGCATCGGGGTATGCAGTGTTAATAATTTATATATATTTGATTATTTAATTAGTTTATTATTTATTAAAGTTATTTTTAAATATTTTAAGTTTCTTATGTAAAATTTTTTTGAGAATTTTATTTTCAGGGAAATTAAAACTTAAATAAATAATTGTTAATTATATTGGTCGATTTTGTGAATTTGCATGAGTCCATGCATGATTTTAATTTTCGTATTAAAATATATACATATACATGCATATATACATACATATTTAATAATTTAGGGTTTATTTTTAATTAAACCTATATTATATAGTTTTATTAAGTTAATGTGTGTTATATATATATATGTATATGTATATAATATTTAGTTGATTTTTATACATGTGGTGTATATTATTTTGAATATAATATTCATATATGATAACAATATAAGTTATATATATATATATATATATATATATATATATATATAGATAAACAAACAAATAGAAAGTTTGTTAAATTTACTATTAATGTTATTGCCTCCCTCTCTTCAACGCCCGACGCCATCCCACCATTTATGGCCGCTATCAAGCCTTCCCCTTATCGTCGGTGTGCCTCCTAGCCAACCACCACCTTCCTAAGCTTCCTCCGTCACCCTCTCTTCCCTTTTCCGGTGAGTTTTGGTCGTGAAAAGCCAAAGAACCCGAAACTTGAAGCTAGCTCCGATCACCGTGATTCCGACCACCATTTTGAGTGCCATCAGTCTCTATCTTCTCCTTGACCTCCAGTGACTTCATTTCCAAGCTTGGTTTCACTTGATTTGGTCTAGATTTTCCTAGGTTTCCAATTTTTAATTTCAGCCTATATGAGTTCTTGATTTTTTTGAGCTTTGATTCTTATGATTCAAGCTAAATTCCTTCACAAATATTGATCCTAGTAGCTCAATCTACATCCTATAATTTTTGGAAATTATTTTGATTTTTGTGAATTTTTTATTATTTTATTAATATTTTCTAATTTTCGTAAATTAATTAAAAATTATGAAATTGTGATTTATGGAGTTTATAGGTTTTAAAATGAATTTTAGAAATTTATTTGTAATTTTTGTGATTTTTGTATAATTATTATGAATTTATTTATTTTAGGTGATTTTTGGAAAATTAGGTTAATTAGGTATTTTGTTAAAATTAATTGGTTAATTGAGTATAATTATTGATTTTATTGAATTATATGTTGAGAAATTAATTTTTGAGTAATTATATTATTTTTAGTGAATTTTTGTATAATTATAGTGAATTATGTGAAATTATATATAATTAGGGGTATTTTGGTAATTTGATGATAAATTGGTTAAAAATTTAGTTAAATTATTTTTAATAGTTATTTGAGGTATAAAAATGATTTTTAAAAATTATTTAGCATTTTTAACTAACTAAAACTATTTTTCAAAAATTATTTTCAAATTATATATAATATACTATTTTCGTAAATAAATGAGTTTTTATTGATTTTTAATATGTTTCAAGGTTAATTGTGTAATTTGGAGTTATAAAATGTATTTTGGTCAATATTTATGAATTTATCGAGAATTATCAATTTTTAATAATATTTTATTAAAATTAGGATTTTATTGTAATTATCGGTGAAATAATTATTTTCAGTGTTTTAAATACCTAAATCGCTATATGTTGATATATAAAGGGTATTTTTGGAATTTAAATGTGTTCTGTGTTTATCTCGTGAATTATGAACCTCGATCGGTAGAATTGTAGTTTGAGAGTCCGACCGAGGGTTTGTGTGGCTGTGTATTCTTAAAGTGTGTTTTTTGTGCAGGATCAGCCCTACTTTTGTAGGAAGATGTCTGTTTTACAGAGGAGACTCTGCAAAATTTTAATAGATTTCTCCTAAAACGTGACAACTTGTTCGAGTCTAGCTTTAAATTTTTAATTGAGTCTTTCTATAGTAACTTTAGAAGCGTAGAGTTAGAATTTATTATGATGATTGTTATTTTATTTTTCTAGCTACGCTGAGACCAAGGCCTAACAGACCAAGCTCGCTGAGTCTGTCTCGAGGAGCGTACACCAATGAGTTATTATACTGTATATATATGCATTGCATATAGGATGCATTAGTTAGGGATTAAGTTAATATATATGGGCATCTGAACCGAGAACTAAAATTCAGAGAGTTATTGTGAATTCAGTCTTTTAGGTGTAATTGATCTTGATGAGATGTTGAGGAAGGGTTGTCAGGAATGCTTGGCTCTAGTCAGGTATACTTCAATAGAGAAGTTGTCTCTCCCAGATGTTTTAATTGTCTATGAGTTTTCTGATGTTTTCCTGATAAGTTGCCAGGTTTACCACCTCACAGAGATTGAATTCTGTATCGATGTGGTTCTTGATATAACTCCTATTTCGACGTAGCCCTACAGAATGGCTCTTGTAGAGCTGTAGGAGCAATTGCAAGATCTGTTGGACTAGGGTTTTGTCAGACCTTGTGTTTCTCCTTGGAGTGCACTAGTCCTGTTAGTGAAGAAGAAGGACGATACACCCAGGCTATGCATTGATTACATAGAACTAAACGGGTATCCTCTTCCGAGGATAAATAATCTATCTGATCAACTTCAAGGTGCATAGTTCTTTTCTAAGATTGATTTGAAGTCAGGTTATCATTAGTTGTGGATCAGTTTACAGTAGTCTTCATTAATGATATACTAGCGTATTCGAAATGAATGAAAAGGCACATATATCACTTGAGGACCATGCTACATACACTGAGAGAACATCAACTTTATGCTAAATTCTCAAAGTGTGATTTCTGGATGGAGAGTGTTACTTTTCTTAGACACGTGGTGTCTAAAGAAGGTATCCAAGTTGATCCACAGAAGATTGAGGCAATGTTTGAGTGGCCTAAACCGACTTCAGTTACAGAGATTCAGAGTTTTTTGGGTTTAACCGGGTACTATATGAGGTTTGTATAGGATTTTTCCAAAACTGCAGCTCCTATGACCTGCATAACTCAGAAGAATGTGAAGTTGGTGTGAACAGATATTTGTTAGAATAATTTCCAAGTGCTAAAGAAGACCGTTGATCTAAGGGTTACGTGAACTTTAGAGGATAAGACCTGATATCATTATAGCATTTCATCATATCATCATAGCATCTCATTATAGCATTTCATCATGACATTTCATTCCAACATTTCATCATAACATTTCATCATAACATTCATCATAGCATGTCATCATGGCATTTCATCATAGAATGATTCGCTGGTAAAAGATGCATAAGTTAATTATATAGGGTTGATATTGAAATTTGAGAAAAGAGATTCTATATAAGCTGCGGAATGAGCTTGCAGTGTACATTTAGATGTTACCAAGATGTACCACAGTACTAAAAATCAGTGCTAGTGGAATGGATTGAAGAAGGATGTGGCTGATTATATTTCTAAGTGATTAACTTGCCAGTAAGCAAAAACTAAACATCAAAAGCTTGTTGGGAAGCTTCAATCTCTTTTGAATTTTGGGTGGAAATGAGAGAGAATTGCTATGATTTTTGTGGTTGGTTACCTCATTTTGAGGATGGATATGATTCCATCTGGGTGATTATAGATAGGTTGACTAAGTCTGCACATTTCTTACCTATGAAAGCCACCTATTCTGTAGCTAGATTGGAGAAGCTGTATGTGAAGCATATTGTGTGCCTTCATGGAGTACCTGTGTCTATTATGTCAGATAAAGGTTCAGCATTTACCTCACATTTTTGGCAGAAGTTGCAGGAAGCGATGGGCACTAGGTTGGACTTTAGTACTGCTTTTCATCCTTAAACAGACGATCAGTCTGAGAGGACGATCCAAACATTGGAAGATATGTTGAGAATGTGTGTTTTGGATTTGGGAGGTAGCTGGGATGATCATTTGCCACTCGTAGAGTTTGCATATAATAACAACTACCATAGCAGTATTGGAATGGCACCATGTGAGGCTTTATATGGAAGGAAATGTAGATTCCCTCTGAGTTAGGATGAGATTGGTGAGAGAGCTTTGACTGGATCTGAGATGGTTCATGATGCTACAAAGAAAGTCACCATGATCAATCACAGATTAGAGATCGCAGTTAATAGGCAGAAAAGCTATGCGGATCCTAGGTGCAGAGATGTAGAATTTCAAGTTTGAGATTTTGTTTTTCTGAAGGTGTCTCCGATAAAGGGTGTAATGAGATTTGGTAGAAAGGGTAAGTTAGCACCGAGATATATAGGACCGTTCGAGATTATAAAGAGAGTTGGCATTATTGCATATCGGTTGGCTTTGCCTTCGAGTATGTCTCAAGTGCATCCGGTGTTTCATATCTCGATGTTGAGGAAGTACGTCTCAAACCCTTCACACGTGTTGCAGCTCGATAGCGTGGAAGTGAATGAAGATCTGACGTTCGTAGAAGAACCTGTGACGATCGTTGATTATCAAGTTCAATAGTTGCGATCGAAACAGATTCCGATGGTCAAGGTTCTATGGCGCAGCAATAGAGTAGAGGAGCATACGTGGGAGACTGAAGCTGAGATGCGAGCTTCTTACCCGTATCTCTTCCCTTCTTGACTTGTATTATTCTTTTCTGGAATTCGGGGACGAATTCTTGTAAGGGGGGAAGACTGTAATATCCTGAGTTTTTAAATAATTTTAAACTGCATCAGGATATGCAGTGTTAATAATTTATATATATATATTTGATTATTTAATTAGTTTATTATTTATTAAAGTTATTTTTAATTATTTTAAGTTTCTTACGTAAAATTTTCCCGAGAATTTTATTTTTGAGGAAATTAAAACTTAAATAAATAATTGTTAATTATATTGGTCGGTTTTGTGAATTTGCATGAGTCCATGCACAATTTTAATTATTGTATTAAAATATATGCATATACATGCATATATATATACATATTTAATAAATTAGGGTTTATTTTTAATTAAACCTATATTATATAGTTTTATTAAGTTAATGTGTGTTACATATATATGTATATGTATATAATATTTAGTTGATTTTTATATATGTGGTGTATATTATTTTGAATATAATATTCATATATGATAATAATATAAGTTATATATATATATATATATATATATATATATATATATATATATATATATATATATATATATATATATATATATAAACAAAAAAATAGAAAGTTTGTTAAATTTACAATTAATGTTATTGCCTCCCTCTCTTTAATGCCCGACGCCATCCCACCATTTATGGTCGCTGTCAAGCCTTCCCCTTGTCGTCAATGTGCCTCCCAGCCAACCACCACCTTCCCAAGCTTCCTCCGCCGCCCTCTCTTCCCTTTTCCGGCGAGTTTTGGCCGTGAAAAGCCAAAGAACCCGAAACTTGAAGCTAGCTCCGATCATCGTGATTCCAACCACCATTTTGAGTTCCATCAGTCTCTATCTTCTCCTTGAGCTCCAGTGACTTCATTTCCAAGCTTGGTTTCACTTGATTTGGTCTAGATTTTCCTAGGTTTCCAATTTTCAATTTCGGCCTATATGAGTTCTTGATTTTTTTGAGTTTCGATTATTATGATTCAAGCTAACTTCCTTCACAAAGATTGATCCTAGTAGCTCAATCTACATCCTGTAATTTTTGTGGAATTTTTGGAAATTATTTTGATTTTTGTGAATTTTTTATTATTTTATTAATATTTTCTAATTTTCGTAAATTAATTAAATAAATTATGAAATTGTGATTTATGGAGTTTATAGGTGTTAAAATGAATTTTAGAAATTTATTTGTAATTTTTGTGATTTTTGTATAATTATTATGAATTTATTTAGTTTAGGTGATTTTTGGAAAATTAGGTTAATTAGGTATTTTGTTAAATTTAATTGGTTAATTGAGTATAATAATTGATTTTATTGAATTATATGTTGAGAAATTAATTTTTGAGTAATTATATTATTTTTAGTGAATTTTTGTATAATTATAGTGAATTATGTGAAGTTATATATAATTAGGGGTATTTTGGTAATTTGATGATAAATTGGTTAAAAATTTAGTTAAATTGGTTTTAATAGTTATTTGAGGTATAAAAATGATTTTTACAAATTATTTATCATTTTTAACTAACTAAAACTATTTTTCAAAAATTATTTTCAAATTATATATAATATACTATTTTCGTAAATAAATGAGTTTTTATTGATTTTTAATATGTTTCAAGGTTAATTGTGTAATTTGGAGTTATAAAATGTATTTTGGTCAATATTTATGAATTTATCAAGAATTATCAATTTTTAATAATATTTATTAAAATTAGGGTTTTATTGTAATTATCGGTAAAATAATTATTTTCAGTGTTTTAAATACCTAAATCGCTATATATTGATACATAAAGGGTATTTTTGGTATTTTTGGAATTTAAATGTGTTCTGTGTTTATCTCGTGAATTGTGAACCTAGGTCGGTAGAATTATAGTTTGAAAGTCCGACCAAGGGGTTGTGTGGCTGTGTATTCTTAAAGTATATTTTTTGTGCAGGATCAGCCCTACTTTTGTAGGAAGATGTCTGTTTTACAGAGGAGGAGGCTCTGTAAAATTTCAATAGATTTCTCGTAAAACATGACAACCGGTCCGATTCTAGCTTTAAATTTTTATTTAAGTCTTTCCGTAGTAACTCTAAAAGCGTAGAGTTAGAATTTATTATGATGATTGTTATTTTATTTTCTAGTTGCGCTAAGACCGAGGCCTAACAGACCAGGCCCACCAAGTCTGTCTCTAGGAGCGCACACCAGTGAGTTATTATATTGTATATATATGCATTGCATATAGGCTGCATTAGTTAGGGATTTTCATTTTCATTATATGTTTTTAAAAGTGGTTTAAAATATCATATTCTTGGCATATATAGGGTTTATACTTTTATATATGCACGTTAAATAATTAGGTTTATGTTTAATCCATTTTAGTATATATACATGTTTTAAATGTACATTTAATCATAATTATTTTATTGAATGATTAGTATACTTTAGGTATAGTTTCAGTATATTTTAGGTTCATTCCTAAATAATTACATGCCATATTATTTAACCTACACTTAAATTGTTTTTAAGTTTATTTTTGGTATATTTTTTATATATTTCCAAATAAATGCACGTTTTATTAATGATTTAAACCTAACATATTAATGGTATACTTATGGTTTATTTGTGATATATGCATGCTAGAATATTAGGTTATTTCTTTTGGTATAATTGTGAATATATGTCAAACCTAAATGCTTATTTTAGTTCATATACATATTTAAATGAATATTTATGCATAATTGTTTTGTTAAATGATTTGTGTACTTAGGGTACATCTTTAGTATATTTAGGTACATTTTTAAGCAAATGTATGTTATGTTATTAAAATGCACTTAAATTGTTTTTAATTATATTAGTGGTTTATCTTTAGTATATTTCATGTTTTATTTGACATATATATACTTGAAATATACTGGGTATATTTTAAGTATATTTCTGGTATATATATGGTTGATTTTACTATCATGAATATCATTCTACATTAATTATTTTTTGAATGAATGATTTATTTTAAATGAAGGATATCAATAGAACGTGCTACCTAGTGGGCAGCACTAGAACCGTGTACGTACCAGTACGATAGATCAGGGTTGAGTGAGAATCAACTGTGGTGATTATAATTGATTTTATTGATTTTATTAAGATCGATGGTGCGATTAGTAGTGTGGTTGCAGGGCCAATCACATTGACAGTCAGACTGCTAGAGCTCGGTCAACTTAGTGTCTCGAGGGCAGTCTACTATCCATAATGGAATAAATTATCTATTGATTTGATTGAGATGTGAGGTGATAGATAGTGTGATTGTTGGAGCTCGGTTGACCAAGTATCTCGGGGCCAATCACACTGACAGTCAGATTGCGGGAGTTCAGTTGACTTAATGTCTCGGGGCCAGTCTACTGTCCAAATTGGAATAAGCATTCTATTTGGAATCAAGTGAACTTGTATGGCTAGAGTGTTGATGTGGTTGATTGAGCCTATATGGATCCTTCATGTATTAAAATAAATGTTTTCTACTTTTAGCATATCTTTTTAGCAGAGTTTGGCATTTGTGTGAAATGCGTAAATATACATATATATATGAATGCATGATTGGATATGGTTTAGATTGCATGTATATATAGTATAATAATTCACTCAGTGAGGTCTGACCCTCCTCAATTATTTTTTTTCAGGAGATCATATATCGTCAGACCTTAGTAGTAGAGTTCCTCGCCGGTGTCCTTCCGTCCCGGCTATTTTATGTAAATGTATATTTTGAACTTTGAATTGTATTCTAGAAACTGCAGTAGTAGTGTTATTGTATTAGAAGAGTACTATTTTTATTTTGATATTAAATACTCTGAGAATTGTATTTGAACACTGTACGAATATATATTCATTTATGAAAGGAATTAGAGTATTCATTTATATATTGATTCAGAAAATTTTAATTCTATCATACTTTTTATTTATTTATTGCATGGTTTTATTTTCTAAGGCTTGCTACGGGTTCCGGATTCAAAAGAATTCTCATTCCCTAGCACCGGTCATGACTCCTAGTTTGGGTCGTGATAAATTCAACATTAGTTATGAACCTCGATAGCAAATAAAAGCCCAGACCCTAGCAAATTTTGTTCAGGAGATGACAATAGAAGATTTCACCCCTTCTAAAAGCCTAGAATGGAAGTTACACATTGATGGAGCCTTGTCCATCCGAGGATCTAGAGCTGGAGTCATCCTCAAAGGGTCATACAAAGTCACTATCAGATATACAATTTATATAAAGGACAACGCTACTAATAACATAGCCGAGTATAAAGCACTCATCACAGGATTGAAGTTAGCCACAGAGGTCAAACTCGAGCATTTTAAGATATACTCTGATTCACAACTGGTGGTAAACTAAGTCAAAGGAACATAAAAAATCAAAGATCCAAGCATATACATTAAGAAAGCTAGACAGCTCCTAAAGAAGCTCGAGCAAGAAGGGGTAGGAGATTATCTAAATCCTTGAAGTAAAAACTCAAAGGCAGACTCACTAGCCAAATTAGGAGTAAAGGATAGTCAGACATTCAAAGCACTTAAGCTTACTGAGGAATTGATAAAGCCAAGCACCAAAGAGGCATAAATAATGGACATCCAGGAAGTAGCGAAATAAATGAAATTAATCATGTAGTATCTCTAGCATAGGGTACTTCCACAAGATAGGTTGAAAGCTCAGAAGTTAAAAATAAAAGTTATGCACTACTCCATGAACAAAGGGAAACTCTACAGAAGGTCTCTCTCACATCTATGATCTAAGTGTGTATCTCCAAAGGAAGAAAATTATGTACTTAGAGAAATTCATAAAGGGATTTGTGGAGCCCATGAATCTCATCATTCATTAATCAGAAAAGCATTGGTCTAGGGTTATTATTGGCCTACCATGTCCCGAGACGCTCAAAAAATGGTTCAAGAATGCCATAAATGCCAACAATTTACTCTTTTTAGCCACAAGCATTCTAATACTTAGTATTCAATTAGGAGTCCTTGGCCTTCTACAGTATAGGGAATGGACATCCTAGGCCCATTTCCTATTTTAACCTCCAAGAAGAAGTTCCTAATCATGGCTATAAATTACTTCACCAAGTGGATAGAATTTGAAGTTGTACCAACCATTATTGAAGCCCGAATTCAACACTTTTTTTAAAAAGAATTCATCTACAGATTTGGAATATCACATACCCTGATAATAGATAATAAGAAGTAGTTCGACAATGATAAATTCAAAAAAAATTATTCAGATTTTAAAGTAAAGCTCCGATTTACTTTAATAGCTCATCCATAAATAAATAGCCAGACAGAAGTTATAATAGGATCATCACACAAGGTCTAAAGAAAACATTGGACAAGAAGAAGGGGAACTAGGTCAAAGAACTCAATAATTTCATCTAGGCTTATAGAATAACACTCATAACTTCTACAGGAGAAATGCCTTTCAGACTAACTTATGGGATGGATGTGGTAATCCCAATAGAGATTGGATCGGCAAGCTACCAAGTAACTGAGAATCTAGATCAAGAAGTCAACAACATCAATGCTCGAATATGTCTAGACCTACTTGAAGAAAGGAGAGAGCAGGCATCCATTTTAGCAGAAGCCTAAAAACAGAGGGTCATGGAATATCATTATCAACATGTCTGGCTAAAACAATTTAAGGTCAGAGATTTGGTACTCAAGAGGGCTGATATTGGCAAAGGTAACTCCAAAACAGGTAAGCTCAAACCTAATTGGGAAGGTCCTTACAAGTCATTTAGAAGACAACTAAAAGAGCATATAAAATCAAGGATGAACAAAGGAAAGAGTTACCCTAATACTGGAACTTGGATAGTCTTCGAAAATATTTTCAATAAATATACTTTTAATATTGGGGAATAAATTACTTCATTTATCTACATAATATTGAAATACAAAGTATAGTATTACAAAAGGGAAAGAAAATTATCAGCTAAGTAATTTATAAATTTAAAGTTCAGTATTGGGAAGCTTAGTCCCTTTAACAATAGGAAGATTAGTATCTAGAGACTCAAAAACTAAGGTTGGCTTCGATCTAGTGGATACAACACCAGAAGACTTCTCCCCTGTAGGCCTTGAATTCCCTAGTTGCTTGAAAGATGATTTCTCACCAGTAGACTTTGTTGTTTTGGGATTCTTCGACTACCTGGAAGAAGCCTTAATCAAGGCATGTTTCCTTCAAGTCTCATATTTCTCCATCTAAGAAGCCTTAACCATTGCCTTTCCTTTCTGACTAGGTTCAGCTTCAGCTAGGACCTCTAGGGTGCATGACTCAGAAGTAAGAGAAGTAATCTATACATCCTCCTGGGTCTCTAGCTCATCATTTACAAGTTGAATCCCATCTGCAAATGCAAAAAAGTCAACCATCTATAAATAAAAGAAAGAAAAAAGGTCAGAGTAATACCTTCCAAATCTAAAAACTTACCACTGACATGTATGCAATTGGGGTAAACCCTTCAAAGATATCTCCGAGATAAATTCTCAGCAAATGTGGAGTTAGCTATACCATGGAGATGGAGCCTCAAAACCATCTCTGTGTCCTCATCAGATCACCTTGAAGGATGCTTCACCTTGTGATAGTTGTCAGACCACATCCACCAAATGTTAATGAAATTCAAGGGATGTTTAATAATAAAAAAACCTATGCCTCCACTTCTTGTGGAGGTCCGAAAGCTTTATGAAGAGGCTATGGTTTGGAATAGCTAATAAGAAGAACATCAGCTCTACCTTTTTCTTATTCAAAATATACAGGTACCAAAGGACATCTAATCTGGCTCTCCACCTCCCCATGCATCAACTCTATAAACCCAGTTAAGATCTGGTAGCTGTTAGGATGAAGTTGCCTAGGAGCTATATTGTATCCATTCAGAAAGCTCCTAATGAAGGGATCTAAGGGGAACTTCAATCCCCCCCTCTAATTGATCAAAATATACCACTAATTTATTAAAATCTAATAGAGGAATATAGGCTTTAAATTTTTTATCTACAGTGTGTAAAGTAAAATCTGCTGGAATGCTAAAATGTCTTATGTACCATTTTAGCATGTCCTCATATACCGTAAAGATAAACAAATATAAACTAACTTACTCTCATAGAGCTATGGATCCTATAAAAATGAATAAAGGAGGAGAATAAAGAGAGAAGTAATAACTTCACCTGAGAAGAAGAGAACAAGCCTGTGGAGAAAGCGAAGGAGACACAAAGAACACTCGAGAAGAAACTTATCAAAGAAATGATGGTTGTAGAAAAGTAAAAGTGCAATAAGAAAAAGGGTTTGATCTATTTAAAAAGCAACAGAAGGTTCTAGACTGACCATTATTTCCCTCATAATCATTTACATCGCTTATATAGCATCAAAGGTAATTCTAGCAAAAGAAAAGCCCACTAATCAAGCAGTTATCATTATGGCAGCTGAAACATCACATCTTCTGATATAAGAACAAACATGACGATTACACAATTCAAAATTTAAAAGAAAGTCAAAAGATGTGGTTGTTGATAATCCCTTTCACCTTGCTACCAGCTATCCCTTTTAGCGACACTCTAGCTACGCTTCTAATGCATTGATATTCTAAGTCTATTGACTGAAGTTGGCACCCTCAAGTCACTTCTATAGTACTGAGGTTCAACACATAGGTCGTGCTTTTAATGGACAAAGATTTTAAGTCCAGTGAATGAAGTTGGCACCCTTAGGTTGCTTTAACAATATTGAGGTTTGGCACTTAGGCTGCACTTCTAATGCACTGAGATTATACAGCACGCGTGCCGTATGCACCAAGCATCAAAACTCCAATGACGACTAGTTCCATCAGATTATCTCTATAATAATGGGTTATTCCCTCAGGTCTTTTCTATAACATTGATCACTTTTATTGCAAGTTTTTACGTACTTAAGTCTAACTAGCACTTCAAACTTTATTCTGAAAGTTCCAAGACTCGGTACCGAGCATTGTCTCTTCCTTTATGACTAAGGCTGGCCACCTTAGTTCACCCTCCTATAACAAATGCAATTTATACATGCAGTTTCTTTCCAGTCAGTGGAGTCTATTCTCAAAAATATTCATCATCCAACAGGACACATCGGACATAAATATCTAAACATACTTTCGGGGGCGCTCTTAATACCCCATATACATATTCCTATTTAACTAAGGTCTTTATTTTCCTATATAGGGTTTTCTTACAGATAAAGGATGCCCAAACCAAATAAGAGAAAGATTCCCAATTAAGGAACTCCCGGACATAAAGAAACACTCTCCGAATAGGAAACATATTCATCAAAGAGGAATCTTATTTCTCTCAGGTTTGAGCATTACTATCCCTATAAATAAGATCCCATATCCCTCATTCTCATTCATTCTATTATGTTATACTTTGCTCTCTTTATCTCTCTAAACTCTTTCTATAATCTTTAACTTAGGCATCAGAGGGTTTGTGGGGATCCTCCCCACCTCTTACCTTCTCCTTTTTTAATCACTTGCAAGGCTGTAGCTCAGGAGTTCCATAAACCAATTATTAAGAGGGAACAAAAAGCTCATTAACTTCTTAAGTAAACTCATAGTTTCCTACAATTAAAAGAGAAATGTAATAAGTATCTCATTACTTGGTTTCAATTTTATAAAGTGGAAACTAAAAGAATTGGTTAGCTTTTTTTTCTTTTCCTATCAAAAAGACCAATAATTAATTAGAATCCAATGGACTCCAAATGCCATTGACTTAAAAGATTTCATATTAATAAATAGATTTTTTTTATGGATAGTTGCATTTTTGATATTTGAACTTTTTAAATTTTACTATTTTGGTGTTTTAACATTTTTTTTAATCAACTTACTAAAATTTAAAATTTAAAGTCAATGTAGTGCTTTTAATTGTAACTGAGCAAAATTAGGACCCACATATAGTCTAATCACCTGCCATGTCAACAAAAAGAATTAAAATGACAAATTTTACCTTCTTCTTCTTCTTCTTCTTTCTTTTTCTCCTTTGTCCTCCCTCTACCTCCAATCACCTCCTGCCTTTCCTCTCTCCACCACATTGCTTACTTTAAATTTTGGTCCAAATATATAAATCATTTAAATGGAGTAAGAATTTGTTCCAAGCTTCTGGCCATCTTAGCATGATAAAGAATAGCCAATTTATTTTCAAATGAAATCTAATAATATGCCCTTCAAAAAATCAAAGCATCAGTAGAAAGGGTACATAGCTACAATTACTGAAATTATTTTCCAGTCCATAGCCAAATCCATATGTAAAATCGTCAAGTTCTAACTATTTCCATGAATTCTCCTTACCAAAACACAACACACCTTCTACAGAAACATGATTAGTTTTAAGTTCTGCAAGTAAATGTTAAACATCTATTGCATCATCTTCCACTGTAGGAACAAAGGCTTCATCTATTTTTACCTAAAAAAAAATAAGAAATAGAAAATTTTAAGCATACTAGCTCATATAATAATAAAGAAAATTTTCAATAATACTACCATTTGTAAAACAACATATCCAAAACTCCTATTCTAAAAACACATAATATATATGCAAGGTAAAGAATAAAATTACACCATAAGTGACTTGATTCAATTGAATTATATTGTTGGTTCTTTAATTGTTTGAACCTCTTAAAATTAGCTAATTAAGTTTTGAGCTATCATATTCTTTTTTCAAAATGAACTAGCTTCCTCAAAGGCAGCTATAATTAATACCTAAAAGAATTATGTTCTTATCGGTTTATATAAGCTTAGGGCTTTGGCAAAGTAAGCTTGCATGAATTCTTAGCATTGATGAAGCTTGTGATTAATCAATTTTATGGTTGCTACTGATTTCTAATCTAGTTTCTAGGAATGTTGCCTCTCATTTGCCTCTTGATATTTATTTTACTGTTGTTCTTTATTTCTTTGTAGTTGCTATTGTTTGGTTTAGGTAGTTGTTCTTATTTTCACATTTGGTTTTTGTTTGGTTTTGGCTATTACGGTAGTTATTTTGCTTTTATTAGTACTAGTAGTGCAAGTTTTAGGTTTTCTGATTTGGGTGTAGACCACTTGCCCTTTTTGTGTAGATTCAAGTGTATATAGATAATGAAACTTTTGAACTAATGGCTAAGCTACCAAACTTTAATTTTTGATCACCTGAGCTTCTTTTTCATATACTGAACTTAATTAAAGCGTAATCGATTATTCATTTTGTTAAAGTGAGCTCTAGAAAATCAAAGATTTAGTTGTATATGTTAGGAATTAAATCTTTATTTTTATTTAGGAAGTTATTTTTGTCCCTAATTAGTGTGTATAATTAGGTTTTCCATATATAGGAATATTTAATGTATACATAAAGGATGTAATCTCCCTTTTGAAAATATGAGAAATAATTCCCTTGAATTCACTCTTCTTTACTTTTGAATTTTATTCTACATGATATTAGAGCATACCCATTGAAATCAAATTTGTATTAAATCCTTTGAATTTATAATCGTTCAAAAACCTTTGAATCCTTTGAATATGAAATCCTTCAAAATGCACCATGACTACTGACAATACATCCAATATATCACATGGAACACCAACCTTCATTCAAACACTTCAAGATAATTCTTCCTTCCCTACTAGAATTATACTTGATGACACGAACTATCCTTTATGGTTGCAACTCATAGAGATGCGAATTAGAGCCAGAAATAAATCTGGCTTTCTTACTAGGAAAAATTCACAACCTACTGTAGGAGATAAAGCATTGGAAAGTTGACTTATTAATAATAACTGAGTAAAATATTGGCTCATTGATTCCATAAGTCCAACATTAGTGCAGAGATTTATCTGACTTCAAACAACAAAGGAGATATGGGATGTTGTCTCTAAAACCTTCTATCATGGATCTGATGAAACTCAGTTTTTTAAGTTAAATAAAAGGTCGTTTACTACTCCTCATAATCGTAGGCCATTGTTTATTTATGATAATGACCTAGTTGGAATATTTTAAGAAATTTATGCTAGGACAGGTGTGTAGACGGCGGGGTTTAGCGCGCGTCTAAGATTTTAGCAACCATAACACTGTTTAGGCTCAGGGCCTTAGAGAACACACTAACCACTATCACAAAGACATGGTGTGGAGATGAGGAGTTGCCACCCAAGGTAATAACTGGGACAATTTGATTGGTGGTACTCGATTCTCTAAAAGAAAATTAGCACCACAACTAGGAGATTCTGAATACGGAATACCAACTTCTCTTAGTCTCGTGTTCATTTAGAATAATTTTATAAATGATTATTTCATCCTCTAATTACATGCAATTTTATTAAACCCTAATTAACATCCATCTACCCAAAAAAGCAACAAGTTAATAAAATTACAAGTAAAAAATGCATTCAAGATCACGTTGTCCCTAAGTCTAAACTATGTTAATTTTATTAAATAAGTTAGCTAAATCTACATTTTATTTACAAGTGAAATAGAATAACAGTGGGCCTACATTTTATTAATTAATGAGTCTAAATCTATTTTTTAGTCTTTCTAAGATATGGGCTTAAGTCTATTCAATTTTAAAGAAAAATTAAATTAGTGGACCTAAGTCTAAATTGATTTTATTTTAAATGAAATGTGGACCTAGGTCTATTTATTTTTAAAAAAAATAAATTTAAGTGGGCTGAGCTAAGTCTAAACAAGTTTTAATTAACAAAGTGGGCCTAAAATCTAATTAACCTAATGGGCCTAAGTTGATTTTAATTATTTAAAAACCTAAATCATTTTTTAAGCCTATTTATTTAGTGGGTTAGACCTAAACGTGGGCTTAGGGCCTAAAAACAAAAAAAAATAAGCCCAAAATAAATAAAACACAAAAAATAGATCAAACAAACATGACAGTGATTTTCTAAAAAAAAACCCTAAATTTATTACATGCAAACCCTAATTTAAGCTACTGCCACCATTGATTTTAATTGATTTTTTTAACCCAATTAAACCTAATTACTAATCAATTTTAAAATACAGAAAATGAAAATTTTCACTATTCCCATTACTGGGGCTATTACAAACTACGTATAAAATTAAAATTAAATAATTATACACCCATAAATTAAAATAAACTACCCAGGATACCAAAATGCAGAACAAAAATTAAAATCCTAAGAACTATTATTAAAACAGTACAGGTTCATCCATGGCATTCCATGGATCTTCTGTTCAATTAAACACAGGCGGTATCCTCCTCCTTAATCCACATACGGACATCAAAACAAAAAAATAAGCAAATTAGCAATGAAATCAAATAATCAAAACAATAACAAGAATAAAAGAAAAATCATAAACAGAAAATAATAAAAAAGATTAATAAAAGAAATAGAAAAATAACACTAGAGATGTTGTGCAAATGCCCCTTTTTTAGCCCCTTAGATTGAATTATTACCATTAAAATTAAGATATTGTTGATTTTGGACTATTGCCTTCAAAAATTTCAGTACCAAAAATTAGGGTTTAATGCTCGCAGTCTCTCTTTTTTTCTCACTGTGTCTTTGTGTGCCTCTCAAAAAAAATCCTCTCGAAAACCAAAAGAAAAAATTCCCCCAACCAAGCCTTCTCCTCAAGCACACATGTAGACTCTGCTTTTAAATGCAGAGTCTGCGCGTACTAAACTTCCTCCAAAGGAGGAACATACCTATCTGATCAGATAGCGTTTATTTTTTTATTTCAAAAATATCTTCTTCATTTTTAAAAAATCCTTATTAGATAAAATTTGAATTTTCAACCAATCAAAACACTGAAAAAATCGATAAAAAACAAGGAAAAATATGCAAAAAATAAAAAAAATGAAATTATTGCGCATAGGCATTGTGCAATGCCGACCGACATTGTCTAATGCCGATCCTAAATTTTTTTTTTTAACTTTTAATTACCAAAAGACTCCTGAAAAAATGACTTATTTGTAATCAAATCCTAAAAAACGTTGCAATTTAGTCCCTAAAGTCCAAAAAATCAACAACCAAGTTCAATTTTTGAATAAACTTCATCATAAGGGCTTACATCGCAATTGCATCCCGAAATTGGGTGCTTACAAGGTGCTCAGAGGGAGGATGTCAGTGGAGTAGTATCACTCCACAAGCATATTGCTCGGCTTTGAAAACATATTTTCTTAACCGGACTTGACTTAGACTTTACTAATGTTTTGAGTGAAATTTTACGAAAGGATCCACCACTTGATCTTAGTCAAGTTATGCATATGTGTGTAGGGATCAAAACTAGTGAGAGATAATGGAGGAGCTAAAGGTTATATCAAAAAATGTAGTACTTATAACTACTCAAACTCGACCACAGCCTAAAAGGAAAGTACCAAGTAAGTCAAAAAAATACACCTGTACTCATTGTGGCAAAGTTAGACACTCCAAGAAACAATGCTATGAGATAGTAGGATACTCGGAATGGTGGGATTTCACTAGAAAGCCTCGCAAGAAACTCAAAAAAGCTACAATTACCACCTCGAGTGTCACAAAACCGAATGGTGACCTTGAAGAAACATCAGGTATAATAAATCTTACTCAAAATGATACATGGATTTTTTATATAGGTGCTACTAATCATATGACAAACTCTACCCACCATCTTACCTCCATCCACCTATCAACCCAACAAAATATTTTAACTACTAATAGAGGAATAGCACCAGTCACCCATGAAGAATCAATATTTAACTCTAACTCTTTGAATTTAGATATTGTTCTTATTGTTCCATCTCTTTCCTATAATTTACTATCCATTGGCCAAATCATTGAAACCTTAAACTGCACTGTCAAATTTTGGCCTAACTATTGTTTATTTTAGGACATTGCAACGCACCGGAGTTTTGGCCACCATAAGAAATTTTACAAAAACTGACGCTCACAATCGTCATATAACGTTCAATTTTCGTCACCTAAAGAATTTGGCGACGCCTTTTTATCGTCACATGGACCGTCACTGTATGTGTATCGTAAAAGGTATATATGAAACATTTTTGTATCATCACTAAATATTATACTTATGGTGACAATAAGTGTCATCGTCACTATAAATAATTACTTTTTGTGACGTCAAAATTGTCATAATTTGTATAACAATTTTGTCATCTTGTAGTGTTTGTTGTCATTAAAAGTTAATATATTCCATGACGAAATCACATTTTCACCACCAAAACTCATTATTTTGGTGACAAAATATCTCATACTAACCAAAATCATTCAATTTTATTGACGTTAACCTTTGTCATGTTTAAGTTAATCTTTTGTCACCAAAATTTATTTATCGTCATTAATAAAATAACATCAACGATCAAAAATGTGTCATAAAATAATTTATTTAATATGACAATGTGTGATTGTCATTCAATGGGTTAAGTACTAGTAGAAAAATAATTCATCACAAAATAATCACTTTTAGTTACAAATTGGTTATTTTTGTAATTTGAATATATATGATGACAACTTATTTCGTCATGATAGAGTTATAAATAGTGACAAATTTGTTGTCACTAAATGCTTATAAATGGTGACAAAATAATTCATCATCAAAATAGTAATATTTAATGACAAAAAATATTATGTCATGAAGTGATTATATTATTATTATTATTATTATTATATATAAAAGAAAGCTGCATTTATAATAAAATTAAATATATAATAAGATAAACATAATATATCCAATAATTTAGCATTTGTCAAGCTGTAAATACTATAAGTTCAAAATATCTAATTTGAAAAAGTTAAAAATTTCTATAACTAGATTCTAAAATTCTATCAAATTAAAACTTTCAACGAATCATTCTTGATCTTCCAAACAATCTCTGTTTTGTCATTTTTTATCTCCACATATAAAAGAAATACCTGTAAATTTATCATATAATTAAATATTAATAAAAAGAACATAATTTTAATTTTTTTAAGTAAAAGTATAAAAACAACAATTTAATAAAAGTTCATAGTTTAATTTAACATATTAAAACCATGTAAAAGTGCTTGTATGACAAGATATATAGTAAAAGTATCCATTAATAAATAAGATGTAGGAAATAAATACAAATGCTAAAAGAGAAATAGTAATGAGAACATTCCCATTATTATGGATATTAGGACAGCAACTAAAGTGGAAGAAAAATAGTAAATTTGACCTGCACAATCTAGACTGCACAAGATATCGTTAAGTTCGTTATAGCTGGCTTTTCTCTTAACGAATTATCTAAATTTTATAACACATCAATCACACATCAAAATTTTATACAAAAGATAAGCACATTTAAATTGCAAGATGCAGCCCCTTACTTTTATTCGAAATATTAGCTCTTTTATGCTATGCCAGTATATGATCAATTCAGTCAACCGGCTATGAATAAATTCTGATTGCAAATGCTATAAAGTACTATTAAGCAAATTTTTTTTTCTCTATGTTCTCATTCAGGGATGAAAATTGTCAAATATTGTATATTGAAGCTTATAGAAGTATGCAGTGACATTTAAAATAAATAAATTTTTGAATTTGTTAGAGAAATAAATGGAAAATTGAGATGAAACAGTATTTCTCACAAACCAATTGACAAAACTTTATCTTGAAGGGGATCATTCACTTGAAAGGATTCCGAGCAGCAGACAAAAAATGCAAACGGAACAAAAGAAAACCTGCAGAGTTTAATTCCAAGAGAGAATAGTTAAATTTCCATTGGATTGAAATGTTTCAGTTCATTCTTTTGTCACTTTAACCAACATCTTAAATTGTTCAACACCATCTAAAGCTAGCTTTGTTTGGGAAGAGACTTGGCTTACCTATATGTTGCATTACCACTTCCAAAAGAAACCATATCAATTATATCCATTCAATCACATGATTATTGTCGAGAAAATAAATATTTTGATTGTATATATTTGGAAGTAAATATTTGTGAACAATTAGAAATAAAATTTTTATTTTATTTAGAATGTTATTCTATTCCTAATTAGAATGTGAATAAAATTCTTATGTGTATATATAAGGATTATAACCTCTCTTATAAATATATGAAAACATAATTCCTTTGAATTTTTTCTTTTTTTCTCTAAATTTTATTTTTTATGGTATTAGAGCATACCCATTGAAATTGATTTTTTTTTATTGATTTTTTGAAATTGTATTTTTTCTTCTCTTATCCTTTAAATCCCTTAAATCTTCAAAACCATGACCACTGAAAACATATCCATCGTATCTCATGGAATACCCAATTTTATTCACACTCTTTAAGATAATTATCTCTTTCCTACAGGAATTATTCTTTATGATACGAACTATCATCTATGGTCACAACTCATGGAAATGCAAATTGGAACCAGAAATAAATCTGGCTTCCTTACTGGCACAACGCCAAAACTACCAACAGGAGATAAAGCTTTGGAGACTTGGTTTATTGATAATAACCAAGTCAAAATTTGAATGATTGATTCCATGAGTCCAACATTGATGCAGAGATTCATCTGTCTTCCAACAACAAAGGAGATATGGGATGTTGTTTCAAAAACTTTCTATGATGGATCTAATGAAACTTAGTTGTTTGAATTAAACTGAAAATCATTCACTACACATCAAAATGGTAGGTTGTTACCTGCATTTTATAATGAGCTAGTTGTAATATTTTAAGAAATTGATGCCTGGACTTGTGCACAAAGGGAGGATGTTAATAGAGTAGTATCACTCCACAAGCATATTACCCGACTTTGAACACATTTTCCTAGCCGAGCTGGATTCAAAATTTAATAATGCTCAAAGTGAAGTACTATAGAAGGATCCACCTCTTGATTTCGAGTCTAGTTATACATATGTGCAGAGGGATCACAACCAGCAATATGCGATGGAAGGGCTGAAGATTCTGTTGGACCATGCAGCTAGTAGCAGCTCAGACTCATCCCCAGTTCAAAGGGAAAGTACCAAGTAAGTCCATCATATACATTTGAACTCATTGTGGAAAAGTTGGACACTCCAAGGAACAGTGCTATGAAATTGTAGGATATCTGAAATGGTGGTATTTCAATAGAAAGTCTCATAAGAAGCTCGGAAATGCTACAATCGCCACCTCTAGTGATACTAAACCAAGTGGTGATTTTGATGTAACATCAGGTATGAAAAATCTTACTCAAAATGATACATGGATTATTGATATAGGTGCTACTGATCATATAACAAACTCCATTCACTATCTTACATCCATCCGACCATCAACCTAATAAAATATCCTAACTACTAAAGGATGCATAGCACCAATCATTCATGAAGGATCAGTATCTAACTCTAACTCTCTTAATCTAGATACTATTCTTGTTGTTCCATCTCTTTCTTGTAATCTACTATCTATTGGCCAAATCACTAAAATCTTGAATTGCACTATCAAATTTTGGCCTAATTATTGTGTATTTCAGAACATTGCAATGCCATGGATTCTTGGCTCTAGTGTTAAATATGAAAAGTTGTACTATCTTAATTTACATGATGATTCAAGTCAAAATTCAAGTCAATAGGGTTAGTAGAAGTTGCTCAGCCAAAAACCAAGTTATTTTGTGGCATTGTAGTCTTGGTCATCTTTTTTTTCATTATCTTAGACAAATAAAACCGAAATTGTTTTTTAATACTACAGACTCTGAATTCAAGTGCGATATTTATGAATTGACAAAAAGCCACCGAATCTCATATGTACTGAGTTATAATAAAAATTAAATTCCATTTATGACCATTCATTCTAATGTATAGGGACCTACTTGGATTCCTACTCTATCTAGTGCTTAATATTTTATAACGTTTATTGATGAATGTACCCGAATGACCTGGGTATCACTACTTTCAAACGAGGGAGATGTGTGCTCTGCTTTTCAGGACCTGTACAAAATGGTGGCTATGCAATACCAGAGAAAATTTTGAGTTTTATAGTTTGACAATGATGGGGAGTATATTAACTTGGCTCTTAATGATTTTTGTCACGAGCATAGCATTTGCCACCAAACATCCTGTGTCGACACTCCCAACATAATGGTATAACCGAATGAAAAAATTGACAGTTATTGGAAGTCATTTGAGCATCATTGTTTGACATGAATGTTCCTCGAGAATATAGGGAGAGGTTGTTTAATCCATTACGTATCTCATAAACTGGACTCCATCAAGAGTACTTGATTTCAAAATGCCTTTTCAAAAAATTTAGTAACTTTTCATTTCTCCACCTTATAATAATCTTGTGCCTCGAATCTTTGGATGTTCATCATATGTTCATTAGTAACTCGTCAAATTATATCCTTGAGCCATCCAGTGTATCTTTGTTGGCTATGCGGATCTACAAAAGGTATAACAGTGTTATAATCCAAATGTATAGAAATTGTATGTAACTCAGGATGTTCAATTCTATAAAAATGCTCCCTCCTTCACCCAATCTGAGTGCTCTCTTTAGGGGGATAGAATTTTGAGCATCTTTGAAGATAGCACTCCGAGTGGTCTGAATGTTCCGAGTATCTCGGATGTTCCAAGCATCTCACTTGGACAGACATTTGAAGTTTTGAGTTTTTTAAGTATCTTAGATATTTCTAGCATCTCATTTGGATAGACATCTGATGTTCTGAGTGGTCTGAGCATCTCATCTGGATAAATGATTAACGATAATCTGAGTATCTTACTCAAACCTAAAATAAATCAAGATAGTACATCTTCCCAGCCCATACCAAAAGATGAAGAAACTTTGGATGTGCATAAAAAGTTAAACTCATCTCCCATAATAACTTTAAATACCAAGCCCCGTTATCCTTCTAGAATCAATGGAGGGATTCTAAAAAAATAATATGATCTGAACCTTCATATCAAAGCTAAATATCCTATCAATAATTTCATATCAACCGACCATTTGTATAAATCTCATGCATATTATGAATCAATTATCTATTGTATCTATTCCGAGTAATGTGCAGGAGGCTTTAGCTAATCTAAATTGGAAGAAAGACATGAATGATGAAATGGAGGCATTGTAGAAGAACTGCACATGGGATATTGTTCCACTCCCTAAAGGAAAGAAAATGATGGGTGTAGGTGGATATTCACTGTCAAACTCAATCCAAATGGTAGGTGGATATTCACTGTCAAACTCAATCTAAATGGAAGCATTAATTGATATAAAGCTCGATTGGTAGTAAAGGGGTATACTCAGAAGTATGGAATTGACTATAAAGATACATTTTCCCTAATAGCAAAAATGAACACCATCTGAGTTCTTATTTCCTTAGCTACCAACCTGGACTGGCCACTATGGTAATTTGATGTGAAGAGTGCTTTTTTGAATGGAACCATAAATGAAGAAATGTATATGGATCTACCACCCAAAGTAAGATGTACTGACTAAGTATACAAACTAAAAAGGGCATTGTATAGACTCAAGCAATCACCTCAAGCATGGTTTGGATGACTCTTAACTTTTATAAGAAATATCGGTTATAAGCAAAGTGATACTGATTATATGCTAATTATCAAATAGAAATTAGGTAAAGTCATTGCTCTGATTGTGTATGTTGATGATATGGTGGTCACTGAAAATGATCTGAGTGAGATAATAATCTTACAAAGACAGTTAGTAGCTGAGTTTAAGCTTAAGGATTTGGGTAACTTGAAGTATTTTATAGGGATTGAAGTTACAAGATCAAGTCAAAGGATTTTCCTCTGTCGATGAAAGTATGTAATGGACCTACTGACAAAAATGGGCATGCTTGATTGTAAGCCAGCCGAGACTCCAATTAAAATCAACCATGGACTATTAATCTAAGATTAAGTCCTAATTGATAAAGATCAATATTAAAGGCTGGTGGGAAGGTTAATTTACTTATCTCATACTCGATTGGACATTGCTTATGCAGTAAGTATTGTAAGTCAGTTCATGCATTCTCCGAGTAAAGAACATATAGGTGTAGTATACCGAGTATTAAGATATCTAAAGTCTTCTCCGAGCAAAGGTTTATTCTTTGGGAGAAATAAGGATTATGAAATTACTAGTTATACAGATGTTGATTAGACCATAGATTTTACTAATTAAAATTAACATTTGGGCTCATTACGTTTATTGGAAAGAATTTGGTCACTTAGAGAAGCAAGAAATAAAAATTTATAGCAAGGTTGAGTACTAAAGCTGAGTTTAGAGGAATGGCTCATAGAGTATATGAGTTGCTCTGGATAAGGAGAATTGTTCAAGATCTAAGACTAAAATATCTAAAGCCTATATTGTTTCATTGTGATAATAAGGCAGCCAAAGCAATTGTAAACAACTCGATTCAACATTATCGAACTAAACATGTGGAGGTTGACAGGCAGTTTATCAAAGATCATCTGAATTAAGGAACAACTGATCTTCCATTTATTTCTTCTCAGACTCAACTAGTTGATATCCTTTTAAAGGCTATATCCAAAAAAGCATTCTACAACTCACTTGGTAAGTTAGGATTGATTGACATACATTCACCAACTTGAGGGGGAGTGTTGAGGAAGTAAATATTTTAATTGTATATATTAGGAAGTAAATATTTATATAAAATTAGGAATAAAGTCTTTATTTTATTTAGGATGTTATTCTATTCCTAATTAAGATGTGATTAGGATTCCTATATGTATATATAAGGGTTGTAACCTCTCTTATGAATATATGAAAACATATTTCCCTTGAATTTTCTCTTCTTTTATCTGAATTTTATTCTTCAATTATAACTGTCATAGTTTCTAGAATATTTAATAAAAGAAGTGTAATAATATGCATATATTACACTTCTTTTATGTTATTATATTACACATGCATCTAAGTAAAAGTGCGCAGGACTCGCTCAGTCCAAAAATTTCAAGTCGACCCAAACTGGAAATAAGGAACAGGTGGGTAATGGTTCGAGTGGGTAATGATTCGAGTGGGTAATGGTTTAGGTGGGTAGCGGTTTAGTCAAGTTCGGGGGGATTATTATCGGTTATCAGTGGGTAGGTCGATTTGATGGTTTATGTTACCAACTCGCCTAAATTTTTTATTTTGTTAACATAAAACGCTATGTTTTATATTTAGTTTATATCTATCATAAACTACCCTCCTCAACCTTAATTTCCCTAACCCTCATCTCAATTCACCACTACCTCTCCCCCTTCATTCTCTCTTGATTCTTCATTTTCTCTTAATTAAGATATAACCCTAACCCTAATTTATCTAACCTAGCACCACTCCCCTTCTATATTCTCACATCCAAACCCTTATTCCCCCCATAGACCACAGTTGGTTCACTCTAGTAGCCCTTAAACTCTGATAACCCTCTTTACTATCTATCTGTCATATATTTTCATTCTATGAAAATAGATCGATCTCTTTTTTTTAGGCTTCTATTCTTGTAATTTCATCGTCTCTATTATATTAATTAAATAGAAAATAATTTAAAACCACAAGTGACAAATGAATACCTTTTTTCTTACATGATCTGGTAAATCTGTGTGTCTATTAATCTTCTGATATTATTTTTATATTTTGTAAGCTTAATATTTGTGTTAAATTTGTAAGATTTTTAATTTAATGGGTTTTGTAAATCGTTCTTTACTTATTTTTGTGTTTTTTTGTTTATGGTTTTTTTTTTTTTTTGTAAATGGTCCATGCAGAGTTTGATTTCTACATTTTTAAAACATGGAAATGGCATCACAGGCAATTAATTTCTTTTGTTTATGTGTGTTTAATTTCTATTTTTAAAAGTAAGGTTTTTAAATGGTTTACAGAGGTAGAAGCACAAATTATTTTGTTTATTTTAAAAATCCTTCAATGGATTTGTTGTTTATCACTTTAGATCTATATGTTACATGATTTTTTTTTAGTATTTTAAAAACCCTTCAATTGATTTGTTGTTTATTACTTTAAATCTGTGTGTTACTTGATTTTTTTTGTTTGGTGTCTATCACTTTAGATCTATGTCACTATATGTTATATCATTTTTTTCTAATTTTGTTTGGTGTTTTGAAAACATGTAGAAGGTGGAAGCAAATTTTTGTAGTTGGTAAAAAAGCTTTATTTGCATATCACCTAGCATATGGTGTTTAGATAATATAATAAAAGTTTGTAATTACATATCTCTAAGCATATGGTGGACTTTTTATTTTTATTTTGATTATGTGAATCACACTCATGATTTTATGATTGAGTATGATTATTTCAGTTTATCTATCTATTTGTTATTCATACTGTCAATTGATTTGTTCTCTTTCTCTCTGTTGTTGTGTGTATTGAACATTTTTAATTGATAAAAATCAACTGAACTGAAATTGGTAGATGCACAACCATCTTCTGTTACTTATAGTTTTAAATTAATTTTAGTGGAAGCATTAAGGCTAGAAGTCAAAAATAGTAAAGCCTTTAAAATCAAAGGTGATTTGCATATCTTTTTTTCCTTAGATGTTTTTATTAAATAATTTTATTTTGATTCTCTTATATTCTCATTGTTTATTTCTGATTTGTTATTGTCTTTTAATTTAAATGGAAGCTAATCTGGTATTATTAGTAATGTTATGCCTCAAGAAAAAGAGGTGGAAGCACAGAAAAAAAAAAAGCAAGCAAACAGTAAGTCAAATACTGGCAAAAAAGAGAAAAGAGATTAATTCAAGAAATAAAGCATGGGAGCACTTCAAGAGGGTAAGGATGCTTCAGGGTTACAATTAAAGATAAATGTATCTAATGTGGTAAGGTTTTAAATGCTCATTCTAAATTGCATGGCACATCTTCTTTGTGAGGCCATATTCTTACTTGCACAAAAAATCCACATTCTAAAGACAGTAGGCAATCTTTACTAATTTTAAAAATAAATATTATGGAAGCTTGTGATTCTAAATCTATGGGGGTATTAGGTACTTGGAAATTTGACCAAGACCTCATTAGAAATAAACTTTCAAAAATGGTTATAATTGATGAACTACCCTTTAAGTTTGTAATGGGGGAAGGTTTTCAATCATTCATGTCTGCTTACTGCCCTAGATTCAAAATGCCTTCTAGGTGGACTGTCAGTAGGAATATTTACAATACCTACTTAGATCATAAACTGAAATTGAAAATATTTTTCAAAGATCATTATCAAAGAGTCAATTGTTGGACCTCTAATCAGAGGCTTAACTATATGTGCATAACGTCACATTTTATTGATAATGAGTGGAGGCTCCATAAAAAAATTTTGTATTTTGTTCCAATTACTTCCTATTGGGGTGAGGCCATAGTAAGGCATTGGAAAACTGCTTGTTGGATTAAGGTTTAAAGAATATTTTTACTGTGATAGTGGATAATGCCTCTAATAATGACACTGCCATAATCTATTTTAGAAAAAAATTACTTTATTAGGGAACAACTACTGTTAGAGCAAAATACCTCCATGTTAGGTGCATTGCTCATATTTTGAACCTCGTAGTACAGGACAGGTTAAAAGAGGTCTCAATTTCTATTAAAAAGTAAGGGAGGCAGTTAGGTGTATTAGGAATTCACCTAGTATATTAAGGAAGTTTAAAGAATTATCTTATTTGGTTAGGGTTGAGTTAAAAGCTTTTATATGTCTTGATGTGCCCACTAGGTGGAATAGAATTTATAAGATGCTAAAAACTGCATGTTTATATAAAAAATTATTTAATAAATATGATAAGACTAAGTTAGCCTTTAGGGCAGATTTAGGTGGTAAAGTGCCTAATATTTTTTATGAACTATATATGAATGGGATAGTGGAGTAATTAAAGTAGTTCTATGAAATGACATTAAGAACCTCTGGTTCTTTGTATGTTATTGCTAATACTTTTTTGAATGAATTTTTTGATTTATATTGTGTCCTAAATAAGTGTATTAAATCAGTTAATGATAGCATAATCAATATAGGCATCAATATGAAAGTAAAATTTGATAAATATTAGGGTGATATAGAGAAAATGAATTTTCTTATTTTCTTTGCAACCATTTTGGATCCAAGTAACAAACTTGATTATTTAGAGTTCTCTTTAGGTCAAATGTATGAGGATGGTGGAAGCAGACTGTTTTATCTTGTAAAGTCCTCAATGTTTGAACTGTTTGAGGACTATAAGGCCTTTTATTATACTTCTGTTACTACTGGATCTGAGTATCAATCCCAATCTACTTTTGAAAGTACTCATTTAGTAAATCAACTGTTGTCCCTTCTACGGGCAAGCCTATGTCAGTCTTGAAAGCTAAATACAAGTAGCATAAAATGGAGACTAGTTTAGGAGGTTCTAAATAATTTGAATTGGAAATGTATCTAAGTGAGGCCATAGTATAAGAGGATGGCCTAGATATCTTGCAATGGTAGAAGCTTAATTATGAAATATTTCCTATTCTGGCTCAAAAGGCTAGAGATGTCTTAGCATTCCCAATTTCAATGGTTGCATTTGAATCAGCTTTCTCTACAAGAGGTAGAGTTCTTGATCCTTTTAAGAGTTCTTTAACTCCTAGAATTGTGGAAGCCCTCATTTTGCAACTAAGATTGGAAGCAATACTTTAATAACCCAATTTTAATTGAAGAGTCAATAGATGATATCGAAAATCTTGAACAAAGTTCATCCCTCTGTTATGTTTTTATCTAATTTGATTTCAATTTAAACTATGGATTAGTACTTTCTAATGTTTTGCTCTTTGTGTTCTTAGCAAAGCTACCTCCATTGGTAGTGGCCCTTCATTGACTTCAACAACTCCATCTGCATCCTAGTTTGTTAGCATTTTTTGCTAACAACTTCAGTAAATTAATTAAACACAACTCTGACTTAATTAGTTATATGCTGATATGTCTGTGTGCTTACTGTCTGAGCCTATGACTTTGATTTAAGACTTGTGACCAACTTATATTTTGGTGGTTGTTATTGTAGTCTCATTATGTTAGTTGATGCAAAAAAAAATTATGAGGCTTTGATAAATCTTTTTGTCTAAGCATATTCTTTGTGTGCAGCCTGTTTATGACCCTCTGTGTTGACTATGAATTGAAATGTAACCAACTTGATATTCAAGTTGTTGTTGTTATCTTCATTAAGTTATTAAAAAAAGGTGATTGTGAGTTGTTGTTGCTATCTTCATTAAGTTATTAAAAAAGAGGTGACTGTGAATTGAAATGTGACCAACTTGTTCTTCAAGTTGTTGTTGCTATCTTCATTAAGTCATTTTCTTTTATTATTGAGGCGATGATGAATGCTTCCACTATTATGTCTGATGCAAAAAGAACACTTGCTTAAGTTTCATTGGTGACATTTCATTGTTGTTGCCTGAAATGTAGCATTGTTCTTTTATATAACATGATACCATATCTCCTAGCCTCATTTTTCTCATTGCCTCCTAGTTCTGTAATTTTAAATAATTGAGACTCTTCTTGAATGTTGCATGTTGCTTCACTACTTATCTAATTTATACAATTGAGACTTCTTTTTTATTGCATGCCGCTTGACTGCTTGAGACTCCTTTTATGTTTCTATTTTGTGTTAGTTGATAATTTTATTTTTTTTAAGGAATTTGAGATAATAATGATGTGTTTCCACCTTTTAAATTGTCAGTTTTATGAATAACAATTTGATCAAATATCTTTGATGGCAAACAATTAGACTTTTGTCTATCTATTGCCAGATATTTTATCATTGGTATTCTTTTATTGAAATTTTTACAACCTAAGCCTCAAATTCATAATAAGTTGCTTAATGTGATTTTTGTTGATTATCCAATACCATACTTAGAATTAATACCATACTTAGAATTGATTAATCGAAATTATGCTTTGCAGGATAGATAGCTTCTTGTTGTCATTTTTTGTTGCTGCCTACACATGTACACTTTTGTTTCATTACATAAAATACCAAGTGGTTGATTGAAGCTATTGTATTGTGGTGGAAACTATTTTTTTCAACACTTGACCACTCTCAAATACCACTTAAATTGTGTATGCAAACTTGGTGGAAGATTTTTTTTGTAACTAATTAGGCCCTTTATTTTGAGTTGTATATAGCTAGAATAGAAACCCATTATTTTGTATGTAAATCGAAATCTATTATGATGGCCGGTGGAAGTCCATTATTTTGTATTTAAACGTAATATAAATCGAAGTCTATTATTACTGGGCTATCACTAGTAAAAATTACAATGATAATATCCTATTAAATTGATCTTTATCGATTAACCAAACCATCGATTTTACATTCTAATTCGGTTCGATTCAATTACAATTACTCCTTCCATTTACTCAATCGGATTCAAGATTTACCGGTCCGATCTAACTCGTCCAATGCACACCCTAAATCCAAATCCTCTTCTTTCTTAGTGCTTGTAAAAAAAGCTTCTTATATATTATTTATATGTAATATTTGAGATTAATCAATGCCAATGCTACCCTCTTTTCCTTCAATTGCATGATAAATATATACATTAATGTTAAAAAATACATACATTAATGTTGTGGGCATCTCAAACAATTTTACATATTGTTGTGAACATTAATGGATACATTAAGACGAAATCGATTAAAAATTGAACTGATTATTTTACATATTTATAAAAAAATTTAATACTGTTCAACGTAACACTCATTATTTTTAGTTATAAAATTATTAATCCCATGATAAATTATAAAAATTTAAAATTAGAGTTCACTTGAATGAATGAAACTGAAATTAATTCTTCAATTTCATAATAAAGACATTGGAAAAATCATTAAGCATTTTATTTACTAGTATTTTTATATATTTAATTTTTTAATTTGACCAATTTGAAGAAAGCAACCGAACATAAAGACCGCACACAGAAACAGGAGACAAGGCCAACAAAAAATACAAAGGAAAACCTGCAGAGTTTAATTACAAGAGAGAAAAGTTAAAATTTCCATTGGATTGAAATTTTTCAGTTCATTCTTTTGTTTCCTTATCCAACATCTTAAAGTGCTAATACAAGTTTAAGAAACGAATAGAATAGATCAGATGTAAATGGTTTAGCTTTAAAAAAAATTACCTAGAACCAAATCAGGGTATGGCTGTGGGGTTCAGTGAGTCTGATTTGGACAAGGAAAGCAAGTGATGATGAGAGCGAAATCAGATAAAGAAGAAGCACCGCAGAAGACTTCCGATGAGGGCAAAATCAGGCAGAGGAATCAGATGAGGACGAAATCAAATGAGTACAAAATCAGTTGAGGGCTCGATTCATACGAGGACGAACACTTTTATTTGCTTGTTTCAACTAGCAGGGCGAATAGGGAGGGAGGACAGGGCAAAGGGCAGCAAATCGAGTGAGTCAACGAAATGGGGGCGAAATCACGGTGTTGAGCTCTCTTGGGCAGAGGCAGGGCAGCTCTGTTGGATTTGTTTTCTGAAATACTGTTTAGGTCTTTAGGTTTTGTTAAGGGCCGTGATCAAAACTACTTCGTTTTATATTAAACTACATAGTTTTGATTCACAATATTTAATCATTAAAATTATATCTATTTAATGTAAAATAAATTTACTTTTTTATGTAAACTATGGTTACATTATTTTTTATAAAATAAATTTTACTTTATTAACAACCACCATTAGATGATTCAGCAAGCAATCATGATATGAACAAAGTGAAAATAAAGTAATTAAAAACTAAAGTCACTTTACAATTCCCCTATTACTTTATAATTTAAATTATATTTATTCCATTCTAAAAAAAAGTCTTAAAAATGAAAACTAACAACTCTTTGAATGCAGGGGTTGCCTTTTAATTAAATGGACCATTAGACCCTAAATCTCTTTTTATATATTTTTTTGTTTATTCTTTTGTTTTTTTCAATCGTAAGGTAAAATAATTTAAAGGTCGATACATTGCATAATAGGAATATTTTATTCTTTTAAATTAAATAAAAATTAATTTCACAAATTAAAATGGTATAATTTAAACCTTATTCTTAAAATATCTTTAAAACAAAATAACCATTAAACTACTTTTTTAGTGACTATTTTTCTTTTTAATAAAATATTGGAATTGAATGAAATTGAATATAAGATACAATTTTGAAAAAACAGGAGACATCTAATGCATGTCTTACAATTATAATTCATTATTTTTATTCAAAAATAAATATCATCTGATATATAAAGAGTTGCAAAAAAATATATAATGAGATTGTTAAATACTCTTTATGAAATTGAATCAAAATGTAATAATCCTGATTTTTAAATTATTTTATTAAATAATGAGATATGTTGTGTTAATAAAATTTGAAAGTTATATTTAATTATTTTACTATTTTGTGATTTATTATCATTATTTTATGTTTAATTGAATTTTAGACGTAAATTTATTAATTTAGAATTTATTATTTTGGACATTTAAATTCCATTATGTATATTTATTATTTTCAAATACCATTATTTTAATAACATTAATTTAGTGCATTATAAATTATTTTATAAATATTGTTGTTATTGTTGTTATTTTCAAATCTGTTGTGTATTATTATTATCATGGTTATTATTTTCATTATTAATATTATTAGTATTATTTTAATGACACTAGTTTATATGCATTATTATTTTTATTGAATTATATTATTGGTATTATTATTATATATTGTTTATGTAAATGTTTTTTTTTTAGGTGTTAATGTATATGTGTGTTTATATATATATATGTGTGTGTGTGTATGTGTGAGATATTTATTTATTGTGTGGTGGGGGTTTATTATAATATAAAGTTATATTATATAAGTTATAATATATATAAAGTTTTATTAAATATATATATATATATATACATACAAAACCAGATTCACCTTCCTCCTCTCCCCGTGCAAGTCCGACCTCTAACCCTCACTGCACCTCCTTCACCTCCGCCAGCAATTGCCTTCCTCCTGTCGTCACCACCACCCTGTTCTTCTTCTCCGACGACGACGAGCAGCAGCAGGAATCGAAAGTTGCAGCAACGGCTTTCGACAATGTCCCTTGCGTTTCTGGCCACCTTAGCTTGCCCCATCGGCACCATTTAACTCCCTGAGTCACAAAGAAGATGAATCCAAGCTTCCTTCAAGCTGGAATTTGATCATTTGTGAGTTTTGTTAAATTTTTGGTTTTTGGCATTTAGGGTTTTCTAATTTTTTTTTAGTTGATTTTCAGTTGATTTTTGCTATCTTCCTTTACAAACTTTGATCATTAATGCTCAAGCTTCATGAAAATATTTTTGTTATAATTTTTGGAATTTATTTTAATTTTGGTGAATTTTTTATTATTTTATTATTAAATAATTAATTTTTGTTAATTAATTATTTAATTATGAATTTAGTTAAATTATTGTTATTATATATTTTTATTAATTTTGATGTTGAGAAATTAATTTTTGGGATTATTATATAATTTTTAGAAATATTTTTAGTTTATGTAAATTTTGGAATTTTGAGTTAAATGTGCATTTTAATAGAATTTAGAGTTTAATTTTGTGTTTTAGTTGATATTAGAATGTTATTTGTTGATAAAATAATTTTTATGGAATTTTATACAATTTATGTGTATTTTCAGTTATTAGGTTAAATATGTAGTTTTGTTGAAATTATTGGTTAAATATGTGTTTTGGTTGATATTAGTATATTATATGTTGATTAAATAATTTTAATGATTTTCTATAATTTTTGGGGAAATTATTTAGTATATTTAAGTATATTGGATATTTGATATTATAGGGGTAAATGTGTAATTTTGTGTTAATTATAGTTAAATATTATGTTTTAGTTGATTTTATAATTATTTAAGGTAATAAAATGATTTTTACAAATTAATTATTATTTTTAACTAATTAATACTATTTTTCAAAAATTATTTTCAAATAATATATTATATATATTATTTTGGAAATAAAATGGGTTCTAAACTAATTTTATTATATAATTAAGCTATTTAGGCAATTAAATGTGAATTTTATTATGTTATGTTGAATAATTGTAAAATTGAATTTTTATTAATATTATATAATATTTGAAATTTTATTAGTTAAATTGTGATCATTTTGGAATATTATGTAAATAATAAGTGTATTTATTATTTTGAGGCTAAATGTGTATTTTATTATTTTAAATGATGTTAAATTGTGATTTTAAATATTATTTACAATCTATGTTAATTTAATTGTAAAATGGGAATTTTATTCCATTTATGAATTTTTTTTATTCTCAAATATTATTTAAATTAGACTTTTATGTTTTAATTGGAAAATAAAGGTTTTTAAATATTTTTATGAATTTTTTATTATTTTGATTATTTTACTATTTAATATTGTTTGTTTGTGTATTGTCAACCTCAGTTAGGGATTTGTGGAGTTTGGAGGTCTCAACCTAAGGTGTTGTGCTTTGAGATTTTAGAAGTGTGTTTTCTGTGCAGGATCAGCCCTACTTTTACAGGGAGATGTCCGTTTTACAGAGGAGATTCTGCCAAAATTTCTATAGATTTCTCGTAAAACGTGACAACCGGTCCGAGTCTAGTTTTGAATTTTTGATTGAGTCTTTCTATAGTAATCCTAGAAGCGTAGAGTTAGAAATGTATTCTGATGGTTGTTATTATTTTATATTTCTAGCTGCGCCGAGACTAAGGTCTAACGGACCAGGCCTGCTGAGTCTGTCTCGTGGAGCGTGAATCTATGAGTTATTATACTGTATATATATGTATTGCATATAGGATGTATGACTTAGGATTTTTCATTTTCATTATATGTTTTTAAAAGTAATTTAATTTATAATATGATTTAGTATATTTTTTGTTTATTTTTAGTATATCTTGATATATATGTTTGCATATTTTCAATATACATTTACTATATCTTGGTATATTTAGGGTTTATTTTTTTATATATGCATGTTAGATAATTAGGTTTATTTTTAGTATATTTTTGGATATATGTCAAACTTAGGGTATATATACATGTTTTAAATGTATATTTATTCATAATTATTTTATTAAATGATTTGTGTACTTAGGGTATATTTTTAGTATATTTTAGGTATATTTCTAAGTAAATGCATGTTATATTACTGATTTATACTTAAATTGTTTTTAAGTATATCATTGGTTTATCTTTGGTATATTTCATGTTTTGTTTGACATATATATACCCGAAATGTACTTGGTTTATTTTAAGTATATTTTTGGTATATATATGGTTTATTTTACTATTATGAATGTCATTCTACATTATTTATGTTTCGAATGTTTGAATTATTTTAAATGAAGGATATCAATAGAACGTGTTACCTAGTGGGCAGCACTAGGACCTTGTACGTATCAGTGTGATAGATTTAGGTTTGAGTGAGAAATTACTTGTGGTAACTATTATATGATTGAGATGATTTGATCGATTTGACTGAGATATGATGTGATTGATAGTGTGATTGCTGGAGTTCGGTTGACCAAGTGTCTCGGGGTCAATCACACTGACAGTCAAACTACTGGAGCTCAGTTGACTTAGTGTCTCGGGGCCAGTCTACTGTCCAAAATGGAATAAGTGATCTATTTGGAATTAAGTGAGCTTGTATGGCTAGAGTGATGATATGGTTGATTAAGGTTGCGATTAATAGGGTTTTATTTGATCCTTTTTATATTAAAATAATTGTTTTCTGCATTTATTATATTTATAAAAGTAGAGTTTGACCTTTGAGTGAAATGCGGGTATATGCATATATATATATATATATATATATATATATATATATATATGCTTGACTGGATATGGTTAGATTGCATGTATATATAGTATCATAATTCACTCAGTGAGGTCTAACCCCCTTAATTATTTTTTTCAGGAGATCCTTTATCGTTAGACCTTAGTAGTAGAGTTCTTCGCCGGCGTTCTTTCATCCCAGCTATTTTATGTAAATGTATATTTTGAACTCTGATTTGTATTCTAGAAACTGCATTAGTAGTGTTATTTTATCAAAAGAGTATTATTTTGTCTGATACTTTATACTTAGAGAATTTTTATTTGAACACTGTATGAATATATATTTATTTATGAAAAGATATTGAGTATTTATTTTTACATATTGATTCGAAAAATTTTAATTCAGTCTTACTTTTATTTATGAAATGCGTGTTTTTATTTTTTTTCTAAGGCTTGCTACGAGTTCCGGATTCGAAAGAATTCTCGTTCTCTAGCGCCGATCATGACTCCTATTTTTGGGTCGTGACACAAAATGTACAAAATTGATGTAATTACAGAAAATAAATGAAAAGTAAACCAAAATATGCAATTATTAAATTTGTTTTTGAAAGTATTGTATTCAATTGTTAAATTTATAATGTATAAAAAAAATAACAAAATTATTAAGGGTAAGCATTTTTTTGATAAAAAAGATTTATCAAAAAATTTATCAGAAAATATAAGTTGTGTTAGATATCCATTTTTAAATGATGATTGTAATGAATTTAATGTATCAGAAACGTAAAATATATAAAATGTATTCTACATTGACAAAAACATGTGTAATAAATAGAATTTTTATTCAAAATTTAATTATTAATTAATATTTAATTTTTATTCAAAATTAATAAACAAAATCAAATAAAAAAACAAAAAATAAAAATACATCCCAAACACAAATAAAGCTAAATAAAAGTGTAAAAGATTGTTTTATATACAGAAAATAAACTAAAAATATACCCCATTCATATTAATTATTTGATACATTCAAAAAATAAATTTTATTTTTAAAATATTAATTTTAAAAATTAAATTCAAATTTTTGAATAGATAATCTGAATTAATTTCCCATTAAAGTAATAAGTTTTTTTTTTATTAATAACTAGGTAAAATAATCTAAACATTGAGGCACTACATACAAATTGTGACGCATGTTATATATCATCATTTAATATAAAAATTTATGACAAAACAGATTCGTCACTTATCCATTCAACTAATAAATGATGAAATATAATTACATCATATTAAATTCATATTTATGATAATAAAAATTGTCATAACTTATAAATTTTCCGTCTTAAAAAAATTTTCCTTCAAAATTTTTTATATTAAATTTCACCTCCAAATACAATTGAATCGGTATTTATCGTCACTAATTGTGAACAGTGTAGGCTAATGAGTTATGCCACAATTTTTTTTTTTGATCAACAATACTACTATCATAAAACAAAAAGGTTTGTACATATTAGCCCAAGAACAAAGGAAAGAAAAAGGCCAAAGGGTATCAACAATTACAAGCCCATTTTCAAAAGTCACCCTTTTCTCACAATAAACCCTAGATTTACTAAGGTTGTAAGTGAAAACTAGCACCACCCACAGCAGTAGCAATAGGAGTGGCGCCACCAGCAACAAAGGCAACATAAGCAACTGCCATGAAGAGAGGTGCTCAATAATGAGTCTTAAAAAATATATAAAATGTATTCTACATTGACAAAAACATGTGTAATAAACAAAATTTTTATTCAAAATTTAATTATTAATTAATCTTTAATTTTTATTCAAAATTAATAAACAGAATAAAAAAAAACCAAATATAAAAATACATCCCAAACACACATAAAGCTAAATAAAAGTGTAAAAGATTATTTTATATACAGAAAATAAACTAAAAATATACAAAAAGATAAACTAAAAATATACCCCCTTCATATTAATTATTTGATACATTCAAATAATAAATTTTATTTTTTAAATATTAATTTTAAAAATGAAATTCAAATTTTTTAATAGATAGTCTGAATTAATTTCACATTAAAGTAATAAGTTTTTTTATTAATAACTAGGTAAAATAATCTAAACATTGAGGCACTGCATACACAATAATTTCTTTTTAGATTAAATAAAAATTAATTTCACATACTTTCTTCTTTTATTTCAAGTAATAATTAAATTTTCAAAACAATAATAACAATAATAAATAGACTTTTGTTTAAATTTAAAGTTATAATCAGTTTTTATTTGTTTTGATGTTTTGAAGTGTATCAGAAACTAACAATATACCAAAAGTATACTCATTGTATACTATAATATATTTACTATTCATATTTGTATTTGTTTATGAGATTTTTTTTTCTTGTGTATGATTATAAATTTTATTCTTTAAATATATAGGGTATATATTGTATTTAAAAGAGACAATGTATATATTTTAAGAAAATGACTTTGATTAATTATATGACTTGTTTCATTACATAATATAAATGAAAAATCAACAAAAAAAATTCAAAATTGAATGAAAATTGAAATATGAAATATGAAATACAATTTTTTTTAAAAAAAGATACTTAATTCATGTCTTCAAGTTATAATATATTATTTTTAGTCATAAATAAATATCATTGGATATACAAGAAGTTAGAAAAATATAATGAAATTGTTATATATTCTTCACAAAGCTGAATGAAAGTATATAAAATTATTGCATATACAGAAAATAAAATAAATATATATAAAAAATAAACCAAAAGTGAATAAAATATATTTCAAATTTCATGCATTTGGAACTTGTTTTCCAATCATTTTAAACAAAAAAACATATTTATACTGGAATAAAATATGCATAAAATATGATAAAAGAAAAAGGTATAATTAATTATATGCATTATATGATTAAGAAAAAAAGTATAATTAATTAAACTGAAATGTTTTTTAATTATTAAACCATAAAACATATTTATACATTTGTAACTCCAATATCACTTTCATCAATCAACCATCTAAACGCTTAATTCACATAAAGTAAATTGAAGGCAACACTCGCTACCTTGAATTGTATATGTACAAACGATAACTAATTCATATTAGTAAATGACAAAGCTAAGCACACAATACAGTTGGAGAAGCATTATCAAAATACATTCTTTTTTTGAAGGCAACAAAATAGCCAACAAATAATGAAATTCACAAAACTAAAAAAATATAAGAAACTAAAATTAAATCTAAAAAAGGATAAAACTTATTATCATTTTCTCTTCCGCCAAGTTTGCAACTAAAACCTAGAAAATTAAAGATACAAATTTTGAACAAAATTTCAATTTTTGACTAAAAGAACTAAATTTAGCTCCAAACAAATAATAAAAAACATAACCCTTCAATAACTTATAACAAAAAAAAGTAAAAGTAAAAGAAAAATATTTCAAAATTTATGTATTTGGAATTTATATTGATTCATTTGTTGCTGCGGTTTTTATTATAATAATAGTTTAAATAATAATTAAAAATATTTTATTATAATAATAATATATTTTAATTAAAAATATTTTTAATTCAATTACAAAATAAAATATTTTAAATAAATATTATATTATTTAGATTAAATAATTAATATATATTTATTAATACTAAATAAAAATATTAAAATATATTTATTAAAAATATTTTATGTTTATTAATATATTAAATATAATATTTGATAAGAAATATATATTTTTTATAGTATATATATATATATATATATATATATATATATATCCAAAAAAAACCAAACATCTGTTGCGTTTGACCTGTGGTTCAATCAAAGAGAAGCTTACTCACTAACCGCTGGGCTGCAACCATAAGTTATCGTTAAAAGCAATTAAGATGCTTTTTAATAAAGCCAATTAAATGGACTTTTGTAATTCCAACGGCATCACGGAGGTAATTGTTTTAATTTTTTTGGCATATTAGCAATAAATGGAATGAATAATTACTGCACACCTTATATATTTTAGCTTATTATATTATTTTATTTTTATATTTAAAAAAATATTTATTTATATTTAATAGTTATAAAATTATGTATTATTTATCCCTTAAGAATGATTAATGAATATTGACTGTTTCAAATATCATGAATGAATAAATATTTTTTTCAATATTAGAGATGAAGTAATTGTAATATCCCATGTTTTTAAATATTTTAATACTGTATCAGGATATACAATGTTAATAATTTTTGTATATATATTACGATATTTTTATGAGTTGATATGTATTTAAAATCTATTTTAATTATTGTGTATTATTTGTAATGCTTTATGTAAAATTTTCCCGAGACTTTCATTTTCGAAAAAAATTTCACGTAAATAATTTATTATTAATTATTTTAAATATATTTTCAGACTTGCATGAACTCATACGTATTTTTAAAATACTAAATAAAGCCTATGTGTACTTATTTATTTAATTAGGGTTTAATTAATATTACCCTAATATTTTGTTAATTATTTATTAATTTTATTGTTATTTAATTATTTTTATTTAGTATAAATTACTAAAATATTAAATTATATGTGTGTGGTGTATATTTAATGTGTGTAATTTAATATTATTTTAATATATAGTATAAAGTATATATATATACATATAATATATCAAAAATCAAACTTTTGGAAAAATTATCATTTTGCCCCCGATCTCTCCTTCTTCCCCGGTCTTCACCCTCACCGCCGTCTGACGCCTGCAACTGTCGATTTCTCGCTGTTGGTGTGCCGTCCGGTGTGCCACCACCTTCCCTAGCCTCTTTCACCGCCTGTAGTAGCTGATTCCGGCGTCTGGAAGCCATTTTTGGCCGGAGAAGCCGAAAGTCGAACCACCGTCGATCACGATGATTCCGGCCACCATTTTCAACACTGCCAGTATCTTTCTTCTCCTTGAGCTCCGGTGAGTGTGATTCTAGCTTTGGTTTGAGCTGAATTGGTCTTGATTTACTTAGGTTTCGAATTTTCAATTTCAGCCATATTAGGATTTTTGATTTTTTTGAGCTTTGAATTGCTTGATTCATAAAAACTCCCTTCACAAATGTTGTTCCCCTTAGCTTAATCTATATGTGTGAATTTTTGTGGAATTTTTGGAGATTATTTTGAATTTTTGGAGATTATTTTGATATTTATATATATAGGGGTATTTTGGTAATTTTACACAAAATTTGCTAAAAATGTAATTTAATTGGTTTTAATAGTTATTTAAGGTATAAAAATGATTTCTGCAAATTATTTAGTATTTTTAATTAATTAAAACTATTTTTCGTGAATTATTTTCAATTATATATATAATATACGATTTTTCTAATAAAATGAGTTTTTATCGGTTTTTATTGTGTTTTAAGGTTAATTATGTAATTTTTACCTATAAAATGAATTTCTATGTTATAAGGATATTTTTGGTATTTTCATAATTATTCTGTAAATTGTGGTCCCCAGTCGGTAGACTGTAGTTTGGAGTCCGACCGAGGGGTTGTGGATTTGTTATTGTGCCTATTTTTCGAAGTGTGTTTCTTTGCAGGGTCGGCTCTACTCTTTGAGTAGAGAGATGTCCGTTTTACAGGGGAGATTCTGTCGAATTTTTAGTAGAATTCTCGTAAAACGTGATGTCCGGTCGATCCCTAATTCCATTTTTGTGTTTAATATTCTAGATCAAATTCTAGGATTTCTGTTAGGGTTATTATGATGTCTGTTATTATTGTTTGTTTAGTTGCACCGAGACCGAGGCCTAGTGGACCAGGCTCGTCGGATCCATCTCGTGGAGCGCACTAAGTGTGAGTTGCTATTTTATGTATATATGCTTTAGGATGCATGATTTAGAAATATACGTTTTATTTTGATTAAAATGCATAAATAATGTGATTTGTATTTAAGTATATTTTTGGTTTATTTTTGGTATATATTAAATTATATGCATGTTTTGTTAATAAAATTATATTTAAAATGTTTTTAAATGTATTTCTAGCTTCATTTATAATTTGATTTGATTTATTTGACGTATATATACTCGAAATATACCTGGTTTACTTTTGGTATATTTCCAGTACATATATGGTTTATGTTACTATTTATTTAAATTCATGCATCATTTATTTGTGAATGAATGTTTTATAATTATTAATGAAGGATATCGATAAAACGTGCTACCTAGTGGGCAGCACTAGGACCGAGTACGTACCGGTGCGCTTATAGCATTTAGGCTATATTACTAACCTGCTTAAGGATATTGATTGAATCTGATTATTTGATGTGTGATGTGATTTGGGAGTGTGATTGCTGGAGCTCGGTTGACCAAGTGTCTCGGGGCCAATCACACTGGCAGTCAGACTGTTGGAGCTCGGTTGACTTAGTGTCTCGGGGCCAGTCTACTGTCTAAATGGACTAAGTGAATATTTGGATTAAGTGAGCCTGTATGGCTAGAGTGTTGCCTAACACTGTTTGAGGTTGTGATATTCTAGGGTTCTATTTGATCCTTCATAAACGATAATTTTCAATGAAATATATATAAAATGATTTTATTTCATCTGTGTGTATTTGCTTGTATATATACATATTAGATATATATTGTTGACTGTATGCATTGTCATTTAGCATGCATGTATATATATTATAGTAATTCACTCAGTGAGGTCTGACTCCCCTCCGTTGACTAATTTTTCAGGAGAGTCATCATCTTCAGACCTCAGTAGCAGGCATGTATGCTGGATTTCTTTCGCCTCGGCTTCTTTGTGTAAACTGCTTCTCTGAGTCTTGGGTTTATTTTATCTAGACACTGCAGTAGTCGTTAAATTGTTAAAGAGATGTTGTATTATATTTGAACTGGATTTGTATTAAAAGAGCTTATATATATATGAGATGAGTATTTGATTTAAATCAAGTTGGTGCAATTGTTATTATTATATTTATGATTTTTATTTCTGCTACATTATATATTGTTATTACTATTGCATGTTTTATTTTATTTTTAGGCTTGCTACGGGTTCCGGATTCGAAAGAATTCTCATTCCTTAGCGCCGGTCATGGCCCCTGTTTTGGGTCGTGACAGTAATGTAATAAGTTAAAAAATAGGAAGGCATACAATAATTATTCCTAAATGAAAAGTAGGTGTATTTTAGACAATAGGAAATATTTTTGAACATTTATGTAAAAATTCCAATATTTTTTATGAGAATTTATTTTTTTGAAAAGATTTTAAAAGAATTTATTACGATATTATTAAAATTATTTATTTATATGAAAATAAATAAAATATATTTAGCCTATATATTGGTATATAAATTAGAATTCTAACATATTATTAACAACATATATTTATATAAAAATAATAAATTATTTATATATTTAATATTGATTTTTATTTATTAAATTATTGATCAAATCATATATATAATAAAAAATATATTTAATATTTTAAATGAAATTTATTTAAGGCAATAGCTTTTAAATTTTTTTCTTATTTTTTAAAGAATTTTTCTTAATTTTTTAATCATCTATATAAAACCTATGTAACAGAAATTACCTATATTTTTATCACATATCTACCTATTTTATTAATGATGAATTATTATGTTGTCATGTACTATTAATACTTGCGATATAATAAAATTGTCACTTATTTCATCAATTAATTATTGACAAAATATCAACATAGTTAGAAAATTTGTCATAAATTATTATCTTTTTATTTGCTAGAAAATTTACCTCCAAAAAAGTTTTAAAATAAAATTTTACCCCAAAATAAAATGGTGACAATTTTGCATGCGTCGTCATTACATATAAATATTTATCACAAAATAGTGCAGTCATTTATCTATTCACATGATATATGACGAATTATTATCTTGTCATATAAAATTAATATTTATGGCAATAACAGTCATCAAGGTTATTATCTTATTATTAAAAAGTTACCTACACAATATTCTACAAAAAAAATTTCCTAAACAAATTGTGATGCATGTCATATATCATCATTTAATATAAAAATTTATGACAAAACAGTTTCATCACTTATCCATTCAATTAATAAATGATGAAATATAAATTTTCTATCTTAAAAAATTTTTCCTTTAAAATTTTTTATATTAAATTTCAGCTCCAAATACAATTGAATCGCTATTTATCATCACTAAATGTGAAGAATGTAGACTAATGAGTTGTGTCACTTTTTTTTTTTTTTGACAACAATACTACTATCATAAAATAAAGAGGTTTTTACATATTACCCCAAGAACAAAGGAAAGAAAAAGGCCATAAGCGTATCAACTATTACAAGCCCATTTTCAAAAGTCACCCTTTTCTCACAATAAACCTTAGATTTCTAAGGTTGTAAGTGAAAACCAGCACCACCCACAACAGTAGCAATAGGAGCAACGCCACCAACAACAACGGTAACATAAGCAGCAGCCATGAAGAGAGGTGCTCAGTAATGAGTCTTAAAGAACTCATTAAACCAATTACGGTGTTGAGTATACCGTTCTTATTAGAGAGCATACCAAGAGTAGAGGAAACATGGAAATGGAGGTGGGAAAAGTGAGCTTTTTCCTTGAAGCTTCTTCCCTTTGTTTGATCCATAGCTCTGACGACTTGATGCAAGCAAAACAGATGTAGTAACATGGACATCAGAAAACATCTGCGCAAAAATAATATCAATAACAACATATAAGAGGATATCACTATCATTATAGCTATAATCTATAAGAAAAGCAAGAAATATTAATGAATTTTGGTGGTTTTTGTTAGAAATAACAAAAACCACCCAAATCCTAAACACATAACATGAGATGTGAACAATAGCTAATGAAGATAGATAAAATATCAAAACACTTTCTTTTCTCTAGCATGAGTTGTGTCACTAATTTTTTCAAATAATTAGTGACGAAATATAATGTCATCATCAAAAGAAATATTTTATGACACTAACCATCGTCATCAATTACTATCAATATGTCATTAAAAGATTTCCCTTCAAATTTTTAGTGCAAAATTCTACCTCTAAAAATGAAAGTGATGAAATGTTTCAAATCATCAATAAATATTCAATATAGTGACGATATAAAATATTAACAATGACAACAATAATGATCATCACAAAATCAAATATTATAGTGACGATTATAAATTTTATAATCTTTAGTTGATAAATTGTGATAAAATATGTGATTTATTATAGTAGGCTCTGGTGTTAAACGTGAAAAGTTGTACTATCTTGATTTACATGGTGATCCGAGTCAGAAATCCAGACAAGTTAATAATGTTGTTGGAAGAAGCTAAGACAAAGAATAAGTAATTTATGGCATCGTTGTCTTAGACATTTATCTTTTAATTATCTTAGGAAAATAAAGCTTGAATTGTTTTTAAGTGTCATAGACTTCGAGTTCAAGTGTGATATTTATGAGTTGGCAAAGAGCCACCAGACTTTATATGTACTAAGTTATAATAAAAATTCAATTCCATTTATGACTATTCATTCTGATATATGGGAACCTGTTATTCCCACTTTGTCTGGTGCTTGATATTTTGCAACATTTATTGATAAATGTACCCAGATGACCTAGGTATCCCTTCTTTCAAATAAGGGAGATGTGTGTTTGTCACGACCCAAAATAGGGGCCATGACCGGCGCTAGGGAACGGGAATTCTTTCGAATCCAGAACCCGTAGCAAGCCTAAAAATAAAATAAAACATGCAATAATAACAATAACAGTAATATATATATGCAGCGGAAATAAAAATCGTAAATATAATAATAACATTCTCATCACTAGATTTAAATCAAATCTCATCTCATATATATATAATCTTTCAATACAAATCCAGTTTCAATATAATACATCTCTTTAAATAAAATACATAAAATCCCACACTTTAATTCACAACTACTGCAGTGTCTAGATTATTATAAAAATAAGACTCAAGTAAATAATTTACACAAAGAAGCCGGGGCGGAAGAAATCCGACGTATCGACCTGCTACTGAGGTCTGAAGATGTTGACTCTCCTGAAAAATTGTCAATGGAGGGGAGTCAGACCTCACTGAGTGAATTACTATAATATATATATATACACACTAAGTGACAATGCATACAGTCAACAGTATATATATAATATGTAAATATATACATGCAAATTCACACAGATGCAGAAAAAAATCATTTTTATATATTTGTATTGAAAATCACAGTTTATGAAGGATCATATAGAACCCTAGAATATCGCAACCTCGAAAACAGTGTTAGACAATACTCTAGCCATACAGGCTCACTTATTCCAAATATATCCACTTAATCCATTTAGACAGTAGACTGGCCCCGAGACACTAAGTCAACCGAGCTCCAGCAGTCTAACTGCCAGTGTGATTGGCCTCGAGACACTTGGTCAACCGAGCTCCAGCAATCACACCTCCAAACCATATCTCACACATATCAATAATCACATTCAATCAATATCCATAAATAAGTTAGTAATATAGCCTAAATACTATAGACGTACCGGTACATACTCGGTCCTAGTGCTGCCCACTAGGTAGCACATTCTATTGATATCCTTCATCATTAATAATATAAAACATTCATTCACAAAAATAAATGATGCATGAAGTTCAATAAAATATCAACATAAACCACATATATACTAGAAATATACCAAAAGTAAACCAGGTATATTTCGAGTATATATATACATCAAATAATTCCAATCAAATCATAAATTAAACTAGAAATATATTTAAAAATATTTTTAAATATAATTTATTAACAAAACATGTATATAATTTATTATATACCAAAAATAAACCAAAATAAACTAAATATAAACTTAAGAAATAATCAAATTATTTATGCATATTTAATCAACATAAAACATGTATTTCTAAATCATGCATCCTAAGCATATATATATAGTATAGTAACTCACCTAGTGCGCTCCACGAGATGGATCCGACGGGCCTGGTCCACTAGCCCTCGATCTCGGTGCAACTAAACAAACAAATAACGACAGACATTAGAATAAACCTAACAGAAATCCTAGAATTCGATCTAGAGTATTAAACACAGAATCGATATCAGGGTTTGATCGGATATCATGTTTTACGAGAATTCTACCAAACATTCGGTAGAACCTCCCTTGTAAAACAGACATCTCTCTACTCAAAAGAGTAGAGCCGACCCTGCAAGGAAATACACTTCGAAAAACTACACAAAGCACAATCAAAATCCCACGGTCGGACTCCAAACTACAGTCCACCGACCGGGGTCCACAAACACGGAATAATTTTAGAAATACCAAAAATATCCTTACAACATAGAAATTAATTTTATAAATAGAAATTACATAATTAACCTTAAAACACTGTAAAAATCGATAAAAACTCATTTTATTAGAAAAATCGTATATTATATATATAATTGAAAATAATTCACGAAAAATAGTTTTAATTAGTTAAAAATACTAAATAATTTGTAGAAATCATTTTTATACCTTAAATAACTATTAAAACCAATTAAATTACATTTTTAGCCAACTTAGGATAAAATTACCAAAATACCATTATATATATATATACTTAAATTACTTCAAAAATTCACCAAAAATTATAAAATTATTCAAAATTAATTTTCTCAACATATATTATCAATAATATCAATAATTAAGCTTAATTAACCAATTAATTTCAAATAAAAACACATTTAACCTAATTTTCCCAAAATTACAAAAACTTCAATAATTCAAAATAAATACTATCACCAACAAACTTAAAATCTTCTTCATCAGGAATTCTGAAAGTCACCTCTTTATTCCTGCAATCTACCACGGCATAGTGCTGAGATAACCAATCCATTCCCAAAATAACATCAAACTCCATCACATCTAACAAAATCAAATCAATGGGTAATTCTCTATCTCCCACGAGAACTGGACAACCAGAAAGAATAATATCGGTGTCCAAGGAATCACTCAGAGGAGTGGCAACAGACAAAGGAAAAGCCATCCTCGAAACTTTCCAACAAGATTTAGAAGCAAAAATGGGAGAAATAAACGAATGCGTGGCACCCAGATCAAACAAAACCCAAGCATCCAGGTAACAAACAGAAACAATACCTACCACGACTGCATTAGATGCCTGAGCATCCTGCTGAGTGAGATGGAAAACTCTGGCCTGACCTCGACCTCCCTGCTGACTGGTAGAAGCCTAGCTAACACCTCTGGCACCTCCTCTAGTACCTCTACCACGGCTCTGCTGTGGAACAAACTGAGTGGAACTCTGATGCTGAACTGGTGGTAACTGAAATGGCACGGGTGCAGCACTAGCAATCGACTACTGTGGGAATCACGGAATCTGTTGCTGCTGATACCCAGAATAAGGACACGATCTGGCAAAATGTCTTGTCTGCCCGTATCTAAAGCATGTCAGTGGTGTCAGATAACACGGTCCCTGATGGACTCTACCACAAGTCTGACAAACACTGGCCGCTGATCCAGAACTACGACCACTGCTGCTGCTCGAAGCACCTGACCCAAATCTGAACGATCTACGCTGACCTCCATGGCCATGTCTCCTGCTCTGATGCACTCGCTGCTGCTGCCTCTGACTCTGCTGAGTCGGACCTCGCTGCTGACTACTCAAACCAACATGAAAATTCGAATATGGAGTAGCCTGTAATCCACTCGACTGAACTCCTAGCTGGTAATAATCAGGCATCGCTCCCTGCCTAACTAATCTCAGCTCAATCTCTTTGGCCAACTCAATCACAGACTCCAGAGTAAGGCCTGCTGTAGGCATACCAGTAAAAGCTGAACCCAAACCAGTGACATACGTAGTAACTACAAAATACTGATCTCGCATCAGATCCTCAGCATATCTACCCAATCGAAGAAACTCTTGGGTGTACTCCTCTACAGATCGATCTCCACGAGAAATACTGGTCAATCGAAGACGATAACTCAAACGAAGAGGCTCTAGATAAAATCTCCTCATAAATCGCTCACGCAACTGAGCCCCACGTCATCGTCATCATATAAGGCTGGATCATCTGAATAAACCAATCTAAGGCTGGTCCCTCGACAAACAACTCAACGATCATGATCCGCTGATACTCGGTGTGAGCAGTCCGAGTCCTAGTCTCAATCGCGTGCAGAAAATCTAACGGATCAGAAGTACCATCAAAAGCAATCTTGCCAACTCGGGCATAGAACAAAGCTGCCTCAGGGTCAGACATACCCTGCTAATAGGCAGGCTGAACAGGCTGAACAACTGGACGAACAAGAACATCAAACTCAGGCTTTACAGGCTCCTCGTCCTGTAACTCTCTCTGCCTACGGTGACCTGCCGCTCCTCGAGGTCTACCTCTGCCATGACCTCTACGTCTAACTGGCTGCTCAGGAGGTAAAACCTCATACTGAAAAGACTCATCATCCTCGGCCTCAACGACCAGTGGAGCGACACGCGCTCGCCTCCTCATACTGAAAAGATAAACGGAAAGATTCAGACAAAACAAACAACGGAGGAATAACGCTGAAAACTACAGCAAAGGATACTCATCAAGACATACTTGAACCTAATACACTGCAGTAGTCCAACAGAAAACACAACTTGAAAACTAGGGCCACAACTCACATAACTAAGCCCTGACACAGAACTCCGCTCTGATACCAACTTTGTCATGACCCAAAACAGGGGCCATGACCGGCACTAGGGAACGGAAATTCTTTCGAATCCGGAACCCGTAGCAAGCCTAAAAATAAACTAAAACATGCAATAATAACAATAACAGTAATATATATATGTAGCAGAAATAAAAATCGTAAATATAATAATAACATTCTCATCACTAGATTTAAATCAAATCTCATCTCATATATATATAATCTTTCAATACAAATCCAGTTTCAATATAATACATCTCTTTAAATAAAATACATAAAATCCCACACTTTAATTCACAACTACTGCAGTGTCTAGATTATTATAAAAATAAGACTCAAGTAAATAATTTACACAAAGAAGCCGGGGCGGAAGAAATTCGACGTATCGACCTGCTACTGAGGTCTGAAGATGTTGACTCTCCTGAAAAATTGTCAACGGAGGGGAGTCAGACCTCACTGAGTGAATTACTATAATATATATATATACACACTAAGTGACAATGCATACAGTCAACAGTATATATATAATATGTAAATATATACATGCAAATTCACACAGATGCAGAAAAAAATCATTTTTATATATTTGTATTGAAAATCACAGTTTATGAAGGATCATATAGAACCCTAGAATATCGTAACCTCGAAAACAGTGTTAGACAACACTCTAGCCATACAGGCTCACTTATTCCAAATATATCCACTTAATCCATTTAGACAGTAGACTGGCCACGAGACACTAAGTCAACCGAGCTCCAGCAGTCTAACTGCCAGTGTGATTGGCCCCGAGACACTTGGTCAACCGAGCTCCAGCAATCACACCTCCAAACCATATCTCACACATATCAATAATCACATTCAATCAATATCCACAAATAAGTTAGTAATATAGCCTAAATACTATAGGCGTACCGGTACGTACTCGGTCCTAGTGCTGCCCACTAGGTAGCACGTTCTATTGATATCCTTCATCATTAATAATATAAAACATTCATTCACAAAAATAAATGATGCATGAAGTTCAATAAAATATCAACATAAACCACATATATACTAGAAATATACCAAAAGTAAACCAGCTATATTTTGAGTATATATATACGTCGAATAATTCCAATCAAATCATAAATTAAACTAGAAATATATTTAAACATATTTTTAAATATAATTTATTAACAAAACATGTATATAATTTATTATATACCAAAAATAAACCAAAATAAACTAAATATAAACTTAAGAAATAATCAAATTATTTATGCATATTTAATCAACATAAAACATGTATTTCTAAATCATGCATCCTAAACATATATATATAGTATAGTAACTCACCTAGTGCCTTCCACGAGATGGATCCGACGGGCCTGGTCCACTAGCCCTCGGTCTCGGCGCAACTAAACAAATAAATAATGACAGACATTAGAATAAACCTAACATAAATCCTAGAATTCAATCTAGAGTATTAAACATAGAATCGATATCAGGGTTCGACCGGATATCACGTTTTACGAGAATTCTACCAAAAATCCGGTAGAACCTCCCCTGTAAAACGGACATCTCTCTACTCAAAAGAGTAGAGCCGACCCTGCAAGGAAATACACTTCGAAAAACTACACAAAGCACAATCAAAATCCCACGGTCGGACTCCAAACTACAGTCCACCGACCGGGGTCAACAAACATGAAATAATTTCAGAAATACCAAAAATATCCTTACAACATAGAAATTCATTTTATAAATAGAAATTACATAATTAACCTTAAAACACTATAAAAAACCGATAAAAACTCATTTTATTAGAAAAACCGTATATTATATATATAATTGAAATAATTCACGAAAAATAGTTTTAATTAGTTAAAAATACTAAATAATTTGTAGAAATCATTTTTATACCTTAAATAACTATTAAAACCAATTAAATTACATTTTTAGCCAACTTAGGGTAAAATTACCAAAATACCCCTATATATATAAATATACTTAAATTACTTCAAAAATTCACCAAAAATTATAAAATTATCCAAAATTAATTTTCTCAACATATTTATCAATAATATCAATAATTAAGCTTAATTAACCAATTAATTTCAAATAAAAACACATTTAACCTAATTTTCCCAAAATTACATAAACTTCAATAATTCAAAATAAATACTTGGAAATTCATAAAAATTCCAAATAAATTCCTATAATTCATTTAAACACCTAATTTAACCATAAACCCCAATTTCATAATTTAAATAATTAATTTCCGAAAATTAGAAAATAATATTAAATATTCAAAAATACCCAAAAATCCAAAAAATCTCCAAAAATTCCACAAAAATTCATACATGTAGATTAAGTTACTAGGATCAACATTTGTGAAGGGAGTTTTCAAGAATCAATCAATTAAAAGTTCAAAAAAATCAAAAAACCTAATGTGATCGAAATAGAAAAATTGAAACCTAAGCAATTCTAGACCATTTAAGCTCAAACCAAAGCTAGAATCACACTCACTGGAGCTCAAGGAGAAGAAAGAGACCGGCGGTGTCGAAAATGATGGCCGGAAGAGGGAGAACGGCGTGAAGCTCGACTTTCGGCCTCTCAAGCTATTTCCGACCAAACTCGATGGGAAAGGGAGCTGCTGGCGGCGGGGAACGGCTGGGGACGAAGGTGGCTCACCGAGAGGCACTCTGAATGGTGGCGAACGGAAGTTACAGACGGTGGAGGTGGGGGTCGCGTCCGGAGAAGAAGAAGAGAAGGGAGGGGCAGTTTTGTAAATAAGTTAAACTTTATTATTTTGATAATTTTTAATGTATATATGTATATATATATATATATATATATATATATATATATATATATATATATATATATATATATACACTTTCCATTACATATTAAAATAATATAAAATTTCACACATTAAATATACACCACACACATAAAATTTAATATTTTAATAATTTAATAATAAATAAAATAATTAAATAACAATAAATTAATAAACAAATAATAAAGTATTAGGGTAATATATTAAACTCTAATTAAATAAATATACACACACATAGACTTTATTTAGTAATTTAAAAATACGCATGAGTTCATGCAAGTCCGAAAATATATTTAAAATAATTAATAATAAAATATTTACGTGAAAATTTTCCCGAAAATGCAAGTCCCGGGAAAATTTTACGTAAAGTACTGTAAATAATACACAATAATTAAAATAGGTTTTAAATACATAACAACTCATAAAAATATCATATAATATACAGAAATTATTAACACTGCATATCCCGGTACAATGTAAAAATATTTTAAAAACACGGGATATTACAGTGTTCTATGTTTTAGGACTTGTACAAAATGGTGGCCATATAATATCAATGTAAAATCTAAGTCTTACAATCTAACAATGGTATGGAGTATCTTAACTCAGCTCTTAAAAATTTTTGCCACAAGCATGGAATTGATCACCAAACTTCATGTGCTGGAACCCCCCAATAGAATGGTTTGGCAGAACAAAAAAATGGAAACTATTGAAAGTAGTCTAAGCATCTTTATTTGACATGAATGTTCCTCAAGAATACTAGGGAGAGGTTGTTTGGTCCGCTACCTATTTTATCAATTGAACTCCATCAATGGTACTCGAATTTAAAACTCCCCTTCAGAAATTGTAAGAGCTTGTACTATCCCCATTTTTTAATACTCTTGAGTCCCATTCTTTGGATGCTCGTCAGTTATTCATTAGGTGCTTGGTAAGTTTGATCCATGAGCTATCCGGTGTATTTTTTTTGGATATACAAATCTCAAAAAGGGATATTTGTATTATGATTCAAATGCTAAGAAGATGTATGTAACCCGGGATGTTCAGTTCCATAAAAACGCACCCTACTTCTTTTAATCTGAGTGCTCTCTTCAGGGGGAGAGAGTTCAGGGCATCTTTAAAGATAACACTCCTAGTATTTCTCATGTTCTGAACATCTGACATGATCAGACAGTAAGTCCGAACATCTTACTTGGATAGACAACTAAAGACAGTCTGAGTGACTTACTTAAACCTGAAACTAATTAAGATAATACATCTTTCCAGTCCATACCAGAAGCTGAAGAAACTTTGGATGTGCATAATGAGGTAAACTCGTCTCCCTTAATAACTTTAAATACCGAGCCTCATTATCCATCTAAAATAAATAAAGGGATTCCTAAAATACAATATGATTCAGACTTCAATACCAAAGCTAAATATCCTATCAATAATTTCATATCAACAAACCATTTATTTAAATCACATGCATATATTATAAATCGATTATCTACTAAATTTATTCTGAGTAATGTGAAGGAAGCTTTAGATGATCTAGATTGAAAGAAAGCCATGAATGACGACATGGAGGCATTGTAAAAGAACTCCACATAGGAACTTATTCCACTTCCTGAAAGAAAGAAAATGGTCGAATGCAGATGGATATTCACTGTCAAACTAAATCCGGATGAAAGCATTAATCGATATAAATCTCGGTTGGTAGCAAAGGAATATACTTAGAAGTATGGAATTGACTATAAAAATACATTTGCCCCAATAGCAAAAATGAACACCATTTGAGTCCTTATTTCATTAGCTACCAACCTAGACTGGCCACTATGACAATTTGATGTAAATATATTTTTTTGAATGGAACCATTAATGAAGAAGTATATATGGATCCACCACCCGAAATGAGGTACACTGATTGAGTATGCAAGCTAAAAAAAGGCATTGTACGGAACCAAACAATCACCTTGAGCATGGTTTGGATGACTCTCAACATGTATGAGGAAGCTTAGTTATAAACAAAGAGACGTTGACCATATACTATTCATCAAACAAAAGATAGGTAAAGTCATTGCTCTATTTATGTATGTTGATGATATAGTAGTCATTAGAAATGATCCAAGTGAAGTGACAAACTTGTAAAAAAGTTAGCAATTGAGTTTGAGCTCAAGGATCTAGGTAAATTGAAGTACTTTTGGGAATTGAAGTTGTAAGATCAGCTCAAGGACTTTCTCTCTGCCAATGGAAGTATGTAATGGATTTATTGATAGAAATAGGCATGCTTGATTGCAAGCTAGCTAAGATTACAATGGAAGTCAACCATGGATTAACAATTAAAAAAATTAAGTTCCAACGGTAAAGCTTAGTATTAAAGGTTGGTGGGAAGATTTAATTTACTTTTCTCATACTCAGTCGGATATTGCTTATGCAATAAGAGTTGTAAGTCAATTCATGCATTCTCTGAGTAAAGAACACATGGATGCAGTATATTGAATGGTAAAATACCTAAAGTCTTCTCTAGGCAAAGGTTCATTTTTTATGAGAAATAAGGATTATAAAATTGTTGGCTATACAGATGCTAACTGGACTAGAGATCAAACTAATTGAATATCAATATCTGGGTACTTTATGTTTGTTGGAAAGAATCTGGTTACTTGGAGGAGCAAGAAGCAGAAAGTCATAGTAAGGTCGAGTGTTGAAGTTGAGTTTAGATGAATGGCACATAATGTATATGAATTGCTTTGGATAAGACAAATTATTCAGGATCTATGATTAAATAATTTGAAGACTATATTATTACATTGTGATAATAATGCAGTCATTGCAATTACAAATAACCTGGTTTAACATGATTGGACTAAACATGTAGAGGTTGACTGTCACGACCCAAAACAGGGGCCATGACTGGCGCTAGGGAACGGGAATTCTTTCGAATCCGGAACCCGTAGCAAGCCAAAAAAAACATGCAATAATAATAACAACAGCTCTTAATGTAGCGGAAATAAAATCATAAATATAAATATAATAATTCACCACCAGGGAATTTAAATCAAATCCATATCTCATATATATAAATAAATCCGTTAATATAAGTTTTAGTTCAAATGCAATACAATATCTCTTTAACACTTTAATGACTACTGTAGTGTCTAGATAAAATAAAACTCAAGACTCAAATAAGCAGTTTACACAAAGAAGCCGGGGTGAAAAAAATCCGGCGTACAAGCCTGCTACTGAGGTCTGAAGATGATGACTCTCCTGAAAAATTAGTCAACGGAGGGGAGTCAGACCTCACTGAGTGAATTACTATAATATATATACATGCATACTAAATGTCAATGCACACAATCAAAGTATATATCTAATATGTATGTATACAAGCAAATACACACAGATGCAGTAAAATCATTTTATATATATTATTAAAAATCACAGTTCATGAAGGATCAAATAGAACCCTATGATATCGTAACCTCAAACAGTGTTAGACAACACTCTAGCCATGCAGGCTCACTTATTCCAAATATATTCACTTAATCCATTTAGACCATAGACTGACCCCGAGACACTAAGTTAACCGAGCTCCAGCAGTCTAACTGTCAGTGTGATTGGCCCCGAGACACTTGGTCAATCGAGCTCCAGCAATCACACCCAAATCACATCACACATCAGATAAGTCAATTTCAATCAATATCCTCAAACTGGTTAGTAATATAGCTTAAATGCTATAAGCGTACCAGTACGTACTCGATCCTAGTGTTGCCCACTAGGTAGCACGTTCTATTGATATCCTTCAATGATAAATATAAAACATTCATTCACAAATAAATGATGCATGAATTTAAATAAAATAGCAATAATAAACCATATATATACTAGAAATATACCAAAAATAAACCAGGTATATTTCGAGTATATATACTTCAAATAAATCCAATATATTTGTAAAATAAACTAGAAACATATTTAAAAACATTTTAAGTATAAATGTTAAATAAAGCATGCAAATAATTTACAATATACCAAAAATAAACCAAAGATAAACCAAAAATAAACTAAAGTAAACTTAAATAATAATCAAACCATTTATGCATATTTAATCAAAATAAAACATACATTTCTAAATCATGCACCTAAGCATATATATACAAAATAGTAACTCACATTTAGTGCGCTCCTCGAGATGGGTCCGATGGGCCGGGTCCACTAGCCCTCGGTCTCGGCGCAACTAAACAAACAAAAATAACAGACATCAGAATAAACCTAACAGAAAATTCTAGAAACTCGATCTAGAATATTAGACACAGAAACAGAATTAAGGTTTGATCAGACATCACGTTTTACGAGAATTCTACCAAAAATTCGACAGAACCTCCCCTGTAAAATGGACATCTCTCTGCTCAAAGAGTAGAGCCGACCTTGCAAAGAAATACACTTCGAAAAACAGGCACAACAACTCATCCACAACCCCTCGGTCGGACTCCAAACTATAGTCTACCGACCGGGGTCCACAATCACAGAACAATTTCAGAATTATAAAAAATACCCTTATAACATAGAAATTCATTTTATAAATAGAAATTACATAATTAGCCTTAAAACATAGTAAAAACCGATAAAACTCATTTTATTAGTAAAATCGTATATTATATATATAATTGAAAATAATTCACGAAAATTAGTTTTAATTAGTTAAAAATACTAAATAATTTGTAGAAATCATTTTTATACCTTAAATAATTATTAAAACCAATTAAATTATATTTTTAGTCAATCTAGGGTAAAATTACCAAAATACCCCTATATATATAAATATACTAAAATTACTCCAAAAATTCACCAAAAATCATATAATTGCAAAAAATAATTTTATCAACATATTTATCAACATATTTATCAATAATTAAACTCAATTAACCAATTAATTTCAATTAAAAACATAATTAACCTAATTTTCCCAAAATTACATAAACTTAAATAATTCAAAATAAATACATAGAAATTCATAAAAATTCCAAATAAATTTCTATAATTCATTTTAACACCTATATTTATCATAAAACATAATTTCATAATTTATTTAATTAATTTCCAAAAATTAGAAAATGATATTAAAATATTCAAAAATACCCAAAAATCAAAATAATCTCCAAAAATTCTACAAAAATTTACACATGTAGATTAAGCTAAGGAGAACAACATTTGTGAAGGAATTTTCATGAATCAATCAAATTGAAGTTCAAAAAATTCAAGAACCCTAATAGGCCGAATTCGAAAAATTGAAACCTAAGCAAATCAAGACCATTTCAAGTGAAACAAAACTTGGAATCACACTCACCGGAGCTCAAGGAGAAGAAAGAGACCAGCGGTGTTGAAAACGGTGGCCGAAAATGTCGTGAACGACGTTGCTCCAACTTTCGGCTTCTCCGGCCGAAATAGACCTTCAGACGCCGGAAACGACTGCAACAGGCGGCGGAAGAGGCTGAGGAAGGAGGTGGCACGCCGGACGGCAAGAAATCGGGATGGCAGCGATCGGAACGGTGAGGGAAGTGGTCGAGAATGTTGAAGAAGGGAGAATGGCAGTTTTGTAATTATTTCAAACTTTGTTTTTTGTTTTAATATTAAATGTATATATGTATATATATATATATACTTTATACTCTATATTAAAATAATATTAAATTACACACACATTAAATATACACCACACACATATAATTTAATATTTTAATAATTTAACACTCCTAAAAATAATTAATTAATATTAAAATAAATTAATAAATAATAAAATATTAGGGTAATATTAATTAAACCCTAATTAAATAAATACACATATATATTTTATTTAGTACTTCAAAAATATATATGAGTTCATGCAAGTCCGTAAATCTATTTAAAATAATTAATAGTAAATTATTTACGTGAAAATTTCCTCGAAAATGCAAGTACCCGGGAAAATTTTACGTAAAGAACTCAAAATAATACACAATAATTAAAATAGGTTTTAAATACATATCAACTCGAAAAAATATCATAATATATATACAAAAATTATTAACACTGCATATCCCGATGCAGTATTAAAATATTTAAAAACACGGGATATTACATTGACAGGACACTTCATCAAAGATCATCTAATCAAGGAACAATCAGTCTTCCATTTATTTCTTCTCAAGCTCAATTAACTGACATCCTCACAAATACTATATCCAAAAAAATGTTTCACAGCTCACTTGACAAGTTGGGATTGATTGACATACACTCACCAACTTGAGGAGAAGTGTTGAGGCGAGCTTCAAAAAGTCAAAGATTTGATTGTATATATTAGGAATTAAATTTTTATTTTTATTTAAAAAGTTATTTTTGTCTCTAATTAGTGTGTATAATTAGGTTTTCCATATACAGGAATATTTAATGTATATATAAATGATGTAATCTCTCTTATGAAGATATGAGAAATAATTCCCTTGAATTCTCTCTTCTTTACTTTTGAATTTTATTCTACACATTTGACATGCTCATACCTATTTTTTATTTGAGAAAATTCTAGGCAAAGAATATGCACTTATCATTTGCAATCATAGGAGCGATATTGATTAGCTTGTTAAACGGGTTTTAGCTCAGGTGCCCTTCTTCTTTTTCTTTTTTTTTTAGAAGTATTGTAATATGGTATAAGAGCATAAATTTTACACTTTTCAAATTTTTTTCAAAAATATTGTAATATGATATTCGAGTATAAATTTTACACTTTCAACTTCAAGATTCAGACAAATACTTAAAATTTCGTGGGAAAAATTTTTAGCTCATGTTTATGAGCGCTTAAATTTTCTCAATCTCATTGTTTGGCCACTTTGTAAAAATACAAAAATTCTCCAACTTCAAACCTTTTAACATAACATGATAAGTTGTTTTTCAATTTGAAACTATTCCATGTACAGTGCACAAAGTAAACTTACAATTTCCTGAAGGTGTAATGCATAATAGATTGCAATTTACTTTATGGAAGATTTTAATAAGAGGGGAGCATGCAGATGAGCTCTTAAAGGCTTTAAATTGTGGGTCCGATTGAACCACGAGGCCTAGAATATATCAAAATAAAACTGATTCAGATACTTATATTTGTAATAGGATTTACTTGTAATGGGAGAGACCTATATTTGTAATGAGATTTACTTGTAATAGACCAGTTTTCAAGCCTAAAATCTATCATTTAGGGCCTAAAATTTAGCGTTGAAGTTTATGTTTATTTTGTTTGTGTTTTTTGGTCTTTTTGGCCCTTTTCTATTAGGGTTTTTTTCCTAAACAGTATTTATTTGTCATTTTTGTATGTTTGAGATATTTTTTGTTGAATTAAAAATAGAGTTTCTATTTTCTTCCCAATTTTCGGTATTCAATTATGAATCAACGAATTTTTGAATGTCTATTTACTGGTATTACTTGTAATCAATGGGTTTTAAAAGGTTATTTGACAGCCATTTGTGCATGAATCAATGGCAATCAATATTTATCCTTATTTTACTAGGCTTTCACTACGTCAAGGTGATGGCGGTGAAGGTGGAGCAAGAAGTGGAGGAAGGTAAGAGGAGAAAAAGAAAGAAAAAAAAGATGAAGATGAAGATGAAAAAGAAGAGAATTAACTTTGTCATTTCAATTCTTTTTGTTGACATGGTAGGTAATTAGGAAACTAAAATCATCGGTTAGTTTTTCTTTTTTTTTCTTTTTCCTATCAAAAAGAACAATAATTAATTAAAATTTAATGGATTACATAAGCCATTGACTTCAGAGATTTCACGTCAATAAATATATTTTTTTAAGGCAAAAACATACTCTATCTTAATTACTATAGAATTAAAACCATTCAAGTCATGATGATTTTCTTGAATGATGGAAAAAAATCAGATATAATAAAAGAAATGGATAAGCAATTAGAAGAAGGCAATAGAAAGAAACCTGGAGAAATTAAATGCTGAAATGTGAGCTAGGAATTGACAACCCTTTTTTTTTTGGTCCTCATGATTATTGGTAACTTGGTTCTTAAATACATGAAGGAGAACAAAGAGGAGGTTGGATTGTTAAATCCTGGAATTTTCTTGATTGATTAAGTAATATATTATGGCTGCCTGACATATACAACTTGAAGTTGCCATTACCTAATATACTTTGAAAATTATTTTCACATGTTGATTTCAAATTGCTATAGAAAGAGTTCGACTTTGGATTGTTAAAAAAAAAGAAACAATGATGAATATTTGCAGATAGGAGATGTCCATAAGTTGGATATAAATTAGATAGTTTTTTGAGTTTTTTTTTTCAACTTATATAGTGTTTTTCGCACACGGTTTTGATAATTTTGGGTTGAATTGATTCAAGTATTATCTCATTAATTATATAAAATTAAGTTTTTTATGCGAATGTGATTTGAAGTTGGTGAGCATTTAAAATTACTAGTTATTGAACATGTTTTGTTAAGTATATCACCAACGATGAGAATTATCGTTTAAGTAAATATAAGAGGATGCATATCCTATTGTGTAATCCATGTTCCATTGCACCTCCACTGCAATTAAGTACAGCACCATTTTGGAGAAGGGTCAAATAAATATTTATAATGATCCACTATCTATACTTAAAAAAAACATGTAGAGCAAACAGAAAAAACCATGTAGAGCAGCCATATAAATTTCTGCAGCCATCCCACCAACCTTATAGATATACGTTAAACTTATAGTTATTGCACTGAAATTGCAACGAAATGAGCATTTGGTGCATTGAGAAAAAATAAAACTTTTATCTTTCTTACTAAAATATTTTTCCTTCTTCATGTTTTAGAAGAATAATTTTTAAAATTCATTTAATTAACATATATATAAAATATGTATTTGATAAATTATTTAATAAATAAATAGGTGTTAATATTAATATTTTGAAAAAAAATTAATAAAATACTAAATAATGCATCCATTTAAAAAAAATTGATGAAAAAGAATAAGAACTAGTTTTATTTTGGACTCGGCATTGTGCGTCTCATGTGAAATATTAGAAGACATTTGTCATCTTTTTTGTTAACTACCTAGTAAAAAAGAAAAAAAAATTGACAGAGAAATTGGCATAACGAAAAGAAAAAAAAAAACATTTGCATGAATTTGTTTGAGACTTGAGATTCTCTATCACCTCAGCTTCTTGTTAAACACATGCAGTAGTAGTTTTTAGCAAATATGTTTAGAGAGGAGTACAATGCGGCGGTGGTGACCAATACAATAATTACAGTATTTATGTTGCATCAATCCTTGCCGGCCTTTTTAATGGAGTGGGCTGTATTTTTAGAGAAGAGTACAATGTGGTGGCAGTGACCAATACAATAATTACAGTATTTATGTTGCATTAATCACCTTGCCTGCCTTTTTAATGGAGTGGGCTCCCCTCATCTCCCTCATTATGTTTTTGCAACGAATAGTAATGGGCGATAGAAAACGAAAGGTCCATTTGGATTCTACATCATTCAATTGTGGAATATGTATTTATTATATAAGCTTGTTTATAGATTTGTTCGGTTAGTAATTTTCTGAATAATAGTATAAAAACAGTAAATTTTATTTGTCCCAAAAAAATAGAAAATGAAATCTTTGCTCAGAAAAATAGAAAACGAAATCAAAGTTATTTCTGCACAAACTGAAGATTTAAAAAAAAAAAAAAAAAACTTTTCATCCCTAAATTTGTGTTGAAATGTCAAATCTAAAGAAAATTACATGGATAGAGATGGGTTCTCATTAGCAGAATTGGCAGTGATACCAATTTCCTAGAGCTTCACTAAGATTATAGCTAAATTAACTATATCTAATACTGCTATGGCAAACTGCAATATTATAAAAAAATTTCTTTTTTCAGTAGATGACCCTTGTATTGGAATAAAAAAAACTTTTTTAAAAAAAATTATCACATTACTACCACAACGTTGCGATTGTAATGTGTCTCACTTTCCTTAATTTTTAGTAAAATATTTGCATGCACGTATGTAAAATTTTAGTCTGCCTTGGACTCGGACGATTGGATTGGGTTCATCTTTGGTGTACAATGCCTTCTAGCAATAAGCCAATGGTTAAAGAACTCGATCATTTCAGGGCATAAGACCTTCCAAGGAAATAGGACCCTCAACCATGGTGGCTCGACCAAGTACATATCTCCACGGCAAACACTGTTCACCATCGACTTTGCGCATGATTCTGTCGACTCTACTGGCACAATCAAATTTACCTGTGCCTATTTACCAAGTTGTAACGTGCGTATTTTAGTTCGTTAATTATTGGTAAACAAAGAAAATTAGATTCAAACTATATGTACTGTGAAGGTACCTTTTTCTCAAGATTATCAGACATGACTGTTTTAATTAGTCCAGGAGTTACTATTGTCATGCTAATATCGCTACCGATTTCACTTCTAAGTGACTCATAATAGTTTATTACCGCTGCCTTGCTAGCCTGGAGGAAAAAAAATGAACAGTAACTTGATAAATCGAGAAAACTACAAGAAAAAACAACGGCTATTATTAAAAATGACGTCTTACACCATAGAAGCTGGTTTTTGGAGTAGGGTACCATCCTAAAGTTGAAGCGGTGACCATGATTTTGCCTTTGTTCTTTCTCAGATGTGGGATGGCAAAATGGGTACTATATACTGTGCCCCAAAAGTTGATGTCCTGCAGGTGCGTGTATATAAAATCTATGCAATTTAGGGCCTGAAAATTAACAATGTTATGAATCCAGAATTGCAGAAAATATGCCCATGCATTACCATTAATCTATGGCGATTTTGAAAGTAGTCATTGCTGTCGTTCATTGCGCTTGTTCCAATTCCAGCATTGTTCACTAGATGATCCACTTCTCCACCAGCAGCACCAACATATACGGAATTAAAGCAAAACATTCAATATATGGAGTCGGATAAAAGTTATGTGGGTTTATGGGCACATACATCTACCAAAATGGCTTATTGCAGCTTCAACAAATCTCTTAGCATCTTCAACCTTTGAAACATCTGCACCAATTGATATGACATCTGGCGAGCCCAGTTGTCTAGCCTTGTTCTTAACTGCTCCTAGTCCATCTTCTTTTATATCGACCAGGACTAAATAAGCACCTCTTCTTGCGTACTCATAAGCCAATTGCTTTTGTATATTATTAGGTAGAGGACACCACATAAAGGAACTCACGGTCAAGATTAGGAGACTGATTACATGTACGGTTAGATATACATATAACAGTAAATCTTACCTCGCCGATTCCTGAGGCTGCTCCGGTGATGAGCACGACTTTTCCATTAACATTTTCGATGAATACATGTCGTTTGATGTAATAAAGAACCTTAAAGACAAGATAAAGTGGTAAAAAACACAAAATCAAGATGATGTTTATTGGAGGAAGCATAATGTTGAAGAACTTGTGAATTAAGTCCATGGCTTTGGTCGTGAATTTCAGGAGCTGCTTTGCATATATGTTTGCAGTGTGAAAAAAAAAAGGTAAAGGACGAAGTTAAGGTAGCGCCCGACTATTGTAAGAACTATTTACCAGATTTTTTTTCTGTTTCTTGTGTTAAATGTCCGAGAGTGTATAGTTATCAAACTTTCATTTCTATTTTTTTATTACCAACTTTCTATTTCATTTTAGAGTAGTCATTAAAAATATTTTTGATATTTAAATAATTTATAATTATTATTTTAATTTAAAATTAAATATTTTTTATAAATAAATTCATATTTTTTATATATTTATAAAAAATAATAAAAAATTTAAAACTTATGTTGATTCGAACTAGTAAAAATAAATTCATTTGAATGATATTAAACTTTAGAAAAATAAATTTTTAAATTTTTTATAATTTCTAAACCAAATTAAAAAGATAAAAAAATGAAAAATGAAAATAGTTTTTAAATAAAATTTAAAGGATTAAAAGTTTTTTACTATATTCAAAGTTAAGTTATTCTAAAACAATAAATCGAAATTTAGTTCTTAAATTTTAGTAAATTTAAAGTTGGTGACCACTCTTACATTCAATGGTTGGTGAAATGTCAGCAAGCTTAAAGTCTCTTGGGCCCCTGGCATGGTTTACGCCAACCAGAAACTTAAATGTTAGGAGCTGAACGGCACAACAGTGCCCAACATTTCCACATTTCTACAGTTGGTGGGAGAATTCAAGTGATTGGAATAGCGTTTCATGATTGAAAGTAATGGTGGGGCTCTTCTTCTGCTGCCATACATATAGCCCTCTAGATTTTCAAATTTCTCATTGATGAAGTGTCGTACTGTTGATATAAACATGGACTGCTCCCAACTACGTCCCCCACTCCGCTTCGGTTTAATTCTGCTATTGACTGCGGACCTGAGATTGCAAATGGACAAATCGACTTCATTTTATATGAATTTAGCATGATGAACAATCTTTGAAGGGAACAAACTATTGGCTGAAATCAATCCACTACTGTTCATAATTTGAATTATATATATATATACATTCAAACTAATCAATGGAAGTAAGAGGAACCTAAAATAAACTTCGCTGTTGTTAAAGAGATCTTGAAGCCTAATACCTTGATTTTTTTTTTTTTTTTAAAAAAAACAAACTCATATGATTTTATAGTGACTCGACTCGACAGGACTGTCAAGTCCATAACTATGAACAATTTTTTTTTTTATAAGTGAAATTTAGAGTTTAGCAATTAAAAAATACACTCATCCTCTTAATATTTGCATCACATTTTTACAGTACAAACGAAAATAAAATTAAAAATAAGCAGAATCTTAGAAAATTGGATAAATATTGCTCGACGTTGAATTGTGCATGATTACCATCTAATAATCTTCTATAATCTGTTGATTTGCGCACAAATGTCAATAAATAAACATCAATGATTATTGATTCACACAAAGAAATATCGAATATTAAAAAAATATAAATTTGATTTATTAATTCAACAAAAGTCGCCCTCAAACAATCCCAAAGAAATAAATAAATAGAGTTTAAGGAAAAATCCTAAAAACAAAAAAGGAAAAAAAGACTAAAAAAATCCTAAAAAGGAACATAAACTTTTAAGCCAAATTTAAGGGCCTAAACAAAGGAATTTTGGCTCGAAGATGGGTTGCTATAAATGTAGTGTATAATACCCGTTATAGGGCTCTGGGTCAGCTTCAATTTGATATATTATAGGTCTCGTGGTTTAATCGAGATCACCACGACCATCCATTTGAAGCCCAAGTGCACACGCCCACTTTGTCTAATCCATCCATAAATGACAATGCAGCCTTATCCACATCATAAGGTCATACACAGAAAATCAAAAACCAAACTGAAGAGAGCTAACAAAACCTATAAGAAGGCAGTCTACTATAATCATTGCATATTGATGAATCACAAAATGCTAAAGCAGAATCCCACCAAAGAATAGAAGAGGTCAAAATGCCATGTTTAGTAAGCAAATCTGCAACTAAATTTCCTTCTCTATATATATGAAACACCATTAAATGCATTTGTGAAGCATAGTGAAGACATTGAATCCATCTTTGCTTAATCTCCTATGGAACCTGCTTATACTTAGTGTTGAATAAATGAACAACAAACTTGGAGTCACACTTTAGCCATAGAAAATGCTAGCCTCTATGCCAAGCTACCTCAACGACATATATCGCCTCACAAAGCTTAGCAACGTATGCGAATTGCATCCCATTCCAAAAGCAAAAGCACCTTGCAGAAAACCAAAAGTAGTTCTAAAAATCCCACCTGCACCTATTGCTACCGGAGATCCCAATGCAAAGCCATTCGTATTAACCTTGATCCAAGCACAAGGTGGAGGTTGCCAAGTGACTAACTTTGGAGCATTTCTTAGGATCCCTCAAATGCTCAAAAGATTAAAAATGCAAAGCTCATCAACAGAATTGTCACGAACCAAAACAGGGGCCATGACCGGCGCTAGGGAACGGGAATTCTTTCGAATCCGGAACCCGTAGCAAGCCTAAAAATAAAATAAATATGCAATAATAACCATAAAAATATAATATGCAGCGGAAAATAAAAATCATAAATATTACAATATCATCCATATCAACTGGATTTAATTCAAAACTCATCACATCACATATATAATCTCATAAATGTATAATCTTTATACAAATCCAGTTTTACTATAATACATCTCTTTAAAACAAATACTTTATTTCACAACTATTGCAGTGTCTAGATAAAATAAATAAGACTCAAGTATATAATTTACATAAAGAAGCCGGGGCGGAAGAAATCCGGCGTATCGACCTGCTACTGAGGTCTGAGGAAGTTGACTCTCCTGAAAAATAGTCAACGGAGGGGAGTCAGACCTCACTGAGTGAATTACTATAATACATATACATACACTCTAAGTGATAATGCATACAGTCAACAGTATATGAGTAATATGTATATATATAGGCAAGTTCATACAGATGCAGAAAAATCATTTTATATATTTGTCTGAAAATCAACTTTTATGAAGGATCACATAGAACCCTAGAATATCGCAACCTCAGAAAATAGTGTTAAACAACACTCTAGCCATACAGGCTCACTTATCCAAATATATCCACTTAATCCATATGGACAGTAGACTGGCCCCGAGACACTAAGTCAACCGAGCTCCAGCAGTCTGACTGCCAGTGTGATTGGCCCCGAGACACTTGGTCAACCGAGCTCCAGCAATCACACCCACAAACCACATCTCACATATATCAATAATCATAATCAAATCGATATCCACAAATAGTCAGTAATAAAGCCTAAATACTATAGGCGTACCGGTACGTACTCGGTCCTAGTGCTGCCCACTAGGTAGCACGTTCTATTGATATCCTTCATTCTTAAATATAAAACATTCATTCACAAAAATAAATGATGCATGGATATAAATGAAATAGCAATATAAACCATATATATACCGAAAATATACCAAACATAAACCAGGTATATTTTGAGTATATATATGTCAAATAAATCCAATCAAATCACGAATTAAACTAAAAATATATTTAAAAACATTTTAAATATATTTTATTAATAAAACATGTATATAATTTATTATATACCAAAAATATACCAAAAATATACTTGAATATAAATCATGTTATTTATGCATATTTAGTCAAAATAAAACATGCATTTTCTAAATCATGCATCCTAAGCATATATATATAATATAGTAACTCACCTAATGCGCTCCACGAGACAGGTCCGACGGGCCTGGTCCACTAACCCTCGGTCTCGGCGCAACTAAACAAGAAATAATTAATCGACATCAGAATAACCCTAACAGAAATCCTAGAATTCAATCTAGAGTATTCAACACAGAATCGGAAATTAGGGTTCGACTGGATATCACGTTTTACGAGAATTCTACCGGAAATCCGGCAGAACCTCCCCTGTAAAACGGACATCTCTCTACTCAAAAGAGTAGAGCCGACCCTGCAAAGAAAATACACTTCAAAAATAAACACCACAATCAATCACAACCCCTCGGTCGGACTCCAGACTACAATCTGTCGACCGGGGTCCACAAACACAGAATATATATTCAAATATACCAAAAATATTCTTAAATCATAAAATACATTTCATACGTAGAAATTACATAATAAATCTTGAAACACTGTAAAAATCGATTAAAACTCATTTTATTAGAAAAACCGTATATTATATATATAATTGAAAATAATTCCCGGAAAATAGTTTTAATTAGTTAAAAATACTAAATATTTGTAGAAATCATTTTTATACCTTAAATAAATATTAAAACCAATTAAATTACATTTTTAGACAATTTAGGGTAAAATTACCAAAATACCCCTATATATATATATATACCTAAATTACTTCAAAAATTCACCAAAAATCATACAATTATCCAAAATTAATTTTCTCAACATATTTATCAATAATATCAATAATTAAACTCAATTAACCAATTAAATTCAATTTAAAACACAATTAACTTAATTTTACAAAATCACATAAACTTCAATAATTAAAAATAAATACTTAGAAATTCATAAAAATTCCAAATAAATTTCTATAATTCATTTCAACACCTAATTCAACCATAAACTCCAATTTCATAATTTAAATAATTAATTTCCGAAAATTAGAAAATAATATTAAAATATTCAAAAATACCCAAAAATCCAAAAAACCTCCAAAAATTCTGTAAAAATTCATACATGAAGATTAAGCTACCAGGAACAACATTTGTGAAGGAAGTTTCCATGAATCATCCAAATCGAAGCTCAAAAAAATCGAAAACCAAAAAAGGCCGAAATATTCAAATCGAAACCTAAGCAATTCTAGACCATTTTAGCTCAAACCAAAGCTAGAATAACACTCACCGGAGCTCAAGGAGAAGATAGAGACCGGCGGTGTCGAAAACGGTGGCCGGAGGAGGGAGAAACGACGGTGAGGAAAAGTGGTGGTCGGCGCCCGCGGGAGAGAAAGAAGAAGAAGAAGAAAAAGAAAAAGAAAGAAAAAGGAAAGAGAAAGAAAAAGAAAAAGAAAGAAAAAAGAAAAGAAAAGAAAAAAAAGAAAAAAATAAAATAAATTAAAATAATTAAATATTAATAAATAATTAATAATAAAATAATAAATTTTAATAATTTAATAATAAATAAAATAATCAAATAATAATAAATAAATAATAAAATATTAGGGTAATAATAAACCCTAATTAAATAAATATACACACAGGCTTTATTTAATAATTTAAAAATATGTATGAGTTCATGCAAATCCGTAAACACATTTAAAATAATTAATAATACATTGTTTACGTGGAAATTTCCCCGAAAATGAAAGTCCCGAGAAAATTTTACGTAAAATACTGAAAATAATAGACAGTAATTAAAATAGGTTTAAAATACATATCAACTCATAAAAATATCGTATAATGAATAAAAATTATTGACACTGTATATCCCGGTACAGTGTAAAAATATTTTAAAAAAAACACGGGATATTACAAGAATTAACATCTTACTAATATAGAAAAAATCATATTCTTTTATTGAATTCCAAAGAACTCTTAAAGCACTATGAATATTAGGCACTTTAGTATCAAAAATTATAGCATCCTGGACTTTCTAAAGCACCCAAACTCCATTAATAATAGTTGAACACCATAATGCTGTAATTTGCAAACTGAAAGAATGGTGCATTGCAGCTAAGATAAGATCCAGTAAAGATCCCGAAACCATAATGCTTTTGCCAAAAAGCACTGAAATGGAATGCCATACAGCAATAGCAAAAGCACAAGTAGTAAATAAGTGCTCTGTTATCTTTTAAATGCACATAATTATGAACAATTAAAATATACCATGAATTAAAATGAAGTCCATAACTTTGTGCAAAAATAAATTTCATGAGTTGAAGTTTGCATAGCTGAATTTGACTTATAAATAAACTTCAACATATAAATTTTTTATCAAGTTAAATTTTAAGTAACTCATAAGCAATTTGACTCGTTTATTAAATTACATTCTTAATTACATAGTCTTGTATAAATGTGAATTATTTCAATCTCTCTTAAAATCAAATGATTGGATTGGGTTTTTCTTTGGGGTGCAATGCCTTCTAGCTATAAGCTAGTGGTTAAAGAACTCAATCACTTCAGGGCAAAAGACCCTTAAAGGAAATAAAATCCTCAACTAAGTACATATCTCCATGGAAAACACTGTTCACCATCGACTCTATGCATGATTTTAGAGATTCTACTGGTACAATCAAATTTACCTATGCCAATTTGCCAAAAATATTATTAGTTATTACAACCCAGTTTTAATCAATTAAATAATTTGATTGTTCATATTCTCAATAGCTAATTATTGGTAAGCAAAGAAACTTAAATTCAAGCTAGCTGCACTATGAAGGTACTGTTGGAAAAATTAACAGAGTTGGCACAACGAAATAATATTCACAGAAACAAAATAAAATTACTGTAGAAATAATCAAACAAATAAATAAATAGAGACGGTTAAACCGGTTAATGGGTGAGTAAAATAGACAGTAAAACCTACTGTATAAATAATAAAAATGATAATAAAAATGACACAAATATTTTAATGTGGTTCACCTTTAATACTTGGACTACGTCCATAGGACAAATTCTAAGATTTTCTTCCACTATAAAATAGTAGGTATAAGAGAGAGTCTCCTTTAGATCAACACTAAAGGTACATAATAAAAAAATCTCACTAAAGTAGTGACACTCAAAGTGTTTCCCAAACACCCAAAAAATAATTACCTCACTATTTTGTCACTCACCATTTGAGAAAAAAAATATTTCTCAAACCCCTAAAATTCTCTCACACTCATCAAAGCAAAGTTGCTTTGACTCTCAGCTCACAAGCACACATAGAGATCTCAAATTTTTCTCTTCCTATTGCTTGCCTACTCATTTTATGCTTCTACATCCAAATGCCTTTATATAGGCATTTGGATGAGAAATAAACAAAACAAAAATAAGTTTTTTTTATTCAACATTTGCTACACTGAATTCGGTGCAGTAAAATGTGACATTTTTATTCAAAATGTGGCTTTTTTTCTTGCTAACTTATGGGCTCCACTAGGAGGGACCCATAACAATTCTCCCCCTCCCGACGACATGGAGGTCATTACCATTCTGGTGGCCAATCGACAAAATTCAAACTTCTCCTTTAGTAGAATTTTTATTAACATGTCTGATCCATTTTCATCAGTATGGATCTTCTCTAGCTACAATAGCTTCTTCTCCAATACATCCTGTATCTAGTGATATCTCACATCAATGTTCTTTAATCTTAAATGAAAGGAGGAGTTCTTACCAAGGTGGATAGCACTCTGACTATCACAAAATAACTCGTATTTATTTTGCTGAAAACTGAGTTCATTTAAAAACTTCTTCATCCATAGCAACTCTTTAAAAGCTTTTGTTCTTATAATAAACTCTACTTCAGCGGTAGACAAAGCAACACATTTTTGTAGTTTTGATTGCCATGACATAACTCCCTTACAAAAGTAATCAAATAACCAGAGGTTGATTTTCTTAAATTAGCATCTCCCACCATATCTGCATCTATGTATCCAACTAACATAGGTTTGGTATCTCCAAAACATAAACATATTTTGGATGTTCCACGAAGATACTTGAGAATCCATTTCACTGTAGGCCAATGCTCCTTACCAAGATTTGAAAGGAACTGACTCACAACTCTAACTGAGTGTGCAATATCTGGCCGTGTACACACCATGGCATACATTAAACTACCAAATGTTGAAGCATATGGAAATCTATCTATTCCTTCTCCTTATTAATGAAAGGGCTTTGCTGAGAAGTCAATCTAAAATGATTAGCAAGAGGACAACTTGCCGCTTTAGAATTGTACATGTTGAACCTCTGAAGTACCTTCTCAATATACTTCTCTCATGACAACCATAACTTCTTGATGCCTCTTTCTCTAATAATCTTCATGCCAAGAATTTATTTTGCTGGTCCCAAGTCTTTCATAGCAAAATACTTACTCAACTGCTTCTTTAAGTTGTTGATTCTGAAAACATTTTGACCAACAATAACACAATAACACAATATAGAGCAATAACACAATAAAGTCAACATCAGAGAATTTTTTAACAAATACACAATGATGTTAGTGATATGCACTAGGTCAATCATGTATGACCATATTTTGACTTTATCATTTTATTTAATAAAGAGGCATTTTTCATTATCATTTTGTGTTATGATAATTACTTGAATAGTCAATTCTTATTAAGGTCATCAAGTATGTGACTTGATAGTAAAACCCTTAGATTAAATATGAGTTTTATTTAAATTATCCCTAGTCATAACAATATGTTATGGCTAGTATGATATTGATTGATGATTATGTTTTACTAATCATGAATATAAGATGTTAAGTCAACTCATAGGTACTTATTTGGGAAATAATGTACTAGATTTACCCATAATGAGAATACTATATAGATAATTGTCATAAGTAATTCTCATCATAATAATATTGATTTAGTCCTTTGACCTTGAAATCATCATGGATTTCTACATAACTATTATATATTTTGACACAATCTAACATTATCTTTAACAAGATGATTAAATAGATTATTGTTGGATATGAAATGAGTTATGTAAGGAATGTGAGTGATTGAGAAGGAATTTGTCCATTATTTAACCTGAGTAAGATATCTATAGGCTCCTTGATAAGATAGACTGAGAAAAATGCATGGCCATACTAAAGTGAATTGATAAAGAGTTATCATTCTCAGTCTACTTAGAGTCAAGAAATATTGAATCATATAAGGATGACAGAAACTATGCCTTATATTCAATCAAGATATCATGTGACAAAGGGATTACAATATTTATTATAAAATAGGTTATGTCAGATTATTGACTTCACATGACTTGGGTAGTCATAATGACTTGCTAGAGGCTACTTATGACTTGTAGGCCTAAATAGAGATTTAAGGCCCACTGCCAATGTCATGTGAACCTACAAGGTCACACACTTAGAATAGGCCTAAAAACGGATATGGGTTTGAGAAGCCCAAATATGCTCTGTGGAAATAAATAAATAGTTTATTTATTTAAGGTAAATGTTATTTTAAATAAATGAAATATTATATCTAATTTAATTTTAAATAAAATCAGAATAATAATAATTGAGAAATTACCAAAAAGTTATTTTGGTAAGTGAAACCCTAATTAGAGGTCTATAAATATATTATATTCTCTAGGGTTTCACTAACTCAATTATTAGCCACCAAAATTCATTTTTCTCCTCTCAGAAAAACTAAAACACATAGTGTTTTTTATCTTGATTTATGAGAAATCAAGAGAAGTGCTAGTACACAAATTTATCATTTTAATCAAGAGCTGTTCGTGTGGATGCTTGTAGAGGACAGATTCTTTTGGAGACATCTTGATTCGAACTACCAAAATCAAAAGCTCAAGGTAAGGTGTCACCGAAGTGAACCTCCTCTCTGCCTTCCAACAATCTTGCCTCTTCTGCTTTTGTGGTAAGATTTGAAAATCCTAGTTTTTAAATCAATTAATCGAATTACTTGGATTCGGGTTAGGGTTTGTGGTTAAAAGTTTTAATTTCCGCTGCGTTTTTGAATCATGAAACCCAACAAATGGTCCAAAGTGGTCTTTTTGTAGCCTTGCTCGCCCATAACAAACTCAAACTTCTTATACTATTGTCGTAGTGCCTGTTTCAAGCTATACAAGCTTTTCTTCAATCTGCAAATATAGTCCTCTTTTTCCTTTTCTTTGAAACCCTCTAGCTGCTCCATAAATATTTCCTCTTCTAAATCACCATGAAGGAAGGCAGTTTTAATATCCATTTGCTTAATTTCTATATTAAAATGAGCTGCTAAACCCAATATAGTACTGATGGATGTCATCTTCATAACTGGAGAAATAATCTCATCAAAGTCAATGCCCTTTCTTTGGTTAAACCCTTTTACAACCAGTCTAGCTTTGAATCGTAGTTGGAGACCGTGTTCTTTATGTTTAATCTTGAACACCCACTAATTCTTCAAAGCTCTTTTGTCTTTAAACAACTTCACCAGCTCAATCGTCTTGTTCTCATGCAGAGACTTCATCTCATCCTGCATGGCTTTAAACCATTTATGCTTATGTTCATCATTATAGCTTCTTTAAAGCTTTATGGCTCTTCCCCATCAATTAGTAACATAAACTGATCTCTAGGATATCTGGTAGAAGGTTGTCTATTTCTATCAAATCTTTTTAGTGGCACTGGAGAAGCCTCATCTGCCAGTGGTTGATCATGAACACCATTATCATTATTTTCATATGGAATCTTAATGGGAGCATTTTTATCACCTACTTCTGGCGGAAGAACTTCATTTTCATCTCTAACTTCCCTCGGCACCATTGTTGGAGGAACTAACTTCAAATTTGAATCATTTTCAGAGCTAGGAATGTTCTTCTCAACTTTGGAAATATCTTTGACTGTCTTATCTTTAATAAATACAACATCATAACTTCTGATGAGCTTTTTCTGAACTAGATCATAAAATCTATAGCCAAGTTGATCTTGACCATAGCCAATAAATACACATTATCGTGTCTTGACATCAAGCTTGGACCTCTCATTCTCAGGAATATTGTAGACGGTGGGGTTTAGCACACGTCCAAGATTTTAGCAACCGTGACACTGTTTAGGCTCAGGGCCTTAAAGAACACACTAACCACTGTCACAAAGACATGGCGTGGAGATGAGGAGTCACCACCCAAGGTAATAACTGGGATAATTTGATTTATGGTACTCGATTCTCTAAAAGAAAATTAGCACCAAAATCAGGAGATTCTGGATACGGAATACTAACTTCTCTTAGTCTCGTGTTCATTTCAAATAATTTTATAATTGATTATTTCATCCTCTAATTACATGCAATTTTATTAAACCCTAATTAACATCCATCTACCCAAAAAGGCAATAAGTCAATAAAATTACAAGTAAAAATGCACCCAAGATCACATTGTCCCTAAACTATATTAATTTTATTAAAAAAGTTAGCTACATCTACATTTTATTTACAAGTGAAATAGAATAAAAGTGGGCCTACATTTTATTAATTAATGAGCCTAAATCTATTTTTTAGTCTTTCTAAGATATGACCTTAAGTCTATTCAATTTTAAAGAAAAATTAAATTAGTGGGCCTAAGTCTAACTTGGTTTTATTTTAAGTAAAATGTGGGCCTAGGTCTATTTATTTTAAAAGAAATGCAATTAAGTGGGCTGAGCTAAGTCTAAACAAGTTTTAATTAACTAAGTGGGCCTAAAATCTAATTAACCTAATGGGCCTAAGTTGATTTTAATTATTTAAAGTCCTAAATCATTTTTAAGCCTATTTATTAAGTGAGTTAGACCTAAACGTGGGCTTAGGGCCCATTAACACAAAAAAAACAAGCCCAAAATAAATAAAACACAAAAAATAGATCAAATAAACATTACAATGATTTTCTAAAAAATCCTAAATTAATTACATACAAACCCTAATTAACTAAAGCCACCATTAATTTTAATTAATTTTTACCCAATTGAACCTAATTACTAATTAATTTTAAAGTGCAAAAATTTAAATCTTTTACTATTCCCACTACTGGGGCTATTACAAACTACGTACAGAATTAAAATTAAATAATTATAGACCCAAAAATTAAAATAAATTACATAGGATACAAAAATGCAGAACAAAAATTAAAATCCTAAGAACTATTATTAAAACAGTACAGGTTCATCCATGGAATGCCATGGATTTTCTGTTCAATTAAACACAGGCGGTTTCCTCTTCCTCAATCCATATACGGACATCAAAATAAAAAAAAAAAATAATCAAATTAGTAGTGAAATTAAATAATAAAATAATTAACGAAATGAATAAAAATCACAGAAGAGAAGAAAGAAAAAATGAATGTTGTGCATATGCCCTTTTTTGGCCCCTCAGATTAGGATTTTCACCATTGAAATCGACTCAGCGTTGATTTGATTATGGACTGAGACTAAAAATCGTTGTATCGTCTTCCTCAAATGAACTGCAAAAATCAAGGTTTTTTTAAAGAACAGAAGAAATCAAAGCTTTTTTTTCGTTTGTAAAAAATCCTCCAGCCAACCCTCTTTTTTTTTTTTTATGCACGCATGCAGATTCTGCTTTTAAATGCAGAGTCTGCACGTACTCGACTTCCTCCAAAGGAGGAATAGACTGATGATCAGATAGCATTTGTTTTTTATTTCAAAACAAACCTTCTATGTTTAAAAAAAACCTTATCAGATAATCATAAAGATAAAATTTGAATTTTTAACCAATTAAAACCTTGAAAAAATCGATAAAAAATAAGGAAAAATATGTGAAAAATTAAAAAAATGGAATTATTGTGCATCGGCATTGTGCAATGCCGACCAGCATTGTGTAATGCCGATCTAAAATTTTTTTAATTTCCAAAAGACCCTTGAAAAAATGACTTATTTGCAATCAAATCCTAAAAAATGTTACAATTTAGTCCCTAAAGTCCAGAAAATCAACAACCAAGTTCAATTTTTGAATAAATTTCATCATAGGGGCCTACGTCGCAATTGTACACAATTGCATCCCGAAATTGAGTGCTTACAGTTGCCCCCCTTTATCGCTGTTTGCTTGACAAATTATAACAAAGCAATAGAAGCACACAATTTCAAAAGAAAGAAATTAGGACACTCGATTGTATCCTAAGTGACGGATTAATGCTCAAATTGTTGAGTAAGGTGTAGTGTTTGATAAGTCACACTATATTTCCTATGGAACATCTAGTGGACTTTGTGCAAATGAGTTTCACTATATTCCCTATGGGACGTTTAGCGATAATAAGTTGAAAACTTGCTATAGTTCCTGTGGAACATCTAGTAATGATGAATTTCGTTATATTCCCTGTGGGACGTCTAACGATGCACACTATATTCCCTATGGGATTCTAGTGTAATTGAATTGAATTTCATTATATTCCCTGTGGGACATCTAACGATGCACACTATATTCCCTGTGGGACGTCTAGTGTAGATGAATTGAATTTCGTTATATTCCTATGGGACGTCTAACGATGCACACTATATTCCCTGTGGGACGTCTAGTGTAATTGAATTAAAAACTTGCTATAGTTCCTATGGAATGTCTAGTAATGAGGAATTTGAAAGTTTATATCATAACTGCTATGCAGTATATAACATAACTGCTGTGCAGTATATATCATAATCAAGGTTATGACTACTATGTAGCACATAACATAATGATTTGAAATTTATATCATAGCTATTGTGCAACATATGAATCTTTGATTGAAATCATACATGCAAAATACAAAAAATGAGTTTTGTAATCTTGTTCTGTATTCTATATTTGACAGAAGATTTAAGATCACAGATTGATTATGCAGTCTTAATAATTCAATGAATTATTTATTTTATGAATGTCATGATTTAATTAGGAACATGTTCCTAATCAGAATGCAATTATGGACCAAATTGTAAGAAAGAAAAGATAGATAAAAAAGTAAATAAATTGAAAGGATTAAAATGGATATTCTCCATTTTATGTATTCTTTCCCTTTTTCCGATCACTTCACTTCTCTTCCCATTCTTTTCTTCTTCTTTTTTTTCTTTTCACTTGATCTTGATTTTTTCTTTTCTTGATTTCTTCACCATCTATTGTCCGATTTGCAATCCGTCTGATCCTATGGCCTCCTCATCACATAGACAACATGAGGGAGTTGAGGCTTCAGAATGTCAAAGGATTCTGCCTCTTCATTTTCCTCAGAATAATTTGGAACTTTGAGAAGACTCAACTATTTTTCCCTTGACTCATTTACATACCCACAGGTGTAGAGATGTGGGTAATGAGGTAACTTTTCTTGCTTCTATTTATTTCTGCAAAAATATTACCTGCATAATAAGTAATTAAAGTTAGTTGCAGAGTAGAAATTGACATTGACTCTCTCTCAACAACAACAACGAAGGAGGAGGAGGAAAAGAAGAGAAGATCTCTCTCAACAAGCAACAACGGAGGAGGAGGAAAAGAGAGAGATATCAAATGTCTAGAATTCCGATCGAAATTCCAAATTTCCGATCAATTGGGTTAATGCCGATCGACTTTCTAGATTGCCATGTCGGCAATCTACACTGCCGATAAAAAAAATTAATTAACTAAATCAAATCCTTCAATTTAAGTTCTTTGATTAATTGATTAATCTTTAAATTAATTAATTATTATTTTCTTTTTGAAATCAAAATAGCATTCAATGAAGTTCACGGGCTGTTTCAATCTAGCCCGAGAATTATTTTATGGACTGCCGGAGCAGGTGACACAGCTGATTTGGGCTTCCGGATTTAGGCATTTCATCGCTGCACTTTCGACTGTTCAAGGCCAATCTGATCATTATTCTTTATTTTCTTTGATCGAGCGATGGATGGATACTACCCATACTTTTCATACTTGTGTGGGTGAACTGACCATTTCACCTATGAGCTTCTCTGCTATCACCAGGATTGCCTTTGGGGGATATCTAATTCCATTTATCATAAGCTATTGTAGTCTTTCAGAGCATGCATGAAGTTAGTACGTGCATGACTTGATAGGGTTCACCCCAGCATGGAAGAATTGGAAGAACGTTCTTCTTTCATCATTAGTTGAGGGATTTAAACACCTTCCTACTTCAACTCCTCGTCAGATTATTCATAAGGCAAGGTGTTTCCTCTTAACATTATTAGGCACGACCTTCTTTTGCGAGACCAGTCATGAGGTCAGTATTGCTCTGTTGGGTCCTCTTCGTGACTTGGATCGAGTTATCACATTAGATTGGGGATCTACTGCACTAGCTTATATTTATTACAAATTGGACATTGTCTGTAGAGGTGCTATCATAATGTGTGGCTTTTGGCACGTCTTGCATGTATGTTCTCCTTCATTTGATCTCAATAGTTTTGCTCTTCTTTTCTTTTTCTGATGTGTTCTCTTTTTTTCAGATCTGGAGCATAGAGATCGGGCTGATTCGAGGCTTTAACGCTATCAGTTCTGATAGGACCTTTCCTCTGATGATGAGATGGGGTTCTTCTCGCCTTGCTAGCAATAGGAACACTTTATAGACATACCATAATCAGTTGAACACTGTCGAGTGGCACCTGGTAAGGAAAAATAAAATTATTAGTATGCTACAGTTTAATAGAAATTTGGTTTAATTTACATAAATTGCAAATAAACTCTAATTGGTTGGAGGGTGCTAAAGACATTCAGCGATATGATTTCATGGCGGCTGCAACCCGCTTAGAGCCTATGAGGATCTTGCTCTCTGGTTATGGCTGTCTAATGTGGTATCTAGGGGAGCGAGTGTATCGCTGGTCTACTGGCCCTTCTCGACGTCGCATTCCATCTGATGTCCCCTCCTCTATGCTCTGCAGCTCACATCTTATAGGTTCAAAGCTGAGAGATGCACTACAGGGATATATTGCCTCAGATTTCCTTGAGCATTCTTGACATTATCAGCAGTTTATCCGTGAGAGCCTCCTGGAGCATGTTCTTATTGACGATGATGAGGTAATTTCACATTATTTCAGCTTCTGTTTCTAGAACCTATAACTCACTCCTTCTCTTTATAGTTTAAGGAGGTTCACTCTCCTATTGATGTCGATGAGGAGACTGAGATTGCTCTAGAGATTGGGAGCCCTGAGCCCAGACCTAGTCATGGTCATCATGCTCAGCACGTTGGGTCTAGTCGCGATGGGGCCTTTATCAGTGCTACGCTTGGTAATGTCTCTCTTCCAAACAAGTCTATGTTCTACTGGGCTCCCACTGTTTAGGCTCCAGTTGAGCAGCAGATGCAGTTTGGTGATGCTCAGCTTCCTAGCTTTTATCCACCAGATGCTTCTCATGTGAGTCTATTTGCTTTATTTCTTGTATGGATCTGTACACTTGACATTGATATTAATAAAATTTTACAAAAAAAATTCCCCAGACACAGGTAGAGTATCTATATGGACTTGCCTTATCTCAGAGATTATTTATGATGTAGGTTACAGACAGTTGGCGGGTAAGTGCCCTCACTGAGACAATGCAAATGTATGCATATAATGCATATGATATGGTGTTTTCTATGTATGCAGAGCTATTCTAGCGGTCTAGAGCGGGAGAATGAGAAGCTTCATCGATAACTTGCAGACTTGGGCTTTGATCTGTATAGTGCTGGGACTTTATCTGCTAGATCTCCAGACACTCATCATCATGATGACCTTACCAGAGGATGGAGCCCATGGCTTGATACCAGAGCACAAGATGAATGATTTAGAGTTTCTGTATACCTGACTTTTTGGGTATCTGTATCTGACTACTCTCTATTGTACTGCTATTTTTATTCTTGTACTGTCTCAAACACTGTTAGATAGAACTAAAATAGTGTTTTGCACTTTAATGGATTTTTTTTAATAACTAATTAAAAAAGATGGTTCATGAACATTATCTTTTTTAATTAATTATCCATTTATCTTAATCCTTTTCCAAGACGGATAATATTGGATAGATAAACAATTAAAAGAATGGATTATCTTCCTAATTATCTATTTATCCCAATCCTTCTTAAATTCTATCACCTTATCCACATCTTTCTTTGCTAGCAGAATCCTTTTCCCACATGAACTCATCTTCTTTCCCTATATAAGACTATTTATGGGGCATTCTCCTTCATTCTCTATACCCTCATCATGACTCAAGCATCTCTTCAAACAATGAAGAAATTTCTTAAAAGTCTCCATGGTGATGACTGGAATAAGCTTCAACCTTTCCACATCAAGTCCTTGAAATCTCTTCAGCACCTGATTATTGATAACACTCTCCTACACGCTGCTTCTACCTTCTGGGATGTCAAGGACCATGTATTCAGGTTTAATGGGCAAGAGCTTTGTCTAATTATTAAAGAGTTTGCTGCTATTCTGGGATGCACATTAGACTCGACTGTTATGATAGCCCTTCTTGATTTAGAGATGCAATTTCCTAGCAGATTAGTTACATTCTTTGATTTGCCCCCAACTGATATTTATATGTATACGCATAACCCTGGGACCATCAATCTTTCTTCTCTGATCACCGTCTGTGGGACTTGGGATAAGAACACTGCTTCTTGGACTAGAACAGTTACTTTCTATTTATATGCTCAATTTTTGCTAGTTTCTCACCATGGTGGTGCTGATACACGCATTGTCAGTATCTTGGAATGGGTAGAGCTTGGAGCTAATCCTATACCAGTTATCCTTGCTGAGACCATCATTAGGCTCGACAGTTTCAAGATTCATAACCGTTTCTCAGGCAATTTACTTCTTATTCAGGTGTGCAACCAAAAATTTTATTTTTATTTTATATTTGCCCTAATTTTTGCCTAAGTTGCCCTTTCAGGTTTTCAGCTTAGTAGGCTTACCCTAACTTTTGCCTAAGTCGCCCTTTCGAGTTTTCAACTTAGCGGGATTTTATTTTATTATTCTTATATCATTTTTTTTATTTGGTTACAGGAAAAGTTGAGCTTGCTTAATGTACCCCCTAATCCTTTGACTTATCAACCTCATCAGCTACAATCTCGTCCTTTGAGAATGAAGGAGAAATGTTCTATGGACCAATGGGTTGACTGGTTGAAGAAGATTTTAGATGCTGAGATAACATGGGTCTGCCCTTGGTAGAGATTGAAGTTCATGACTATTGAGCTATATGATCACTGTGTTCCTATTCCCGGGTTGCACTTCTTTACCTTTTTTACCCCTTTACACCTTTGTCGTCAACATGGTCACCCTCAGTTCATCATTACTGTTTTGACCAACTTCGAAGGCTTTCCTTTAAGACAAGATTTCCTGGATAAGATTAGGAGCTTGTGGCCTTGTAGAGCCCTTGAATGGAACATACACCTGGATGCTGATGTTACTACTAATGACGATTACAAAACTTAGGTTGTTATCCAAAAGATAGAACCACCAGGATTTGCTAGGTATAAGAGAACTCAAGCTTTATATGATGGATCCCAAAGGAAGAAACAAAGACATCATTAGATAGAATGCTCTCATAGAGCTAGTTTTAGGCTTTTTTATATTTTGTTATCCCTTCAAGTACTTATGCTTTATAATAATGAAGGATATGCCAAGTTTAACAAAACTTCAATTTTAATTTTATTCATTAATTAGGGCCAAAATGAGTACATTTAATACATCACATGACATAACTCCTGTTATTAGCTAGTCCTCATGGATTTTCTAACTGAATATTTTTCGCTCACATTTTATTTCCCTAATTTTTACCTGACTAGCCCTTTATAGGTTTTCTAATCAACGGGACCATTATTTTTGTTTATTTCCCTAACTTTTGCCTATCAACCCTTTCCGGGTTTTCTGAACAGCGGGAATGTCCTAACTTTTGCCTGACTAGCCTTTTTAGGTTTTCTAACCAGCGGACTTTATTTTCTTTATTATACTTTTATTCATATTTTTTACATGTAGTACTTCTTGAGGCGATCCAGATTGACAGGTTCTATAAACTCATTCCCTTCAAGATCTGATATCTTAGCAGCTCCTTTAGGTAAGACCGATTTAACCAAGTACAATCCTTCCCAATTTGGTCTAAATTTACCTCTCGAATCGAACACCACGGCTCTAGACTATTTTAGCACCATATCTCCAGCTTTGATCTTCCCAGGCTTAACCTTCTTGTTGAACGCCCTTGTTATCCTTCTCTAATATATCTGAGTATGGAATAAAGCATCCATCCTTTTCTTATCTAGAGATACTAAATGATCATATCTTTTTTACGCCCATTCATTCTCAGTTATTTTAGCTTCCATGACTACTCTTAAGGACTTAATCTCAGTTTTTATGGGCAAAACTACTTCACAACCATATACCAATGAGAACGGTATTTGGCTTGTGGCGGTTTGAGCTGTAGTCCTATATCCCCATAAGGCAAAAGGAAGATATTCAAACCAATCCTTATAGGTTTTAACCATCTTAGAAAGGATTTTCTTGACATTTTTATTAGCTGCTTCCATTGCTCCATTAGTTTGAGGGCGATAAGGTGAAGATTTATGGTGCTCAATCCCATACTTTTATAGCAACTCTGCTGTTTCTGCTTGAAATTGAACCCCGTTATCTATCACAACATGATGTGGAATCCCATATCTACAAATAAGGCTCTTCTCGATGAACCATGCCATCTGTTTTGCTTTCAGAGTGTTGAAAGATTCTGCCTCTACCCATCTCGAAAAGTAATTGATTACCACCACTATGTATTTATGCCCATTTGATGCTGTCAGTCGTATTTCTCCTACTATATCAATTCCCCATGCTATAAAGGGCCAAGGGGATGATAAACTACTCAGCACTATTGGAGGCATGTGACTAAGATTCCTGTGGATCTGACACTGGTGGCATTGTCTTACCATCCTAATACAATCCTTTTCCATAGTCATCCAGTAATACCCTTGTCTGAGTATCTTTTTAGCTAGAATCATCCCGTTTATATAAGAACCGCAAGCCCCTGCATGAATCTCTTGTATCACCTCTTTAGCTTCATCCTTTTTGAGACACCTGAGTTGCATCTCGTTCGACATTCTTTTGTATAATACCCCATCATGACTTGCATAGTTACGTGCAAGAACACAAAGAGCATATCTTTCTTTTGAGGTTGCTTCATCTAGATAATTCTCTTTTCAATGAACCTCTGGACATCATAAAACCAAGGCTTTTCTTCGACCCCTATTTGAACATTCATAATCTGCTCACCCCCATAACACAGTGCTCTAGACTTCATGATCACTAAAGGTTTCATAGCCAACCCAGTTGCACCATCCCACATTGAAGAGAGTGTAGCAAGTTCATCCACCATCTGATTATCATCTCTGGATAGATAGATAAAGAGACATTTGGTGAAATTCTTCATTAAGACTTTTAAATAGCAGATATAAGGCTTCAGCCTTTCCTTTTTTACCTCCCATTCTTCATTAGCCTGATTGATGACTAACATTGAATCTCCATAAACCAAAAAATCTTTCGCTACAGCTGCCACAGCCGCCTCAATCCCACATATACATGCTTCATACTCGGCCATATTGTTTGTGACCTTGAAATCCAATTTCTTTGCCATTGGTATGGTTTCTCCTTCTGGTGTAACAAGAATCACTCCCAATTCGGCTCCTTTGTTGTTTACAGCTCTATTAAAGTAAAGTTTCCACTCCTGATGTTCTACAACTTCTAAATTCTCATCTGGAAACTCCAAATTCCACTGCTCTTCATCTTTGATCACATTCTGAGCTAAGAATTCTACTATTGCTCTTCCCTTGATTACCTTTGTAGTAATGTACTCTATATCAAATTCAGTTAAGAGTACCAACCATCAAGACATTTTTCCAGTTAAAGCCGATGCTTGAAACAGATACCTTAAAGGGTTTATTCCTAAAACAGCCTTGTCACGACCCAAAACAGGGGCCATGACCGGCGCTAGGGAACGGGAATTCTTTCGAATCCGGAACCTGTAGCAAGCCTAAAAATAAAATAAATATGCAATAATAACCATAAAAATATAATATGCAGCGGAAAATAAAAATCATAAATATTACAATACCATCCATATCAACTGGATTTAATTCAAAACTCATCACATCACATATATAATCTCATAAATGTATAATCTTTATACAAATCCAGTTTTACTATAATACATCTCTTTAAAACACATACTTTAATATACAACTACTGAAAATCACAACTACTGAAAATCATAACTACTGCAGTATCTAGATGAAATAAATAAGACTCAAGTATACAATTTACATAAAGAAACCGGGGCGGAAGAAATCCGGCGTATCGACCTGCTACTGAGGTCTGAGGAAGTTGACTCTCCTGAAAAATAGTCAACGGAGGGGAGTCAGACCTCACTGAGTGAATTACTATAGTATATATACATACACTCTAAGTGATAATGCATACAGTCAACAGTATATGAGTAATATGTATATATACAGGCAAGTTCATACAGATGCAGAAAAATCAGTTTATATATTTTGTCTGAAAATCAACTTTTATGAAGGATCACATAGAACCCTAGAATATCGCAACCTCATAAAATAGTGTTAAACAACACTCTAGCCATACAGGCTCACTTATACCAAATATATCCACTTAATCCATATGGACAGTAGACTGGCCCCGAGACACTAAGTCAACCGAGCTCCAGCAGTCTGACTGCCAGTGTGATTGGCCCCGAGACACTTGGTCAACCGAGCTCCAGCAATCACACCCAAACCACATCTCACATATATCAATAATCATAATCAAATCGATATCCACAAATAAGTTAGTAATAAAGCCTAAAACTATAGGCGTACCGGTACGTACTTGGTCCTAGTGCTGCCCACTAGGTAGCACGTTCTATTGATATCCTTCATTCTTAAATATAAAACATTCATTCACAAAATAAATGATGCATGGATATAAATGAAATAGCAATATAAACCATATATATACCGAAAATATACCAAACATAAACCAGGTATATTTTGAGTATATATACGTCAAATAAATTCAATCAAATCATGAATTAAACTAAAAATATATTTAAAAACATTTTAAATATATTTTATTAATAAAACATGTATATAATTTATTATATACCAAAAATATACCAAAAATATACTTGAATATAAATCATGTTATTTATGCATAATTAGTCAAAATAAAACATGCATTTTCTAAATCATGCATCCTAAGCATATATATATAATATAGTAACTCACCTAATGCGCTCCACGAGACAGGTCCGACGGGCCTGGTCCACTAACCCTTGGTCTCGGCGCAACTAAACAAGAAATAATTAATCGACATCAGAATAACCCTAACAGAAATCCTAGAATTAAATCTAGAGTACTCAACACAGAATCGAAAATTAGGGTTCGACTGGATATCACGTTTTACGAGAATTCTACCGAAAATTCGGCAGAACCTCCCCTGTAAAACGGACATCTCTCTACTCAAAAGAGTAGAGCCGACCCTGCAAAGAAAATACACTTCAAAAATAAACACCACAATCAATCACAACCCCTCGGTCGGACTCCAGACTACAATCTGTCGACCGGGGTCCACAAACACAGAATATATATTCAAATATACCAAAAATATCCTTAAATCATAAAAATACATTTTATAGGTAAAAATTACATAATAAATCTTGAAACACTATAAAAACCGATTAAAACTCATTTTATTTGAAAAACCGTATATTATATATATAATTGAAAATAATTCCCGAAAAATAGTTTTAATTAGTTAAAAATACTAAATATTTTGTAGAAATCATTTTTATACCTTAAATAAATATTAAAACCAATTAAATTACATTTTTAGACAATTTAGGGTAAAATTACCAAAATACCCCTATATATATATATATACCTAAATTACTTAAAAAATTCACCAAAAATCATACAATTATCCAAAATTAATTTTCTCAACATATTTATCAATAATATCAATAATTAAACTTAATTAACCAATTAAATTCAAATAAAAACACAATTAACTTAATTTTACAAAATCACATAAACTTCAATAATTAAAAATAAATACTTAGAAATTCATAAAAATTCCAAATAAATTTCTATAATTCATTTTAACACCTAATTCAACCATAAACTCCAATTTCATAATTTAAATAATTAATTTCCGAAAATTCGAAAATAATATTAAAATATTCAAAAATACCCAAAAATCCAAACAATCTCCAAAAATTCCACAAAAATTCATACATGAAGATTAAACTACCAGGAACAACATTTGTGAAGGAAGTTTCCATGAATCATCCAAATTGAAGCTCAAAAAAATCGAAAACCAAAAGTGGCCGAAATATTCAACTCAAAACCTAAGCAATTCTAGACCATTTTAGCTCAAACAAAAGCTAGAATAACACTCACCGGAGCTCAAGGAGAAGATAGAGACCGGCGGTGTCGAAAACGGTGGCCGGAGGAGGGAGAAATGGCGGTGAGGAAAAATGGCCGGCGTCGGGCGGGAGAAGAAGAAGAAGAAGAAGAAAAAGAAAAAGAAAGAAAAAGGAAAGAGAAAGGAAAAGAAAAAGAAAGAAAAAGGAAAAGAAAAAGAAAAAAAAAAAAGAAAAAAGAAAAAAATAATAAATTTTAATAATTTAATAATAAATAAAATAATCAAATAATAATAAATAAATAATAAAATATTAGGGTAATAATAAACCCTAATTAAATAAATATACACACACAGGCTTTATTTAATAATTTAAAAATATGTATGAGTTCATGCAAACCCGTAAATACATTTAAAATAATTAATAATACATTGTTTACGTGGAAATTTCCCCGAAAATGAAAGTCCCGGGAAAATTTTACGTAAAATACTGAAAATAATAGACAGTAATTAAAATAGGTTTAAAATACATATTAACTCATAAAAATATCGTATAATACATAAAAATTATTGACACTGTATATCCCGGTACAGTGTAAAAATATTTTTAAAAACACGGGATATTACAGTCTTCCCCCCTTACAGGAATTCGTCCCCGAATTCCAAAAACAAGATTACAGAATCAGGAAGGAAAGAGATACGGGTAAGAAGCTCGCATCTCAGCTTCAGTCTCCCACGTATGCTCTTCAACTCTGTCGCTACGCCACAAAACCTTGACCATCGGAATCTGCTTCGATCGTAACTGTCGAACTTGAAAATCTACTATCGCCACAGGTTCTTCCACAAAAGTCAAATCTTCACTCACTTCCACACTGTCGGGCTGCAACACGTGTGAAGGATCCGAGATATACTTCCTCAACATCGAGATATGAAATACTGGATGCACCTGTGACATACTCGGAGGCAAATCCAACCGATATGCAACAGTGCCAACTCTCTCCAGAATCTCAAACGGTCCAATATATCTCGGTGCTAACTTACCCTTCCTGCCAAATCTCATCACACCCTTCATCGGAGATACCTTCAGAAAAACGAAATCTCCAACCTGAAACTCCACATCTCTGCGCCTAGGATCCGCATAACTCTTCTGTCTGCTAACTGCGGTCTCTAATCTGCGCTTGATCACGGTGACTTTCTCTGTAGCATCTTGAACCATCTCTGGTCCAGTCAAAACTCTCTCACCGATCTCATCCCAACTCAACGAGGATCTACACTTCCTTCCATACAACGCCTCATATGGTGCCATGCCAATACTGCTATGGTAGCTGTTATTATATGCAAACTCCACAAGCGATAAATGATCATCCCAGCTACCTCCCAAATCCAAGACACACATCCTCAACATATCTTCTAGTGTTTGGATCGTCCTCTCAGACTGACCGTCTGTCTGAGGATGAAAAGCAGTACTGAAATCCAACCTAGTGCCCATCGCTTCCTGCAACTTCTGCCAAAAACGAGAAGTAAACACCGAACCTCTATCTGACACAATGGACACCGGTACTCCATGAAGGCACACAATATGGTTCACATACAACTTCGCCAATCTAGCAACTGAATATGTGGCTTTCACATGCAAGAAATGTGCAGACTTCGTCAATCTGTCTACAATCACCCAGATGGAATCGTATCCATCCTTCGAACGAGGTAAACCGACCACAAAATCCATAGCTATCCTTTCCCACTTCCACTCGGGAATAGGAAGAGGCTGAAGCTTCCCAGAAGGCTTCTGATGTTCGGCTTTCACTTGCTGACACGTCAAGCACTTAGCAACATAATCAGCAACATCCTTCTTCAATCCATCCCACCAGTATAGATCTCTGATACTGTGGTACATCTTAGTAACACCAGGATGAACGCTGTAAGCTGTAGAATGTGCTTCCTCTAGGATCTCTTCTCTCAAATCATCCACATCAGGAACACACAATCTACCACTGATCCACAACACACCATCATCATCGAGTGTGAAATCAGTGAACTTCCCTGCTCTGACATTCTCTGCAGGCTCTTCCAGAATAGGATCTCGGCTCTGAGCTGCTTTAATCCTATCCCTTAGTACAGATCGTACTTTAAACTGAGCTAACAGTCCACCTGATCTACTAATCTTCATCATCAGACCTTGATCCACCATCAGATGCAATTCCTGGATCAATGGTCTCCTCTCAACACTTATGTGAGCAAGACTACCTGAGGACTTCCTACTCAAGGCATCTGCTACCACATTAGCTTTACCCGGATGGTAAAGAATCTCACAATCATAATCCTTCAACAGTTCCAACCATCTTCTCTGCCTCAGATTCAAATCTCGCTGCTGGAAAATGTACTTAAGGCTCTTGTGATCAGTAAATATCTCACAAGTCACCCCGTACAAATAATGTCTCCAAATCTTCAAAGCAAAGATCACTGCAGCCATCTCTAGATCATGTGTAGGATAGTTCTGCTCATGCTTCTTTAACTGCCTCGAAGCATAGGCTATCACCCTTCCATTCTGCATCAACACACAACCAAGACCAATTCTAGAGGCATCACAGTAAACTGTGAACTTATCCACACTATTAGGCAAAGCTAATACTGGCGCTGTGGTCAACTTCTCCTTCAACAACTGAAAACTATTCTCACAAGCTTCTGACCACTCGAATCTAACATTCTTCTGAGTCAAGCGAGTCATAGGGGCTACTATCCTGGAAAAATCCTGCACAAACCGCCTATAATACCCGGCTAAACCCAAAAAACTCCGAATCTCAGTAACTGAAGTAGGTCTAGGCCACTCAGATACTGCTTCAATCTTCTGTGGATCAACCTGAATACCTTCTTTAGACACTACGTGTCCAAGAAAAGAAACACTCTCCATCCAGAAATCACACTTCGAGAATTTAGCATAAAGCTGATGATCTCTCAGTGTCTGTAGTACAATCCTCAAATGATATACGTGCTCTTCCATACTCCTCGAATATACTAGTATATCATCAATGAAGACTACCACAAACTGATCCACATACGGTCGGAATACTCTGTTCATCAGGTCCATAAAAGCTGCTGGTGCATTAGTCAAACCAAAAGACATCACCAGAAACTCATAATGACCATAACGAGTGCGGAAAGCTGTCTTAGGAATATCAGCTTCACTGATCCGCAGCTGATGATAACCTGACCTCAAGTCGACCTTAGAAAAGAATTGTGCACCCTGGAGCTGATCAAACAAATCATCTATCCTCGGGAGAGGATACTTGTTCTTCACTGTCACCTTATTCAGCTCTCTGTAGTCAATGCACAGTCTCAGGGTACCATCCTTCTTCTTCACAAACAAGACTGGTGCACCCCAAGGAGAAACACTAGGTCTGATAAAACCTTTATCCAACAACTCTTGCAACTGCTCCTTCAACTCTCTCAACTCTGCAGGAGCCATATGATAGGGTGGCATAGATATAGGAGTAGTACCTGGAACCACATCTATACAGAACTCAATCTCTCTATGAGGTGGTAAACCTGGTAACTCCTCGGGAAAAACATCAGGAAACTCACAAGCAACAGGAACATCTGTGAGTGACAACTTCTCCACTGACGTATCCCTAACCAATGCCAAAAACCCCTGACAACCTTTCTTCAACAACTTCCTAGCTGAAATAACAGAAATAAGATTCTGAGGTGCTGAACTCCTGTCACCAACAAACTTAAATTCTACTTCACCAGGAATTCTGAAAATCACCTCCTTATTCCTGCAATCAACCACGGCATAATGCTGAGACAACCAATCCATTCCCAAAATAACATCGAACTCCATCACATCCAACAAAATCAAATCGGCGGATAATTCTCTATCTCCCACGAGAACTGGACAACCAGAAAGAACAATATCGGTGTCCAAAGAATCACTCAGAGGAGTGGAAACAGAAAAAGGAAAAGCCATCCTCGAAGCTTGCCAACAAGATTTAGAAGCAAAAATAGGAGAAACAAACGAATGCGTGGCACCCGGATCAAACAAAACCAAAGCATCCAGGTAACAAACAGAAAGAATACCTGCCACGACTGCATTAGATGCCTGAGCATCCTGCTGAGTCAGATGAAAAACTCTGGCCTGGCCTCGACCTCCCTGCTGACTGGTAGAAGCCTGGCCAACACCTCTGGTACCTCCTCTAGTACCTCTACCACGACTCTGCTGTGGAACAAACTGAGTAGAACTCTGATGCTGAGCTGGTGGCAACTGAAATGGCACGGGTGCTGCACTAGCAATCGACTGCTGTGGGAATCTTGGAATCTGCTGCTGCTGATACCCAGAATAAGGACACGATCTGGCAAAATGTCCTGTCTGTCCGCATCTGAAACATGTCAACGGTGTCAGATAACACGGTCCCTGATGGACTCTACCACAAGTCTGACAAACACTGGCCGCTGATCCAGAACTACGACCACTGCTGCTGCTCGAAGCACCTGACCCAAATCTGAACGATCTACGCTGACCTCCACGGCCATGTCTACTGCTCTGATGCACTCGCTGCTGCTGTCTCTGACTCTGCTGAGTCGAACCTCGCTGCTGACTACTCGAACCAACATGAAAACTCGAATATGGAGTAGCCTGCGATCCACTCGACTGAACTCCCAACTGGTAATAATCAGGCATCGCTCCCTGCCTAACTAACCTCAGCTCAATCTCCTTAGCTAGCTCAATCACCGACTCCAGAGTAAGACCTACTGTAGGCATACCAGCAAAAGCTGAACCCAAACCAGTAACATACGTAGTAACAGCGAAATACTGATCTCGCATCAGATCCTCAGCATATCTACCCAGACGAAGGAACTCTCGGGTATACTCCTCTACTGATCGATCTCCACGAGAAATGCTGGTCAATCGAAGACGATAGCTCAAACGAAGAGGCTCTGGACAAAATCTCCTCATGAATCGCTCTCGAAACTGAGCCCATGTCATCGTCATCATAAAGGGCTGGATCATCTGAATAAACCAATCCAAGGCTGGTCCCTCGACAGACAACTCAACGATCATGATCCTCTGGTACTCGGTATGAGCAGTCCGAGTCCTAGTCTCAATCGCATGCAGAAAATCTAAAGGATCAGAAGTACCATCAAACGCAATCCTGCCAACTCTGGCATAGAACAAAGCTGCCTCAGGGTCAGACATACCCTGCTGATAGGCAGGCTGAACAGGCTGAATAACTGGAGGAATAGGAACATCAAACTCAGGCTCAACAGGCTCCTCGTCCTGTAACTCTCTCTGCCTACGGCGACCTGCCGCTCCTCGAGGTCTACCCCTGCCACGACCTCTACGCCTAATTGGCGGCTCAGGAGGTAAAACCTCATCCTGAAAAGACTCATCATCCTCGGCCTCAACGACCGGTGGAGCGACACGCGCTCGCCTCCTCATTCTGAAAAGACAAACGGAAAGATTCAGACAAAACAGACAACGGAGGAATAACGCTGAAAACTACAGCAAGGAATACTCATCAAGACATACTCGAACCTAATACACTGCAGTAGTCCAATAGAAAACACAACTTTAAAACTAGGGCCACAACTCACATAACTAAGCCCTGACACAGAACTCCACTCAGAAACGAACTTCGCTCTGATACCAACTTTGTCACGACCCAAAACAGGGGCCATGACCGGCGCTAGGGAACGGGAATTCTTTCGAATCCGGAACCCGTAGCAAGCCTAAAAATAAAATAAATATGCAATAATAACCATAAAAATATAATATGCAGCGGAAAATAAAAATCATAAATATTACAATACCATCCATATCAACTGGATTTAATTCAAAACTCATCACATCACATATATAATCTCATAAATGTATAATCTTTATACAAATCCAGTTTTACTATAATACATCTCTTTAAAACACATACTTTAATATACAACTACTGAAAATCACAACTACTGAAAATCATAACTACTGCAGTATCTAAATGAAATAAATAAGACTCAAGTATACAATTTACATAAAGAAGCCGGGGCGGAAGAAATCCGGCGTATCGACCTGCTACTGAGGTCTGAGGAAGTTGACTCTCCTGAAAAATAGTCAACGGAGGGGAGTCAGACCTCACTGAGTGAATTACTATAGTATATATACATACACTCTAAGTGATAATGCATACAGTCAACAGTATATGAGTAATATGTATATATACAGGCAAGTTCATACAGATGCAGAAAAATCAGTTTATATATTTTGTCTGAAAATCAACTTTTATGAAGGATCACATAGAACCCTAGAATATCGCAACCTCAGAAAATAGTGTTAAACAACACTCTAGCCATACAGGCTCACTTATACCAAATATATCCACTTAATCCATATGGACAGTAGACTGGCCCCGAGACACTAAGTCAACCGAGCTCCAGCAGTCTGACTGCCAGTGTGATTGGCCCCGAGACACTTGGTCAACCGAGCTCCAGCAATCACACCCAAACCACATCTCACATATATCAATAATCATAATCAAATCGATATCCACAAATAAGTTAGTAATAAAGCCTAAAACTATAGGTGTACCGGTACGTACTCGGTCCTAGTGCTGCCCACTAGGTAGCACGTTCTATTGATATCCTTCATTCTTAAATATAAAACATTCATTCACAAAATAAATGATGCATGGATATAAATGAAATAGCAATATAAACCATATATATACCGAAAATATACCAAACATAAACCAGGTATATTTTGAGTATATATACGTCAAATAAATTCAATCAAATCATGAATTAAACTAAAAATATATTTAAAAACATTTTAAATATATTTATTAATAAAACATGTATATAATTTATTATATACCAAAAATATACCAAAAATATACTTGAATATAAATCATGTTATTTATGCATAATTAGTCAAAATAAAACATGCATTTTCTAAATCATGCATCCTAAGCATATATATATAATATAGTAACTCACCTAATGCGCTCCACGAGACAGGTCCGACGGGCCTGGTCCAGTAACCCTTGGTCTCGGCGCAACTAAACAAGAAATAATTAATCGGCATCAGAATAACCCTAACAGAAATCCTAGAATTAAATCTAGAGTACTCAACACAGAATCGAAAATTAGGGTTCGACTGGATATCACGTTTTACGAGAATTCTACCGAAAATTCGGCAGAACCTCCCCTGTAAAACGGACATCTCTCTACTCAAAAGAGTAGAGCCGACCCTGCAAAGAAAATACACTTCAAAAATAAACACCACAATCAATCACAACCCCTCGGTCGGACTCCAGACTACAATCTGTTGACCGGGGTCCACAAACACAGAATATATATTCAAATATACCAAAAATATCCTTAAATCATAAAAATACATTTTATAGGTAAAAATTACATAATAAATCTTGAAACACTATAAAAACCGATTAAAACTCATTTTATTTGAAAAACCGTATATTATATATATAATTGAAAATAATTCCCGAAAAATAGTTTTAATTAGTTAAAAATACTAAATATTTTGTAGAAATCATTTTTATACCTTAAATAAATATTAAAACCAATTAAATTACATTTTTAGACAATTTAGGGTAAAATTACCAAAATACCCCTATATATATATATATATACCTAAATTACTTAAAAAATTCACCAAAAATCATACAATTATCCAAAATTAATTTTCTCAACATATTTATCAATAATATCAATAATTAAACTTAATTAACCAATTAAATTCAAATAAAAACACAATTAACTTAATTTTACAAAATCACATAAACTTCAATAATTAAAAATAAATACTTAGAAATTCATAAAAATTCCAAATAAATTTCTATAATTCATTTCAACACCTAATTCAACCATAAACTCCAATTTTATAATTTAAATAATTAATTTCCGAAAATTCGAAAATAATATTAAAATATTCAAAAATACCCAAAAATCCAAACAATCTCCAAAAATTCCACAAAAATTCATACATGAAGATTAAACTACCAGGAACAACATTTGTGAAGGAAGTTTCCATGAATCATCCAAATTGAAGCTCAAAAAAATCGAAAACCAAAAGTGGCCGAAATATTCAACTCAAAACCTAAGCAATTCTAGACCATTTTAGCTCAAAAAAAAGCTAGAATAACACTCACCGGAGCTCAAGGAGAAGATAGAGACCGGCGGTGTCGAAAACGGTGGCCGGAGGAGGGAGAAACGGCGGTGAGGAAAAATGGCCGGCGTCGGGCGGGAGAAGAAGAAGAAGAAGAAGAAAAAGAAAAAGAAAGAAAAAGGAAAGAGAAAGGAAAAGAAAAAGAAAGAAAAAGGAAAAGAAAAAGAAAAAAAAAAAAAAAGAAAAAAATAATAAATTTTAATAATTTAATAATAAATAAAATAATCAAATAATAATAAATAAATAATAAAATATTAGGGTAATAATAAACCCTAATTAAATAAATATACACACACAGGCTTTATTTAATAATTTAAAAATATGTATGAGTTCATGCAAACCCGTAAATACATTTAAAATAATTAATAATACATTGTTTACGTGGAAATTTCCCCGAAAATGAAAGTCCCGGGAAAATTTTACGTAAAATACTGAAAATAATAGACAGTAATTAAAATAGGTTTAAAATACATATTAACTCATAAAAATATCGTATAATACATAAAAATTATTGACACTGTATATCCCGGTACAGTGTAAAAATATTTTTAAAAACATGGGATATTACAAGCCTGAACCTTGTACGATTGAAAATAATGCCTCAATTTTCTCATAGCCCAAATCATGATCAGACATGTCTTTTCTACTAAATCATATTTTTCCTCGTACGGTAGAAACTTCTTGCTCAAGTAGTACATTGCGTGCTCTATTCCATCTGACCCTTCTTGTGCTAACATTACCCCCATTGCATCCTCTTCTAAATCCAAGTACAAAACCAATGGCTTACCCTATCTAGGTGGTTTCAGAACAGGTGGATTAACAAGATACTCCTTGATCTTATCGAGAGCTTTCTGAAAATCGTCATTCCATTTAACCGGTTGATCTTTCTTTAAGAGCTTAAAGATAGGGTCATAAATGTTAGTAAGTTTTGTGATAAACCTGCTAATATACTACAATCTGGCAAGGAATCCTTTTACTTCTTTCTCTGTCTTTGGTGCAGATATTTCCTTGATGGCTTTCACTTTATCTGGATTGACTTCAATTCCTAGGCTGCTCACTATATGTCCTAACAGTTTCCCTAAAGTAACCCCAAAAATGCACTTCTTTGGGTTAAGTCTTAAGTTGTACCTCTCGATTCGGGCTAAGAACTTGTCTAGGGCTTTAAAGTGTCCTCCTCTTATCTCTGATTTGACCATCTTGTCATCCACATACACTTCAACCTCCTTATGCATCATATCATGGAAAAATGCAATAGTGGCTCTTTGATAAGTTGCACCTGTATTCTTCAGTCTGAAAGGCATCACCTTGTAACAATAGGTCCCCCATTCTATGATGAAAGTTGTCTTAATCTTATCCATAACTGCCATCATGATCTGGTTGTACCCAGAAAATCCGTCCATAAAAGAATACATTGCACTTGCTGTAGCGCTATCCACTATAACATCAATGTGAGGTAATAGGAAGTCATCTTTTGGACAGGCTTTGTTCAGATCCCTAAAATCTACACACATTCATACTTTGCCATCTTTCTTAGGAATAAGTACTATGTTTGCTAGCCATTAAGGGTAGTCTACTACTTCTAGGAAGTTTAGCATGTATTTGCTTGGCAATTTCCTCCCTTATCTTTTGTGTCCATTCTGGTCTTAATCTATACAATTTTTGTTTAACCAGCTTGGTTTCTGGATGAGTTGGAATGTGATACTCTGCTATTTCCCTATCCAAACCTGGTATGTCTTCATAAGTCCAAGCAAATACTACCTTTCTTTTTGTTAATATTCTCTTAAAAAATTTTCTCTCTTCAAGAGTTACATCATGTGATATAGAAATGTTCTTTGGATTATCAATTGTGCCCACATTAAATGAATTAAATTGAATTGAATCAATGTCAAACATGCATGACCGATCAAAATTATAATGCACAGAACTATCAGGATGCACATCACACAAGTAGCAAAACTAGCATTCATATCATTAACCATAGAAAAAATAACATCTTCGTCCGCATAAAGACCGGATGTTATTACATCAGTTTCTTTATAAAAAACATCAATGAAACTATCACTAATGACAGTAGCTAAGTCCTGGGGTGGTTCCTTCTCAGGTGGTAAACACAGCAGCTCTTTAACAACATCATCACTCATCCTTTCAGTTACTTGCTTCATGACTTCCTCTTTGTTGTTGGCAACTAGGCTTTCCACAATCTGCTCCTTGAAGATCTCAAACCCAGGGACATCTTTTCCAGCCACATTAATAAATTCTTTGGTGCCCAGATAATACTTGCTTTCCCCTGGCTTGATGAAATTTTCACTTAGTGGTCCAATCCTTCCCAAGGGCTTATTTCTTTTTGCTTTATCCTTATTATTTGCTCTTCTACTAGTTGATCCTGCCTCAGTATATCCCAAACCCTTCGTATGGTCTTGGGTTTTAATGTTCGGGGGCTTAGGGCTTCCTTGTTCATTCTTCCCGAGCCTCTGTCCAGGTCGATAATTCATGCTTTCCATCATTTTTGCAACCCTGGGATCCATCTCATTAAATATTCCAGCAACTTGGAAACCAGGTGGAACACACACTTGCTTTTGTTTATCAAGTATGGCTGCCACAGCTGCATTGGTTCCAGCTTCTATTGTCACGACATCTCCTTCATGAGGGAATTTTATTTTCTGGTGCACTGTTGAAGGTACTCCTCCCAGGGCATGAAACCACGGCCTTCCCAACAGCAGGGAATAGGTAACAAGGATGTCCAATACAGTAAATTCAACAGTTGACTCTACGAGCCCTATTTTGACCAAAGCCTGAAATGTTCCCTCCACATTCCTGGTACTGTCATCGTAAGCTCTAATTATGAGGTTTGAAGCCGTCAAGTCATCTACTTTTAGACCCACATTAGGTAGGATTTTTAGTGTGCATACATTTATAGCTGAACCATCATTTATCATCACAAAGTTTGTTCTCTTCCCTTTTACTTCAGCTGGGATAAATAATGCCTTGTTATGATTTCTTCCCTCCAAAGGCAAGTCATCATCTGAGAATGCTACTAGACCATGTTTCTTTTCTATCACCTTTGCTACAATAGCCTCGGGCGTAGCTGCCATTTCAATGCTCATGTTTGACAAAGCTTTAATCAGAGCCCTTCTATGGCTGCCTGAATGCATCAGTAATTCCCAGATGCTCACACTCGCTTTAGCCTTCTTGAGTTATTCCAGGATCAGATCCTCTTTCTGTCCTTCCTCTATTTTTGTGTATTTCTTCCCTTTTTGCTACTCTTTCATTTTACTTTTCTTCTGTTTGATAATTCCTCCCACTTCTAGTAACATGATTCACATTTGGAGTATCACTTCATACATCGAAACCGTCTTCATCAGAGTCATACCAGATGTCAATAACTCAATGATTCGGTCTCTTTTCCCATCCTTCCACACTTCCATTATGCACATTTCTTTTCCTTTTAACTTCCTCAATTTGTTTGCATGTTGGCTTAATAGCTCTTCCACCTCTTCCCAGGACATTTCTGGGGTTAAGAATTCATCTTCTTCAAACTCATCACCCCATCCTGTCGGCACAATTGATTCAAAGGGGATGTCAGTAGAAGCGGGTTTAGAATAGAACACTCTATAATTGAACTTGCCCGAAGGCTGTCCCAACAGATCTTCAACTCCTCTTAGCGACTGCTCAGGAATTTCAGGCTCTTCTTTTACTATTTTATCATTAAACTCATCTCCCTAACCTGAGGGCTCAATTGATTCAATAGGGATATCAACAAAGGGTGGTTTCAAGTAGAATACTCTGTAATTAAACTTGCCTGAGGACTGGCCTAGTAAATCTTCTACTCCTCTCTATGGCTATCAAAAAGGTTCTTCATTGGGTATAAGGTTGAGGTCCTCAAAGGAGCTTAGCACTTCTTCTTTGCTAACCCCTGAGTTGATCATCATAGTGGTTAGTGGTGGAACATTTCGATAATTTGGGAAAGGGTTGTTTTTGGTGTTTGGGTTGGAATTGGATTTCTCAGGGTCGGTGATTTTTTCGGAGTTTATCAGGTTTTGGATCTCATGTTTTAGGCGAATGCAGGTATCTATAGAATGGCTAGCTACTTGATAAAACTTGCAATAACTGTTTGGATCATAGCCAGGGAGATTCGATTCAGAGGTTTGGAAAAGGTTAAAGGTCAGAGCAGGCCTTTTTGGATTAGCCTCTCTAGGACTTTAGAGAGTGGTTGGTTGAAGTTGGAGAACCTTCGGGGTTGCTGAACTGCACGCACCTCTACAGCTCGACTAGTACTTCCTTGTTGTATGCCTCCAGTTGAGTAGTTTTGAGTTCTTGTGCCTCTAACAGATTTCTTTTTCTCACTCTCAATTTTCTCAGCTTATAACCCATCATCATACAAATCCACAAAGGTTTTGGGATTCATCATCTGTAACCTCTTGACCAAATTAGGTGACACATTACGAACTATCATTCTAACTTGATCTTTCTCAATAAGCTTGTTTTTCATAGTCCCTGCTTTATTCATGAATCTGGTGAGGAAATCAGAAAAGGATTCATTGGGTTTTTGCTTAGTCAACTCCAAATCCCTAATTGACACTTCCAATCGAGTGTTATAATCATATTGTTTCAAGAATGTAGTACATAGTTCCTTCCAGTCAGCTCTAACAGACTTTTCTAACCCATAGTACCAGTTTACAGCCATTCCTTCCAGGGACAGTACAAATAGCCTAGCAACTACTGACAATGGTGCTTAGTAGTGCTCATGGTTGTGGTGTATTGACTCAAATGGATCCTTGGATCTCCTTTCCCATTAAACTTCTGCAACTGAGGCATTTTAAATTTTTCAGGCAGTTTATCTCCCTCCATTTGTAGTATGTCATCAAAGTCAAAAGAATATCCCATTCCTTGCCCTCTAATAAGCTTTTCCATCTTGGACATTTTCTAAGTCAATGCTTGCATTTGCTTAGACTCAAGGTCTTGAACCAATTCAAGTGACTCTCTCTTCGCCTTTTCTACCATATAGATTTTAATATCTTCCATTCTCACATCAGTAGCAAGCACATTTCTAGGAGCAGGTCGTCCCCTAATATTGTTAGCAGTAGGTGGAGGAGCAATAGGTGGAGCTCCTACAATAGGTGGAGCTCCTACAACAGGTGGTTGTTCAACAGTAGCAGTAGGTGGTTGTTCAATAACAACAATAGGTGGTTGTCCAACAATAGGTTGCACTAGTCCGACCAAAGCCTGTCTCAATTCATCTTGCATCATAGCTCTCATGTCATCCATCAAAGCTCCCTTAATTTCCTCTAAGGTCCACATCTCTGGTTATTGTTCCATTTCAGTATGTTCAGTCTAAGCTAATTCAGCTTCTAGGAATAGTGGGTTAATTGGACTCCCCTCTAGTCTCTCCAATCTATGAAGAATGCCTTGAGCTATAGATTTCGGACTTAAATCAACTCTGGTCAATCTGCCACCTCTTCACCCCTAAACACGAGAAGACCCAGATGAATCTATGATGGCTGCAAAATAAGGTATTAGTATGATGCATGGACTGTATGTATGCATGATGCACGTGCTATGCAACAAGTAGCAAGCAAGCACTTAGCACGTAGCAAATATCAAGAAGCAATTGTCACGACCCAAACTAGGAGTCATGACCGGCGCTAGGGAATGGGAATTCTTTCGAATCCGGAACCCATAGCAAGCCTTAGAAAATAAAATCATGAAATAAATAAATAAAAATACAATAGAATTAGAATTTTTTCAAATCAATATAATATAAATACTCCAGATCTTTCTCAATGAATACATCATCGTATAGTAATCAAATACAAATTCTCAAAGTATTTAATATCAAAATGAAATAATACTCTTCCGATACAATAACATTACTACTACAGTTTCTAGAATATAAATCAGAGTTCAGAATATACATTTGTATAAAATAGCCGGGACTGAAGAATACCGACGAGGAACTCTACAACTAAGGTCTGATGATATGGGATCTCCTGAAAAAAAAATAATTGAGGGGGGTCAGACCTCACTGAGTGAATTATTATACTATATATACATGAAAACTAAACCATAATAATCAAGCATTATTATATATATATGTATATACACACATTTCACACGAATGCCAAACTCTGCTTTTATAAATAGACTAAATGTAGAAAATGTTTAGTTTAATTTATGAAGGATTCATAAAACCCTAATAATAGCAACCTGAATCAACCCCATCATCACTCTAGCCATACAGGCTCACTCGATTCCAAATAGAATACTTATTCCAATCTGGACAGCAGATTGGCCCCGAGACACTAAGTCGATCGAGCTCCAGCAGTCTGGCTGTCAATGTGATTGGCCCCGAGACACTCGGTCAATCGAGCTCCAGCAATCACATTATCTATCACCTCACATCTCAATCAACCCAATAGATCATTCATTCCACTCTGGACAGTAGACTAGTCCCGAGATATTAAGTCAACCGAGCTTCAGCAGTCTGACTGTCAGTGTGATTGGCCCCGCAATCACACTATCTATTATACTATAATTGTCACGACCCAAAATAGGGGGCCATGACCGGCGCTAGGGAACGGGAATTCTTTCGAATCCAGAACCTGTAGCAAGCCTAAAAATAAAATAACTCATGCAATAATAACAATAACCATATAATATGCAGCGGAAATAAAAATCATAAATATAATAATAACATTTTCATCAACTGGATTTAATTCAAATCTCATCTCATCACATATATATATAATCTCCTTAATACAAATCCAGTTTCAATATAATACATCTCTTTAAATAAAATACATGAAATCCAATACTTTAATTCACAACTACTGCAGTGTCTAGATAAAATAAATAAGACTCAAGTAGATAATTTACATAAAGAAGCCGGGGCGGAAGAAATCCGGCGTATCGACCTGCTACTAAGGTCTGAAGAAGTTGACTCTCCTGAAAAATAGTCAACGGAGGGGAGTCAGACCTCACTGAGTGAATTACTATAATATATATACATACACACTAAGTGACAATGCATATAATCAACAGTATATATATATCTAATATATATATAGACAATTTCACACAGATGCAGAAAATCATTTTTATATATTTGTATGGAAAATCACAGTTTATGAAGGATCACATAGAACCCTAGAATAACGCAGCCTCAGAAAATAGTGTTAGACAACACTCTAGCCATACAGGCTCACTTAATCCAAATATATCCACTTAATCCATTAAGACAGTAGACTAGCCCCGAGACACTAAGTCAACCGAGCTCCAGCAGTCTGACTGCCAGTGTGATTGGCCCCGAGACACTTGGTCAACCGAGCTCCAGCAATCACACCTCCAAACCATATCTCACACATATCAATAATCACATCAAATCAATATCCACAAATAAGTTAGTATTATAGCCTAAATACTATAGGCGTACCGGTACGTACTTGGTCATAGTGCTGCCCACTAGGTAGCACGTTCTATCGATATCCTTCATCATTAATAATATAAATCATTCATTCACAATAAATGATGCATGAATTTAAATGAAATAACAATATAAACCATATATATACCGGAAATATACCAAAAGTAAACCAGGTATATTTCGAGTATATATATGTCAAATGAATTCAATCAAATTATAACTTAAGCTAGAAATATATTTAAAAACATTTTAAATATATTTTATTTACAAAACATGCATATAATTTAATATATACTAAAAATAAACCAAAAATATACTTAAATACAAATCATATTATTTATGCATTTTAATCGAAATAGAATATATATTTTTAAATCATGCATCCTAAGCATATATATATAGTATAGTAACTCACCTAATGCGCTCCACGAGACAGGTCCGACGGGCCTGGTCCAATAGCCCTCGGTCTCGGCGCAACTAAACAAGCAATAAATAATAGACATCAGAATAAACCCTAACAAAAATCCTAGAATTCAATCTAGAGTATTAAACACAGAATCAGAAATTAGGGTTCGACTGGACATCACGTTTTACGAGAATTTTACCAAAAATCCGACAGAACCTCCCCTGTAAAACGGACATCTCTCTACTAAAAAGAGTAGAGCCGACCCTGCAAGGAAATACACTTTGAAAAATAAGCTCAACACAAATCCATAACCCCTCGGTCGGACTCTAAACTACAGTCCACCGACCGGGGTCCACAAACACAGAACAATTCCAGATATACCAAAAATATCCTTATAACATAGAAATTCATTTTATAAGTAGAAATTACATAATTAACCTTTAAACACAGTAAAAATCGATAAAAACTCATTTTATTAGAAAAATCGTATATTATATATATAATTGAAAATAATTCACGAAAAATAGTTTTAATTAGTTAAAAATACTAAATAATTTGTAGAAATCATTTTTATACCTTAAATAACTATTAAAACCAATTAAATTACATTTTTAACCAATTTAGGGTAAAATTACCAAAATACCCCTATATATATAAATATACTATAATTACTTCAAAAATTCACCAAAAATTATACAATTATCCAAAATTAATTTTCTCAACATATTTATCAATAATATCAATAATTAAACTCAATTAACCAATTAAATTCAATTTAAAACACAATTAACCCTAATTTCTCAAAATCACATAAACTTCAATAATTCAAAATAAATACTTAGAAATTCATAAAAATTCCAAATAAATTCCTATAATTCATTTCAACACCTAATTTAACCATAAACTCCAATTTCATAATTTAAATAATTAATTTCCGAAAATTAGAAAATAATATTAAAATATTCAAAAATACCCAAAAATCCAAAAAATCTCCAAAAATTCATACATGTATATTGAGCTACTAGGAACAACATTTGTGAAGGGAGTTTTCATGAATCATTCAATTCAAAGCTCAAAAAAATCAAAAACCCTAATAGGCCGAAATTGAAAATTCGAAACCTAAGCAATTCTAGACCATTTTAGCTCAAACCAAAGCTAGAATCACACTCACCGAAGCTCAAGGAGAAGAAAGAGACTGGCGGTATCGAAAACGGTGGCCAAAATCGACGTGATCGACGGTAGCTCGATTTTCGGCTTCTCTGGCCAAAAAATGGCTTCCAGGCGCCGGAAAATGGCTGCTGCAGGTGGCGAAAAAGGTTGGGGAAGGTGGTGGCACACCGGACGGCACTCTCACGGCAAGGGAACGGCACGGCAGGCATCCGGACGGCGAAGGGAAGGTGATCGGGGAAGAAGAAGCTCACGGGGGCAAAATGGTAATTTTCTAATTTTTTTGATTTTTGATGTGTTATAGTATATATATATACTTTATACTATATATTAAAATAATATTAAATTACACACATTAAATATACACCACACACATAAAATTTAATATTTAATAATTTATACTAAATAAAAATAATTAAATAACAATAAAACAAATAAATAATTAATAAAATATTAGGATAATATTAAACCCTAATTAAATAAATATACACACATAGGCTTTATTTAGTATTTTAAAAATACGCATGAGTTCATGCAAGTCCGAAAATATATTTAAAATAATTAATATTAAAATATTTACGTGAAAATTTCCCCGAAAATGAAAGTCCCGGGAAAATTTTACGTAAAACACTGTAAATAAAACACAATAATTAAAATAGAGTTTAAATACATATCAACTCGTAAAAATATCATAAGATATATACAAAAATTATTAACACTGTATATCCCGGTACAGTGTAAAAATATTTTAAAAACACGGGATATTACAGTCTTCCCCCCTTACAAGAATTCGTCCCCGAATTTCAGAAAACAAGATCAAGAAGGAAAGAGATACGGGTAAGAAGCTCGCATCTCAGCTTCAGTCTCCCATGTATGCTCTTTAACTCTGTCGCTACGCCATAGAACCTTGACCATCGGAATCTGCTTCAATCGCAACTGTCAAATTTGATAATCTACGATCGCCACAGGTTCTTCCACAAACGTCAAATCTTCACTCACTTCTACACTGTCAGGTTGTAACACGTGAGAAGGGTCTGAGATATACTTCCTCAACATCGAGATATGAAATACTGGATGCACTTGTGACATACTCGGAGGCAAATTCAACCGATATGCAACAGTGCCAACTCTCTCCAGAATCTCAAACGGTCCAATATATCTCGGTGCTAACTTACCCTTCCTGCCAAATATCATCACACCCTTAATCGGAGATACTTTCAGAAAAATAAAATCTCCAACCTGAAACTCCACATCTCTGCGCCTAGGATCCGCATAACTCTTCTGTCTGCTAACTGCGGTCTCTAATCTTCATTTAATCACGACGACTTTCTCTGCAGCATCCTGAACCATCTCAGGTCCAGTCAAAACTCTATCACCAATCTCATCCCAACTCAACGGGGATCTACATTTCCTTCCATACAACGCCTCATATGGTGCCATACCAATACTGCTATGGTAGCTGTTATTATATGCAAACTCCACAAGTGATAAATGATCATCCCAGCTACCTCCCAAATCCAAGACACACATCCTCAACATATCTTCCAGTGTCTGGATCGTCCTCTCAGACTGGCCATCTGTCTGAGGATGAAAAGCAGTACTGAAATCCAACCTAGTGCCCATCGCTTCCTGTAACTTCTGCCAAAAATGAGAAGTAAACACCGAACCTCTATCTGACACAATGGACACAGGTACTCCATGAAGGCATACAATATGCTTCATATACAACTTCTCCAATCTAGCAACTGAATAAGTGGCTTTCACAGGCAAGAAATGTGCAAACTTCGTCAACCTGTCTACGATCACCCAGATGGAGTCGTATCCATCCTTCGAACGAGGTAAACCGACCACAAAATCCATAGCTATCCTTTCCCACTTCCACTCGGGAATAGGAAGAGGCTGAAGCTTCCCAGAAGGCTTCTAATGTTCGGCTTTCACTTGCTGACACGTCAAACACTTAGCAACATAATCAGCGACATCCTTCTTCAATCCATCCCACCAGTATAGATCTCTGATACTGTGGTACATCTTAGTAACACCTGGATGAACGCTGTAGGCTGTAGAATGTGCTTCCTCTAAAATCTCTTCTCTCAAGTCATCCACGTCAGGAACACACAACCTACTACTGATCCACAACACACCATCATCATCGAGTGTGAAATCAGTGAACTTCCCTGCTGGAACATTCTCTACAAGCTCTTCCAGAATAGGATCTTGGCTCTAGGCTGCTTTAATCCTATCCCTTAGTACAGATCGCACTTTAAATTGAGCTAGCAGTCCACCTGATCTACTAATCTTCATCATCAGACCTTGATCCACCAACAGATGCAACTCCTGGATCAATGGTCTTCTCTCAACACCGATGTGAGCAAGACTACCTGAGGACTTCCTACTCAAGGCATCTGCTACCACATTAGCTTTACCCGGATGATACAGAATCTCACAATCATAATCCTTCAACAATTCCAACCATCTCCTCTGCCTCAGATTCAAATCTCGCTGCTGAAAAATGTACTTAAGGCTCTTGTGATCAGTAAATATCTCACAAGTCACCCCGTACAGATAATGTCTCCAAATCTTCAAAGCAAAGATCACTGCAGCCATCTCAAGATCATGTGTAGGATAGTTCTGCTCATGCTTCTTCAACTGCCTCGAAGCATAGGCTATCACCTTTCCATTCTGCATCAACACACAACCAAGACCAATTCTAGAGGCATCACAGTAAACTGTGAACTTATCCACACTATTAGGCAAAGCTAACACTGGCGCTGTGGTCAATTTCTCCTTCAATAACTGAAAACTATTCTCACAAGCTTCTGACCACTTGAATCTAACATTCTTTTGAGTCAAGCGAGTCATAGGGGCTGCTATTCTAGAAAAATCCTGCACAAACCGCCTATAATACCCGGCTAAACCCAGAAAACTTCAAATCTCTGTAACAGAAGTAGGTCTAGGCCACTCAGATACTGCCTCAATCTTCTGTGGATCAACCTGAATACCTTCTTTAGACACTACGTGTCCAAGAAAAGAAACACTCTCCATCCAAAAATCACACTTCGAGAACTTAGCATAAAGCTGATGATCTCTCAATGTCTGTAGTACAATCCTCAAGTGATATACGTGCTCTTCCATACTCTTAGAATATACCAGTATATCATCGATGAAGACTACTACAAACTGATCCACATACGGTCTGAATACCCTATTCATCAGGTCCATAAAAGCTGCTGGTGCATTAGTCAAACCAAAAGACATCACCAAAAACTCATAATAACCATATCGAGTGCGGAACGCTATCTTAGGAATATCGGCTTCACTAATCCGCAGCTGATGATAACCCGACCTCAAGTCAACCTTAGAAAAGAACTGTGCACCCTGAGGCTGGTCAAATAAGTCATCTATCCTCGGGAGAGGATACTTGTTCTTCATCGTTACCTTATTCAGTTCTCTGTAGTCAATGCACAGTCTCAGGGTACCATCCTTCTTCTTCACAAACAGGACTGGTGCACCCCAAGGAGAAACACTAGGTCTGATAAAACCTTTATCCAATAACTCTTGTAACTGCTCCTTCAACTCTCTCAACTCTGCAGGAGCCATATGATAGGGTGGTATAGATATAGGAGTAGTACCTGGAACCACATCTATACAGAACTCAATCTCTCTATGAGGTGGTAAACCTGGCAACTCCTCGAGAAAAACATCAGGAAACTCACAAGCAACAGGAACATCTGTGAGTGATAACTTCTCCACTGAAGTATCCCTGACCAATGCCAAATATCCCTGACAACCTTTCCTCAATAACTTCCTAGCCGTAATAGCAGAAATAAGATTCTGAGGTGCTGAACTCTTATCACCAACAAACTTAAACTCTTCTTCATCAAGAATTCTAAAAGTCACCTCCTTATTCCTGCAATCTATCACGACATAGTGCTGAGATAACCAATCCATTCCCAAAATAACATCAAACTCCATCACATCCAATAATATCAAATCGGCGGGTAATTCTCTATCTCCCACGAGAACTGGACAACCAGAAAGAACAATATCGGCATCCAAGGAATCGCTCAGAGGAGTGGCAACAGACAAAGGAAAAGCCATCCTCAAAGCTTGCCAACAAGATTTAAAAGCAAAAATAGGAGAAACAAACGAATGCGTGGCACCCGGATCAAACAAAACCCAAGCATCCAGGTAACAAACAGAAACAATACCTGCCACGACTGCAATAGATGCCTGAGCATCCTGCTGAGTAAGATGAAAGACTCTGGCCTGACCTCAACCTCCCTGCTGACTGGTAGAAGCCTGGCCAACACCTCTGGCACCTCCTTTAGTACCTCTACCATGACTCTGCTATGGAACAAACTGAGTGGAACTCTGATGCTGGGCTGGTGGTAACTGAAATGGCACGAGTGCAGCACTAGCAATCGACTGCTGTGGGAATCGCGGAATCTGCTGCTGTTGATACCCGGAATAAGGACACGATCTGGCAAAATGTCCTGTCTGCCCGCATCTGAAGCATGTCAGTGGTGTCAGATAACACGGTCCCTGATGGACTCTACCACAAGTCTGACAAACACTGGCCGCTGATCCAGAACTACGACCACTGCTACTGCTCGAAGCACTTGACCCAAATCTGAACGATCTACATTGACCTCCACGGCCATGTCTACTGCTCCGATGCACTCGCTGCTGCTGTCTCTGACTCTGCTGAGTCGAACCTCGCTGTTGACTACTCGAACCAACATGAAAACTCGAATACGGAGTAGCCTGCAATCCACTCAACTGAACTCCCAGCTGGTAATAATCAGGCATCGCTCCTTGCCTAACTAGTCTTAACTCAATCTCCTTGGCTAACTCAATCACAGACTCGAGAGTAAGGCCTGTTGTAGGCATACCAGCAAAAGCTGAACCCAAACCAGTAACGTATGTAGTGACAGCGAAATACTGATCTCGCATCAGATCCTCAGCATATCTACCCAGACGAAGAAACTCTCGGGTATACTCCTCTACAGATCGATCTCCATGAGAAATACTGATCAAACGGAGACGATAGCTCAAATGAAGAGGCTCTGGACAGAATCTCCTCATGAATCGCTCTCGAAACTGAGCCCATGTCATCGTCATCATGTAAGGCTGGATCATCTGAATAAACCAATCTAAGGCTGGTCCCTCGACAGACAACTCAACGATCATGATCTGCTGGTACTCGATATGAGCAGTCCGAGTCCTAGTCTCAATCGTATGCAGAAAATCTAACGGATCGAAAGTACCATCAAAAGCAATCCTACCAACTCGGGCATAGAACAAAGCTGCCTCAGGGTCAGACATACCCTGCTGATAGGCAGGCTGAACAACTGGAGGAATAAGAACATCAAACTCAGGCTCTACAGGCTCCTCGTCCTGTAACTCTCTCTGCCTATGGCGACCTGCCGCTCCTCGAGGTCTACCTCTGCCACGACCTCTACGTCTAACTGGCTGCTCATGAGGTAAAACCTCGTCCTGAAAAGACTCATCATCCTCGGCCTCAATGACCAGTGGAGCGACACGCGCTCGCCTCCTCATTCTGAAAAGACAAACGAAAAGATTCAGACAAAACAGACAACGGAGGAATAACGCTGAAAACTACAGCAAGGAATACTTATCAAGACATACTCGAACCTAATACACTGCAGTAGTCCAACAGAAAACACAACTTTAAAACTAGGGCCACAACGCACAAACGAAGCCATGACACAGAACTCCGCTCTGATACCAACTTTGTCACGACCCAAAACAGGGGGCCATGACCGGCGCTAGGGAACGGGAATTCTTTCGAATCCGGAACCCGTAGCAAGCCTAAAAATAAAATAACTCATGCAATAATAACAATAACCATATAATATGCAGCGGAAATAAAAATCATAAATATAATAATAACATTTCCATCAACTGGATTTAATTCAAATCTCATCTCATCACATATATATATATAATCTCCTTAATACAAATCCAGTTTCAATATAATACATCTCTTTAAATAAAATACATGAAATCCAATACTTTAATTCACAACTACGGCAGTGTCTAGATAAAATAAATAAGACTCAAGTAGATAATTTACACAAAGAAGTCGAGGCGAAAGAAATCCGGCGTATCGACCTGCTACTGAGGTCTGAAGAAGTTGACTCTCCTGAAAAATAGTCAACGGAGGGGAGTCAGACCTCACTGAGTGAATTACTATAATATATATACATACACACTAAGTGACAATGCATACAATCAACAGTATATATATATCTAATATATATACAGGCAATTTCACACAGATGCAGAAAATCATTTTTATATATTTGTATGGAAAATCACAGTTTATGAAGGATCACATAGAACCCTAGAATAACGCAACCTCAGAAAATAGTGTTAGACAACACTCTAGCCATACAGGCTCACTTAATCCAAATATATCCACTTAATCCATTTAGACAGTAGACTGGCCCCGAGACACTAAGTCAACCGAGCTCCAGCAGTCTGACTGCCAGTGTGATTGGCCCCGAGACACTTGGTCAACCGAGCTCCAGCAATCACACCTCCAAACCATATCTCACACATATCAATAATCACATCAAATCAATATCCACAAATAAGTTAGTATTATAGCCTAAATACTATAGGCGTACCGGTACGTACTCGGTCCTAGTGCTGCCCACTAGGTAGCACGTTCTATCGATATCCTTCATCATTAATAATATAAATCATTCATTCACAATAAATGATGCATGAATTTAAATGAAAAAACAATATAAACCATATATATACCGAAAATATACCAAAAGTAAACCAGGTATATTTCGAGTATATATATGTCAAATGAATTCAATCAAATTATAACTTAAGCTAGAAATATATTTAAAAACATTTTAAATATATTTTATTTACAAAACATGCATATAATTTAATATATACCAAAAATAAACCAAAAATATACTTAAATACAAATCATATTATTTATGCATTTTAATCGAAATAGAATATATATTTTTAAATCATGCATCCTAAGCATATATATATAGTATAGTAACTCACCTAATGCGCTCCACGAGACAGGTCCGACGGGCTTGGTTCACTAGCCCTCGGTCTCGGCGCAACTAAACAAGCAATAAATAATAGACATCAGAATAAACCCTAACAAAAATCCTAGAATTCAATCTAGAGTATTAAACACAGAATCAGAAATTAGGGTTCGATTGGACATCACATTTTACGAGAATTCTACCAAAAATCTGACAGAACCTCCCCTGTAAAACGGACATCTCTCTACTAAAAAGAGTATAGCCGACCCTGCAAGGAAATACACTTCGAAAAATAAGCTCAACACAAATCCATAACCCCTCGGTCGGACTCCAAACTACAGTCCACCGACCGGGGTCCACAAACACAGAATAATTCCAGATATACCAAAAATATCCTTATAACATAGAAATTCATTTTATAAGTAGAAATTACATAATTAACCTTTAAACACAGTAAAAATCGATAAAAACTCATTTTATTAGAAAAATCGTATATTATATATATAATTGAAAATAATTCACGAAAAATAGTTTTAATTAGTTAAAAATACTAAATAATTTGTAGAAATCATTTTTATACCTTAAATAACTATTAAAACCAATTAAATTACATTTTTAACCAATTTAGGGTAAAATTACCAAATACCCCTATATATATAAATATACTATAATTACTTCAAAAATTCACCAAAAATTATACAATTATCCAAAATTAATTTTCTCAACATATTTATCAATAATATCAATAATTAAACTCAATTAACCAATTAAATTCAATTTAAAACACAATTAACCCTAATTTCTCAAAATCACATAAACTTCAATAATTCAAAATAAATACTTAGAAATTCATAAAAATTCCAAATAAATTCCAATAATTCATTTCAACACCTAATTTAACCATAAACTCCAATTTCATAATTTAAATAATTAATTTCCGAAAATTAGAAAATAATATTAAAATATTCAAAAATACCCAAAAATCAAAAAAATCTCCAAAAATTCATACATGTATATTGAGCTACTAGGAACAACATTTGTGAAGGGAGTTTTCATGAATCATTCAATTCAAAGCTCAAAAAAATCAAAAACCCTAATAGGCCCAAATTAAAAATTCGAAACCTAAGCAATTCTAGACCATTTTAGCTCAAACCAAAGCTAGAATCACACTCACCGGAGCTCAAGGAGAATAAAGAGACCGGCTGTGTCGAAAACGGTGGCCAAAATCGACGTGATCGATGGTAGCTCGATTTTCGGCTTCTCCGGCCAAAAATGGCTTCCAGGCGCTGGAAATGGCTGCTGCAGGCGGCGAAAAAGGTAGGGGAAGGTGGTGGCACACCAGACGGCACTCTCACGGCAAGGGAACGACACGGCAGGCGTCCGAACGGCGAAGGGAAGGTGATCGGGGAAGATGAAGCTCACGGGGGCAAAATGGTAATTTTCCAATTTTTTTGATTTTTGATGTGTTATATGTATATATATATACTTTATACTATATATTAAAATAATATTAAATTACACACATTAAATATACACCACACACATAAAATTTAATATTTTAATAATTTATACTAAATAAAAATAATTAAATAACAATAAAACAAATAAATAATTAATAAAATATTAGGGTAATATTAAACCCTAATTAAATAAATATACACACATAGGCTTTATTTAGTATTTTAAAAATACGCATGAGTTCATGCAAGTCCGAAAATATATTTAAAATAATTAATATTAAAATATTTACGTGAAAATTTCCCCGAAAATGAAAGTCCCGGGAAAATTTTACGTAAAACACTGCAAATAAAACACAATAATTAAAATAGAGTTTAAATACATATCAACTCGTAAAAATATCATAAGATACATACAAAAATTATTAACACTGTATATCCCGATACAGTGTAAAAATATTTTAAAAACACAGGATATTACAGTCTTCCCCCCTTACAAGAATTCGTCCCCGAATTTCAGAAAACAAGATCAAGAAGGAAAGAGATACGGGTAAGAAGCTCGCATCTCAGCTTCAGTCTCCCATGTATGCTCTTCAACTCTGTCGCTATGCCATAGAACCTTGACCATCGGAATCTGCTTCGATCGCAACTGTCGAATTTGATAATCTACGATCGCCACAGGTTCTTCCACAAACGTCAAATCTTCACTCACTTCTACACTGTCAGGTTGCAACACGTGAGAAGGGTCTGAGATATACTTCCTCAACATAGAGATATGAAATACTGGATGCACTTGTGACATACTCGGAGGCAAATCCAATCGATATGCAACAGTGCCAACTCTCTCCAGAATCTCAAACGGTCCAATATATCTCGGTGCTAACTTACCCTTCCTGCCAAATATCATCACACCCTTCATCGGAGATACTTTCAGAAAAATAAAATCTCCAACCTGAAACTCCACATCTCTGCGCCTAGGATCCGCATAACTCTTCTGTCTGCTAACTGCGGTCTCTAATCTTCATTTAATCACGGTGACTTTCTCTACAGCATCCTGAACCATCTCAGGTCCAGTCAAAACTCTATCACCAATCTCATCCCAACTCAACGGGGATCTACATTTCCTTCCATACAACGCCTCATATGGTGCCATACCAATACTGCTATGGTAGCTGTTATTATATGCAAACTCAACGAGTGACAAATGATCATCCCAGCTACCTCCCAAATCCAAGACACACATCCTCAACATATCTTCCAGTGTCTGGATCATCCTCTCAGACTAGCCATCTGTCTGAGGATGAAAAGCAGTACTGAAATCCAACCTAGTGCCCATCGCTTCCTGTAACTTCTGCCAAAAACGAGAAGTAAACACCGAACCTCTATCTGACACAATGGACATAGGTACTCCATGAAGGCATACAATATGCTTTACATACAACTTCGCCAATCTAGCAACTGAATAAGTGGCTTTCACAGGCAAGAAATGTGCAGACTTCATCAACCTGTCTACGATCACCCAGATGGAGTCGTATCCATCCTTCGAACGAGGTAAACCGACCACAAAATCCATAGCTATCCTTTCCCAATTCCACTCGGGAATAGGAAGAGGCTGAAGCTTCCCAGAAGGCTTATAATGTTCGGCTTTCACTTGCTGACACGTCAAACACTTAGCAACATAATCAGCGACATCCTTCTTCAATCCATCCCACCAGTATAGATCTCTGATACTGTGGTACATCTTAGTAACACCTGGATGAACGTTGTAGGCTGTAGAATGTGCTTCCTCTAAAATCTCTTCTCTCAAGTCATCCACGTCAGGAACACACAACCTACTACTGATCCACAACACACCATCATCATCGAGTGTGAAATCAGTGAACTTCCCTGCTCGAACATTCTCTACAATCTCTTCCAGAATAGGATCTCGGCTCTGGGCTACTTTAATCCTATCCCTTAGTACAGATCGCACTTTAAATTGAGCTAGCAGTCCACCTGATCTACTAATCTTCATCATCAGACCTTGATCCACCAACAGATGCAACTCCTGGATCAATGGTCTTCTCTCAACACCGATGTGAGCAAGACTACCTGAGGACTTCCTACTCAAGGCATCTGCTACCACATTAGCTTTACCCGGATGATACAGAATCTCACAATCATAATCCTTCAACAATTCCAACCATCTCCTCTGCCTCAGATTCAAATCTCGCTGCTGAAAAATGTACTTAAGGCTCTTGTGATCAGTAAATATCTCACAAGTCACCCCGTACAGATAATGTCTCCAAATCTTCAAAGCAAAGATCACTGCAGCCATCTCAAGATCATGTGTAGGATAGTTCTGCTCATGCTTCTTCAACTGCCTCGAAGCATAGGCTATCACCTTTCCATTCTGCATCAACACATAACCAAGACCAATTCTAGAGGCATCACAGTAAACTGTGAACTTATCCACACTATTAGGCAAAGCTAACACTGGCGCTGTGGTCAATTTCTCCTTCAATAACTGAAAACTATTCTCACAAGCTTCTGACCACTCAAATCTAACATTATTTTGAGTCAAGCGAGTCATAGGGGCTGCTATTCTAGAAAAATCCTGCACAAACCGCCTATAATACCCGGCTAAACCCAGAAAACTTCAAATCTCTGTAACAGAAGTAGGTCTGGGCCACTCAGATACTGCCTCAATCTTCTGTGGATCAACCTGAATACCTTCTTTAGACACTACGTGTCCAAGAAAAGAAACACTCTCCATCCAAAAATCACACTTCGAGAACTTAGCATAAAGCTGATGATCTCTCAATGTCTGTAGTACAATCCTCAAGTGATATACGTGCTCTTCCATACTCTTAGAATATACCAGTATATCATCGATGAAGACTACTACAAACTGATCCACATACGGTCTGAATACCCTATTCATCAGGTCCATAAAAGCTGCTGGTGCATTAGTCAAACCAAAAGACATCACCAAAAACTCATAATGACCATATCGAGTGCGGAACGCTATCTTAGGAATATCGGCTTCACTAATCCGCAGCTGATGATAACCCGACCTCAAGTCAACCTTAGAAAAGAACTGTGCACCCTGAGGCTGGTCAAATAAGTCATCTATCCTCGGGAGAGGATACTTGTTCTTCACCGTTACCTTATTCAGTTCTCTGTAGTCAATGCACAGTCTCAGGGTACCATCCTTCTTTTTCACAAACAGGACTGGTGCACCCCAAGGAGAAACACTAGGTCTGATAAAACCTTTATCCAATAACTCTTGTAACTGCTCCTTCAACTCTCTCAACTCTGCAGGAGCCATATGATAGGGTGGTATAGATATAGGAGTAGTACCTGGAACCACATCTATACAGAACTCAATCTCTCTATGAGGTGGTAAACCTGGCAACTCCTCGAGAAAAACATCAGGAAACTCACAAGCAACAGGAACATCTGTGAGTGATAACTTCTCCATTGAAGTATCCCTGACCAATGCCAAATATCCCTGACAACCTTTCCTCAATAACTTCCTAGCCGTAATAGCAGAAATAAGATTCTGAGGTGCTGAACTCTTATCACCAACAAACTTAAACTCTTCTTCATCAAGAATTCTAAAAGTCACCTCCTTATTCCTGCAATCTATCACGACATAGTGCTGAGATAACCAATCCATTCCCAAAATAACATCAAACTCCATCACATCTAACAATATCAAATCGGCGGGTAATTCTCTATCTCCCACGAGAACTGTACAACCAGAAAGAACAATATCGGCGTCCAAGGAATCGCTCAGAGGAGTGGCAACAGACAAAGGAAAAGCCATCCTCGAAGCTTGCCAATAAGATTTAGAAGCAAATATAGGAGAAACAAACGAATGCGTGGCACCCGGATTAAACAAAACCCAAGCATCCAGGTAACAAATAGAAACAATACCTGCCACGACTGCATTAGATGCCTGAGCATCCTGCTGAGTAAGATGAAAGACTCTGGCCTGACCTCGACCTCCCTGCTGATTGGTAGAAGCCTGGCCAACACCTCTGGCACCTCCTTTAGTACCTCTACCACGACTCTGCTGTGGAACAAACTGAGTGGAACTCTGATGCTGGGCTGGTGGTAACTGAAATGGCACGAGTGCAGCACTAGCAATCGACTGCTGTGGGAATCACGGAATCTGCTGCTGCTGATACCTGGAATAAGGACACGATCTGGCAAAATGTCCTGTCTGCCCGCATCTGAAGCATGTCAGTGGTGTCAGATAACACGGTCCCTGATGGACTCTACCACAAGTCTGACAAACACTGGTCGCTGATCCAGAACTACGACCACTGCTGCTGCTCGAAGCACCTGACCCAAATCTGAACGATCTACGCTGACCTCCACGGCCAAGTCTACTGCTCTGATGCACTCGCTGCCGCTGTCTCTGACTCTGCTGAGTCGAACTCTCCTAAGTACACAAATCATTTAATAAAACATTTATGTATAAATATTCATTTAAATATGTGTTTAGGTTTAACATATACAAATCATTTAATAAAACATTTATGTATAAATATTCATTTAAATATGTGTTTAGGTTTAACATATATTCACATTCTATCAAAATAACCTAATTTTCTAGTATGCAAATATCACAATTAAACCCTAAGTATACCACTAATGTTTTAGGTTTCAATTAATAATAAAACATACATTTATTTGGGGAATATATCAAAAATATACCAAAAATAAACTTAAAAACAATTTAAGTATAGGTTTATAATATAGCATGCAATTATTCAAGAATAAACCTAAAATATACTAATCATTTAATAAAATAATTATGGTTCGATGTACATTTAAATCGTGTATAAATATTAAATTATATCAAACATAAACCTAAATATCTAACATACATATATCAAAAATAAACTCTAAATATACTAGTGATATATTAAATGTATATAGAAAATATATAAACATTTATATATCAAGATACACTAAAAATAAACCGAAAATATATCAAATCATATTATAATTAAATTACTGTTTAAAACATATAATGAAAATGAAAAATCCTAAGTCATGCATCCTATATGCAATGCATATATATACAGTATAATAACTGACATATTAGCGCTCCAAGAGACAAACTCGACGGGCTTGATCCACTAGGCCTCGGTCTCAGCGCAACTAAAAAAACAAACAATAACAGGAAATCAGAATAAATTTAACGGAAATTCTAAAGACTCGATGTAGAATTTTAGACACAGAATTAGAATAGGAATTTGACCGGACATCACATTTTACGAGAATTCTACCAAAAATCCAGCAGAACCTCCCATGTAAAATGGACATCTCTCTACTCAAAGAGTAGAGCCCGTCCTACAAAGAAATACACTTCAAAAATACACAACCACAACCCCTCAGTCAGACTCTCAAACTACAATTCTACCAACTGAGGTTCACAATTCACGAAATAAACACAGAATACATGAAAATTCCAAAAATACCCTTTAATACTCAAAATACAGCAATTCAAATATTTAAAACGCTGAAAATATTTATTTAACCGATAAATACATAAAAACCCTAATTTTAATAAAATATTATTAAAAATCGATAATTCTCAATAAATTCATAAATATTAACCAAAATACATTTTATAAATCCAAATTACATAATTAACCCTAAAACTTACTAAAAATCGATTAAAACCCATTTATTTAAAAAAATCATATATTATATATAATTTGAAAATAATTTGCGAAAAATAGTTCTAATTAGTTAAAAATGCTAAATAATTTGTAGAAATCATTTTTATACCTTAAATAACTAGTAAAACCAATTTAATTACATTTTTAGCCAATTTGGTGTCAAATTACCAAAATACCCCTAGTTATATAAATTCACTATAATTAATCAAAAATTCACCAAAAATAGTACAATTACTCAAAATTAATTTTCTCAACATATAATTCAATAATATCAATAAATATACTCAATTAACCAATTAATTTTAATAAAACACATAATTAACCTAATTTTCCCAAAATTACATAAACTAAATAAATTCCAAATAATTATATAAAATTCACAAAAATTACAAATAAATTTCTAAAATGCATTTCGACACCTATAATCACCATAAAACACAATTTCATAATTTAATTAATTAATTTTTGAAAATTAGAAATATTAATAAAATAATAAAAAATCCACAAAAATCAAAATAATTCTCAAAAATTCCATAAAAATTCCAGAGTGTAGATTAAGCTACTAGGATGTTTGTGAAGGGAGTTTGCTTGAATCATTCAAATCAAGGCTCAAAAAATTTAAGAACCCTAATAGGCCGAAAATGGAAAATCAAAACCTAGGAAAATCTAGACCATATTAAGTGAACCAAAGCTTGGAATCACACTCACCGGAGCTCAAGGAGAAGATAGAGATTGGTGGCGTCGAGTTTGGTGGTCGGAATCGGCTTGATCGACTGTAAGGAAGTTTTCGGCTTCTCAAGGATTTTTCGGCCAAAACATGTCGGAAATGGAGGCTTCAGGCGTCGAAAAAGGTTGGAGGTAGTGGTGGCAAGCCAAGAGGCACACCGATGGCAAGGAAATCAGGTTGCAGTGGCCGAAAATGGAGATGAGGAAGATCGGATGTAGGGAAGAAGATCGGATGGCATTTCTGTAAATATGGTAAACTTTTGATTTTTGATAATAATTTATGTATATATGTATATATATATATATATCTATACTATATATTATAATAATATATAATCTCACACACATTAAATATACACCACACACATATTTTAATAATATATACACATATATAATTAATTAATTAATATTAAAACTAAATAATAAAAATTAATTTAATTAATTAAACCCTAATTTACTTTAAATAAATGTACATATATACATTTTATTCAGTACTTTAAAATTATATATGGGTTCATGCAAATTCGTAAAACTATTTAGAATAATTATTATTAAATTGTTTACGTTTTAATTTCCCCAAAAATATAATTCCCAGGAAAATTTTACGTAAATCTCTTAAAATAATTAAAATTAGCTTTAGTAAATATCAAACTCATAAAAATATCATAAATATGTATAAAAATTATTAACACTGCATATCCCGATGTAGTTTAAAATTATTTAAGAACTCGGGATATTACAGCAATCAACAGGCAACATACAAGCATAAGCCTTCCAACCTTATTCCTCCCACACACATGTTCAATGGTGAGTTTCTTTTCCTAGGATTTTTGGTTTTGGCCTTCATATCAACAGGGGATATTAAGAGCCAATGCGCATGCCAAATCCCTCTTAAAAGAAAAAAGCACAAAAGCAGTATTTCTAGATATAAAGGTCTAGCCTAATCCTTATTAGCCTGAATGAGCTTCAAAGGTATAGGCCTAGGCTTTTATAAATAGAAATACCTCATGGCAATTAAAAAAATAAGCATTTTGGGTAAAGACCCTAGGGGAAGTAACTAAGCCATTATATGTGGTTAGGGTCTGGTGAAAAGTTAAGGTTCCCTTAGCAAGATGCTCTCCATTATGGACTTTGAGTTACAGGCCAAGGTCAGAGGGGCCCAGCATCCTTTACCAACTCGAGAGAAGATTACCCCCCTTAGGGACTTGGGTTACAAACTCTGGTCAGATGAGCCCAGTAATCTCTCTTGAACCGAGTTAAGGCTAAGAGTGATGGTTAGCCAATCTACAACTCCATAAAGCTAGTGGAATCATGGAATTATAAACCAATGCCATCGGTTTAGTAGGGACATGCAGAATTAATGCAAGAATGAAATAATAATCAATAAAACAATTCTAAAGAACACAAGTAGAATCAGTATCTCTTATGCCCAATGGAGTCGCCACTGTAGACGGCGGGGTCTAGCACGCGTCTAAGATTTTAGCAACTATGACACTGTTTAGGCTCAGGGCCTTAGAGAACACACTAACCACTATCACAAAGACATGGCGTAGAGATGAGGAGTCGTCACCCAAGGTAATAACTGGGACAATTTGATTGGTGGTACTCGATTCTCTAAAAGAAAATTAGCACCACAACCAGGAGATTCTGGATGTGGAATACTAACTTCTCTTAGTCTCCTGTTCATTTAGAATAATTTTATAAATGATTATTTCATCCTCTAATTACATGCAATTTTATTAAACCCTAATTAACATCCATCTATCCAAAAAGGCAACAAGTCAATAAAATTACAAGTAAAAATGCACTCAAGATCACATTATCCCTAAACTATATTAATTTTATTAAAAAAGTTAGCTACATCTACATTTTATTTACAAGTGAAATAGAATAAAAGTGGGCATACATTTTATTAATTAATGAGCCTAAATCTATTTTTTAGTCTTTCTAAGATATGAGCTTAAGTCTATTCAATTTTAAAGAAAAATTAAATAAGTGGGCCTAAGTCTAACTTGGTTTTATTTTAAGTGAAATGTGGGCCTAGATCTATTTATTTTAAAAGAAATGCAATTAAGTGGGCTGAGCTAAGTCTAAACAAATTTTAATTAACTAAGTAGGCCTAAAATCTAATTAACCTAATGGGCCTAAGTTGATTTTAATTATTTAAAGTCCTAAACCATTTTTAAGCCTATTTATTAAGTGAGTTAGACCTAAACGTGGGCTTGGGACCCATAAACACAAAAAAAAACAAGCCTAAAATAAATAAAACACAAAAATAGATCAAATAAACATTACAATGATTTTCTAAAAAACCCTAAATTAATTGCATACAAACCCTAATTAACTAAAGCCACCATTAATTTTAATTAATTTTTACCCAATTGAACCTAATTACTAATTAATTTTAAAGTGCAAAAATTTAAATCTTTTACTATTCCCATTACTGGGGCTATTACAAACTATGTACAGAATTAAAATTAAATAATTATAGACCCAGAAATTAAAATAAATTACACAGGATACAAAAATGCAAAACAAAAATTAAAATCCTAAGAACTATTATTAAAACAGTACAGGTTCATCCATGGCATTCCATGGATTTTCTGTTCAATTAAACACAGGCGGTTTCCTCTTCCTCAATCCACATATGGACATCAAAACAAAAAACAAAAAAAACAATCAAATTAGTAGTGAAATTAAATAATAAAATAATTAACGAAATGAATAAAAATCACAGAAGAGAAGAAAGAAAAAATGAATGTTGTGCATATGCCCATTTTTGGCCCCTCAGATTAGGATTTTCACCGTTGAAATCAACTCAGTGTTGATTTGATTATGGACTGAGACTAAAAATCGTTGTATCGTCTTCCTCAAATGAACTGCAAAAATTAGGGTCTTTTTAAAGAATAGAAGAAATCAAAGCTTTTTTTTCATCTGTAAAAAATCCTCCAGCCAACCCTCTCTTTTTTTTATGCACGCATGCAGACTTTGCTTTTAAATACAGAGTCTACGCGTACTCAACTTCCTCCAAAGGAGGAACGGACTGATGATCAGATAGCGTTTATTTTTTATTTCAAAACAAACCTTCTATGTTAAAAAAAACCTTATTAAATAATTATAAAGATAAAATTTGAATTTTTAACCAATTAAAACCTTGAAAAAATCGATAAAAAATATGCGAAAAATCAAAAAAATGGAATTATTGCGCATCGGCATTGTACCAATGCCAGTCGGCATTATACCAATGCAGATCTAAAAATTTTTTTTTTTAATTACCAAAAGATCCCTGAAAAAATTACTTATTTGCAATCAAATCCTAAAAAATGTTACAATTTCGTCCCTAAAGTCCAGAAAATCAACAACAAAGTTCAATTTTTGAATAAATTTCATCATAGGGGCTTACATCGTAATTGTGCATAATTTTATCTCGAAATTGGGTGCTTACAAATATACATAAATTTTTTGCACCCAAAAACCCACAGATGACCATAAGAAACATCTTTTCCTAACCACACTCTCTATGAAGTGTTAGAATGTAAAGGAACACATGGTGAAAGGTTCAGAACATGTACTGCTATAAGTAGAGCTTCACCCTAAAATGTCTTAGGTAGCTTTGAATGTGAGAATAAAGATCTGACTCTCTCTATTAAAGTGCTATTCATCCTCTTAGCTAAACCATTCAACTGCGACGTCTTTGGAGGTTTCATTTGATGTCGTGTACCATGCTCTTTACAATAAGCACCAAATGGTACAGAATACTCTCCACCGTTGTTTATTCGAATGCACTTCAGTATCTTGCCAGTTTGTCTCTCCACTTGAGTGCGAAATTCCTTAAAGACATTTAGCACCTGATCTTTTGACTTTAAGGTGTATGTATAAGCATCCAATTTCGAGATACAATTGTGCACATGTGCGATGAAAGCCCCTATGATGAAAATCTAATCAAAAATTGATTTCTGGTGTCGAGTTTTACTATTTAACAGACTAAATTGTTACATTTTTGTGGGTTTAATTGAAAATTTGATTTTTTTGGGATTTGATTGTAAAAATTAGAAACTTCTGAGGACCTTTTTTTGTAATTTAAAAAAAAGTGATCGGCTTGACATTTAATGCTGACCGGAGTTGTGTAATGTCGATCGACATTATGTAATGCCAACCGGCATTACATAATACCAGTCAGCATTAAGTTATGCCAATCGGCATTATGAACGTCATCAACATTTCACAATGCCAATTTTTACTTAAAATTGATTTTTACACTGAAAATTAATTTTTCATCATTTTTAATTTTTTCATTGGTCCATAACACCACGTCTCCCTATATGTGAGTCTTCAATTTTTTCAAAACTTTATCGCTCATCATCTTGTTATCTTGATTTTGAAAATTCAAAAAATAAAATGCAGACACCTGAGAAACTCCTAATCTCGCTCCCAACTATCGCGCAACTTCCATGCGTGATCACATGAGCTAGTGGTTGCTAGGCCAAACTTTAAAAGCTGAGAGACAGAGTCTGTAAAGGGGAGGGAAAAAATAGTTATGAAAAAACCTTAAAAAAAGAAAGTTTGAAAAAAAAAGCTGCGAAAAAACCAAAGAGAATGAAAACCTTAATTAGCTACTGCAAAAAGGGAATGAATTGAAAAACACAGACCTTATACTACAAGTTTCAAATCAACAAAAAATACGTTCTTTGCTTTTAAAGTCTAAAGAATCAAGAAAAAACAACAAAGTCAATCTCAAAACGGTGACAATCTCAATTTGAGGGGCATTTAAACAGCATTTGAACAACATCTTCCACTTTTTTTTCTTTTTTATTTTGATTTGATTTCTTCGTTTTATTTCTTAATTGATTTGTTACTGATTAATTTTTTTGTTTTTTTTGTTTTGTTTTTAATTTGTGTTTTGTGGTGCTCTGGATGTGAGGTTAGAGATGTGAGATTTTGGCAGTATTGAAGAATCCATGAGATGCCATGGACTAAATTTTGTAAAATTCCTGAAGAATTTAGAATTTATTATTTATTATCTTCTGCAGTATTTTCCTCATGGCTTTTATTGGGATATAATTAACTTACTTTAATTTCTTGCACTATAGTTTGTAATAGCCCAAATAGAGAGAAATTAGTGAAATTTTAATTCTCTGCACTAAAAATTGATTAGTAATCTAGGCTCAATTTAGTAAAATTCAATTAAAATTAATTATGGCAGTAGATTAATTTTAGGTTTATACAAAACTGAATTAAAGTTTCTTAAAAAAATCATGTAAAATTATTTTTTTGGTTTATGTTTTAGTATATTTGTTGGATTGGGCTTATTTTTATTCTTTTTGGGCCACAAGCCCACATTAGGATCAAATTCATTTAATAAATAGGTTTAAAAATAGTTTTTAGATTTTAATTAATTTAGGCACATTTAGGTTAAATTAGATTTAATCCCACTTTTAATAATAAAATTAACTTAGACTTTAGCCCACTAATGTATTTTATTTCTTTTTTAAAATTAATTAGACCTTAGGCTCATTTCTAGTTAATTAAAATTAATTTAGATTTAGGTCAACCCATTAATTTCATCTCTTTTAAAATAAATAGATTTAGGCTCCATTTTTTGTTTGAGTTAAAATTAAATTAGACTTTGATTCACTTAATAAACTAATTTCTTCTTTAAAATTTGTAGACAATAGGCCTATTTCCTCAGTTAATTAAAATAAGTAGATTTAGGCTCACTAATTCAATTAAAATGTAAGCTCATCTTTAGTCCATGTTCTTGTAAATAAAATATGTAGAATTAGCTAACTTTAATTAATAAAATTAATCAAGTTTAAATATAGGGACGCTGACTTTTGTATTCATTTTTGCATGTAATTTTATGACTTGTTGTCTTTGGGTTACATGGATGTTTAATTAGGTTTAAATAAAATTGCATGTAATTAGAAAATAAGATAGTAATTCATAAAATAAATCTAAATGAACTCAAGACTGAAAGAGGTTAGTATTTCGTTCCCAAAATCTCCTGGTTGTGGTGCTAGCTTTCTTTTAAAGAATCGAGTACCAGTAAAACAATTTGCCCCAGTTATTACCCCAGGCAGTGACTCTTCATCTTCATGTCATGTCTTTGTAACAATGGTTAGTGTGTTCCCTAGGGCCTTGAGCTCAAACAGTGTCATGGTTACTAAAATCTTAGACGCGCATTAAACCCCGCTGTCTACAGTGGTGACTCCACTAGGGATAAGAGATACTGATTTTGCTTGTGTTATTTAGAATTATTTTATTAATTATTATTTTATTCTTGCATTCATTATGCATGTCCCTATTAAGCCAATGGCATTAGTTTATGATTCCATGATTCCACTAGCTTCATGGAGTTGTAAATTGGCTAACCATCACTCTTAGCCTTAACTCGGTTCAAGAGAGATTACCAAGCTAATCTGACTAGAGTCTATAACCCAAGTCCTAAAGGGTTGTAATCTTCTCTCGAGTTTGCAAAGGATGTTGGGCTCCTTTGACCTTGGCCTGTAACTCAAGTCTTAAAGGAGAGCATCTTGCTAAGGGAACCTTGACTTTTCACAAGACCCTAACCACATATAATGGCTTAGTCACTTCCCTAATGATTTACCCAAATTGCTTGTGTATGTTGCCATGAGGTATTTCTATCTATAAAAGCCCAAGGCCGTACTTTAAAGAGCCCATTTGGGCTAATAAAGATTGGGTTAGACCTATATACCCAGAAATACTATTTTTATGCTTTTATTGCTTTAAGAGAGATTTGGCATGCGTGTCGGTTCTTGATATCCCCTATTTATATTAAGGACAAGACCAAAAAATCATAGGATAAGAAACTCGCTATTGAAAACATATGTGGGAGGAATAAGGTTGGAAGGACATATGTTATACATTTGTCTAGCTAGGAAAAGAAACCCTTATTACTAGCTACTTGTTGCATAACACATGCATCATGCATATATGCATTTCATCCATCACACTAATACTTTATTTTGTAGCCATCATAAATTCACTTGGGTCTTCTCATATTGGGGACGGAAAGGTGGCAAACTAAGAAGGACAGATTTAAGTCCTAAAGCCATAGCAGAAGAGATCTTGCACAGACTGGAGAAGAGTTCTATCAATCCATTTTACTTAAAAGCTAGACCAACTACACCTAAACCTATAGAGATGAAACAATAACAAGGAGGGAACTGGACCTTAAAAGATATTAAGGGAGCTTTAATGGATGACATGAGGGCTATGATACAAGATGAACTGAGATAAGCATTATTTGGACTAATGCAACCTACTGCTACTGTTATACCACCACCTGTAATTGAGCAACCACCTGCTACTATAGCTATCCCACTTACTACAGATGCTCCACCTATTGCTAATAATGCTGAGGGGTAACCTATTGTTAAAAATTCACCTACTATTGATGTGAAGCTGGAGGATGTTGAGAACTACATGGTAGAGAAAACAAAGAAATAGTCACTCGAACTAGTTCAAGACCATGAGTCTAAGCAGATGCGAGCGCTAACCCAGAAGATATCCAAGATGGAGGAGCTGATTAGGGGACAAGGCAAGGGATATTCATTTGACTTTGATGACCTGCTGCAAATGGAAGATGATACGTTACCTAATAAGTTCAAAATGTCGTGGCTATAGAAATTTAATGGAAGAGGAGACCCAAGGATTCATCTCAGTCAGTACACAACCACTATAAGTACTACTAAATCCCTATTAGCAATCATCACTAGGTTGTTTATGTTGTCTTTAGAGGGGATGGCTATAAACTAGTATCATGGGCTGAAAAAATTTGTCAGGGCTGACTGGAAAGAATTATGTACTACCTTTTTCAAACAATATGATTATAACATTAGATTGGAAGTGTCCATCGGAGATTTAGAATTGACAAATCAAAAATCGAATGAATCTTTCTATGATTTTCTTACTAGGTTCATGAATAAAGTAGAACTTATGAAGAATAAGCTGGCTGATAAAGATCAGGTTAGGATGATAGTTCACAATGTATCACTTAATCTAGTCAAGAGATTATAGATTATGAACCCCAAAACATTCATAGACCTGTATAATAATGATCTATAAGCTGACGAGATATAGAATGAAAAGAAGAAAAGCTCTAGAGGCATCTAAATCCAAAATTACTCAACTAGGGGCGCACAACAAGGAAACACTAGCCGAGCTATAGAGGTGCACATAGTTCAGCCACCCAAGAGATTCTCCAACTTCAATCAACCACTCTTAAAAGTCAAAGACCGATTAATCTAGAAAGGCCTACTTTGACCATTAACCTTTTCCAAACCACCTAACTTAAATGTCCTAGGCTATGACCCTAACAGCTATTGTAAGTTTCACTAAGTAGCTGGTCATTCCACAGATACCTGTATCCACCTCAAATATGAAATCCAAAACCTGATAGACTCTGAAAAAATCACAGACCTTAAAAAATCCAATCCTAACCCAAACACTAAAAATAATCCTTTCCTAGATTACTAAAATGTCCAACCACCAACCACCATGATGATCAACTCAGGAGTTAGCGAGGAGGAAGTGTTAGACTCCTTTGAAAACCTAAACTCTATAGACAGTAAGGAATCTCTTAATGCCTCTAGTGGACTTAAGGATTTGCTAGGAAAACCCTCAAGCAAATTCTATTACAAAGTTTTTTACTCCAAACCACCCTCTACTGATATATAATGCCTTCAGGATGGGGTGATGAGTTTAATAATGAGCCAGCAGGAGAAGAAAAAGAATCCAAAACTCTAGAACAGCTACAAAGAGGAGTTGAGGATTTGCTAGGGTAGCCCTCAAGAAAATTTGATTACATAGTATTCTATTCAAAACCAGCTTCTTTTGACATGCCTCTTGAGGAGATTATGTTTATAGGATGGGGTAATGAGTTCAAAAAGGAGAGTAAAAGGTCCCTTAACTCTTGAACAAGGGATCGAAGAGCTATTGAATGAGTATCTAAAAAAGCTTAACATGGAGGGAAAAGAAACATGCATAGTGGAAGTGTGGAAAAATGGAAAAAGGGGTCAGATTATTAGGGTTATAGACATCTGGTATGACTCTGACGAGGAAAGTCCCGCTAGTCTTGACATATGGAGCAATAACCCCAATATGAATCATATCACTAAAAGTGGGAGGAATTACAAAGCAAAAAAAAAAAAGAAAATTGAGAGAGTCACAGAAAGAGAAGAAGTAAAGGATATAGAAACAGAAGGAGGAGAAAAAGAAGACCTAATTTTGGAACAGCTAAAGAAGGCTAAGGCAAATGTTAGTATTTGGGAGCTGATGATGCATTCAGGCAGTTATAGAAGAGCTCTCTCATCAAGGCTCTATCAAATATGAGTATCAAAACAACAGTTACACCTGAGACTATAGTTGCAAAGGTTATGAAAAAGGAACATAGGCTGATAATGTTCTCAGATGATAATTTTCCTTTAGAAGGAAGAAATCATAATAAAGCATTGTTTATCCTAACTGAAGTGAAGGGGAAGTGAACCAACTTTTCAATGGTTGATGATAGTTATGCTGTTAATGTGTGTTTGCTGAAGATCTTGCCTAATTTGGGTTTGAAAGCTGATGACTTAATAAGTTCAAACCTGATAATCAAAGCCTATGGAATGTGGAAGGGACATTCCAAGCTCTAGTTAAAACAGGACCTGTTAAATCCCCTATTGAGTTCACTGTGCTAGATATCCCTGTCACCTATGGCTTATTACTGGGAAGGCCATGGTTCCATGCTCTAGGAGGAGTACCCTTAACTATGCACCAAAAGATAAAATTCCCTCATGAAGGAAATGTAGTGACTATAAAAGCAAGAACCGATGTAGCTATAGCCGCCATATTAGAGAAACAGAAGCAAGTGTGCATTCTTCCTAGTTTCCAAATTGCTGGGATATTTGACGGAACTAAAATAGATCCAAGGGTTGAAAAGATGATGGAGAGAATGAATTATCGACCTGGATAAGGGCTAGGAAAGAATGAGCAAGGAATCCCTAAACCCTTAGAATCCAGAAGTCAGGGTGACACCAAAGGATTAGGGTACACTGAGATAGAACCTGGTAGCCAAGGAGGAAGGAAGAAGGGAAAGGCCAACATAAATAAGCCCTTGGGAAGAAGTAGGCTGATGAGTGAGAATTTTATTAAGCCAAGGGAAGGTAAGTACTATGTGGGTGCTAAGGAATCTGTCAATGTTGCTAGAAAAGTCATTCCTGGGTTTGAAATCTTCAAGGATCAAATTATGGAGAACCCGGTAGAAGAAAACAAAGAGAAAGTGATTAAGCAAGTAGCTAAGAAGATGGGTGATACTGTTGTCAAAGAACTACTGTGTCTACCACCTGAAGAGGAGCCACCCCAGGATTTAGCTATTATCATTAGTAATAGTTTTAATGATGTTTTTTATGAGGAAACTGATTTAATAATGTCCGGTCTTTATGAGGATAAAAACTTTATTTTTTCCATGGTCAATGATATGAATGCTAGTTTTGCTTACTTGTATAATATGTATCCTGATAGTTCTATGCATTATAATTTTGATCATTCATGCATGTTTGACATTAATTCAATTCAATTTGACTCATTGAACATAAGCACAAATGATAACCCAAAGAATATTTCTATATCACATGATGTCACTCCTGAAGAGAGTAAGAATTTTGAGAGAATATTAATAAAAAGGAAGGTAGTATTTGCTTGGATTTATGAAGATATGCCAAGTTTAGATAGGGAAATTGTAGAGCATCATATTCTAACTCATCCAAAAATAAAACCGATTAAACAAAAATTATACAAGCTAAGACCAGAGTGGACTGAGAAAATAAGAGAGGAGATTACTAAACAAATTCAAGCTAACTTATTGGAAGTAGTAGATTACCCCCAATGGCTAGCAAATATAGTCCCAGTACCCAAGAAAGATGGAAAGGTGTGTATATGTGGCAATTTTAGAGATTTAAATGAAGCATGTCCAAAAGATGACTTTTCTTTACCCCACATCGATGTCATAGTGGATAGTGCAGCATCAAGTGCAATGTATTCTTTCATGGATGGGTTCTCTAGGTATAATCTGATAATGATGACAGTTATGGATAAGATCAAGACAGCTTTCATTATGGAATGGGGGACCTATTGTTATAAGGTTATGCCTTTTGGGTTGAAAAATGCAGGTGCAACATACCAAAGGGCAGCTACCGCTCTCTTCCACAACATAATGCATAAGGAAGTTGAGGTGTATCTAGATGACATGATGGTCAAGTTAAACATAAGAAAGGGACACTTTGAAGCACTAGACAAGTTCTTGGCTTGCATTGAGAGGTATAATCTGAGACTCAACTCAAAGAAATGCAATTTTAGAGTTACTTCAGGGAAGCTGCTGGGGCATATAGTTAGTAGCAAAGGAATCAAAGTAGATTTAGATAAAGTGAAAGCTATTCAGGAAATGCCAGCACCAAAGATAGAGAAAGAAGTGAGAGGGTTTATTGGTAAGTTACAATATATTAGTAGGTTCATTGCAAAGCTTACTAATATTTATGATCTAATCTTTAAGCTGTTAAGAAAAGATCAACCTATAGAGTGGAATGGTGATTATCATAAGGCCTTTAATAAGATAAAAGAATATCTCACCAATCCACCTGTACTGAGACCATTGAGGCAAGCTAAAGTGTTGATCCTATATTTAGCTCTAGAGGAAAAGGCAATAGGAGCAATGTTAGCTCAAGAAGGACTAGATGGGATAGAGCACGTAGTGTATTACCTTAGTAAAAAGTTCTTGCCATATGAAGAAAAGTATGATTTGGTGGAAAAGACGTGTTTAATAATGATCTAGGCAACAAGAAAATTGAGGCATTACTTTCAGTCTTATAGGGTCCAGGCTATTTCAAAGATAGATCCCTTAAGATATTTATTGCAGACACCTACTTTGACTGGAAGGATGTCTCGATGGCTCGTACTCTTAACTGAATTCAATATAAAGTACATTACCACGAAGGTTATCAAAGGAAGGGCAGTAGAGAAATTCTTAGCACATAATGCACTAGAAGGTGATGAACTGTAGAACCTAGAATTTCTAGATGAGAACCTAATAATTGTAGAGCATCGAGAATGAAAGATTTATTTTAATTGGGCTATAAACAACAAAGGAGCTGGATTAGGAGTGATCCTTGTTATGCTAGAAGGAGAAACCATACCAATGGCTAAGAAACTGAATTTCAAAGTAACTAATAATATAGTTGAGTATGAGGCATGCATTCATGGAGTGGAAGCAGCAATGGCAACTGAGCAAAGGTGTTATTAATAAATGAGGATTCAATGTTGGTTATTAGTTAGGCTAACAAGCAATGGGAAGTAAAGGAGGAAAATCTGAAACCCTACATCTACTATTTAAGGACTTTAATAAAGAATTTCGCTAAATGTCTTTTTATCCATCTATCAAGAGATGATAATCAAATGGCAGATGCTCTAGCAACGCTCTCTTCAATGTGGGATAGTGTAACTAGATTGACTATGAAGTCGTTAGTGATCATTAAATTAAGAGCTTCATACTATGGCGGTGAGCAGATTATGGGAATTCAAGTAAGGCCCGAAGAGAAGCCATGGTTTTATGATGTTCAAAGGTTTATCAAAAGAGGAAAATATCCAGATGAAGCCACTTCAAAAGAAAGATATTCCCTATGTGTTGTTGCACATAATTTTGAAAGTCACGATGGGGTGTTGTATAAGAGAATACTGAATGGGATTAGCTCAGATGTCTCAAGAAAGATTAAGCAAAAGAGGTGATGAAGGAGATTCATGCAGGAGCTTTGGTTCTTACATGAATGGAATAATCCTAGCAAAGAAGATAATTAGACAAAGGTACTACTGGATAAGCATGGAAAGAGATTGCATTAAGACAGTAAGGCAATGCCATCAATGTCAAATCTATGGGAATCTCAACCACCTTCCTCCAATGGTGCTGAATAGTTTATCATCTCCTTGGCCTTTTGCAGCATAAGGGATTGATATCATAGGAGAAATAAGGCCAACAGCATCAAATGGATGTAAGTATATAGTTGTGGCAATTGATTACTTCTCTAGATGGGTAGAGGCTGAATCTTTTAATACTCTAAAGGCGAAGTATATGGCCTAGTTTATTGAGAAGAATCTTATTTAAAAATTTGGGGTTTCACATCATATTATAACAAATAATGGGGTTTAATTTCAAGCAAAGACAATAAAGTTGTTGCAGAAATATAAGATTGAGCATCATAAGTCTTCACCGTATCGATCTCAGGCTAATGGAGTAATAGAAGCTACGAATAAGAATATCGAGAAAATCCTCTCTAAGATGGTCAAAACTTACAAAGACTGGTACGAGTACCTTCCCTTTCCTTGTGGGGATATAGAACTATAGTCAGAACTGCCACAAGCCAAACTCCATTCTCTTTAGTGTTTGGCTATAAAGCAATTTTGCCTATAGAAATTAAGATCAAGTCTCTAAGAGTGGTTATGGAGGCCAAAACCCCTAAGAATGAATAGACATAAAAGAGATATGATCATCTGGTATCTCTAAATGAGAAGAGGATGGATGCTTTATTTCATACTCAGATATATCAGAGGAGGATAGCAAGGTCGCTCAACAAGAAAATAAGGCTAGGGAAAATAAGAGCTGGGGACTTAGTGTTAAAATAGTCTAAAGCAATAGTGTTCGATCCGGGAGGGAAATTCAAACTGAATTGGGAAGGACCGTACTTAGTTAAGTCAGTTTTGCCAAAAGGAGCTGCCAAGATATCTGATTTTAAAGGCAATGAGTTCATAGAGCCTATTAATCTGGATCGCCTCAAGAAATACTACCTGTAAAAATTGAATAAAATTAGTATAAAAATAAAGTTCGCTGACTAGAAAACCTGAAAAGGCTAGTCATGCAAAAATTAGGACATTCTCGTTGTTCAAAAAACTTAAAAAGGGCTAATAGGAAAAAATTAAGGAATAAATTAAAAATGGGGCCCCACTGATTAGAAAACCCACAAAGGGCTAGTAAGGAAAAATTTAGGAAAATGAAATGTGGACAAAAAATATTCAGTTAGAAAATTCGAAAGGAAGAGCTGATAACAGGAGTTATGTCATATGATATAGTAAATGTACTCATTTTGGCCCTAATTAATGAATCTTATTGAAATTGAATTTTGTTATAACATTACATGTTCTATCTTATTTATAATGCATAAGTACAGAAAGGAAAATAGAACATAAGAGCTTAAAATCAACTCTATGAGACCATTTTGCTTTAGTGGTGCCTCTGTTTTTTCTTCTTCTAATATTCATCATGATAAGCTTGAGTCCTCTTGTATTTAAAAAATTCGAGCAGCTCTATAGCTTGTATCATGACCCAAGTTTTGTAGTTATCATCAGTAGCTTTATCAGCATTTAAGGATGTATTGTGCTCAAGGGTTCTATGAGGCCATAAGTCCCTAACCTTATCCAAAAAAAAAAGAGAGTCCGTTACGTTGAAAACCTAAAGGGCAGCTTAAGCAAAAGTTAGGGTAAGCCTACTGAATTGAAAACTCGAAAGGGCAACTTAGGCAAAAATTAAGGCAAAATAAAAGAGAAAGAAAATAATAAAGGATTCTATATGCTCAAGGAATATGGATAAGATGAGGTGATGGAATCCAAAAGAGCATTACCCATTATTAGAAGGATTTTAATGGAAGAATTTTACCCAAAAGCAGCTACCAATTCAGGTGATACATATAGTACTCAAAATAGTACATAATCCAGAAAGTAATAGTACTACAGAAATAGTCAGATGCAAGCACGCTAAGAATCAAAAATAAAATAGTCCTAATCAGCCATCATGAGCTCCTAAATCGGGCTAAGGCCTCCATCCTCCAGTCGGATTATCCTGCTAATAAGTATCTGAAGGCCTAGCAAATAAAGTCCTAACACTATGAGGATTAATGCCCAAGTCTACAAGCTATCGGTGAAGCATCTCATTCTCCCACTCCAAACTATTAAAATAACTCTACACATATAGGAAATGCCATATCATATGCATTTCATGCATACACTTTGCATTTTTCAGTGTAAATAAATACTTACTCGCTAACTATTTGTGACCTGTATAATAAATAACCTCTAAGACAAGGTAAGACCATGTAAATACTCTACTTGTGTTCAGGCAACCTATGGTGTAAAATTTTCTATTAATGTCCATGTAAAGTGTATAAATCATGCACAAAATAAGTCAGATAGACTCACATGAGAAGTATCTATCGAAGAAAAGGTAAGAAGCTGAGCATCGCTAAAGTGCATATAATGCTCAACTGGAGTCTGAATAGCATGAGCCCAATAAAGTATGGACTTGTCCAAAAGAGAGACATCACTAAGGATAGCACCAGCAAGAACCCCCTTATGACTAGCCCCAACATGCTGAGTGTAGCATGTATGACTAGGTCTGGGCTCAAATCTCTTACTATCAAGAGTAGTCTCTGTCTCTCCCCCCAAGCAGGGGAACCAATCTCCTCAAACTGTGAAAAAGAATGATTAATTTATGGGTTCTAAAAGAATAAGAGAAATGATCAGAAGTTACCTCAGCTTGGTCAATAAGAACCTGCTCTAAGAGGTTCTCATGGATGAACTATCAGTAATAGCGAGATCGCTCAAGAAAAATCATGGCGTCATATCCAAGTAATGCCTCTCTCAACTCTGAACCCCTCAGAGAAGAACTGTATAATATCAAGAGAGGAACATCATAGGGAATACAGCGTCGGGAAGATCCATAATGCCACTGATACACCTGCTCTCCCAAATACCACATTTGGTAGCCATAACCAGGGAGTAGAATCCTCATGTCCTTGAGTCGTACTGCAAAAACCATGAAATCGTACCTCTGGATGTCATCCTCTCCCTTCATCCAATTAAATTTAATATGCAAAATCATGTTATTAAGTTTAACTTGTATTAAATCATGAAATACTAATGATTCTATTTTCCTACTAGGTGCCACTCGATAGTGTTTAGCTGATCGCAGTAAGTCTACAGAGTGTTCCTAATGCTAAATAGATGGGAAGAACCCTATCTCTGCATCAAAGGGAGACTTCTGTCAGAGCTAATAGCATAAAAACCTCAAATTAGCCCAATCTCTATACTTTAAATCTAAAAAAAGTAAGAAATAAATCAGTGAAAAAAAGGAGAAGAAAAGAACGTACATGCAGGATGTGCCAAAAACCACACATTGTGACAGCACCTCTACAGATGATATCTAGTCTATAGTAAAGATAGGCTAACGTACCAGATCCCCAATCAAGAGTAGCAACTCGATCTAATTCACAAAAGGGGCTGAGTAAAGCAATCTTGACCTCGCGATCAATCTCACAAAAAAAAGTCATGCTAAGCAATATCAGAAGGAGACACCTCGCCTTATGGGCAATCTGACGAGGAGTGGTGGTAGGAAGATGTCTGAATCCCTCAATTAATGATGAAAGAAGAACATACTTTTAATTCTTCCACATCGAAGCGAATTTGATCAAATCTCACACATACTGACTCTACGCATGCTCAGGGAGACTACAGTAGCTGATGTCGAAGGAAATGGGATTCCCTTCGAAAATAATCCCGATGATCGCAGAAAAACTCATATGTGAAATAGTCAACTCGCCTACATGAGTATGGAACATGTGGGTGGTGTCAATCCATCACTAAATCAACGTAAATAAAGAATGGTGATTGGACTTCCCTCAACCTGTCGAAAGCCCAACAATAAATCATCTAAACCTGGAGGCCCATACCAGCTGCGCCACATTCTTCGGCAGCCCATGAAATAATTTACAAGCTATGTGAAAATAGCTCATGAATTTTATCGGTCGCTAGAAGAATTTTGAGGATATAAATAATAATAATAATAATTAATTAAATGATTAAATTAAATTAAATTAAATGTTTTTTAGATCGATAAAGTAGAATGTCGATTGGCATTCCACAATGTCGACCGACATTGTGCAATTTTGATTGGCATTGTACAAATGCCAGTCGGTATTACATAATGTCGACTGACTTCTGGACTTCCAACTCGATTTTCAAACCTTTCTATTGGCCATTCAACTAAAACTTTATGTTCTCGGGTTAAATTTAAATTTTTCATGCATTTTTGATTATTTTTAATCTAATTTCAACAATATACACACTAGTTTGCATTCTGAAACTAAATTTAATTACTAACTATATGAATAAATTTTTGCAGAAATAAATAGAAATGAGGAAGTTTTACCTCATTACCCACATTTGTGCACCTAAGAATGTGAAGGCGATTTAAAGGAAGCACAATAGAACCCTCTCAAAGTCCAAGGTTGTTCTGAGGAAAACGGAGGGGCACAATGGCTGGGTCAATTGGAATTTTTACTCCTCTGTGTAACCTATGTTGTGGGTCAGCCATAGGATCTGATGGATCGTGAATTGAACTTCAAATGAGCAAGAAATCAAAAGAAGAAAATCAAAAAAAAAAAGGAAGTGGAGAGGGAAATGAAAGAATAGCATCGAAAAAATGAGGAGGAAGCTTCTTATAAATGGAAAATATCCATTTTGGTCCCTTGACTATGCATGCATTCAAAATCAAGTTTTTCTTTCCAATTTCATCCATAATTGTATTTTGATTAGGATTTAATTCCTAATTAATTTATTTAACTCATGTCATCAATTAAAGAATTATTATTAATTGCATTTGTATTAAAATTTTGGATCCTTTGTCAAGTACAGAATATAGAATATTATTACAAAATTTGATTTTGGCATGTTACATGCATCATCAGTTTTGTTAAGGATTTTAAATTTGTTTTGTTATATGCTACAAAGCAGTTATAACATGAACTTTTAAATCTTTGGATTTACCAGACGCTACACAGTAGTTATGGTATTATTGCTAGACGTTCCAGTGAACTATAGCACATTTCTCGAGTCATAAATCGCTAAACGTCCTATAGAAAATATAGCGAGAATCATTATATTTATTTCGTTAAATGTCTCACAGAGAATATAATAAAACCCATTGTCACTAGACTTCCTAAAGGGAATATAATGCAGTTTGCCAGACACTACATAGTAGTTACAGTATTATTGCTAGACGTTCCACAAGAACTATAGCATTTTTTTCAAATCAAGGCTCGCTAGATGTCCTACAAGGAATATAGCAAGAATCATTTCATTCATTTCGTTAAAACATTCCACGAGGAATATAACGAAACCTATAGTCACTAGACGTCCCAAAAGGAATATAGTGTAGTTCACCAAACACTACACAGTAGTTATGGTATTATTACTAGACGTTCTATAGGAGCTATAGCATGTTCTCAAATCACGAGTCGCTGGACGTCCCATAGGGAATATAGCAAAATGCATAAGTTTCACTAGACATTCCATAGGAAATATAGTGAAACATATTAAATATAGCATCTTGCTTAAAATTTCTTAGCAATTTAAGCACCAGCATGTCAAGTAAGATACAATGAATTACCCTAATTCTTTCTTTCGAAATTGTGTGCTACTGTTGCTTTGTTATAATTTGTCAAGCAAACAGCAATAAAAGGGGGCAACTGTAAGCACCCAATTTTAGGATGCAATTGTGTACACGTGCAATGAAAGCCCCTATGATGAAAATCTAATCAATAATTGATCTCTGGTGTCGAGTTTTGCAATTTAAAGGACTAAATTGCTATGTTTTTATGGATTTAATTGCAAAATTGATTTTTTTTAGGGATTTAATTATAAAAATTAAAAAATTCTGAGGACCTTGCCAGCATTGGCATTACGAACATCGGTCAGCATTCTACAGTGCCAATTTTCACTAAAAATTGATTTTTTACGCTGAAAATTAATTTTTTCATTAGTCCAGGACACCACGTGTCGCTGCGTGTGAATCTTAAATTTTTTCAAAACTCTATTGCTCATCATCTTGTTATCTTGAGTTTGAAAATTCAAAAAATAAAATACAGACTCCTAAAAGACTCCTAATCTCGCTCCCAACTATCACACAACTTCCCTAAGTGATCATAGGAGTTGGGGTTGCTAGGCCAGACTTTAAAAGCCAAGAGACAGAGTCTGTGAAAGGGAGGATAAAAAAGAGATGCAAAGAAACCTTAAAAAAGAAAGTCTGAAAAAAAAAACACCTAGAAAAGAGTTGCAAAAAAACCAGAGAGAATAAAAATCCTAATTAGCTACTACAAAAAGGGGGTAAATTGAAAAATATAGACCTTCTACTACAGGTTTCAAATCAACAAAAAATACGTTATTTGTTTTTAAAGTCTAAAGAATCAAGAAAAAACAACAGAGTCAATCTCAAAATGGTGACAATTCCAATCTGAGGGGGCATTCAAACAACATTTGCACAACATCTTCTACTTTTTTTTCTTTTTTATTTTGACTTGATTTCTTCATTTTATTTCTTGATTGATTCATTACTGATTAATTTTTTTATTTTTGTAATTGGTTTTTTATGGTGCTCTGGATGTGAGGTTAGTGGTGTGAGATTTTGTTAGTATTGAAGAATCCATGGGATGCCATGAATTGAGTTTTGTGAAATCCCCGTAGAATTTAGGATTTATTATATATTATCTTTTGCATTTTCTTCATGGCTTTTATTGGGTTGTAATTAATTTACTTTAATTTCCTACACTTTAGTTTGTCATAGCCCTAACATAGGCAAATTAGTGGAATTTTAATTCTCTGCACTAAAAATTGATTAGTAATTTAGGCTCAATTTGGTAAAATTCAATTAAAATTAATAATGGCAGTAGACTAATTTTAGGATTGTATGAAACTGAATTAGGGTTTCTTAAAAAAATCATGTAAAATTATTTTTTTGATTTAATTTTTAGTATGTTTGTTGGATTGGGCTTGTTTTTATGTTTTTATTCTCTTTGAGCCCCAAGCCCACATTAGGATCAAATTCATTTAATAAGGTTTAAAAATGATTTTTAAGTTTTAATTAATTTAAAATTACTTTAGACCCATTTAGGTTAAATTAGATTTCAGCCCACTTTTAATTAATTAAATTAACTTAGACTTTAGCCCACTAATGTATTTTATTTCTTTTTAAAAATTAATTAGACTTTAGGCTCATTTCTAGTTAATTAAAATTAATTTAGATTTAGTTCAGCTCATTAATTTCATCTCTTTTAAAATAAATAGACTTAGGCTCCATTTTTTATTTGAGTTAAAATTAAATTAGACTTAAGTTCACTTAATAAACTAATTTCTTCTTTAAAAATTTGTAGACAATAGGCTCATTTCCTCAGTTAATTAAAACAAGTAGATTTAGACTCACTAATTCAATTAAAATGTAAGTCCATCTTTAATCCATTTACTTGTAAATAAAATATGTAGAATTAGCTAACTTTAATTAATAAAATTAATCTAGTTTAGACATAGGGACGCTGCCTTTTGTATGCATTTTTGCATGTAATTTTATGACTTGTTGCCTTTGAGTTAAATGGATATTTAATTAGGGTTTAAATAAAATTGTATGTAATTAGAGAATAAGATAGTAATTCATAAAATAAATCTAAATGAACTTAAGACTAAAAAAAGTTAATATTTTGTTTCCAGAATCTCCTGGTTGTGGTGCTAGTTTTATTTTATAAAATCGAGTACCACCAAAATAATTTGTCATAATTATTACCCTGGGTGGTGACTCCTCATCTCCATACCATGTCTTTGTGACAATGGTTAGTGTGTTCCCTAGGGCCCTGAGCCCAAATAGTGTCACGATTGCTAAAATGTTAGACTCACGCTAAACCCCGCCGTCTATAGTATGCCCACGTCTTTCAAGAATGATCATCAATGAAAGTCACAAAGTACTGACAACCACCAAGTGACTTTGGCATTATGTCATGACCCAAAACAGGGGGTCATGACCGGCGCTAAAGAATGAAAATTCTTTCGAATCTGAAACCTGTAGCAAGCCTTAAAAAGAAAAGCATGCAATGAAACAAAATAAATAAAATATTTATTCAGCGGAAATTAATCTCAAATAATAAAATAAATTCCTCAACATCCTTTAATAAAATGATAACATATCATATATCATAAATAAAAATCTTTTAATACAATCTTCAGAGAAACACTCTGAATTAAAAATCTCATACAGGCATAAATACAAATACAACTCACGACAGATTTAAATACAACCACTACTGCAGTGTCTAGGGTACAAAATAAACTCAAGTAAGTGATTTACATAATAAAGCCGGAGCAAAAGAAATCCGGTGGGCAGGTCTACTGCTGAGGTCTGAAGATGAGGACTCTCCTGTAAAAACATCAACTGAGGGGAGTTAGACCTCACCTAGTGAATTATTACAATATATATACACGCATAGCTAAATGTCAAATGCAGACACTCAAAAGTATATATATAATAAATATATATACAGGCAAATACACACAGATGCAACGAAAATTATTTTTATAATAATACTGAAAATCGTCAGTTGTAAAGGATTAAATAGAACCCTATATGATCGCAACCTCAATACCAATAGAAAGTACTCTAGCCATATAAAATCACTTAATTCCAAGTAAATTCACTTAATCCATATAGACAGTAGACTGGTCCTGAGACACTAAGTCGACCGAACTCCAGCGGTCTGACTATCAGTGTGATTGGCCCCAAGACACTTGGTCAACCAAGCTCCAGCATTCACACTCTTAATCACATCAATCTCAATCAAATCAATAGCAATCAGTCATAATCACCACAATTAATTTTCACTTAGCTCTAATCTAACGCATCGGTATGTACACAGTCCTAGTGATGCCCAATAGGAAGCACGTTCTATCGATATCCTTCATTTATATTAAAACATATATTCAGAAAAATAAATAATGCATAATGACATTTAAAATAAACAAATAAACCATATATATACCAGAAATATACCTAAAATAAACTAAGTATATTTCAAGTATATATACGTATAATAAATTCAATTAAATCATGTAATCTACTCAAAATCAACCAATAATATATCTAACATAATTTGAAAATAAATCACAAAGAAAACATGCATTTATTTTAAAATATACCAATAATATACAAAAAATATACCTAAGCATTTAATAAAGCAATTATGTAAAATTTACATTTAAAACATATAATTTTTAAAACATGCAACCTAAAGCAATGCATATATATCATAATAACTCACAGTTGTGCGCTCCTCAAGACGGGTCCGACGGGCCTGGTCCATTAGGTCTCGGTCTCGGCGTAACTAACAATAAAATAATAATACAAAATCAGAACATATATCTAACTTAGACTTCTAAAGACTCGATCTAAAATTCTAAACACAAACAGATAATTGGAATTAGACCCGATGTCACGTTTTAGGAGATTTCTACCAAAAATTCGGCAAAACCTCCTCTATAAAACGGACATCTCTCTACTTAAAAAGTAGAGCTCATCCTGCAAGAAAAATACACTTTAAATAAAATTCTCACAACTCCTCGGTCGGAATCCCAAACTGCAATTTCCTTCGACCGAGGTCCACAATTCACAACAAAATACAATAAATATATTAAAATCCAATAAGTTCCAAAAATATCCTTTAAGTACAAAATATAGTAATTTAAACATTAAAAACACCAAAAGTAATTATCTGACTAATAATTATTTAAAAACCCTAATTAATAATATAATATTATTAAAAATCAAAATTTCTCGATAAATTCACAAATATTAATAAAAATTCATTTTATAAATCTAAATTACTTAATTAGTCAAAAAATATATTAAAAATTACTATAAATCCATTTATTTAAAAAATAGTATTTTATATATAATTTGAAAATAATTTTTGAAAAATAGTATTAATTAGTTCAAATTAGTAAATAATTCATAAAAATCATTTTTATACCTCAAATAATTATTAAAACCAATTAAATTTAATATTTAACCAAAATCATCACCAAATTACCAAAATACCCCTAATATATAAAAATTCACATAAAATACTTAAAACATTCAAAAATTCAATAAAAATTATATAAATACTCAAAAATTATTTTCTCAACATATTATTCACTAAAATCCAAAAATAAACTTAATTAACCAATTATTTATAATTAAATATATATTTAACCTATATTTTCAAAATTGACATAAACTAAATATAATTATAAAAATTACACAAAAATCACAAAAATTATAAATTAAATTATAAAATTAATATAAACCACCAAAAACACCAAAAATCACAATTTCATAATTTATTTATTTAATTTACCAAAATTATAAAATAATAATAAAATAATAAAAAATTCACAAAAATCAAAATAAATTCCAAAAATTACACAAAAATTCTAGGATGTAGATTAAGCTAGAGAGATCAACTTTTGTGAAGGAATTTCTCATGAATCATAAGGAATCAAGCTCAAAAAATTTGAGAAATCAAAAAATGGCTGAAACTTAAAATCAATCACCATTGAAATCTAAGCCAAACTAAGTGAAACGGAGCTTAGAAACACATTCACTGGCAAGAAAGGAAGAGAATGGGACCGGTGGTGAGGAAAATGGTGGGCGGAATAGTGAGGAACGGAGGTGGTTTTAATTCTCAGCTTTTTTGACTTCTCAAGCTTCAACGGCGCCGGAGAAGGTGGTTGGGGGCAGCGGAGCTGGCTTGCAGGCAGTGGAAGGTGGGGAGGCACACCCACAGTGGTTGATCAAAGTTGCAGACAGGCGATGATGGTGATGGTGAGGATCGGGAGGGGGAAAGTGAAGAGGGGTAGGTTTTGTAAATTTAGGTATATATATGTATATTAATATAACTTTATAATAAAGTTTAATAAACTAAATAATATATTATTCAACAAAATTTATACACCACAAATAAAATACACACACATATATATTTATACACATATATATATATATATATATATATATATATATATATATATATATATATATATATATATATATATATATATATATATATATATATATATATATATATATATATATATATATACACACACATATTAATATATACACATTTAAATAAATAATAAACCCTAAATATATGTGCATATATATATATATATATATATATATATATATATATATATATATATATATTAGCTTATAAAATACACTTAAATAATGTCATTAAATAAAATATACCAAATAATATTATTTAAAATAAGGTATATATATATCACACAATAAATTATCAAAATACCAATCATACTATATATATCAAAACCCTAATTAACAATAAATAATAATAATAAAACTTATTAAATGAATAAATAATTACATTTAACTTTCAAATTTGTTAACACTGCATATCCGATTATACAATAAAATAATTTAAAACTCAGGTTATAACACATTGGCCCAAGCAAGTCTGAATGAATTAAATCCAGCACATTCTTCATTCTGGAAGGAGGAGAACTCCTAAAAGCAACCCTATTTTGCTTTCCTACAAGATAATCGGCACATTTCTCTAGATACACAATATGTACTTTAGATAATACATTTTTCTTAGCCAGCACTATCATCCCTTTCTCACTCATATGGCCAAGTCTTCTATATTATAACTCAACTGTACTATCTTTCTCTACAGCATTCATTATGTCTTTAGAGATATTTACATGCATAAAGTACAGTGTTGAGTCCTTTTTACCTCTAGCCACCACTAGTGAGCCTTTAGTGAGTTTTCATTGGCCGTTATGGACGATATCACAGAAACCTCCATCATCAAGCTTACTTGTTAAGATCAAATTCAGGAGAATATCTGGAACCAAATGGTCTTTAGAGGTCTCAGCTAAACCATTCAACCGTGACATCTTTGAAGGTGTCATTTAATGTCGTATACCATGCTCTTTACAATAAACACCAAATGATCCAAAATACTCTCCACTGTTGTCTGTTCGAATGCACTTCAGTTTCTTGCCAGTTTGTCTCTCCAACAGAGTGTGAAATTCCTTAAAGACATTTAGCACCTGATCTTTTGACTTCAAAGTGTATGCCCATGTCTTTCAAGAATGATCATTAATGAAAGTCACAAAGTATTGATAACCACTAAGTGACTTTGGCATTAGCCCACACAAGTTTGAATGAATTAAATTTAGCACATTCTTTATTTTGAAAGAAGGAGAACTCCTAAAAGCAACCCTATTTTGCTTTCTTACAAATAATCGGTAAATTTCTCTATATGCACAATATCTACTCCAAATAACACATTTTTCTTAGCCAGCACTGTCATCCCTTTCTCACTCACGTGGCCAAGTCTTCTATGCTATAACTCAATTGTACTATCTTTCTCTACAGCATTCACCATGTCTTTGGAGATATTTGCATGCATAAAGTATAGTGCTGAGTCCATTTTACCTCTAGCCACCACCAGTGAGCCTTTTTCATTTGTCATAATGGACGATGTTGTAGAAACCTTTATCATCAAGCTTGCCTATTAAGATTAAATTCAGGCGAATATTTAGAACATGCTTGACATTCTTCAAGATTAGTCTTATGCCATTTATTGTTTCCAAACACACATCTCCTTCACCAGAAACTCTTATTCGATTTCCATTTTCCATCTTCACAAATTCAGAATCTCTTAGAGTGTAGGATGAGAAGAATTCTCTTCAAGATATAGTGTGAATGGAAGCACCATTGTTAATCACCCAACTGGTTTCATGGGTAGTAAGATTAACAGTATCATCATAAAAAAGGACATTGAATTCTCCAAGAAGATTTGCTTCATCATCATCACTGCTATCATCTTTTCTCACATCTTTGCCTTTATTCTTGTCCTTGAACTTTCGATAAAACTTCTTAATGTGGCCTTTCTTTTTGCAGTAATGGTATTAAATATTTGCATACTTGTTTGACTTTCCTCTGCTCTTATATCTTTGCTTTGAGCTTCAAGTTTCACTTCTCCCCCTGGAATTTACAATAAGGATATTTAAATGTGTTGAAGAGGCACCCTTTGATCTACATCTTATCCCTTTATTTAGAATACCGCTTTTGACAAATTTCATATTCACTACACCGTTTGGTGCAGAGTTTGTAAGTGAAATCTTCAAAGTCTCCTATGACTCTGGCAGAGAAGCCAGCACCATAAGAGCAAGAATTTCATTGTCAAAATTTATGCCCATTCCAAACAACTAATCCATGATCCCTTGCATTTCATTCAAGTGATCGATGATAGAAGAGCTTTCTCGATATTTTATCTACATTAATTTTGTCAGATAAAATAATTTGTTATTGTCAGTCTTTGAAGCGTACAACTCCTCAAGCTTGTTCCACAACATCCATGCATGAGTTTAATTGTAAATGTGGTTGTACATATTATCTTCAATGAACTGTCGGATGTAGCCACACACTTGCTCATGCTCAAATGCCCATTCCTCATCCGTCTAGCCTTCGGGTTTTGTTGTAGTAAAAATCTGTAGATGCAACTTCATCATAAATAGGAGATCCTTCATATTGTTTCTCCATATGTGATAATTTATGCCATTTAAGCTGACCATCTTGCTAGTCTTAGCCTCCATCATTGCAGTATTTAATAATGCCTCCAGAACACGTACCAACAGTTATTATTAGGAAAATTAACAGAGTTGGCGCAGAGAAATAATATTCATAGAGATAAAATAAAATTACTGTAGAAATAATCAAACAAATAAATAAATTGAGGCAGTTAAACCAACCAATGGGTGAGTAAAATAGATGGTAAAATTTGTTGTATAAATAATAAAATTGATAATAAAAATGACACAAATATTTGAACGTGGTTCACCCTTAATTCTTGGGTACGTCCATGGGACAAAACCTAAAATTTTCTTCTACTATCAAATAGTAGGTACAAAAGAAAGTCTTTCTAAATCACCACTAGAGGTACACAATAAAAAAATCTCACCAAAATAATAGTACTGAAAATGTTTCCTAAACATTTAAAAAATAATTACTTCACTATTTTGTCATTCACCCTTTAAGAAAAAAAAAATTCTCAAACCTCTAAAACTCTCTTATACTTATCAAAACAAAATTGTTTTTATTCTCACCTCATAAGCATACACAGAGATCTCAAATTTTTTCTTTTCCCATTGCTTGCATACTCATTCTATGCTTGTCCATCCAAATGTCTTTATATAGGCATTTAGATGAGAAACAAACAAAACAAAAATAATTTTTTTTTTATTCAATATTTGCTACACCAAATTCGGTATAAGACCTTTTTAAAATGTAACCTTTTTTTTCTTTTTGATTTGTGGGTTCCATTAGAAGAGACCCATAAATGTACCTCAAGGTTATCACACATGTCTGTCTTAATTAGTCCAGAAGTTACTATTGTTATGCCAATATCGCTGCCAACTTCACTTCTAAGTGATTCATAATAGTTTATTACAGCTGCCTTCGATGCCTGTAAGAAATCAAAATGAATAGTTCCATGATAAATCGAGAAAACTACAGAAAGCGTATCAATGTTTTTACATGAGGATAATTATTAACTAATTATGTCTTACACCATAGAAGCCGGTTTTTGGAGAAGGGTACCATCCCAAACCTGAAGCAGTGACCATGATCTTGCCTTTGTTCTTTCTTAGATGTGGGATGGCAAAATGAGTACTATATACTGTCCCCCAAAAGTTGATGTCCTGCACGTAGGTGTGTGTATATGAATACATATAAATTCTATGCACTTTAAAGCCTGATAATTAACAACAAAATTGCAGAAATTATGCTATGCATTATCATTAATCTACGTTGAATTTGGTAGTCATTATGATTCACTATGGTTTCTGGTCCAACTACAGCATTGTTCAGCAGATGATCCACTTCCACCGGCAACACCAACATATACAGAATTTAGAGCAAAACAATTCAACGTGAAGTCGGATAAAAGTACAAACTAAAAATGTGGGTTTATGGGCTCATATATCTACCAAAATATCTTATTGCAGCTTCAACAAATCTCTCAGCATCTTCAATCTTTGAAACATCTGCACCGATTGCTATAACATCTGGCGAGCCAAGCTGTGAAGCCTTGTCCATAACTGCTCCTAGACGATCTTCTTTGAGGTCAACCAGGGCCAAACAAGCACCTCTCCTTGCAGACTCGTAAGCCAATTGCTTTGTATATAATAAAGAAACTCACAGTCAAGAATTTATAATTAAAAGTAAATGAGTGATGTAGGAGACTAATTATTTGCATGATTTATAACTACAAAGCTTACCTCGCCGATTCCTGAGGCTGCTCCAGTGATGAGCACGACTTTTCCATTAACATTTTCTATGAATGCATGTCGTTTGAGGTAACAAAGAATCTTAAAGACAAGATAAAGTGGTAATAAACATAAAACTAGGATGATGCTTATTGGTGGAAGCACAATGTTGAAGAACTTGTGAATGAGGTCCATGGCTTCAGTTGTGAATTTCAGGAGCTGCTTTGCATGATTGTACTGTATAAAGAAAAGACGTTGAGGCAGCTTGTGTCTACTCTCACATCTATTTGCAAGTTGTGTTTTAGCGGTCCCCTGGTTAATTTTTAATGGTCCCTAGGGCCAGATCAAGTGAATTTAGAGTATGAGGCAAGATATTAAAGAAGCCAAGTGAAAAAAAAAAAATTACTTTTTTCCATTTGCTAATTGAGAAGGAAAAAGATTTGAGGTCTTTTTATTTTTTTGACAGATGAGACTTTTCATTCTTCTTTGGAAAAAAAAAAATTTAGGTATATATATATATATATATATATATAGGGCCCTAATTTTTTTGGACCTGAGCACCTCATCTTGCTCAAGGCTAAACTAGCCCCGGTCCCCTGACTAAATGTTGCGAGTTGAGCTGCACAACAAGGCAACATAAATAAAGACGCTGCAATTGAATAAGCATTTCATTTTTTTTTTTTTTAGGTAAGTTGGAAAAACTTAACATTAATGGAAAATAAAAACAGTTAGTACTAAAAATCGAATCCAACTATGTACTTAAGATATTCTTAGAGTTAAGTTTACGAACGTTTATAATTGTATGTAAAATGTAAAAAGCCCTTTCGGTTTGCAATTTTCTTTTAATGACGAATGGCTGCTACTCCAACTACAACGTACTGTAGGGAAAGATAGCCCACCTGATTTTACGGTTCCTCGACAGGCTGTCGGGACCATTATAAACATTTAACTATGAATAGCTAAAATTAGCAAGCGATTACAATGAAGTCCATAACTTAAAACAAAACAGATTGCTACCCCTAAGGAACAATCAAAACCCACTACATAGACAACATTAATTATATGATACACATGAAACACTTTGGGTTTGGATTATAATTCACAGTAGTCCACATTCAAGAAGCAAGTTTGATTTCAATCAGTCTTGAGCTCTGGCCTTTGTATACTTTCAGGGTAGAGGATTTTCTTAGCTCCAGTTATGTCAAGAATTTTTTTGCTAGGTGCTTCTGTGGCAGGTTCATCTTGTGGAGGTAGATAGAACATTCTATAAAACCATTCGATCACATCAGGGCAAAACACCTTCCATATCCAAGTCATCTTCATCCATTTTGGCTCTGTCAGGTATTTATCTCCACGACGAGCACTGTTTACTATAGATCTTGCACATTCAGTTACTATTTCAACTGGCAACATACTCACTTGTACCTGCTCAGCGAAGGATGTCAAATTGGCCAGATTTCATTAGGCATATAAATTGGTAAACTGCATAAGGTTAACTTTAAATTTAGTAGGAAAAGAGAGAGAGAGGGGCATGCTTACATCCCTCAGACCTTGATCCATGTCAATTCTTCCTTCAGCTGTCAGGAATTTGCCTTGGGTTAATTCAGATTCCATGAACCCAGGTGTCACAATTAATACATGAATATCAGAGCCTATTTCAACCCTCAATGCTTCGTAAAAGATCAACAGGGCTGCTTTGCTTGCCTGGATTGATGTTGACAAGTTCAATCAATTCATAAGACATAATATCAATGAAGCTAGAAGCAACATGAAAAGGCTTGAAAACTCAAAAAGAACGAGTAGCCATGTATTATTGATACATTGTAGATGCTCAATCTTGGGGCTGGCAGCCATGAAGTAACAGAGGAAAGTGCAATTATCTTTCCTTTAGTTTCGCGTAGATGTGGAATTGCGAAACGGGTCAAATAAGCTGAACCCCAAAAGTTTGTGTCCTGCATATATGCACCAAAACAATAAAATTGGGAGACAACGTTTCACGAACATAGGATGTAAAATTCCATTACACATGAAGATGTGCAAAATAAACATCATTAAAGAAGACTTGCCATCACAGTCCTGAAACTAGTTATATCAGTTATTTCTTCAACCATGGCGACCGAAAAGATACCAGCATTATTAACAAGATGATCCACTGCATCGCAAAATAAAGCATATTATTTCTATGTTATTAAAAACACAAGTTAATTGTTAATTGTTAATTAATTAAGGTTAAGGTTAAACTTAATTTTATACTTACACCTCCCAAAATGACCAATGGTTTGATTAACAAGACGACTACAGTCCTGGACTTTCTGAATATCTGCAATAATAACAAGAACATCAGGAGAGCCAAACTCTACTGCTCTATCCGCAACTTCTCTCAGGAGGTTCTCTCTGCGGGCTACAAGGGCTAAGAAGGCTCCTCTCTTGGCATACTCGTAAGCCAAATGCTGCAACGATTAAAAGTGATCAATAGTCATTATAACATAACATAATTTCCAACTTCTTTCATTAATTATACATGGGTCCTTGACCTTGAAATGTAGTTTATGTATAAACAAAATAATATAAATAATTAATTACCTCTCCTATGCCTGAAGAAGCACCAGTGATAAGGACTACCTTCCCAGCAACATCCTCACTAAAAATGGTATTAAAAACCGACACAATGGCCTTGAAAAAAACATAAGATGGCAACAAAAAACACAGTGAGAAAAAGGTAAAAGCAGGAGCTACTATGTTTAAGAAGGTATTGATGAGATCCATTCTATTTAGCAACCAAGATGGAGCTACATGGATGAAAATGTATGATGATGAACATCTAAGATCAAAACCATTGTTTGTTTGTTACGGAGGGGTTCATATATTATATGGGTCGATTAAACTATGAATTTCAATTTGGAATTAAACCCAAAAAACTTAATATTCAAAGCGGTGACGAGCCACTCCCATCTTCGGTTTCGTATGCCACAAGCCCCATGGGCGTGGCACCATTGCATGTCTTTGATTTAACACGTACCTTTGCGTCCTTTAAGCTTGTCGTCGCCACTTTGAGATGTCGTGTTGTTGGCCTTTATATACTTTGACTCTTTTTCCTTAAAAGAACAACGAAGACACTGTTTGTTTTTATTCTGTTCTTATACTTAACACATATCATGTTCAATGTAACAGAATAAAATTTTCAATTATTCGTGAACTTAATCATCTGTTGTAAAACATTCAGTTGAGATAAATAATTATGAATTTTAATTGGCACTTTTTTTTAAGTTTAAATGCTTTTTTTTGGGTTCCCTAATTTTTAGAGATACTACAACTAACCCAATATTTAAATTTAATTAACTTTTCTAATCTTTATTTTCCTTATATATGAATTTGAAATTTACTTAAAAAATTTAAATTAATTCACACTTTGTTTGTTAATATTAAATTGAGACCAATGTGGGTACATTATTAAGAGTAAAACGTGTTTTTCACTTTGAATTTAAATTTTTTCATATTGTTATGTTTATTTAATTATTTTTATTTTTGATTTATTAATTTTAGACTTATTTAATTCATTAAAACCGATAGAGTAATATATTTTATTTATAAAAATATAAATTTAACTAGAAATCTATTAATAAAAAAGAAAAATTTCAAGTTTAAAGATTACAAATTTGTATTTCTAAATTTTCTTCCCATATTGGGCTTTGTAAACAAATTTTCCTGTAGTGATTTATTTTCAGGCCTTCCTACACTTGGTTTGGTCCTTTTCGTTATGGTGATCGTTGTGGGCTTTTCGAGCAAAGTAGCAGAACGACACGAATAGGCTCTGATTTTACCCCCGTTTTATCACAAACGACATCACACATCTGGATCGTCATGCGGAGAGAGCCCCGTAGGCCTGTACCTTGTCACGTCTTGCTTCAGTATACAACTTACGGCCTTTGCCATTATAAACTAAGGATGAAGGTGTTCGTTTTCTTTCAAAGTTAAATCTATTTGCTCAAGCACTCAAGAGGTTTACTCTTATGCCTGAATGAATCTAAAGTATGTTGGCATGAGCTGTCACTTAGGATTGATTCTGATTTCAGTCAATCAGTCCCTAAAATCATATATCACTATTATCTTAGCCTAGGCTCATGTATACAGCTGTTTCTTTCCATAGTTAGCAATTTTGTATCTATTATAAATATAGAAACTTGTATTCAGTAATAGTATTGAATAATTAAAAAAAAATAACCAGAATTCCATTTTCACATGGTATTAAAGCGTAGACTCTAAGACTTTTTTTTTTTTTTTTTGGAAAAATGGGAGATCATACTCCTTCAACAGGAAGTTCCCAAGCAGACCCATCTATGCTTGAGGACATAACAACCAAGATATCACAGATGTTGAGTCAGACACCAACTCCAACGATCCATGAACCTGTTGCTGTACCAATTGGCATCAAACTAGATGATACGAACTATGGACTTTGGTCCAAAGTTGTAGAAATATATATATCTCTGGAAAAGACAAAAGGGGATACATAAATGGAGATCTTCCACAACCATCAGAAATAGACCCAAATTTCAGAAAATAGAGGACTGAAAATTTGGTGGTAAAAGGATGGCTAATTAATTCTATGGATCCGAAACTAATTGGAAGCTATATTAGATTTCCAACGGCAAAGGCAGTATGGGATGCTATTGGAACAACATATTCTGACGACACTGACACCTCATAAGTCTATAATCTCAAGAGAAAAGTGACACGACTCAAACAAGGTGGGGGACCAATTGAGACATATTACAACACTCTTCAAGGCCTTTGGAGAGAAATTGATTTTCGGCGTCCAAATCCTATGCGTTGTGAAGCTAATAAACAGAAATATAACTCTATGATTCAAGAAGACAGGGTTTATACATTTCTGGATGGACTTGATGATCGTTTAGATAAGATTCGAGTTGATGTACTTCAACTCCAACCTTTTCTAACAACTGAACAAGCTTATGCCCATGTTCATCGAGAAGACCTAAGACAAATGGTAATGTTATCAAAAGAAGAGACCATATCCAGCATGGCAATGATATCAAAGGAAGGACCGAAATCACAACAGCAATCTTCACTTCAGTTAATATCAAGCAATTCAATGAAGCCAAAGAACCGAGCTGACGAAGGAGGCTGCACATACTGTGGGAACATGAAACACATTAAAGACACTTGTTTCAAGCTCTATGGATATCCGGACTGGTGGCATGAATCAAGGCAAAGAAAAAGCGTGATGGTGGATGTGTTGCACTTGTTAATGCTAAAAGCAATACCCTAAATGAACCTCACCTCTCTCTTGTACCTCAAAATGAATATTTACCAGCTGCAGTAAATTGTTCTTTAGCTTATAATGAATCAGGTAATCTGAGTTGGATTATTGATTCAAGGGCAACTGATCACATGACTTTTAATCCACAAGATTTTACTGAAACAACTCAACCCAGGCAAACACATATTACTAATGCAAATGGTGTCCAATATCCAGTTACAGGGGCTGGAAGAGTGGCCTTCTCATCTGCTCTTTCTTTATCAAATACTCTACTTGTTCCTGCTCAAATAAATTGTTATCAGTAGGACAAGCTATTGAAGATTTGAACTGTTGTATACTAATCTATCCTAAATTTTACTTGTTTCAGGATATTCTCACAAAGGAGATTATTGGTTGTGGTACTAAACGAGAAGGATTATACTATATGGATGACTTCAGTATTGGTCAGGCAAATAATGTTGGTCGAAATTATGATAAAGAAAGGGAAGTTTAGTTATGGCATCATAGATTAGGACACCCATTGTTTCCCCACTTAAGACATTTGTTTCCAAGTTTGTTCTCCAACTTAGATGATATAATTTTTAAATGTAAAACTTGCATTTTAGCTAAAAGTCATCGAGTATCTTATCAAATAAATTCAAAAAGATGTGAGACACCATTTATGTTAATTCATTCTGATGTTTGGGGACCAACCCCTATCTCAATTTCTTCAGGAATTAGATGGTTTGTGATTTTTATGGATGATTGCACACGTATGACTTGGCTATACTTGATGAAAAATAAAAATGAGGTAGTAGGAATTTTTCAAGTTTTTCATGCTATGATATAGACTCAATTTTCTACCAAACTTCAAATCTTTCGCTTAGATAATGAAGGAGAATTTGACAACAAGGAAATACAGGACTATTTTTGAACATATGGGATACACCATGAGACAACATGTTCCCAGACACCACAATAAAATGGTGTCGCGGAAAGGAAGAACAGACATATTCTAGAGACCACTCGGGTTTTCTTAATTGCACCGAATGCACCTCAACGATATTGGACAGATGCAGTTACGGCTGCTGTTTACTTGTTGAATCGAATGCCTTCTAGAGTATTAAATTTCAAGACCCCATTACAAGCTTTTGCACATCATGTGCCACTTCCTTCGGTTCTTATGTTGTCTCCAAAAATATTCGGATGCGTAGCATATGTTCATCTCCACAGAAATCAGAGAACAAAACTTGATCCATGTGCAATTACGATCCTACCACCAAGCATCTTTATATCACCATGGATGTCACTTTCCTTAAAATAAAATATTTTTTTCAGTGCCAAGTTCCAATTCTTCTCCTCATGGGGAGATGACTGATGAAGAACAGAATAAGAATAGCTGGGAAAATTAGCCATGTTTTCAAGAAAATATAAAGATGGTTAGAACTGAAAGTGTAGAATTTTCTACAACTAAAGACATGCCTCTGGCAACGCAAAATGGAAAAAGTGATGAAAAAGAGAATGGGCAAGAACAGGAGCAGCCTCTTCTTGATTTAGTACCAACTGATCAGCCTCCTGAGAATAATCTTGATCAGGTACAATCTTCAAGTCCCTCTTGTAATAAAATTGAAGATACTTCTATTGGATACAACTTACCTTTCAGGTATAATCATGGTAAGCCACCAAGTCGATATTCACCATATCATAAGGAGGGGAGAAGTAAGTATCCAATTGCTAATCATATCAGTACCAAAAAACTATCACATCCTTTAAAGACCTTTGTGCACAAGCTTTATTCTGAGCACATTCCAAATACAGTGCAAGAAGCTTTAAATGAGCCCAAATGGACCTAAGCAATCCATAAAGAAATGATAGCTCTAGAGAAGAACAATACCTGAAAACTCATTCCTCTACCCAAAGGGAAGAAAGTGGTAGGATCCAAATGGGTTTTCTCAATCAAATACAAGGCTGATGGCACAATTGATAGGTACAAGGCAAGACTCATTACGAAAGGGTACACGCAATCATATGGCATAGATTATCAAGAAACATTTTCACCAGTGGCAAAATTAAACATAGTCAGGGTACTGTTGTCAATCGCTGCAAACTTGGACTGGTCACTTCATCAATTTGATGTGAAAAATGTGTTCCTTCATGGGAACCTTGAGGAAGAAGTATACATGGATGTTCCACCAGGCTTTGTTGCTTCTCAAAATATGGTGTGTAGGTTATAGAGGGCGTTATATGGTCTAAAAAAGTCACAAAGGGCTTGGTTTGGACGATTTACTTTGGCCATAAAAAGATGTGGTTTCAAGCAAAGCAATTTAGATCATACCTTATTCTTAAAGCATCGAGGAGAGTTGGTAACTGCTTTGTTGATCTATATTGATGATATGACATTCACAGGAAATGATGACGAAGAAATTGCAAGCCTCCAAGAACATTTAGCAAAAAAAATCGAGATGAAAGATCTTAGAGGCCTTAAATATTTTTTGGGAATTGAAGTGGCTCGATCAAGTCAAGGGATATTTCTCTCACAAAGAAAATATATTCTTGACCTGTTAGCTAAAATAGGGATGCTTGACTGTAAACCTGCAGACACACCAATAGTCCAAAATCACAAGTTAGGAGAATACCCAGACCAGATACCTACCAACAAAGAAAGATATCAGCGTCTTATAGGGAAATTGATTTATCTATCACACATAAGGCCGGACATTGCTTATGCTGTGAGTTTGGTAAGTCAATTTATGCATAATCCAAGTGAAGAACACATGGAATCTGTAGTTCGAATTCTTCGATATTTAAAATCATCTCTAGGGAGAGGCTCATGTTTAGGAAGCATAATCACTTGGATATTGATGATTACACTGATGCAGATTGGGCAGGCAGCATCCCAGATAGAAGATCCACGTCTGGGTATTTCACCTTTGTTAGAGGTAACTTAGTCACTTGGAGAAGTAAAAAGCAGAAGGTGGTTGCATTATCTAGTGCAGAGGCTGAATTTAGTGGCATGGCTAAAGGACTTTGTGAACTTCTTTGGTTAAGCGAATTGTTAAAAGAAATTGGTCACTCATCTGTATCAACTATAAGATTATTTTGTGACAATAAAGTAGCTATAGAAATTGCACAAAATCCAGTCCAACATGACAGGACCAAACATGTTGAAGTAGACCGACATTTTATCAAAGAAAAGCTTGAGGCAAAGATAGTTCAACTCCCATTCATAAGATCAGAAGAGTAGCTGGCAGATATCCTTACAAAAGCTATTTCAGGTAAGGTATTTTGTAGTTCTCTAGACAAGTTGGGCATCGAAGACATCCATGCACCAACTTGAGGGGGAGTGTTGGCATGAGCTGTCACTTAGGATTGATTCTAATTTCAATCAATCAGTCCCTAAAATCATGTATCACCATTATCTCAGCCTAGACTCATGTATATAGTTGTTTCTTTCCATAGTTAGCAGCCTTGTATCTATTATAAATACAGAAACTTGTATTCAGTAATAGTATTGAATAATAAAAAAAAAATAACCAGAATACCATTTTCACAAAGTACTTTGAATAGTTAGTGACAAAAGATAGATCTTTTTAGTTCAATTACTTTACTGCATAAATAAACAGAGCTAAAAATCTTTCCTTGTAACCTCGGATTCAGATTTCAATCTGAAGTTCATGCACAGGACGATCTATCTATATATCTATTGCTTCAAAGCTCAGCTAAAAGCAAACCAAGAAAAAAAAAAAAAAAAACTACTCTGAAACCCAACCACCAATAATGTTTGTTTGTTATTATTTCTACCCCTACCGCATATTTATGTCATCATCTTCATTTTATGCAACTTCTTAATAGAGCAGCAGTCTAGCCTCTTGCATCCTTTGTCTGTTAACCCTTGCAATAAAATTATCAGCCCTTTTGTTCAATTCCTCAGTTGGCAAAATGATAGTCTCCTCCCTTCCCTTCTTTGCTACTGCTAACTGTTCCTCTCCACAAACTTTCGCTTCCATTTTCATTACTCCTTCACAAGTCTTGCTCGCATTTTCTTCGAATGATGCATCTTTACTTCTGCTGTTTTTCTTTTTCTCTTCATGAATGGTAGGTGAATTTTGGAGACCCTTTTTACGGTTGATGTACTCATTGTAGTATACATCACAAGCTGCTGGAACAGTGTTTGAAACAAAGAACTTGGATTCTCCAACAAGGATAATGATGATAAGGTTGCCCACTATGAAAATAAACTTGGAACTGAGGAGTGTGCTACTGATTTTAGGAAGTGAGACAAAGAGAACGAATTTGATGAAGGAAAACAGGGAGGGGAACCAGAAAGGGCTAGAACAAAAAATACTACATGTTAAAACTGTCATAGAATACAGGAAAAAATTGTCAAGGAGTTTATGTTTCTTGGATTTGTTAATTGCAGGAATCTTTTGAAGCTGGATATGGTCCATTTTCAAAGTATGGTACTTACAAGCGGAGTTAGGTGGGTGTCTACTATTGAGTTCTGAACTTCACTCTATCCCTTGTGAAACGGGATTAGAGGCAATTATAAGGGGGGGAGTTCAGAGGCAAAAATTCAAGGGAAAGTGTTTAGGACAATTGCCATCTGACTGAACACAAAAGCATTGTGAAGCTTGAACTATATAATGGGTGGTGGGAAAAGAAGTTAACTTGGTAATTTAACTAATGTTTTTGCTTTATTTACGATTCTAATGGTAATGGGAAGATGACTTTATGAAAAGGGTTGTAAGATTGATTGGTGCTTATTGCTACCCTTTTACTTTTATGGCCACCTGCTTTCCGTTTGCTGGTTTTTAATTAATTATGGTAAAGCTCCTGATTTGAATGGTATCTGTGGTGATTCCATTTACAATAGAAGAAAAGAGTGAAAAGTCCCTATCTAGACGTTTTTGTTTCTCTAGGACCAAATAACAAGCTTTAGCTAAGGTGACTAATGGAAGATTAGCAGATTATAACCACATTGCCAAAAGCATCAGAGAATAGTTGGTAGCTAGCCTAGGTAGCACTTACTTAAGATTAAGGAAACCAATTGTATGAGACGTGGCGATGTTGGGCTTCTCACAATATGTTCTATTGATTGCACTAGCAATTAGTGCGTCATTTCCTCTACTGTATGGGAAGGGCACGGAGTCGAGAGGAATATAATTTTTCATTTCAGCACGTTAAAGAAGAGATCCACTCAGGAAAAAAAAAAAAAGAAAGGCACCATAGTCTTCTTTTTCCCTCTGGGATGCTTATTTGAAGAGAAGTGGCTTGCTTAAGATAGTCGTTTTTAGCTTTTTTCTTTAATTGTTGTGCTCATTGTTGAGTGGACATAAAAGGGAACCAAACATAAGACAGGGGAAGTGGGGTATTCTTAAAAGTTATTGGCGGCACTGTGGGGTTAGGAGGCATTTTGAGCACGCAAGGCTCTAGCAGCTATTAGAAGAAAAAATATAGAAACTAAAGACTTGATTTAGATCTTAGCTCTTTTAGTTCTTGCAAAGATCATTAGCTTCAATCTCATTTTTTAAATCTGCTATCGTAGCACCATGTAGGGATACAATATCAGCTACTTATTTTATATATAATCATGTTGTTCAGCAAGCTTATCCAACATTATAGACACTTCCCAAGTTTGTTGTCTCTTTGAATGACCTGTCGATCAACTGCAAGTTTTTTTTTCTTTATCGCTTCGAGGAGGACTTAGGACTTGATTTACAATATCTATTATCAACTATAACAACTGTTATCAACAACTACAATTATTACTATTATTATATGAAATAATTACAAATCTGATGTGCAAACTTTTCAATTTTTTCTATTTAAATGTTTATTTTTTTAAAAAAATTAGTAAAATATATTAATATAATATTTCTGATCAATTTAATATTGATTAAGTGTTGAGTCAAATTAAACTGAATTCATATTTATTCTAATTATTAGTCATATCATATGTCACATATATTACATTATTTAAAGAATAAAAATATCTTTATTACCTTATTAAATATTATAAATTGATAAAAATAATTTCAATATTAATTTTTACAACAAATATAAAGAGTGACTAAATAAGAATAATTTTATCTTTTAAATAATATAACACATGTAACAAATGATATGATTAATAACTGAAATAAAAGTAGATCTCGTTTAATCTAATTAAATATCAAGTATTGGCTGATTTTTTAAAAAATTTAGAAATTTAATTATAAAAAAAATTAAAACTAAAAAATTTAGACACTAAATTTAATGAAATATTTTACTATGCCCTATTTAAAATTCGAACTGGATTTCTTTATTATCCGGGATCTTAGCATTGGGCTATTTGATTCAATTTTCGTTCGCCAACAATTGCATGTTTCTTTTCTTCGAAAATTGCACTGATGCACTTATATTATAAAATTCAATAAAATATGTGGGTTGGAAGTAGATAAAGCTATTGCACTACACAGTGCCCTAAAGATGAAAACTGAGCCGATTGCTTCCGTCGAAAATTAACATAAAAATTTACTTGTGTCTGATGTTAATTGTTCTAGTTTCTAAATTGTGTTGGGGAGTGATGGAAATCACTTGGTAGTTAGGGGGCACGTTCAATCAAGTGTCAACAGCATTTCTTACGTCTCATTAGAAAAAAAATATAGATATAACCCAAAATTCGTCGATTCCAGTGACTTTATTACGTAGCAAAAGGACCAGAGGTACCCTCAAGATTTTGTCAGGAAGAACTGTCCAGAGTAACTTTCGGTGAGAAAATATCTTCACTGTCAATTGATTAAGTAATGGATAAATGCCGTGTGTAGGTCAAAAGTATATGTTCAATCATTGCAATTTTTGCTGTCTCACAAGGCCATCTATAATTTAATTTAGTTGCCCTGTGTTAATTTCCTCTTTTGTGGGAATAAAAAAGATTGAAAAGAAAGACCAGCTACCAGCTTTTGTTAAAGGGTAAATGTGGCCAATCTTCAGGAAGAGTCGTTTAAATTTGTGTTTGCTTGTATGAACCATATACATGGCGTGGCTAGCTTCTTTTTTACCAGTTCAAATCCGTGCTAGCTAAAAAGAACGTCGCATGACCATTTGTACCAAAGGAAAAGGTCTTATAGGATTGAAAAAGTTTTTTGTAAGGAAGATTAGAAGAAGCTTCGAGGCAATAAGCCAACAGGAAAGCTTTGGCAATGATATTATAGTACACTAATCTAACCATTGTTAATACCTTATTTGCTTAACCGAAGAAAGCATATATAGGGAGCTTTTTAGCACATGGTAAACAACTGGAGATGGAAGCTTTTCTTGGGCTTTGTAAAGACTTGTGTTTTAGTGGATATATCATATATGCCATATGGAATGGGAAAAGATACATATACCTCGTGTACATGGCCGTATTCAGTGTGTGCATGTACGCCTGGGTAGGAGGGGATTTATTTATGTCATCTGATGAATTTTACAGGTTGATAACCATTATCTAGTTTCTGATCCTGATATAAAGTTAAAAGATGCTCATCTCGTGCAGGATTTGAGCATGAGGGGTTCTTTATTTATTTATTTATTTGCTTAAAAAAAAAAGAAATGCGAGCTCTCTTATCAACTTGCAGGCATGACTATTTTGATAATATATACAGTATGTATGCTTTTCTTTATTTAGATGCAAATCATACAATTAGGTACAGTGCTTTATCAATTATCATCAATTTTGTAATGTCCACGATAATTTAAAAAAAAAAAAAAATTTGGAAAGGATATATCAGGGATTGGATACCTGTGACTCGAGATAATCATGTACGGTTCGATTCTTCTTTCAATTGGACTGGAAGAAAGTTAAGTTCCAGTTGAAAAGTTAATAACTTATTGTAAACAACCTATCGTTGGCCCAAACAAGAGAAAGGGTCATTGTAACGCAGGCCCTGAGCAGTGAGGCCTATGACTACAAATTGATTGCGATGAGCAGAAAGCTATGACTACCCATTCCATTTCATCAGCAGCACTGGTCTTGCATGTCATTGTAGTGGTATGGATGCATAAAGACAGAGTGAACTAACATAAGGTAAAGCAATGTCATCCATAGGGTCCACAAGTTGAACAAGTGTTGCCCATTATGAAAGATTTCAATTTAAAGATCACACCAACTACAGATTAAGATTTTAATTTTCACAGATGTGTGCCTTTAACTGGTAAAACATGTACATCCATAGTTGCAAAGATTTACAATCAACCAAAGAGGAAAAAGCCTAAGACCGAAAGCAAAGCACAAGTCGTAAAGATGAATATCCATATCCACACTAAGCCGGATCTAAGCAAGTAAAAATTATAATTTTCTTCTTCTTTACTTTGTCTTCTTCACCTTCTTCAATAAGCTTCATGCTCTCCCTGACCATGAAACCATTCCATTCGTTTTCATCAAAAAAAAAACTTATTGATGCAATAAATAAGATGGTCCTTGTTTAATAAAATTCAAGATTAGGCATCAAAAAAAAAGTCGTGGCTTCTTGGTATGGCATGCTTGAGAATAATAAAGTATAATTAACTGATGAAAGAGTAAATAAAGATTTAATGCATAGAATTTGTAATTTATTAATTGATTAATTAGCTTACTTTCTCGGGGGTTATGAATTGAACAAACTTTTTCTTGCCCTTGCCACTGCTACCATCAGGAGAACTGTGATCGGATTGAGAGTGATGATGATCACTACCACCTTTATAATTCCTTATATTTTGGCGAACATATTTGTCATAAATGAAAGCTGCTCCTCTGAATTGTGGCAGAACTAGCCAAGCCACCAACACTAACTTCACAGTGTACCAAATTGGAATCCTGCAGGAACAAGAAAAAATTGAATGCATCAAGCATATAATTAAGTTGATCACACTTTACCAAAATACCGATTTTGACGAACGTGTTAGTTTCTTAATTTAATTAATAATCAGTTACCATTCTAAGATGGACTGGAGGATCATCTCTGTAAGAGTCAGAAATGAATATAGGATCCAGTAAGCAAGCCACTGCTCATCATCCAGTTTGGAAGGGCTCTCAATGGCTATCACAGATGCATATCTACTCAACAAGCAGAAGCAAAACCAAAGAAATTGAAGTTACAAATTAAAAACCGTACGTTTCATCATTTGGTGCATATAACAGAACATATATTTTAACAGCTGAGGCACTTACAAGGGGTACAGCAACATCAAGACCGGCCTGCACATAGCACAACCAAAAATAAGATGATTAAAACAAGAAATAAACAAGAGTTGACTACTTCAAATAGAAACCATCAAGCGGGCAAGAATTAATACCCAGACAACGCATGAACATGAGTGAGAAATGTCCAAAAACGATTCATCTTGCTTTCCTCTTCTCCTGATTCTTGATGGGTTGTAACTAAAACAGAAAACAGTGGACACCTGAAGTGGCTGAATCAACAACAAATGAGAAAACGGTTGGAATGTCAAGACAAGAAGACAATCTGAGAAGCTGTTTGAATGCGAAAGTGCGTATACATATACCGATCAAAGAATTGACACGTGGCAGGATGAGAGCCAGTATCCGATTCTGCCTTAAACGTCTCGAAGTGGATTTAGAACCGTCCAGATTAGATTAGCAGTGATGAATAATAATAAATGCATGTGTGAAGGTGCATGCTGGACCTGAAAATCTAATAAATGAATTGCCTTAATCACCGATTAATGATAATAACAATGAAAAATTAACGTGTCTTTGTTCTTTTCCCAAAGCCCAAGCCACGTTTCATGTTGATGACACGTGCCATCTTCGAAGAGGGTCCATTATGTGGACAAGGCTTTGCTTCTCTTAGACTTCTCTTGACAGATACATCTAGACTAGGTAGATTAGGGGTGTAATCTACCCAAACCAAACTGAATTCGATTTAATTCATTTATAAACAAATCGAACTCATTATTTTAAAAGGTTTAAAATAGTGTAAAAGTTTTAAAAAATATAAATTATAAATTAAACTAAAGATTCAAAATTTAATAAAAAATTATTTATTAAACAAATTATAATATATTAATAAAAATTATGATTTTATGTAAATAATATATTTTTAAAAGTATTTTTTAATATGAATTTATGTATTATATATCTAAAATTAAATTATTAAATATTAAAATTACGAACTCATTTATAAATTTTGTATTTAAATTTATTTGGGAGTTTCACGGGTCGAATTTTATACAATTTAAACTCGATTTATTTGTTAAACAAATAGGCTCAACTCATTTGCACCCTTAAACTAAACTAAGTAATAGCTGGGCTGCCCATTATTTGGGCCCAAAACATCATATAGTTCGGCCCAGACCCATATTTACTTCGAAAAAATAATCTATCATAAATGTTAATGCAAAAATTGCCTTCACCAACGAGTGTAAAAGCAGATTTTATATAAAATTAAATTAAATTTTAATATGATAAAATAGATGTTAAGGAGATGAAATGATCTAATTACTTGGATGACGCTAATATATGTCATTTGACCTAATATATGTTTTAAGCCGTGATATATAATATATGTTGCATTTCGTGATATATAGCAGCCCACAGGATTATAAATTTTTTTTATACTTTTCCTTCTAAAGTTTTTTGGTGCCCCACAAAAATAGTGAAGCAAAAAAATAATTTTAATGGGTTATAATGAAATTTTTTACATAGCCTTCGGTAATATAAAATATTCTCCTTACTTAGAAATTATATAATAAAAATATTCTTCTTACTTGGAAATGTTTCTTGTCCTAACTAATGACAAGAAATATTATATCACGAGGAAAAAAAATTTAAAAATAATTTTTTTATCAAATAGAGAATTTCATGTATCGGAAAAAAAAAGAAAAAAAAATTTATAGGGACTTGAACTATAATTTTGAAAGAACTAAAATAGATATTTATTGTAATTCACGATGTTGTAATTTGCGACGTCTACCATTGTTTATAAAATAAAGTGGTCATTATATCCTTTTTTTCATGAGATAACACTCTTAATACTTCTAGAGAAAAATAACAGTTAAACTACTTTTTCGCTAATAGAGAGGCTATATTTAAACATAATTTTTAACCTTTAACATTAGCAAAATTAATCATTTGATAATTCTATATGTTGCTCAAATAAAATGTTTATACAAACAACAGCAATTCTCCCTAATATCATGCAAACAAAACCATTCAAATCTCTCTACATTTGCGTGCAAGCTAACGATGCAGATCTCTCCAATTCTCTCCCACCCATTATGGTGGTTGAGCTGCTATTCTCGTTTCGCAATCCTTCTTTTTAACAGAAATATGTCCACTTTCTCTTCTTTTTTTTTGGTCTTAATCTTCTTGACCTAATTAATTATGTTCTATGTTCTTTGTAAATTTAGTAGTTAATGATTAGATCAACTAATACTTGGACAAAGCAAACTGATTTTACGGACAAGCTTCACCCTTTTAATTCAAACTTGAAAGTTCCTTTCGTTCTTTATATCTCGCAATCACAATGATGATCAATTATCAATGACATTAATGGCTGCAAAGGGTAGTCTTAGATTATTTATTCCTGGGAATTTTTGCGACAAGTTATTAGAGAAAAATATCAACGTTATTATGGATAGTGCAAGATTTTCTTCTTGTTCACTTAATTTGACTGCACCAAAAATCCCAAGGGTTTACGTGATAGCAAGAGCTGGCAATCCTCAAAGCATAGACATGATTAATGGGAAAAAGGTAAACGGAATACATGTTGGAGAGAGCAGCACCAGTCCACATACAGGGAAGAAGATGAATATACTACTGCTACGAATGGATTGGTAATAGACGAAAAAGTAGATCTTAATCAACTCTTCACAAATGGTTACTTGGAAGATTTCTTGATAAAAGATTGGTGTACAGGCAAACCTTATTATATAGGTCTTATGAGATTGGACCAGACAAAACTGCCACAATGGAAACATGGATGAACCTCCTTCAGGTTAGTAAAAAGGGTTATTCTACTTGCATCTTTAATAAAATAAATAGTTTTTTCTTTTTAACGTAATTGCATATGTATGCTGCAACTGCAGGAAACTGCACTTAACCATGTCACAAGCTCTGGTCTTGCTGGAAATGGCTTTGGCGCAACTAGAGAAATGAGCCTCAGGAAACTCATTTGGGTTGTCACTCGTATTCACATTCAAGTTCAAAGATACAGCTGCTGGTATGTTTCCTTCCTGGCAAAACCTGCAAGTTTCTAATTATTGTGATACTGATTCAAAAAACTGAATATGGCAGGGGAGATGTTGTTGAGATTGATACTTGGGTTGATGCAGCAGGGAAAAATGGCATGCGTAGGGATTGGATAATTCGAGATTATAAAACTAAAGAGATCATAACACGAGCAACAAGGTACAAGCATCTACCTGCTACAAGTTCCAATAGATAATCCCTGATCCATATTTTTATTTCATCTCTTAATTATTAGTGTGATCTCGATGCAGCACATGGGTGATTATGAACAGAGAAACAAGAAAACTGTCTAAAATCCCAGAACAAGTCAGAGAAGAGTTGGTGCCATTTTACACAAATCGGATTGCAATTGCTAAGGAAAACAACGATGTTGCAAAAATCGATAAGCTTACTGATGAAACTGCTGAGAGAATACGATCTGGCCTTGCTGTAAGCATGATAATTATTGACTATATTTTCATTTTCCTTTTTCTATTATCGGCAGCTGTTAGGATCCGAACTAATCCTGACAGAATCAGGTAGGTTCATAAGAGCATAGAGCTCTCTTTTTTTTTTTTTTTTTAGAAATAAATACAAAAAAATACTTTGTAATATTTGCATTTAAAGACTTATGGGTATTTTACAACATTTAAAGGAATGTAGTTTTATTTTCTAACTCTTTAATATCTTATTAACTAATATTATCATTATTTTATAATAAAACTTTAATATAACATTCTATTTTAGTAATATAATTGTTGTATATGTGATTTATCATTAATATAACTATTTAGATACTTTTAAAAACATTATAAATTTATTTTAAAAATTATTATTTTTATTCATAATAAAATTAAACATACATCATATTTTTATTTATGATGAATTTATTTTGGTTAGTTGAATGTTGTATTATTTAGTAAAAAAAAATTACTATTAAAAATTCATATTATTTTAACATTATATTATATATTTTTAACAATATTATTGAGTAAGTTACTAAAATGTAAGTATGATAAAATCATAAACTATAAACTCTTATATTTTATTGTGCTTTTTTTTTTTAATTAGCTCTTACTTGCGTTGGAACTCGACCTCCATTTGGAGTACCAATGAGCCAAAATCAAGTTTTCTCCGCTGTGTTTGTAATATCCTGCTTGCATATTTTCGCAAGTAATTGATTGTTTCCATGCAAATGCAGCCAAGATGGAGTGACATGGATGCCAATCAACATGTTAATAATGTCAAATACATTGGATGGATTTTGGAGGTAATTTTTTATTCTGTCCATATCCAACGCTTTAAGTTTATTAGTTCCCATAAATAAATTAAAGTACATTAAGCTAATATTGAACTAAAAGCTTGGAGATTGGAACACGTAGAGGCAATGAATCTAAAATTTCTTCTTCTTTGATGCTATGTAGAGTGTGCCAACGACTGTCCTGGAAGATTACAGTCTGACAAGCATGACCTTGGAGTATCGACGAGAGTGTACCCAGTCAAATTTGCTGGAGTCATTAACGAGCACAACTGGAGATTCAAATAATAACTCATGTAATCGTGAAGCAGATTTAAAGTATACGCACCTGCTTCGAATGCAAGCCGACAAGGCAGAGATCATCAGAGCAAGAACAGAATGGCAATCCAAACAGAAACTCTCAAGTTGATTGATTTGGCTTTAATCATGTAACTGGTTGGTTTCTTTACATATATTTATTTTGTTTGAGATCATGGGCTGTGCATATTTTTGCAAGCACATGTGCCTCAGCTGTAATAATATATATACATACATATATTTGACAGAGCTGACTTCATTTGTTTGTTTAATCGCAGGAATTCAAGGTCATTGATCTAAATTACCTGATTTAATTCGAATAAAATTATAAAAATAATAATTATCATATTCGTATCCGAACGTGGATAACGGATTATTTGCAGGAGTAAAACGTGTCTTGAACTTAAGATCAGCCCTAAACTCTAGCAAGCCCAAAATCGTAGGCTGGTCCTATGGACCTTATATAATGGCCGCCCTAGTGTAACCCTACCCAATCTAATGTTTTATCCCTACAACATGTAAAACAATTAATTAACCACTGAACCTGTTGGTCGGTTTTCACTAATAAGTACAAAACCGGTCATGATAAAGGTTCGAAGAAAAAAAAAAATAAGGGACTTTTGGTCATTTTTGACCGTAAAGATGATCCTTAGCCCTCCACTCAAAAACAGGAAAAGCGTGTGAGTGTGTGCGTGTGAGTGTGCGTTTCAGTTAACATTGACTCACTAATGTCCACTAATTCTCTTGATTTCTGCATCTTGCAATAGAGTTGAGATCATCTTTAGAGCATAATCTATTGTCAAAGATAGTAATGAATCAGGGGCTGAAAATAATCCCATTCGCACTACAATATGGCTACATTAAGATGATACCATAATTATACCTACTGTACCCAAGATCTTTTTGCTCAATTCTCATCCCACCAATTTTTTTTCTTCCTTTTTGAAATGACTTGTGAGCTCAAATTATTCATACTACAGTTTCAATTATATTCTTGAATTCCTCCTCTATTCTATTATTGTTTCCACTGTTATTAAAAATTTAATTATTACTCTCTTAATTCAATAGATAACTAGGACACAAGTTTGGGTCCTTCATCTTTTTTTATACAATTATTTATCTATTAAAAAAAATTTAAAATAATCACAATAGACACATCACACAAAATATTATCTAAATGGCAGGTAATCCATATGCTTTCCTAATAATCTAACACATTCTGCTGTTCTGTGTCACTGTTCATACGTGTGGTAGCCCACCCAATGTTATTTTATTTTATTTTCATTTATATGTTTAATTACTAAATAATGGATACATACTAATTATATTTTGGTTTAAACTCCTAATATTGAATTCTAATTAATTTGATTGAATTTAATAGATACATATAAGGGCAATAAAAAATTTTGAATAACTAATTTAATATGATTATATATATTAAAATCTAAAAATATTCATTGACTGTTTAATGTTTAAATAAAGTATTATTATCAATAATAGTTAAAATAAATTGGTAGGAGTTGAATTTGAATTTAGATAAAATATTAAATTCGAATTTTAATACACACAACTATATTGGATTAATTATTTAAAAATTTTTACCACTTTTATAATACCATCTGTATAAAATTAAATTAATTTAAATTTAATAAATTTTAAATATGATAAAATGAAGCACCGTTAATTTGTAATAAGAAATAAATTAAAAAGCAAGTATAATGTGGGGATGTAGTCAGAATGTATGATGTTGCATAGTACAGTCCGTTGTTGCCAAATAAAAAAAAAAAAAAAAAAACGGAATGGTGCAGGCTGGCTAAGTAGAAAAGACAAAATAGCAATTAGTGAGGGCACGTGAGGACCACGACCTCACTTTAGTCTCTGTCATTCTGATATCATCTTTTTTCTTTTTTTGGCCACACCTCTGACACTTGTACCCCCGTTATGTTCCTCTCCCCTTCGTCCCCACTTTCCTTTTTTTAAGAAAAATATATTAAAGGGTTTACTTACTTAATAAATGATAAAATATGAAAGAAAAGAATTTACAAATTTACTTTATAATTTCACATTTTATCAATTTTTAAATTTCTGTTTATTTCATGACAAGTTTAATATTGCAAGTTTTATATTATTAGCAAAAATAAATAAGTTGATTCTCCCAAATAAATTAATTCACTCCTTAATAAATTAATTTTCTAATTTATTTAAAAAGAGAAAGAGATATCAAAAAAATATTGATAATTGAACTGTTAAAAGTGATCAGAGTTAGATTAAATCAGATATTATTTATGTCAAAATTATTTTTTCTTATAATTAATTTAATAAACATATCATATATTTTCGTAATTCATTAGTTTCTAAAGCCATTACTGTTATTTATTTTATTATTTATATTATGAAATTTTAATAAATCCAAAAAATAATATCCCAATGGAATAAAATTAAAAAAAATAAAAGTTCAGGGATTCATTAAGAGATTTTGCCTATCTAAAAATGGACAAAAGAAGCCCAATCATGGGTCATTAAAAAACTTGGAGAGCTGTAGAAACAAACAACACAATCTTACAAAGCTACCTGTAAATTCCCCACATGAAAACCGCCCACACCTTTTTTAGTTAATTGAACTGCTTTAATTCTTAAAAAAAAAAAAAAAAACTGGTTTAATTTGCACTATGGGACAGAATCTTGAACCTCCATAAATCTTTAACCACATAAAATATGTGCATGTAAACTTTTTATCTTATACTCTAATTCAAGTCTTTCAGTACATTACAAAAAATGTATATAAATTAATCTCTGTACATGTGAATTTTTGTTATTTTTATATATAGATTCTGTGGTCTAATATTTCATATATTTTGTATGTCTGATAGGTGGTGTTAAAATATACATCCTATTATTAACATCTGTTAAATCAAATTGTTAAAAAATATATCTCACATAAAAAATGTATAAAATAATATGGACTAACCCCATTAATAAGTTCATATGTATATGTGTGACCCAACACTTTAAAAGCCTCATGAACTTATTTAACATGGTATTAAAGTGGGTTTGACCTGATTTCTTAAATTTTTCGATTGTTCATCTGAATGTCCAGTCCCAATGGCCCGGTTCGATGTTGTCATTGTCTTTCAATTCAAAAAAAGTATGGGTATCAAGTGATATCTGTCAAATTCCCATTACATTTGAGGATGAGTGTTAAAGAATATATCCTACATTAAAAATGTGCAAAGTAATAAAAGACTTATAAATATAATAGATTGGATCTCAGCTGTATTTGAAAGAGAGTGTTAAAAGAATATATCTGTCACGATCCAAACTAGGAGTTATGACTGGCGCTAGAGAATGGGAATTCTTTCAAATCCGGAACCCGTAGCAAGCCTTCGAAAAATAAAATCATACAATAAATAATTGAAAAGTATGACAAAATTAAAATTTTTCGAATAAATATATAAAATAAATACTCCAAATCCTTTCATACATAAATACATAATCGTACAGTATTCAAATACAAATTTTCAGAGTATATAATATCAAAACAATATAATATTCTTCTGATTCAATAACACAACTACTGCAGTTTCTATAATACAAATCAGAGTTCAGAATATATTATATATAAAATTATATATATATATATATATATATATATATATATACCCACACACACATTTCACACGAATGTCAAACTCTGCCTTTATAAATATACTAAATGTAGAAAACGTTTGTTTTAATTCATGAAGGATCCATAGAACCCTAATGATAGCAATCCCCAATCAACCTCATCATCACTTTAGCCATACAGGCTCACTTGATTCCAAATAGAACATTTATTCCAAACTGGACAGCAGACTGACCCTGAGACACTAAGTCAATCGAGCTCCAACAGTCTAACTGTCAGTGTGATTGGCCCCGAGACACTTGGTCAACCGAGCTCCAGCAACCACACTATCTATCACCTCACATCTCAATCAACCCAATAGATCATTCAATCCACTTATGGACAGTAGACTGGACCCGAGACACTAAGTCAATCAAGCTCAAACAGTCTGACTGTCAGTGTGATTGACCCCTCAATCACATTATCTATTATACCATTAATCTCAGTCAAATCAATCTAATCAATTGTAATCACCCAAAATTAACTCTCACTCAACCCTATTCTTTCGCACCGATACGTACACGACCCTAGTGTTGCCCACTAGAAAGCACGTTCTATCGATATCCTTCACTTAAAATAAATCCTTCATTCAGAAAATAATTAATGTAGAACAATAATCATAATAGTAAAACCAACCATATATATATACCAAAAATATACTCAGTATATTTCAGGTATATATATATATATGTCAAATAAAATATTAAATAAACTAAAGATAAATCATTAATATTGTTAAAAACAATTTAAATGTATAACAATAATATAACACGTATTTTCTTAAAAAAAATATACCTAAATATACAAAAGATATGCCCTAAGTATACAAATCATTTAATAAAATATTTATATATAAATATTCATTTAAATATGTATTTAGGTTTAAAATATATTCACAAATATACTAAAAATAAACCTAATTATCTAGCATGCATATATCAAAAATAAACCCTAAATATACCACTAATGTGTTAGGTTTAATTTAATAATAAAACATGTATTTATTTGGAAATAAATCAAAATATACCAAAAATAAACTTAAAAATAATTTAAGTATAGGTTTATAATATAGCATGCAATTATTTAAGAATAAACCTAAATTATACTAATCATTTAATAAAATAATTATGGTTCGATGCACATTTAAATCATGTATAGATATTAAATTATAACAAACATAAACATAAATATCAAACATACATAAATCAAGATATACTAAAAATAAACCGAAAATATACCAAATCATATTATAATTAAATTACTGTTTAAACATATAATGAAAATAAAACTACTAAGTCATGCATCCTATATGCAATGCATATATACACAATATAATAACTCACATGTTAGCGCTCCACGAGACAAACTCGGCAGGCCTGATCCGTTAGGCCTCAGTCTCGACGCAGCTAGACAAACAAATGACAACATGAATCATAATAAATTTAACGAAAATTCTAAAGACTCGATCTAGAATTTTAGACACAAAATTAGAATAGGGATTTGACCGGACATCACGTTTTACGAGAATTCTACCAAAAATCCTACAAAACCTCCTCTGTAAAACGGACATCTCTCTACTCAAAGAGTAGAGCCGGTCCTGCAAAGAAATACACTTCAAGAATAAACACAGAATTCACAATCACAATCCCTTGGTCGGACTCCAATTACAATTCACCGATCGAGGTTCACAATTCACAGAATAATTATAAAATACCAAAAATGCCCTTATATAATAAAAATACATTTTATAAATTCAAATTACATAATTAACCCTAAAACACGTTAAAAACCGATAAAAACTCATTTATTTAGAAAAATCATATATTATATATATAATTTGAAAATAATTTACGAAAAATAGTTTTAATTAGTTAAAAATACTAAATAATTTGTAGAAATCATTTTTATACCCTAAATAACTATTAAAACCAATTTAATTACATTTTTAGCCAAATTAGTGTAAAATTATCAAAATACCCCTACATATATAAATTTACTAAAATAAATCCAAAAATTCACCAAAAATAATATAATTACTCAAAATTAATTTTCTCAACATATATTTCAATAATATCAATAAATATACTCAATTAACCAATTTGTTTCAATTAAACACATAATTAACCCTATTTTTCAAAATTACATAAACTTAATAAATTCCAAATAAATATATAAAAATTCAAAAAAATTACAAATAAATTTCTATAATTCATTTCAACACCTATAATTACCATAAAACATAATTTCATAATTTAATTAATTAATTTTTTAAAATTAGAAAATAATAATAAAATAATAAAAATTCACAAAAATCAAAATAAATTTCAAAAATTCTACAAAGATTACAGCATGTAGATTAAGCTTCCAGGAACAAATTTTGTGAAGGAATTTTTCATGAATCAACCAAATTGAAGCTAAAAAAAATTTGAAACCCAAAATGGCTGAATTGAAGAAATTGAAACCTAAGTAATTCTAGACCAAATCAAGTGAAACAAAGCTTAGAATCACACTCACCAGATCTCAAGGAGAAGATAGAGACCGACGGTGTCAAAAACGGTGGCCGTAAATGGCTTGATTAGAGATGAGATGAAATTCGACCTTTACTTGATTTTCCGGTCAAAACACACCGAAAAAGGGAGTTTTAGGTGGAGGAGGAAGGCTGAGGGGCATAGTGACAACAAGAAAACCAGTTGGAAATGGCTGGAAATGAAAGAAAATGTGTTGAGAGGAAGAAGATGAAGGGAGGGAACAAAATCGTAAATAAGACAAACTTTGATTTTTTATTAAAAAAAACGTGTATATATATATATATATATCCACCTTCTATATATTATAATAATATAATCTCACACACAAATGATATTCACCACATAAATATTTTATTATATTTAATAATTTACACTTAAAATTAATTAATTAATATTAAAACTAAATAATAAAAATTAAGGTAATTAATTAAATCCTAATTAATTTAAATAAATACACATATATACATTTTATTTTAGCACTTAAAAATTATGTATGAGTTCATGCAAATTCGTAAAACTAGTCAAAATAATTAATATTAAATTATTTACGTGTCAATTTCCCCAAAAATACAGTTCCTGAAAATTTTTTATGTAAAGTACTTAAAATAATATAAAATAATTAAAATTAGTTTTAAACAAATAACAACTCATAAAAATGTTATAGATATATACAAAAATTATTAATACTGCATATCCCATACAATATAAAAATATTTAAAAACTCGAGATATTACAATATCCCATATTGAAAATATGCAAAGTAATAAAAGATTTATAGGTGGTGTAGATTGAATTTCAATTGCACCTAAGAGAAGTGTTAAAGAATATATCCTATATTGAAAATGTGCAAAGTAATAAAAGGCTTATAAATTGTGTAGATTAAACATTAACACAAGTTAATTGATTTTGTAAGGCTTATAAATGGTATAAATTGAATCTTAACACAAATTAATTAATTTTGTGTTAAATGGGTTTAACTCTATTTATAAGTCTACATATATATGCGTAAGCTAGCACTCTCAAGACCCGTAAACTTATTTGACAAAAATAGTAAGAAGTTTAAATTTGGTCAAATGCCCTTGTCACTCCTGAACTTTTTTTTAACCAATAGTATATATGAACTTCTATTTTAGACTGACAGGTATAAAGAATGCGCGATAACATGGAATAGGTGGACATCCATATCAAATATTTCACCTCTGAACTTTACACTTTTGATCTATTTCACCTATAAACTTTCAAAAAATTACACATATGAACTTTTATTATAAATTTAATAAAATATCAGCGATGAATTTAACTTTTTAGTTGTTATGCTAATAATTTTTATTTAATTTTAATTGAATAACTATTTTTATTAAAAGTGATAAACTTGGTTAAATTAAAATAATTTATTAGAATTTTTATATTAAGATTGGCCAAAATTATTGAATATTAACTAAACTACAAAAAATTAAATGAGCCATGAAACTTATAAATAAATTCAAATATAAACTTTTGAGTTAACTTATAATTTTTATGTTTAATAATTTAATTTTAGATGTATAATATATAAATTTTTATTACAAAAATATTTTTAAAAATATATTATCAGAATAAAATTATAATTTTTTATTAAATATATTATATTTATTTAGTAAATAATTTATTTTAATTTTAATGTCTAATTATATAATGTTCATATTAAAAAAAAGATTAAATACCTTTTTTCATCCCTTTAGTCTATTTCACGAATCAACTTTAAAAATTAACCAATTAAGCATATGAATTTTTATTTTGAACTAATTTTTACTCATGAATATATTAACTCACATTAATACGTAAATTCTTTTTTCACAAACCATGTATCTTACATTAATTAGGTTTATATATTTGTTCATCCTATTAAATAATGTATAAAATAGAATAAAAAATATTATTTATGTATAAATTAGGTTAAAATAAAAATTTATATGTGTTATTTATTAAAAAAAATAATATGTAAAATGAATGAAAAGTATAAAATTTTTAGCTGAAAAAAGGTCTTCCGCCTTTAAATTTTGTTGACTACTTTATAAATTTATCGATCTTAAAACTTTAAAACAATATCAAATCATCTCAGAATAATTTATAAAATATTAAATTTTTATTTTTATTATTTTATTTAAATATTAAATTTTTATTAATTTGATATTTTAATTCATTAAAGGTCTAGATACCAGAGGGCGGAGCCCGAGAAGTACGAAAATAGTAAAGGAAGAGCATAAGCATTCACGTGAGCTCGACCTTAAATACACTGGGTCCATAACGTGGGGTCCTTCTTTTTTGTTTTGTTATTTTATCAGTGAATGCACGCGCCTACTGAGGGTGGAAACCGATATGCTGTCTACGTCAAGGCTGAGCCCACGTGGCAGGAATTTTATGAGTGAAAAATCTTTCTTGTTCGCGATTCGAGGGTTCCTGGTGGCTTCGCACGTCAAACTTTATGACAGTTTGCTGATATTATTGCACTGTATCCTCACCCTAGTCTTTTCTCGAAACATCCCATTTCAAATTTGTCCATTTTTTATTAGTTTCTTTCATATAAATTTCCATTCGTAATTATTAGTTTTATAAATTTTTTATGTTAAAAATTTACTAAATTTTAATTTGTTATTATTTTTTTGTCCAGAGATGAAGAGGGAAGAGGACAAACCACAACATTTTAAAATGCAATCAATTTCATAGTTGAAATAATCCAACTTAACATAAATAATTTAAATATTTCTACCTTTAGACTTAAACCGATGGCCTCCTCTTTTTGCCACTTAAACCAAATGGTGGGGGGATTAATTTAATTTGAAACTAGAAAATTTTCACCAATTAATATAAGATGATTGTATTCATTATAGTTCCAACTTAAAATATTATTTCAGAAAAATAATTTTTATTTAATGGTTGTTAATTCAATTATGATAAATATTTATTAATATTTTATCCTCTTTCATTAATAAATTTTTAAACGGTCAAACAAATTGAGTAAATTTTTAAAAATATTTTTTATTTATCATTGATACCCTATATTTATATTCTTATCTTAATAAGGATTTTTATCTTTCAAAACAAAAAAAATATAAATCCTCAAATAGGAATAAAGTGAAATCATTCTCAATTAGAAAGATTACTTTATAAAGAAAGTCTACTTCTTTACTAATCAAGACAATCTTACAAGAATCATATTTCTAAGAAGTTTATGTATACTTTCTCCTATAAATATATCTCATTATCATCTTCACACAACATCACATTCTACATCAAAATATCATTTCATCATCTCATCATACAACTAATTATTCTTTATTCTCTAATTTATTCTACTTATTTGCTTTATTATATTTTTCTTCATACAAGTATTGATTTAATCTTTGAAGTTTTTATGAGGGAAACTTCGCCCCTTCACCTGCTCTACTCATTAATGCAAGTTCCACAAGCAATGATTCAATTTGAAGTTATCAAGTGGCACCATCTATTAGAAAAAAAAAACTTTACTCGTTTTATTTTGCTTTAAAATAAAATAATCAAGAGCTAGGCATAATTGAATTTAAATCCTAATTATTGTTACTTTTTGTGAACCTATCTCTACGACTCAAGCATTTAAATTATTTCTTCGGGCCTTTCCACGCAAATAAACAAATGAATGAATAATCATTGGCCCAATGGAAGGTGGAATAAGGAGTGAAACTTATTTTTCTTGGATTGTCATCTTTAAAAGGCATGCTTTCATTAAAAGTATTATTATGCATGGTTAAAAGTAGCTTAGTGCCATGCATGATCTTTAAAGGCAGTACGTTGTCATGCATAGTGCCCTACACCAATCTAAATTGTCTATACTTGGACAAAATAGGCTATTGAGAAGATAAAAGATAAGAAAGTTTCAAGCCACCACGTGATAAAATGTAGCTTAGAATTTTTATGTCTTGAAGACCATGCATATTCATAAAAGCCAAGAAGGATATCAAAGTTGTCTTGCTATTTATACAGCTCTTCAATTATATGTGGGTGACATCCATTTATAAAAAGAATTCAGGATATAAGAGGATTACTTGAATTAACCAATAGAAGTAAATATGCCTTAGTTGGCGAGAATAAGCATTAATATAATCAAACAATCCCGTTTACATGATTGATTTTGAGACTTGGCAATCTCAAAAGCAAGGATAAGAGTTTTTTGGAAGTTTGAGTACTACTAAAGACTAAAGCAAAGCTCACTCTTGGATTAAGGGTTGAGCATTGAACATTGAATACCAAGCACCAACTCCCATCGGGTCCACCTTTCAGTAACTTAATTCTGGATCTTCATTTGGTGAAACTGAACCCGATAGTTAGATCCAAGTTACTCGGCGCTAAATAATTATAACCATGCTAAAATTGGTAAACAAATAAAAGCTTGAATCTTAAAGCAGCCGAGTCGGGAACCTCATATTAGAATGACTTTAAATTCAAATCAGTATCTAAATAGAAGCATGAGAATACTTGAAGTGCTAAATCTACTGAACAAGTTACATCTTTAGACCTCTGTAATAAATTAAAAAAAATAAATAAAAAAGGATGGGTGGAGAGTCGATAAAACAACAGAAAGAAAAATTTTGAACAGGAATCTCTTTATATCAAAAGATGATCTTAGTGCACTGAGCATCCATTGAACGCAGAGTACTAAACATCCTCAAGCATAGAGACAATTAGGCATCTAGGTCTGACTTCAGAATGAAATTGAGTAGTCACCATTGCTAGCATTGACATCTCTAGTTTACATGCTGCAAGAGAGCCGCCATGAATGCTTCACTTAATAATATCAAAACAGTGGAGTACATTAGCAACCACTTGGATTTCTTGATAGAAAAGCTCAAGCCATAGTGATAGCTAGAGAATTGGTTGCTTTTAGAACATGATAGTATTAATAAAACAAGGCATCAATATATGGGTAAAAAGATAAACTTTCAACGAAGCTCGGATTGAAAATAAGTACACTCGAGCATTAAATAGTGAGACTTTGAATTCTCAACTTCCAAAGGTAGTCAGAGTTATCTGAGCATTATCATGCAAAGAATTTACAATATGTAAACTACAAGAATGGACTGTATGGATTTTGCTCCAGCTTCCAAGATGAAAAATTCAAGACAAACAACAATTAAATTACACTGAGCACCTATACTAGCAAACCTAAAGAAGCTTAAAGCATGAAAAATGCATTTGAAAGCTAGGACAGTAACATTAAAAGCTCCACCTGGGATACAAGTTTATAAGATGAACATCAACTAGAATATGGGTGCCAACACATAAATATTTAGAAGTTGCAAAATCTATTTAACAAGATATAGTCAACTTTGCAAAAAAAAAAAAGGTTATAAGTGGTTCTAAGATCACAAGTTGAGCTTTGAGCACTGAAGCCTTGGACACCCAAGCATCGAGTAATTGTTGAACATTGAGTATTAGCTTTATTGTCATCCACCAAGCACCAAGAATCGAGCTTATTGCTCAGGACCTACTCCCTTGATACCAATAATCATGAACTTGCAAGTGTTGTAGATGAATCCCTTATGCTTTCAAGTGAGATGGAGATCTAGGAGTTAAGCTTATTACTCATATCCAGAGCCATTCAAGATTCAAACCATATAATCATAGATTTAGGTGAACTTGGAAAATTCATCCTCTCAGCTTTGGACACCAAAACACTTCTTCAAGTATACTTAACTGGTGGGTTCTTCATTCTATGACTTTCGTAAAGTGCAGATTTCAATTCATGTTCGGGGTTCACACACATTATATGCTTGAGTTTGACATATGGCCTATAAAAAAATCAATATAAATACAATAATGCAAGGCTATAATAAATCTCAATGAAGCTGAGTTTAGATCTTTGCATAGTATATGGATCACATACTATCGATTGTTACTTGAGCATAAAATTTGTATATGTAGAATTGCTCGGAATCATTGGTAGAATGGTTATGGGATCACAAATTGAGCTCCAGACATCACACATCCACCAAGCCTATAGTGACTGAGTATCACATGCACTCCACTTGTAAATTTACAAAGTTATAGGCACCCAGAAGTTAAAGTTTTATGATTTTATAGGCCTATAACTTAAATGTGTTGATTGATCAAAAGTATAACTTAGATGGATCTTTTGCTTTTTGGATTTGCATTTCGAGACCATATGGACATTATTAACAAAAACTATGATCATTGCACTCGGACACAACATGCTAAGCAACTACTGAAGTAAATAAACACAAACATAAATATTCATTCACTCATAGGCGGGACAAGAGCATATCAAAAGATAAGTTTTTCTTCTTTCTCAATTATTTATTATTATTTTCATATCTTATGAGCAAAAATAACCATGGCTTGCCACACAAGCACGCTTACCCATTTACACATAGATGCTCGTCAATAAAATACATGATTATTATTTATGCATGAATATGCACCAATCACACTGCTATATTTTTACTTTAAAAACTAATAATCAATTGAGATTGACCAAGATAATCTGATTCTCTCCTTTGTCTATGGTAACAGATAAAGGAAACACTTAGACAAAGCACAATGCAGATAAGAGTCGTAGAAATTTTACAAATTTGTGGGATTCACATTTGGTAAAGAACTTGTTACACATTATTGAAATTACAAGATATCTCAGGAGAATTCAAAGACATCAAAAAGTGAGAGCAGATCTTTATTCATGGAAATTTTAAAGAAAATTCAACAAAGAAAAATTCAAGAATGAAGTCAAGTATATCCACCACACAACTAGATAAATCAAAAGGCATAAATCCAAAACATCTTAGCTAGCTTCACACAATATCCTCTATTTAAGAAGAGAGACAATCTTGGCCTTTCACCTGAACTACAATGCTCATCATATGACTTTGATTTAGCAAGTTCAAATTTTGGTCCTTTAAATCCTATAAGCCCACATTCTATTATTTTAAAAATCTTCATGAAATTACTATCCCATATTATGGAGATCAAATTAAAAGGGCTCAAACTCACTACCAGGATCATAATACCCTTCCTTTTGCGAAAATACTACAAACAACAATGCTAAAAAAATCAAACATCAACAACAATAATGTTTGGACTTAACACAAATCATTATTTTGACCAGGCAACTGCCATCAATCGAGCAACATCTTTATTACCCTTAGCTCACTTCGATAGTACTGAGGTTCGACACTCGTGCCGCACTTCTAATGCACTAATAATCTAGGTCCAGTGATTGAAGCTGACACTCTCAAGTTGTTTTGATAGTACTGAGATTCGAAACTTGAGCCACTCTTATAATGCATCGAGAATCTAAGAGTAATGATCGAAGCTGATAGCCTCAGGTCGCTTCGATAATATTGAGGCCTAGCACTCAAGCTGCACTTTTAATGCACCGAACATTAAAACTCCAACAACGGCTAGTCTCGTTAGGTCATTTCTATAATACTAATAGGTTAAGCTCTCGAGTCATTTCTATAACACCAAGCATCTTTTATTGTAGGTTCTATACATCTAAGTTCAATTGGCACTTCATGATTATGATATTTTGATATTGTGATTCTAATACTTAATATATTAAGCATCTTAATGTTCAATGACTAAGGCTGACCACCTTAGGTCATCTTTCAACAACACATTAGATTTCAAGTAACGTTCTTATCTTAACGCATCAGTCATTTTCGTGTGATTCTTGAAAATCCAGAAATTTCGGACATAAATATCGTAACAAACTTTCAAGGGTGACATTTGATATTTCGTATTCATATTTCTATCTTAATAAAAATCCTTACTCTTCAAGACAAAAGAATCTAAATCCTCAAATAGGAAGAAAGTTATGTCATTCTCAATTATAAAAATTATTCTACAAAGGAAGTCTACTTCTCTCCTAATCAAGATAATCTTATAAATACAAGGAATCATATTTCTAAAAGGTTTATGTATACCTTCTCCTATAAATACATTTCATGACATCTCATTCTCAGCATTGACTATTTCCACATAACATCACACTCTACATCAAAATATCATTCTATCACTTCATTATACAAGTAATTATCATTTTATTCTCTATTTTATTTTACTTATTTGGTTTATTATATTTTTCTTTATATAAATACATATTTAACCTTTATGAAAAATTTCACTCTTTTATCCTTTATATTTGTGGATGCAGATTTCCCAAATAATTATTCAATTTCGAGTTATCAATCATATATTTTCTTGAAAGGATATTTCAAAGTCTTATTTTTATGTACTTTTATAAGCCTTTTTTTATCTTGTATTTTTTCAAATAAAGTAACATTTTTGTTAAATTTGATTTGATGAGAGTATAAAATATCGAAAGAATTCCAAATGTTGATATGTATTGGGTAAGAAGACAATACAAAATGGACAGTGTTACGTAATACGTATGCTGTAGCAAAGGGTTAAAACAATGAGCATCGATATCTTGACACGCAAGCAGTAGGCAAACATTAACAACGCTCCAGGTACGCACGTGAAGGTAACTCCCTAGAGTTGCTGTACTATAACCATTTGCGGCGTTTTTCTGAAATTAGTACCAACCCATCCACCACCATCATCGTCATCATTACCTCTCAACAATAAAGTCTATATATATATATATATATTAGCAATAAAATAAAAGTGACAATTGATAAAAAAAAAAAAAAAAAAACGGGGAGGGAGATAAGATAAAAAAGAGAAAAAGAGATGGATTTTTTTAGAAAGAGGAATGCATGAAAATGCGAGCATGTTGGCCACTCGTCCCATCGCAGTACTGCCCACCAAAGTGGTGTCAGCAGAATTTAGTATTAGAGAAAGAGAATCACCTCCATCAAATCACCTGCATCAGGTAGCCTGTAAAATCTCCTCATCCTTTTCGCTTTCTATTTTTCTAAATAAACAAATTAAAAACAATGATGAATAAATATCATGAGGCTTAGAACCAGATGATTTAAGTTTAATTCTTAAGATGTAAAATTAACGACTTAAACTAAATGATACCCCATATTAATATTTTTTGCAATAAGGGTTATACTTTTTTCTTAAAAAGAATAATTATTTGAATAAAAAAAATTTAATAAAGAAATCTATTTCAATTAGGAAGATTACTCTATAAAAAAAGTCACTTTCTCTCCTAAACAAAATAATCTTACAAGACTAAATAATTATATTTCTAAGAGATTTGAGCAATACCTTCTCTTAGAAACACATCTCATAACATCTCATGTCATTTATTCTCATTCTCATATTCACTCATCTCCCAATTCTCATTATACAACATCATCAAGATATCATTCTATCACTTTATCGCCTTATTATACAGACAATCATCATTTACTCTTTTATTCTCTATTCTATTATACTTATTTGCTTTATTATATTGTTTTTCATACCAATACCGACTTAAGCTTCGAAGTCTTTATGGGGAAATCCCGTCCCTTTATCCGTTTTCATCATTAATACAGGTTCCACAAACAAAGTATCGATTCGGAGTTATCAAATGACGTCGTCTATTAGAAAAACTTAGCTCATTTTATTTTTGCTTCAAAATAAAATAATCAAAAGTTAGGCACAACTGAATTAAAAAATTTTGAATTATTTTTGCTTGTTGGAAACCTTGCTTGATAATTCAATCATTCAACTAAAACTTTCACTAGAGTTTCTATGTGTTGATTGTAAAGGAACAAGTCTGGTGGGCCTTGTTTTAGGCCCTAAATCACCCATATATATATATATATGCACATCTTGCTTTTTAGGGTTTCGCATCTTTCTTTGGATTCTTTTATCCAAAATCAATATTATATCTGATCCAAAAAATGAGAAATAATAAAAAGTCAGAGAATGAATCGTGGTAGTGGCAGGAGAAACATAAGCTTTTCTTATTTTGGGTGTTCAGAAAAATAAATAAAAAAGGGCATAATGAAGTAAAGCTTGATATTGAGACCATAGCCACCACATCAGATAAGAACGATACGATTATCAATGAGTTTACGATAGAAAACCAATGGATCTAATTATCATCATCTATAAGTAGGGTACCTTTAAGAACTAATATTTGTAAAAGACAAAGGACATAATTGGCAAACTGCTAGTCAGTGTTGATTACTAAATCCCATATTTTCGGCATCAATGAAGATGTTAACTTGTCCAAGAGATAGAGCTTTTAATAAGATCATCAACCAAGTTGTGCTACGTCACAATTCTTCCTTTTAAATCGTCAAGCTTTGTCTCAATACTCTTTCCAAGGATCAGGCACCCCTACTTGTTGAACCATTGATCCATTATGCTTTTAAACCTGAAGTTCAAGGTCTTTATATTCATGTTGAGTGCTTTTTAAAGCCCACTAAAGCCCTGGATTTTCTCACTAGTGAATCTTCAACAACACTTAGTGTCAAGGTTATAAGAGAAGCATAAAGTGGCTTTAAGGAACCAAAATATCCAAGCATCAATGGAACCCCACATAAGGCTTTATGAAGTCAAATATCTTTGTTGGTTTGCCCATCAAGCACCAATTTCATGTGCATTCATGAGACACTAAGTCAACGAGAGCCTACCGAGCTCTATAGCTCTGAATCCTAAGTTAATCGATTACCCGGGTTTGTCATTTTCTAGTTTGTGGGAATCTTAGAGCAACTGAGTTTGGAGCAAGTTATCTCGAATTTGGGTTATTTCTTTAATATCGAGTTTGATTGTCGAAAACACTATAAAAGGTTTATTCAACAGTTACCTATCTATACAAATTTAATATTATTGATGATTTTTATACAATTTGAGCATCCGAGTCCAAACATCAAAGAGTCCAAGCATTAAGAGTTCAAATATCAACTGTGAAGCCTATCAACTCTTGAGCGTCTGAGTCCTTGTTATCACCGAGCATGGGACACCCATCAAGCACCGAATTTCAAGTTTCAAACATTGGGCGCTCATCTCATATAGAGATCCGAGAGTCGAGTATCAAGCATTAACTTTATAAGCACTTAGACTCTGAGCAAAGGCTTAACAACTCCACTTTCAATCCATAAAAAAAAAACCAAGCATCCATCCATCCCTATGTTACGAGTACCAAGCGTCAAACGTTTATGCTTAATGATAATCAAAAGAACTAAGAACTCGTATAAGAATTAAGCAGATAGTCAGAATATTTAGTAGTAGAAAGAAATATCGAGCTCAACACACCGTAGTGAAACTGTTGAGATTTTCCTTTGTCATAGATGTTCCTATTTTAGACGTTCCTTGTTTAGATTTATTTCCTATATTTCTTGCTTCCTATTCTTTAGGCGCAAGCTTAGTTTTTTTCCTATATTGGATGTATAGATGCTTGTATATATAGAACACATTATAATCAATAAAGATTATCTTTCTCCCATTAATATTTTCTCATGGTATCAGAGCATGGTTCAAACAAATTAAACCAGAATCCATATTGTCAATAACATCAATGGGAGATCAAGAAGGAAGTTCAGAAAAGTCACAAAGTTCAACGAAAGGGAGAGAAATTATAATGCAAAATTATGATGATTCACCATATATTCTTCACCCTTCAGATCATCCAGGACCTGTGTTTGTCACCACACCTTTCACAGGAGAAAATTTTGCATCATGGAAAAACTCCATGGAAACAGCCTTGTATGCAAAAAGCAAGGGTGGATTCATTGATGGAAATCTACAACTGCCGAACTCAGACTCACTAAATTTTGGGTGATGGAAAAGGAATGATGCTATGGTTAAAGCTTGGCTAAGAAATTCTCTAGCTAAAGACATACAGGAAAGTGTTATGTATGCAGACACAGCACAAGAGATATGGAATGAACTTTGCGAGAGATATGGGCAAAGTAATGCACCTCGTCTTTACAAAATAAAAAAGAAGTTCTCTAACCTTAGTTAAGAAGATGGACAACCCTTAACCCAATACTATACCAAATTCAAAACCTTGTGGCAGGAATTACAAATTTATGATCCTTTGCCCCATTGCAAGTGTGAAGCAGCAAAGGGATTTTAAGAACACCGAGAAATGAAAAAAGCTCATTAGTTCTTACTGGGTTTAAACAGCAGTTTTAATAGGCTAAGGTCTCATGTGTTATCAATAGAGCTAACACCATAACTCAATAAAATTTTCTCTTTGGCACTGCAAGAAGAACAATAATTTCTCATGCAAAAGAACACAGATCAGCCATCAACTATAGAAGGTGCAACATTCACAACAAAGCTAAACGATGTTGAAAAGAACTACTCAAACAAAGGCCAGAACTCAGCAAATCGGTCTAAAAAGAAATGTGTACATTGTGGCAAAAATGGACATCTTAAAGAAGAATGTTTTGAGATCATAGGGTATCCTCCCAATTGGAAAACTAATCAACAAAACTGTGGAAGCAATGGAAAAGGTGTCTTGAGGCAGTGACAAGGCTACAACAATATAGCCATAATAGGATCCCGATCATCAAGTCCTAGTAAACAGCAATGGCACAATTCAGAACGAGGAAATTATGAACTTAATGCTGCACAACATCAAGTTCAACAAACTTTGGGACTAATAGCAGATCAATGCTCTAAATTACTGTGTTTTCTCACATCCTTTGCCAATCAGAACAATGGTAATGAAGGTTTAGCAAACTTTACAGGTAAAAGTTCCATGAATAATGATCCTTGGATTATTGATAGTGGTGCCTCCGATCATATGATTAGAGATAAGAGGCAATTTGACCACTATATACATGTTTTGACACACCCAAATGTAAAAATACCAGATGGTTTTTCCCTTTCAGTCACTTATGTTGGTGATGTACGCATAACACCAAACATTGAGTTAAAGAAAGTCCTCTGCATACCTGATTTTAAATATAACCTCCTCTCAATTTTTAAGATAACCAATGACCTGCATTGCTCGGCTACATTCTTTCTTAATTTTTGTCTCTTTCAGGACCTACGTATGAGGATGCTGATCGGAGCAGGTAAGCTGAAAGATGGCATTTATCAAATGGAAGGAATATATGGAATGGCAAGTCAAAGTGTTTTTGAAACAGATTATGCTTCGTGGCACATGCGATTAGGACATTATCCCTTTAGCAAGTTTAAATTTATTTTTAAGAGATTCCCTTCTAGTGATTTTCATGAAGTTTGTGATGCATGTCATAAAGCAAAACAAACTCGTTTACCTTTTTCTATCAGAAATAAAAAAAAGCATCAATTTTTTTGACCTCATTCATGTGGATGTTTGAGGTCCTTATTCAATTCCTTCATTAAGTGGTGCTAATTTTTTCTTGACCATAGTGGATGATTGTTCTAGATGTACTTGGGTTTATCTTATGAAAAATAAATCATAAACCTATGATTACCTAACCATGTTTTACCATCTTGTGCAAAACTAATTTCATTCCAAGATCAAGGTGATAAAAAGTGATAATGGGGGAGAGTTTGTGTCACGACCCAAAACAGGGGCCATGACCAGCGCTAGGGAACAAGAATTCTTTCGAATCCGGAACCTATAGCAAGCCTAAAAATAAAATAAACATGCAATAGTAATAATAATATATGAGGCAGCGGAAATAAAAATCATAAGTATCATAATAACATTTTCACCAACTGGATTTAAACCAAATCCTCATCATTACATATATATAAACTCTTTTAATACAAATCCAGTTCAAATATAATACAACATCTCTTTAATAATTTAACGACTACTGCAGTGTCTAGATAAAATAAACCTAAGACTCAGATAAACAATTTACATAAAGAAGCCGGGGCAGAAGAAATCCGGCGTACAGGCCTGCTACTGAGGTCTGAGGATGATGACTCTCCTGAAAAATGGTTAACAGAGGGGAGTCAGACCTCACTGAGTGAATTACTATAGTATATATACATGCATACTAAATGACAATGCATACAATTAACAGTATATATCTAATATGTATATATACAGGCAAATACACACAGATGCAATAAAATCATTTTATATATATTTATTGAAAATCAATGTTTATGAAGGATCAAATAGAACCCTAAAATATCGCAACCTCAAAAACAGTGTTAGACAACACTCTAGCCACACAGGCTCACTTATTCCAAAATATTCACTTATTCCATTTGGACAGTAGACTGGCCCCGAGACACTAAGTCAACCGAGCTCCGACAGTCTGACTGTCAATGTGATTGGCCCCGAGACACTTAGTCAACTGAGCTCCAGCAATCACACCTCCAAACCATATCTCACACATCAAATAATCATATTCAATCAATATCCACAAATGGTTAGTAATATAGCCTAAATGCTATAAGCGTACCGGTACGTACTCGGTCCTAGTGCTGCCCACTAGGTAGCACGTTCTATTGATATCCTTCATTAATAATATAAAACATTCATTCACAATTAAATGATGCATGAATTTAAATAAAATAAAATAACAATATAAACCACATATATATACTGGAAATATACCAAAAATAAACTAAAAATAAACTTAAGTACTGATTAAATTATTCATGCATATTTAATCCAAAATTAAACATATATTTCTAAATCATGCATCCTAAAGCATATATATATAAAATAGTAACTCACACTTAGTGCGCTCCACGAGATGGGTCCGATGGGCCTAGTCCACTAGGCCTCGATCTTGGCGCAACTAAACAAACAATAACGATAGAAATCAGAATAGACCTAACAAAAAGTCCTAGAAACTCGATTTAGAATATTAAACATAGAAACAAGATTAGGGTTCGACCGGACATCACGTTTTACGAGAATTCTACCAAAAATTCGACAGAACCTCCCCTGTAAAACGGACATCTCTCTACTCAAAGAGTAGAGCCGACCTTATAAAGAAACACACTTCAAAAAATAGGCACAATAACTCATCCACAACCCCTCGGTTGGACTTCAAACTATAATCTACCGACCGGGGTCCATAATCACAGAACAATTTCAGAAATACCAAAAATACCCTTATAACATAGAAATTCATTTTATAAGTAGAAATTATATAATTAGCCTTAAAACACTGTAAAAACCGATAAAAACTCATTTTATTAGTAAAATCGTATATTATATATATAATTAAAAAAAATTCACAAAAATTAGTTTTAATTAGTTAAAAATACTAAATAATTTGTAGAAATCATTTTTATACCTTAAATAACTATTAAAACCAATTAAATTACATTTTAGCTAATTTTGTGTAAAATTATCAAAATGCCCCTATATATATAAATATGCTATAATTACTTCAAAAATTCACCAAAAATTATATAAGTACTTAAAATTAATTTTCTCAACATATTTATCAATAATATCAATAATTAAACTCAATTAACCAATTAATTTCAATTAAAAATACAATTAACCTAAATTTCCCAAAATAACATAAACCTAAATAATTCAAAATAAATACATAAAAATTCATAAAAATTCAAAATAAATTTCTATAATTCATTTCAACACCTATAATTATCATAAAACACAATTTCATAATTTAATTAATTAATTTCCGAAAATTAGAAAATAATATTAAAATATTCAAAAATACCCAAAAATCCAAATAATTCCCAAAAATTCCAAAAAAATTCATACATGTAGATTAAGCTACTAGGATCAACATTTGTTAAGGGACTTTTCATGAATCAACAAGAAAAATTCATAAAAAATCAAAAACCTAATTCGGCCAAATTAAGAAAAATTAAAAATCAAGAAATTCAAGCCCATTTTAGCTCAAACCAAAGCTAGAATCATGATTAACATTGCTAGAGGAGTCCAAATATACATGAAATGTGAAGTTTGGTGGCCGGAATAGTAAGTTGTCAAGAAAATGGGATTTTCGGCCAAAAATGGAAGAAGGGAGTTAGCCGGCACCGGGGAAGGACACTAGGGGCGACGGAGTAGCTGGCTGGGAACGGCGGAGCTGCTGGTGGCACACCGATGGTAGGTGGTCGGGATTTGCAGCGGTGAGGGTTGATGGAGGACGGGTTTCGGGAAGAAAGGAGGAAGAAGAAGAAAAGAAAAAGAAAAAGAAAAAGAAAAGAAAAATAATAATAATAAAATATATATATTTTAATATAGTATATTAATAAAATACTTGGAAAAATCACACACCACACATTATTATAATAATTTAAAATTTAATAATAAATAAAATAATTAAATAACAATAAAATTAATAAATAAATAATAAAATATTAGGGTAATATTAATTAAACCCTAATTAGATAAATACGTACACATATATACGGTGTTTAGTATTTTAAAAATATGTATGAGTTCATGCAAGTCCGTAAATCTATTTAATATAATTAATAGTAAATTATTTACTATATAAAATTTTCTCGAAAATGCAAGTTCCGGGAAAATTTTACGTAAAACACTTAAAATAATAATAAACAATTAAAATTAGCTTTAATTAAATAGCAAACTCATAAAAATTTCATAAATATATACAAAAATTATTAACACTACATATCCCGATGCAGTATAAAAATATTTAAAAACACGGGATATTACAGTTTGTTTCAAACAGAATGAGAGATTTCCTTACTAATCATGGGATAGAACACCAAACTGCATGTGCCTATACACCATAACAAAATGGGAGAGTGGAATGAAAGCACCGTCATATACTTAAGGTAGCACATTCTTTATGTTTCCATGCACATTTGCCATTAAAATTTTGGGGAGAATGTGTTCTTGCTGCAGTTTATCTTATAAATTTAATGCCCACACCCATCCTTACCAATAAAAGTCCTTATGAAGTTTTGTTTCATAAGAAACCTGATTATGAGCACTTGAGAGTTTTTGGCTCTCTATGTTATGTCCATGATAAACCAAAAGATAAATTTTCATTTAGAGCACATCGTTGTATCTTCTTGGGATATCCACATGGAAAAAGGGGATATAAGGTTTATAATCTTGAAAAACAAAAATTGCTTGTGTCCAGAGATGTGATATTCCATGAAAAGATTTTTCCTTTCCAAACTAACATAAACCTGAATACACCCGTTCCATCACCATTGGTTAACCAACCACCTGATCTCATTTACCAGTCGGCACATTCTTTAGATCCTGCTGCCTCAGACCAAATCGAGCCTATTCAGATTGACAATTATCCAAATGATGAAGCAAGTAAAGAAACTACCACAATGATCTTACTAGCCAGACCTCTATCTGTCAACTAAAACACGCCTGAAATTCATCATTGCAGTCCCCAAACCAATAATCCCACACAACCTGAACCAATCAACAATAATGAAAATAACTCTTCTCCCTTTCAATGACCAGTCAGGTCCCGACGTGTGTCCATAAAGCTTTCTGGTTTCAACTATGAGCTATTACCGTCCTTAGCGCCATCACAAGGCTCCCCTCCATCAGCGAACTCAGGTATATCCTATCCTCTTTCAAATTGTATATCTTATTCTCATTTTACTAATAGCCACAAAGCTTTCTTGGCATCCATTTCTTCACTAGATGAACCTAAATTTTTCCATCAAGCTGTCAAAGACCCTAGATGGCAATATGCGATGCAGCAAGAAATTTGTGCATTAGAGGAGAATCATACATGGACTTTGGAACCTTTACCGCTAGGCAAACATGCCATTGACTCTAAATGGGTCTATAAAATTAAATATCGATCTGATGGTATTGTTGAGTGCTTTAAGGTGCGTTTGGTTGCTAAGGGATTCATGCAAATTAAAGGGTTAGACTACCATGATACATTTGCATCGGTTGCCAAGATTACAACCTTGCGATGTTTGCTTTCAGTTGTTGCTATACGTCACTGGGAATTGCACCAACTAGACGTAAACAATGCCTTCCTTCATGGAGACTTGCATGAGGAGGTATACATGAAAGTCCCACAAGGTTTTGCTAAACCAGGTGATAGTCATGTTTTCAGGTTAAGAAAATCCCTTTACGGACTTAAACAAGCATCACGAAATTGGTTCCAAACACTTTCTAAGTCCCTTCAAAGATTTGGTTTTCAACAAAGTGCAGCAGATAACTCCTTATTTACATTGGTACGAGATAATCATTTTATAGCTTTGCTAGTTTACGTTGATGATGTTGTTATAACAGGAAATGATCTGTATATTATAAGTTAAGTAAAGGACTATTTAAACTCGGCTTTTCGCATCAAAGATCTTGGGACCCTCAAATATTTCCTCAGCATAGCACGAAACAAAAAAGGGATAACTCTTAGCCAATAAAAATATGCACTAGATCTTCTTGAAGAGGTGGGCTTATTAGATGCTAAACCAGCAAGCTTCCCCATGGAATCATGACACAATCTTTCTGCAAATGTTGGAGATCCAATATCAAATGTGGGACAATATCGCCGGCTCATTGGTAGACTGTTGTATTTGACCATTACACTCCCTGACATCACTTACCCTGTACAGGCTCTAAGCCAATTCATGCAAGACCCTCAAGTGCCTCATTTGAATGCAGCATTTCGCATTCTTCATTACTTAAAGTCTGCGCCAGGCCAAGGCATTTTTCTTTCTTCTTCAAACTCATTACATTTGACAGCTTATTGTGATTCAGATTGGGCAAGTTGTCCTATAACTAGATGACGACCACTGGCTATATAGTCTTCCTTGGACAGAGTCCCATATCTTGGAAATCAAAGAAGCAAATTACGGTTTCTCGCTTTTCAGCTGAAGCAGAATATCAGGCAATGGCAAATGCCACAAGTGAGTTATTATGGTTACGCTCCTTATTTCTGGAACTCAAAGTCACATTATCCTCGCCTATGTCTCTTATAGGTGACAACCAAGCTACTCTTTATATTGCTGCCAATTCAGTTTTCCATGAACGAACAAAGAACATCGAGATTGATTGCCACTTCATACGTGATCGTTTGATTAGTAATGAGATACGCACTTCTCATGTTTATTCAAGTGATCAAATTGGAGATCTTTTCACAAAGGCATTACGATTCAAACAATTCCACCACTTGTTAGGCAAGTTGGGCATCTGTAATCTTCATGCTGCAACTTGAGGGGGAGTGTTGAGATTTTCCTCTATCATAGATGTTCCTATTTTAGACGTTCCTTGTTTAGATTTATTTTCTATATTTCTTGCTTCCTATTTGCTTCTTATTCTTTAGGCGCAAGCTTAGTTTTTTCCTATATTGGATGTATAGATGCTTGTATATATAACACACATTATAATCAATAAAGATAATCTTTTTCCCATTAATATTTTCTCAGAAACGATATTCATATTAGAATAAGCTTTTAATAAGATTTATTCTTAAATTCTAACCAAAAGCTAAAGCACACTGTGCATGAAAGCATTGAGCATTCGCTGATCACCGAGCATTCATTGAGAGAGCCAAATACCGAACACATCGAGTACCAGTGTATCAAATATTGCACTTTGAGAAATAACCAAATATTCTTGAGCTGGTCCCATAGCATTCGCACTGTGCTACACATAAGCAGCTTTATGTAACTTTTGTAAGATTTATGGGTCAAGATACAGGCAGTGGATGGAAACTTGATTGCTTTTTGAGACCTAATCTATCTTTGAAGCTCAGTTGGTTATTCAAAAACTATGTGAGTTTGGACTTATCAATGTGATCAAAAGTGGCAAATATGACATTCCCATCTTTATGAGTATAAGTGGGGCATTAAAATTAAAAAATAAATAAATAAAAAAGAATCAGTAAATGTACTTTGTTCTGAAGTCTAGGCCAATGGACTTCATTAAATTAATGGAAGCCTTACAAAGACCTTAATGCATTGAGGAGGTGGAAGAAGTGATTCAAATGACAACAAACACATGAGTTAAAGATAGATAAGCCACAACTTGGCCAAATCTCCAAGAGATGGACGTAACATCTAATATCAAATTCACTCGAACTTCGATCCAATAGCAAGACTTGAGCTTACAAGCCAATTACTTTTTAAGCAAATTATTTACTTTTGTTATAATTAACAAAGTTTCGGGCTATGCTTGGAATGGTAAAAAATCATAGACTGCGCCAAGTTATATTGATGGTGAAACTAATTAGATTTATTTTATTTTTTATTATAAATATATTACAATATATTTCAGGTACCCATTACTCAGTAGTACTTGGATAAAATAACTAAGTACTCATTTGTGCTTAGGCAATAACTAATAACACCCTGATAAAGAGAGCTTGAGGCCCATAAAAGTTCACGAGGCATGGCCAACCTGAAATAAAATATGATGAAGTTTCATCCTAATTGTATCCGAGTTTAATATTGGAATTAAATCCAAGCATCTACTGTCGAGCATTAATTTCTTGGACACTCAGACTCCAAGTAATGAAGTAAATATGAAATAGTCAAACATTCACTTTATGAGCATCTTTAGATCTCTGAGTTTGCATCTTCTGAGTTCTGGCATCACAGGAATATCCAAGGCAACCATGAAATTAACTTCACAAGTTTATATTGATAAATTAATATACTTTTGTAGGAGCTCAAATAGCAAAACAAAAGCAAATGAATGAACCATGAGTTTATAAAGAAGTACTAGGTTTTCTTCAAATTACTCAGCAACAATTATTCATATCCACAATAAATATAAATATTCGTAAATTCAAAGGTGGGACAAGAGTACATTAGGAGATAAGTTTCTCTAGTTTCCCTCTCAGTTATTTATTTTTTAATTTCTTTATTTTCGCATCTTATTTATTCTTATAAGCATAATTATAGCTTGTCACACTAGCATGATCACACATCTACACATAGATGCTCGTCCATAAATACATGATTATTATTCATGCAAAATATACATTAATTACATTGATATATTTATTACATAAGGATTGACCATCAAATGAGATCGATTATTCGATCCCAAATTTTTGTTCTTTTATCTATCATTATAAATGAAGATGCTACTTTAAAACACCAATTAGTCTAAAGAATCAGACATTTTGATCATCTCACTTAGCATCAACATGCAAAAATTGTCAAATGACATCTAACACACTGTCAAACAATATTATACGACACTCAGGCCCCACATCTTATGCATCGAGAATATACAGCACTCAGGTCGCGCTTTTAATGCATCGAGAATATATGATACTTGGACCGCGCTTCTATCACGACCCAAATAAGGAGTCATGACTGGTGCAAAGGAACGAAAATTATATTGAATCCGAAACCTATAGCAAGCCTTAGAAAATAAAATCATGCAATAAATAAATAAAATATGACAGAATTAAAATTTTTTAAATCAATATATAATATAAATAATTCAAAACTTTCTCAATGAATACATCTTCGTATAGTAATCAAATACAAATTCTCAGAATATTAAATATCCACAACAAATTAATACTCCTCAGACATAATAACACAACAACTGTAGTTTCTAGAATACAAAAAAAAGATTCAAATTATACATTATATAAAATAGCCGGGACTGAAGAACACCGATGAGGAACTCTATGACTAAGGTCTGATGATAAAGGATCTCCTAAAAAAAATAATTGAGGGGGGTCAGACCTCACTTAGTGAATTATTATACTATATATACATGCAATCTAAACCATAACAATCAAGCATTATTATATATATATGTATATAAACACAATTCACATGAATGACAAACTCTGCTTTTATAAATGTACTAAATGTAGACAACGTTTAATTAAATTCATGAAGGATCCATAAAACCCTAATAATAGCAACCTTAATAACCCTATCATTACTCTAGCCATACAGGCTCACTTGATTCCAAATAGAACACTTATTCCAATCTGGACAGCAAACTGGCCCCGAGACACTAAGTCGACCAAGCTCCAGCAGTTTGGCTGTCAGTGTGATTGGCCCCGAGACACTTAGTCAACCGAGCTCCAGCAATCACACTATCTATCACCTCAAATCTCAATTAACCTAATAGATCATTCATTCCACTATGGATAGTAGACTGGCCCCGAGACACTAAGTCAATTGAGCTCCAGCAGTCTGACTGTTAGTGTGATTGGCCCCGAGACTCCTGGTCATCGAGCTACAACAATCACACTATTTAACATACCATTAATCTTAATCAAATCCATCAAATCAATTATAATCACCACAATTAATTCTCACTTAACTCTTATTCTATCGCATCAGTACGTACACGATCCTAGTGCTGCCCACTAGGAAACACATTCTATTGATATCCTTCACTTAAAATAAATCATTCATTCTGAAATTTATTAGTGTGGAACAATGTTCATAATAGTAAAATCAACCATATATATATATACAAAAAATATATCTAAAATATACCCAGTATATTTCGGGTATATATATATATATCAAATAAAAATATGAAATATACTAAAGGTAAACCGTTAATAGAGTTAAAAATAATTTAAGTGCATTTGAATAATACATCATGCATTTGCTTAAAAATGTACCTAAATATACAAAGAATATACCTAAGTGCACAAATCACTTAATAAAACAATTATGTATAAAAATTCATTTAAATATGTGTTTAGGTTTAACATAGATTCACAATATACCAAAATAATCTAATTTTCTAGCATGCATATATCACAATTAAACCCTAAGTATACCACTAATGTTTTAGGTTTCAATTAATAATAAAACATGCATTTATTTGGGGAATATATAAAAAATATACCAAAAATAAACTTAAAAACAATTTAAGTGTAGGTTTATAATATAGCATGCAATTATTTAAGAATAAACCTAAAATATATTGAAACTATACCTAAAGTATACTAATCATTCAATAAAATAATTGTGACTAATTGTACATTTTAAAACATGTATATACTACTAAAATGTATTAAACCTAAACCTAATTGTTTAATGTGCATATATCAAAACAACATGCATAATTATTTAATATGCATATATACAAAAATACGACCCTAGATATACCAAAAATATTATCATTCAAATCACTTTAAAAACATATAATGAAAATGGAAAACCCTAAGTGTGCATCCTATATGCAATGCATATATATACAGTATAATAACTCACATGTTAGCACTCCACGAGACAAACTCGGTAGGCCTGATCCGTTAGGCCTCAGTCTCCACGCAGCTAGAAAGATAAAAAATAAAAATAAAAATAAAAATAACCGTTAGAATAAACTTCTAACTTTATACTTTTAGGATTACTATAGACAGATTCAATCAAGAATTCAGAATTAGACTCGAATCGGTTGTCACATTTTACGGGAAATCTACCAAAATTTCGACAGAGTCTCCTCAGTAAAATGGACATCTCCCTACAAAAGTAGGGCCGATCCTGCACAGAAAACACACTTCGAAAATACACAACCACAACCCCTAGGTCGGACTCCCAAACTACAATTCTACCGACCGAGGTTCACAATTCACGAAATAAACACAGAATACATGAAAATTCCAAAAATACCCTTTAATACTCAAAATATAGCAATTCAAATATTTAAAACGCTGAAAATAATTCTTTCACCGACAATTACATAAAAACCCTAATTTTAATAAAATATTATCAAAAATCGATAATTCTTTATAATTTATAAATATTGACCAAAATATATTTTAAAACTCCAAATTACGCAATTAACCCTAAAACATATTAAAAACCTATAAAAACTCATTTATTTAGAAAAATAGTATATTATATATAATTTGAAAATAATTTACGAAAAATAGTTTTAATTAGTTAAAAATACTAAATAATCTGTAGAAATTATTTTTATACCTCAAATAACTATTAAAACAAATTTAATTATATTTTTAGCCAATTTAGTGTCAAATTACCAAAATAACCCTAGTTATATAAATTCACTATAATTATTCAAAAATTCATTAAAAATAATATAATTACTCAAAAATTAATTTCTCAACATATAATTCAATAATATCCATAAATATACTCAATTAACCAATTAATTTCAATAAAACACATAATTAACCTAATTTTCCAAAAATTACATAAATTAAATAAATTCAAAATAATTATATAAAAATCACAAAATTACAAATAAATTTCTAAAATTCATTTACACACCAATAAACACCATAAATCACAATTTCATAATTTATTTAATTAAATTTCGAAAATTAGAAAATATTAATAAAATAATAAAAAAATTCACAAAAATCAAAATAATTTTCAAAAATTCCAAAAAAAATCACAGAGCTAGATTAAGCTACAAGGATCAATTTTTGTGAAGGAAGATTGCATGAATCATTCAAATTGAAGCTCAAAACAAATCAAAAACCCTAATAGGCCGAAATTATAAAATCAAAACCTAGGAAAATCTAGACCATTTCAAGTGAAACAAAGCTTGGAAATACACTCTCCAGAGCTCAAGAAAAAGATAGAGAGTGGTGGGGCTCGAAACGGTGGCCGAAAAGTCGATGAACGGCATCAATGTCAACTTTCGGCAACTTCAAAGAAATCCGGCCAAACTCATCGGAAATGGATGCTCTGGATGTTGAAAATGGCTGGCAAGGGAGGTGGCATGCCGGGAGGCACACTGACAGGAAGAGAATGGCGTAGCAATGGCTGGAATCGGTGAAGGGGTGATCGGGAGGAAGGAGAAGGTGATAATGGCACGATTGTAAATATTTCAAACTTTTATTTTAGTTAATATATTATATGTATATATGTATATATATATCTAACTTAGATTATTTTAATATATAATATAATACACACAATAAATATGCACCACACACATATTTTAATAATATATATACACATATATACATATATACACACACTTAATTAATTAATATTAAAACTATATAATATAATATAATTTAATTAAATAAACCCTAATTTAATTTAAATGCATGTACGTATATATATTTTATTTCACACTTGAAAATTATGCATGGACTCATGCAATTTCATAAAACTACTTAAAATAATTAATATTTAATTATTCACGTTTTAATTTCTCCGAAAATAAAATTCTCGGAAAAATTTTACGTAAAAGACTCAAAATAATTAAAAATAACTTTAATAAATAACAAACTCATTAAATAATCATAAATATATATAAAAATTATTAACACTACATATCCCGATGTAGTTTAAAATTATATAAAAATTTGGGATATTACAACTTCTGATGCATCAAGAATCTAAGTCCAGTGACTGAAACTGACACCCTTAAGTCACTTTTATAGTACTGAGGTTCCGAGCATGTAAGCCTCAAGTCATAACATTAAGCACCTAAGCCTCGAGCATTTAAGTCCAGTGACTAAAGCTAGCACCCTTAGGTCACCTCGATAATACTGAGGTTCGGCGCTCGGGCCGTGCTTTTAATGCACTGAGATTATCTAGCATTCAAACCATGCTTTTAATGCACCAAGCTTCAAACCTCCAGTGACGATTGGTTCTGCTAAGTTGTCTCCACACTGGTAGGTTAATCTTTTACGCTAAGCATTTTTATTACAGGTTCTGTGCACTTAAGTCCAACTAGCAGTTCAACGATGTTCTTATACGATGATTTTAAGACTTGGCACTGAGCTTCATTTTTTCTTGTGACTGACGCTAGCCACCTTAGCTCACCCTTCCTTATCAAATGCAGTGATTTAAACAGTCTCTTTCTATACAAAAAAATGATGTTTTCATCATCTTACAGACTCGGATACATTGGACATGAATATCCTAACATACTTTCAGGGAGCACTCTTGATACCCCATGTCAATATCCTATTCTAGTAAGGGTTATATTTCCCCCAAAGAGGAGGATTACTTGAATAAGAATAAAACTTAATAAGAAAGTCTATTTCAATTAAGAAGAATACTCTACAAAGGAAGTCTTCTTTTCTCCTAAATAAGACAATCCTAGAAGACTAATGAATCATATTCCTAAGAGGTTTGAGCAATACCTTCTCCTATAAATATATCTCATAAGATCTTATATCATTCATTCTCATTCCCATATTCACTCATCTTCTAATTCTTATTATACAACATCATAAAGACCTCTATCACCTCATCATACAGGCAATCATCCTTTACTCCTTTATTCTCTATTCTATTATGCCTATATGCTTTATTATATTTTTTTCTCATTACAATATTGACTTAATCATTAGAGTCTTTATGGGAGAAATCCCACCCCTTTATTCGTTCTCTTCGTCAATACAGGTTCCACGAGCAAAGTATCAATTCAGAGTTATCACTAAATGTTCTTGCCTGCTATATGCTAGTTGTTAATCATATTTGTAATAGTTAATATTTGATAAGTCTTGTTATTATTATTATAAGTCCTATATTATAAGTGAGATTGATAAAAAAATAAATATGATATAGTGAATATTAAATTAATAGTAGTATAGTGGTGAAAAAATAAAAATGTAGTGTACAATTTATAAAATAAATACAAAGATGGGAGCAATAAAAAGTATAACAGTTTATAATGTTATGACTTAAACACTACAGAACCCATACCGTGTGATTTATGCAAATACTGTACTTAATTGCATTTTTCATTAAAATTTTCTATCTTCAATTTTCTTTATTTATTTCAAAATTTTAGTCTTATAATATATTTTTAGGGAGAATAACTATTAAGGTGTCTTAACTTTTTAAAATTTTATAATTGAGTGTTCCAACATTTATTTGTTATAATTAACTATATGAACCTATTAATAAACAACAATTCAATGTTTTTGTAGGTAATAGAAGATGTGGCAATTTGTAAACCCCACTCTATTACTAACGTGGATGAACAGACAAAGAATAAAAAATCTCCATTTCAAACTTCTTCAAAACTACTTCAATCTCAATTCCACCGCTCCCATCTCTACGTTCTGCCATAGAAATGGATCCAATCCTATCGATAAATGTAACCTCCACCTTCTTTAGCCTTCCCCATCCAAAATCTATCATATATACTTCAAATCAAGGTGACCTAACAATCGTAATTGCCATTTTTAAAGCTTAATTTATAGTTATAAAGTTACAAGCTTATGTTTTACTTCTTTAAGAGTTCCTTATTTCTCTAATCCTTTAATCCTATCACTTAAATTATATGCAGTAGGTGCAAGCCCATTTTCTGCCATGATAGCGTACTTCTACCTCTGTGACATAGGGGTCAATGCAGTTACTAATATAATTTTCTGGAATTTGTGGGTCTAAGCATGGTCACAGTTTTGCCATAAAAAATTGCATGGTAAGAAGATACACCAATGCAAAAGCCTTTATTAGGAAATAAGGTGATTTGAAATGCTATGGTTACTACCTGCGTTTTAAAAACATCCAACATAGGTATATAAAGGTGTGATTCAACAGCTTTACAAATTTTATCCTCTAAAAGATAATAAAAAAATTCCATCACCACTACCATCTCTAATGAAATCAACTACAATAATATATGATGAATATACAAAAGAGATGACTAGAAAATCCTATGGTAATTAGAAGGCAATGGATATTTAACTATGCAAGATTATAAGAAATTTGCCAAGTAATGAGTGGCTTGCCTTTCCATATTTCTTGGTAGCCTTAAACCTGTAAAAAAATAACAATAATAATAATTAGAAAACTGTGACATAGGACAAAGAAATTTATATAACATGGTTTCAACGATGTCATTTTTATAGTCGTTTATACATGCTTCACATCCCATGGACTTTTACTGACCACTTGAACCTTAATAACTTATTTTTGAAACTTTTGAACTAGTACCCTATAAGGGATCAAAGAAGAACAAGGTGATAGGTGGAGAGGATCCCCATAAACCCTCTGATGCCTAAGTCAAAGAATGTAGAGAGATAGTTTTACAGAGATAAAGAGAGCAAGGAGTATAAAAGAATAAAATGAATGAGAATGAGGGATATGGGGTCCTATTTATAGGGATAGTGATGATCAAACCTAAGAGGAATAAGATTCCTCTTTGATAGGAGTCCTAAGCATATTAGGGGAGTGTTTCTTCCTATTTGGGAGTCTCTTAATTGGGAATCTTTCCATATTTGTCTTGGATGTCCTTCTCCTGCAAGTAGCCCTGTATAGGAAAATAAAAATCTTAATTAAATAGGAATATGCATATGGGGTATCAAGAGCCCCCCCCCCCCCCCCCCCCCCGAAAATATGTTTGGGTCTGTAGGGAAAGGATAAATTTTTACTACAAGTGAACTGAGATGGCCAGCCTCAATCATAAGAAAAGATGAAGCTCAATACCAAGTCTGAAGATCATAGTAGAAGAACAAAATTGAAGTGCTAGCTGGACTTAAGTGATCTGCAATAAAGATGCATGATGTAAAGGATTAACCTGCCCCTATGGAAATAATGTGGCAGAACCAATCATCATTGGATTTTGATGCTCGGTGCATTAAAAGCGCAGCCCGAGTGCCGAACCTTGGTGCTATTGAAGTGACCTGAGGGTGCTAGCTTCAGTCACTTGACTTAGATGATCGAGGCTTAGATGCTCGATGTTAGGACTTGAGGCTTACATGCTCAGAACCTTAGTACTATAAAAGTGATTTAAGGGTGCTAACTTCAATCACTGGACTTAGAATCTTGGTTCATTAGAAGTATAGCCCGAGTGCCAGTGGATGAGATAACTAGTAGAGCGAGGAGTGGGATTAGCAACTGTCCTTTCTTTTCATTTTCCTTTGAAATTTGAAAATTGTAACCATCACATCTTTTTGTATATCAGAAGATGAGACATTTTAGTTGCCAATATAATAACTACTCGATTAGTGGGTCTTTCTCATTTTTGAAATTGCCCTTAATGCTGTGAGAGAAATGAAAATTTTCCTAATGGCAATAATGGTTTTTCCCTAAACTTTTACTGTGCTATAAATAGATAAGATCCATTTATTTATTGCACTTTCACTTTCTTGCCATCTTCTTCCCTTTCCCAGTTTGCTCGTATGTGTTCTTTGTCTTCAGAGCTTTTCTTTAATAAGCTTGCATTTCACTTCTAGGTGAAGCTATTTCCTCCTTTATACTTCTTCTTTTATTTATTGAATAGGATCTATAGCTCCATGAGAGCAAGTTAGCTCTGACTTGTTTGTCTCTAGGATGGATGAGGAAATGCTAAAATGGTACCGAAGACATTTTAGCATTCCTATAAATTTTGCTCTACACATTGTAGATAGGAACTTCAAATCCCATACCTCTATATTAGATTTTGATATGTGAGTTGTATACTTTGTTCAATTAGAGGGGGGAATGAAGTTCCCTTTGGACCCCTTCGTTAGGGATTTTTTGAATAGGTACAACATAGCTCCTGGGCAACTCAATTCTAATAGCTACCAAATCTTAATGGGCTTTATAGAATTGATGCATGAGGAGGGTAGATAGTCAAACCTAGATGTCCTACAATACCTCTACAGTTTGAATAAGAAAAAGGGGAGCTGATGTTCTTTCTATCAGCTATTCTAAATCATAGCTTCTTCATAAGGCTTCTGAATCTCCATAAGAAGTAGAGACATAGGTTTTTTATCATCGAACACTATTTGGACTTCATAAATGTCCAACGGAGGTGGTCTGATGACTGCCACAAGGTGAAGTGACCTTTAAGGTTTTCTAACAGGGATACAGAGATGGTCATGAAGCTTCATCTTCATGGCATAGCTGATGTAAGATCCACCAAAAATCTATCTTGAAAATATCTTTGGAGCTTTTTTCTTAATCGCATATAACCCAATGGTAAGTCTTAAGATTCAGAAGGTACCATTATGACTCCTATTTTTTCCTTTTTATTTGTAGATGGCTGAATTTTTTGCCTTTACGGATGAGATTTGACTTGTGGATGATGAGTTAAAGGCTCAAGAGGATGTGCAGATCTCCTCTCCTACATCTGAGCCCCTTACTCTGGAGGTTCCAACTGAAGCCATACCAAGCCAAAAAGAAAAGTCTGTGGTTGAGTCTTCGTAGGTGGAGAAGGCTAAGGGGCGAAAGAAATTAGCTTTGGATAGAGACTCAAATGTTGAAGAGCTGTGTGAAGAAGTCTTCATTAAGCATCCAAAATTAACTGGGTTTCCGAATATAAAATCTTGGATTCTGAATAAGTTAAAGCCTCTAAGTGTTCTGAATGCTTAAGTGAGGGACCAATAAGCCGAGTCTTTATGGCTTCCAGTGGATATCCAACACTAGATGGATATGGACAAGGAGGAGTTGTACAACTCTATGATCGGACATTCGTTGGAGGTAATTGCCTTATTTTGTTCACTTTATGCTTATATGTTTCAAAGTTAATAATGTTTGTCTTTCGTTTCAGATGACTCTAGCTTTGATGTTGGTAAAGGACAACTACTATTATCTTAAGAGTCAGTACAGTCTGAAGAAGACACGAGTTGGCAACATAGCTATCAATTTTGAGAAGAAACTGGATAAGGCAAAGGCAGCATTAGAGCTCTGCCAAACTAAGCATACAGAGGCGAGATCTGAGGCTGAGGTGAGCTAAACGAGGGTGGGGGATTTAGAGCACAACCAAGCTTAATTGATAATAAAACTTGAAGGGCAGGACTCCTAGATTGCAGCTCTGGAGAAAAAGTTTGCTGAGGCTGAGAAATCCTATGAGGATGACAAAAGAAGTTACCAGAACATGGTCATAAGGTTAAATATTTAAACATCAAAAATATTAAAATATAGCAAAATTAAATATTTAAACATCAAAAATAATTATTTTACCTGTAATTACTTAAAAACCCTAATTAATAATATAATATTATTAAAATCGATATATCTCGATAAATTCACAAATGTTAATGAAAATTCATTTTATAAATCCAAATTACTCAATTAGTCCAAAAACATATTAAAAATTACTAAAATTCCATTTATTTACAAAAATAGTATATTATATATAATTTGAAAATAATTTTCAAAAAATAGTATTAATTAGTTAAAATTTGAAAATAATTTGTAAAAAATTATTTTTATATCTCAAATAATTATTAAAACCAATTAAATTTAATATTTAACCAAAATTACTACCAAATTACCAAAATACCCCTAGTATATAAAATACACATAAAATACTAAAAACATTCAAAAATTCAATAAAAATTATATAAATACTCAAAATTTATTTTCTCAACATATTATTTACTAAAATCAACAATTATACTCAAATAACCAATTATTTCTAATTAAATATATATATAACCTATATTTCCAAAATTGACATAAACTAAATAAAATTATAAAAATTACACAAAAATCACAAAAATTATAAATTAAATTATAAAATTAACATTAACCATAAAAAACACTTAAAATCACAATTTCACAATTTATTTAATTAATTTACAAAAATAATAAAATAATAAAAAATAAACAAAAATCAAAATAAATTTCAAAAATTACACAAAAATTCTTAGAGGTAGATTAAGCTAAGGGGAACAATATTTGTGAAGGAATTAAGCTTCAATCATAAAGAATGAAGTTCAAAAAATTCAAGAATAAAAAATGGCCGAAAATGGAAAAAAGATCAAAACCTCACCAAATCGAATTTTCAGGTAAAAGGAAACTTGAAATCATCCTCTATGGAGTTTCAGGAGTCCAACGGCACCAGAATCATCGATTTTGGTGGTCGGAATGCTGAGGAATGACGAAGGGGCCAACTTTTGGCCAAAACGGGTTCTTTAAGCTCCACTAGCGCCGAAGAGGGTAACTGGAGGTGGCGGAGCTGCTGGAGGAGGAGGTGGACGTCTAGGAAGCACACCGACGGTAGTTGGCTGGAGTTGCAGTGGTGAGGGCGATGGTGAGGGTGAAGAATGGGATGAAGAAGAAGGAGAAATAGGTTTTAATATTTGTATATATATATATATATATTAATATAACCTTATAATATACACAATAAACACACACCACACATTTTAATACCCACATGCATATATATATATATACACACAAATAAAATACAATATATACACATAATTAAAATATAATTTATACACAAATTAATTATTAACCCTATTATTATTCATTCATGCAAAAATAATGTATTATTCATTAAAATTTAGGTCAATAATGTAATTCATTAAAATAATAATATTAAAATATAAATGCTCTAAATTAAAAGTTTAATAAAATACTATTTCCCGAAATGATAATTTAAGGACATGTAATTACATAAAATATATTAATTAAACATAAATAATAACGATAATTCACAAAATAGTAAAATAATCAAATATGGTTTCAAAATTATTAACACTGCATATCCTACTTTATATTAAAATAATTTAAAAACTCGGGTTATAACAGTCTTCCCCCCTTACAAGAATTTATCCCGAAATTCCAGAAAGAAGAAGAAATACAAGATTAAGGAGGAAAGAGATACAGGTAAAAAGCTTGCATCTCGGCTTCAGTCTCCCAAGTATGCTCCTCTACTCTGTTGCTGCGCCACAACACCTTGACTATCAGAATCTGCTTTGAACGTAACTGTTGAATTTGATAATTTACAATTGCAACTGATTCCTTCTTAAACTTCAGATCTTCATTCAGTTCTACATTGTCCAGCTGTAACATGTGCGAAGGGTCCAAAATACACTTTCTTAGCATCGAGATATGGAACACTGGATGCACTTGAAATAGATTCGGAGGCAAAGCCAACCTATATGCAACTATACCAAATCTCTTTATATCATTCTTCGAAGACACCTTCAGAAACACAATCTCCAATCTGAAACTCCATATTTCTACGTCTTGAATCTGCATAGCTCTTCTACCTACCAACTGCTGTCTCGAATCTACTGTTGATCACAATAACTTTCTCTGCAGCATCCTGAACCATCTCAGGTGCAGTCAAAGCTCTTTCACCAATCTCATCCCAACTCAAAGGGGATCTACACTTCCTTCCATACAAAGCCTCGTATGATGCCATTCTAATACTGTTATGGTAGCTATTATTATATATGAACTCCACAAGTATCAAATAATCAACCTAGCTACCTCCCAGATCCAAAACACACATCTTTCACATATCTTCTAGCGTCTGGATCATCCTCTTAGACTGACCATTTGTCTGAGGATGAAAAGCAGTACTGAAATCCAACCATGTGCCTGTCACTTCCAGCAACTTCTACTAAAATTAAGAGGCAAACGCTGTATCTCTACCATATATAATGGACACAGGTATTCCATGCAGGCACACATCGTGCTTCATGTACAGCTTAGCTAACTTAGTTACAGAATAAGTGTCTTTCACAAGCAAGAAATTAGTTGACTTGGTCAATATGTCTACAATGACCCAGATGGAATCATATCCATCCTTCGAACAAGGTAACCAACTACAAAATTCATAGCACTTCTCTCTCATTCCCATTTAAAGTTCAGAAGGAGATTGAAGCTTCCCAGAAGGCTTTTGATGCTCAGTTTTCACTTGCTGACACGTCAAACACTTAGCAATATAATCAATTACATCCTTCTTCAATCCATCCTACCAGTATAAATCTTTGATACTGTGGTACATCTTAGTGACACATGGATGTACACTGTAAGTTCATTCTATAGCTTATATAGAATCTCTTTTCTTAATTTTTTCCAACATCAACCCTAAATAATTAACTTGTATATCTTTTACCAGAAGATCATTCTATGATGAAATGCCATGATGACATACTATGATGAATGTTATGATGAAATGTTATAATGAAATGTTATGATGAATGCTGGAATGAAATGTCGTGATGAAATATTGTAATGAGATGCTATGATGATATGAGGAAATACTGTAATGATGTCAGATCTTATCCTCGAAAGCTCATGTAACCCTTGGATCAACGGTCTTCTTCAATACTTAGAAACTGTTCTAATAAAATCTGGTCATATAACTTTACATTCTTCTGAGTTAGGCGGGTCATAGGAACTACAATTCTAGAGAATTCTGCTCAAATCTCCTATAATACCCAGCTAAACCCAGAAAATTACAAATCTCAATAGTTGTAGCTAGTTTGGGCCACTCAGATACTATTTTGATCTTTTGTGGATCAACTTGAATACTATCTTTAGACGCCCCATGTCTAAATAAAATAACACTCTCCAACCAGGGATCACACTTCATGAATTCAGCATAAAGATGACATTCTCTTAGTGTCTGTAGTACAGTCCTTAAGTGATATATGTGCCCTTTCATTCACTTTGAATATGCTATTATATCATCAACGAAGACTACTACAAACTAATCCATAACTAATGATAACCAGACTTCAAATCAATCTTAGAAAAGAACTGTGCACCCTGAAGTTGATTAGATAGATTATTTATCCTTGGGAGAGGATACTCATTTAGTTCTATGTAATCAATGCACAGTCTGGGTGTACTGTCCTTCTTCTTCACCAACAAGACTAGTGCACCCCAAGGAGAAACATAAGGTCTGATAAAACCCTTGTCCAACAGATCTTGCAATTGCTCCTACAACTCTGCAAGAGCCATACTGTAGGGCTACGTCGAAATAAAAGTTATATTAAAAACCACATCGATATAGAATTCAATGTTTATGAGGTGGTAAACCTGGTAACTCATCAAGAAAAACATCAAGAAACTCACAGGTGATTGGAACATTTATGAGAGACAACTTCTTTACTGAAGTATCCCTGACTAGAGCCAAGTATTCCTAACAACCCTTCCTCAGCATCTTTCTAGTAGTGATAGTGGAGATAAGATTATGAGGTGCAGAACTCTTATCACTAACAAACTTAAACTCTTCTTCATCAGGAATTCTGAAAATCATCTCTTTACTCCAACAATCAACCATTGCATAGTACTAAATAAATAATCCATTCTCATCTCATCAAGATCAATTATACCCAAAAGACTGAATTCATAAATAACCCACTAAATTCCAGTTCTTAATTCAGATGCCAATATATATCGAACTTAATTCGACAATAAATAGTTCTACCAGTCTTCTCTTATACTGTATCACATCTTCATCATGATGTAACAGATTGAAGAGTTTACAGGTATTCTTTTTAACTTACTGCTCTTCTCTTACTTTGCGCAATAACAGCCACGGGTGATTATCCTTCCTTGAAAATGGATGAAAATATCTTAGAAATCACTCTTTAGACTTTAACCATATGCTGCAGTTAGAACTGATAGCTTCACCATCAAGAGTACAAGAGTGTTTCATCTTCATTAGACATCTTTCAATTCTTTGTTAAAGCATACTCAAACAACTATCAAGCTTGGCTAAATGCTATCAAACTCTCATTAATCTTGACTATCCTAGCCATAATTGCTGCTTGTTTAAGTTCAAAGGGATGTTTGTATCTCTTACAATGACTACCTCGACCTTTGAGTTACAGTTACCTCTTACCTACCCCTATACTAGATAGGTGTAGTAGGGCTGAAACTATAACCACAACCTTTACTTGAAAAGACTAATTACCAATATTGTCTCTACAGAAGAAATAATTCGCATTCACCACGCAGAAAAGACATGGAAACTCAACAGGATTCAAAATATAGAATATACACATAATAGACATATCCCGAGTTTACTGCTGAAAAAGAAATTAAATCTGCTGCACGATCAAAGGTATCGACACTGCACCCTGTGAATCTCCTGTTGCAGACGCAACATCATCACAATGCTAAGCCACAAGCTCCTCATTCAGTTGTTCCCACTGGCAACAATGATCATTTAGCCTTCTAAGTGCATCTCTACCCCTACGCCTAACAGGCTGCATAGGGGGTAGAACCTTATGCTCAAAAGACTATCATCGATCGATAGAGCGACTCACGCTCGAGGCAAATAGAAAAGAGCAAAACAAAACAAATAATTCAACCAATAACAAACATCAATAGACATCCTAACGGTTACGTGGAATTCCTAATGCAAGAAAGACTTTTCAAAGACATGATCGAACTTAATTTAACTGCAGTAGTTCCAAAATTAACACGACTCGATAACCTAGGTCCATATCTCTAAACTTAGGCTCTGATACCAACTTTGTCGCGACCCAAAACTAGGAGTCATGAACAGCGCTAGGGAATAGGAATTCTTTCGAATCCAGAACCCGTAGCAAGCCTTAGAAAATAAAATTATGCAATAAATAAATAAAAGTACAACTGAATTAAAATTTTTCATATCAATATATAAAAATGGATACTCAATATCCTTTCATAAATAAATATATTCATACAGTGTTCAAATATAACTCTCAAAGTATAAAGTATCAAATAAAATAATACTCTTCTGATACAATAACACTACTATTGCAGTTTTTAGAATACAAATCAGAGTTTAAAATATACATTTACATAAAATAGCCGGGACAAAAGAACATCGACGAGGAACTCTACTACTAAGGTCTGACGATATAGGATCTCCTGAAAAAAAAATAATTGAGGGGGGTCAGACCTTACTGAGTGAATTATTATACTATATATACATGCAATTTAAACCATAATAATCAGGCATTCTTAAATATATTTATATGTATATACACGCATTTCACATAAATTCTAAACTCTACTTTTATAAATATAATAGATGCAGAAAACATTTATTTTAATACATGAAGGATCAAATAGAACCTCATTAATCGCAACCTCAATCAACCATATCATCACTCTAGCCATACAGGCTCACTTAAATCCAAATAGATCACTTATTCCAATTTGGATAGTATACTAGCCCCCAAACACTAAGTCAACTGAGCTCCCATAGTTTGACTGTCAGTGTGATTGGCCCTGAGATACTTAGTCAACCAAGCTCTAGCAATCACACTCTCAATCACATCACCATCACTCTTAATCAAATCAATCAAATCACCACAATTAATTTTCACTCAACCCTGATTTATTGCACCAGTACGTACACGGTCTTAGTGTTGCCCACTATGTATCACGTTCTATTAATATCCTTCATTTATAATAAATCATTTATACGGAAAATAAATAATGTAGAATAACATTCATAATAGTAAAATAAACCATATATATACCAGAAATATACCTAAAATAAACCAAGTATATTTCGGGTATATATATGTCAAATAAAACATGAAATATACTAAAGATAAACCATTGATATAATTTAAAATAATTTAAGTGTGTTTCAATAATATAACATGCATTTACTTAAAAAAAATAAATCTAAATATACTAAAGATATGCCCTAAGTACACAAATCATTTAATAAAACAATTAGGAATAAATATTCATGTAAAACATGCATATGTACTAAAACATGCATTTAGATTTGACATATATCCAATATATATATATATATATATATATATATATACACACCAAAAATAACCTAATTATCTAGCATGCATATATCAAAAATAAACCCTAAATATACCAATAACATGTTAGGTTTAAATCAATAATAAAACATGTATTTATTTGGAAATATATCAAAAATATACCAAAAATATACTTAAAAATATTTTAATTATAAATCAATAATATGACATGTAGTTATTTAGGAATAAACCTAAAATATACCTAAAGTATACTAATCATTTAAATAAACAATTATGAATGAATATACATTTAAAACATGTATATATACTAAAATATACTAAAAATAACCCTAATCATATTATAAATTAAATTACTTTTAAAAACATATAATAAAAATGAAAAATCCTAAGTCATGCATCTTAAATGCAATACATATATATATAGTATAATAACTCACAGGTGTGCGCTCCTCAAGACGGGTCTGACAGGCCTAGTTCACTAGGCCTCGGACTTGGTGCAACTAACAATAAAATCACAATACGAAAATCAGAAAGAATCTAACTTAACTTCTAGAAACTCGATCTAGAATTTTAGACACAAACAGAGAATAGGAATTTAACCGAATGTCACGTTTTACGAGAATTATATCAAAAATTTGGTAGAACCTCCTCTGTAAAATGGAAATCTCTCTACTTAAAAAGTAGAGCCGGTCTTGCAAGAAAAACACACTTCGAAATAAATTTCACAACTCCTCGGTCGAAATCCAAACTGCAATTTCCATCAACCGAGGTCCACAATTCACAACAAAATACAAAAAATATAATAAAATTCTATAGATACCAAAAATACCCTTTTAATATCAAAATATAGCAAAATTAAATATTTAAACATCAAAAATAATTATTTTACCCGTAATTACTTAAAAACCCTAATTAATAATATAATATTATTAAAAGTTGATATATCTTGATAAATTCATAAATGTTAATGAAAATTCATTTTATAAATATAAATTACTCAATTAGTCCAAAAACATATTAAAAATTACTAAAAATCCATTTATTTACAAAAATAGTATATTATATATAATTTGAAAATAATTTTCAAAAAATAGTATTAATTAGTTAAAATTTGAAAATAATTTGTAAAAAATTATTTTTATATCTCAAATAATTATTAAAACCAATTAAATTTAATATTTAACCAAAATTACTACCAAATTACCAAAATACCCCTAGTGTATAAAAATACACATAAAATACTAAAAACATTCAAAAATTCAATAAAAATTATATAAATACTCAAAAATTATTTTCTCAACATATTATTTACTAAAATCAACAATTATACTCAATTAACCAATTATTTCTAATTAAATGTTTATATAACCTATATTTCTGAAATTGACATAAACTAAATAAAATTATAAAAATTACACAAAAATCACAAAAATTATAAATTAAATTTGAAAATTAAAATTAACCATAAAAAACACTGAAAATCACAATTTCATAATTTATTTAATTAATTTACAAAAATAATAAAATAATAAAAAATTCACAAAAATCAAAATAAATTCCAAAAATTACACAAAAATTCTCAGAGGTAGATTAAGCTAAGGGGAACAATATTTGTGAAGGAATTAATCTTCAATCACAAAGAATGAAGTTCAAAAAATTCAAGAATAAAAAATGGCCGAAAATGGAAACAAGATCAAAACCTCACCAAATTGAATTTTCAAGCAAAAGGAAGCTTGGAATCATCCTCTATGGAGTTTCAGGAGTCCAACGGCACCGGAATCATCGATTTTGGTGGCCGGAATGGTAAGGAACGATAAAGGGGCCAATTTTCGGTTAAAACGGGTTCTTCAAGCTCCACCGGCGCTGGAGAGGATGACTGGAGGCGGCGGAACTACTGGAGGAGGAGGTGGACATCCAAGAGGCACACCGACGGTAGTTAGTCGGAGTTGCAGAGGTGAGGGCGATGGTGAGGGTGAAGAATGGGATGAAGAAGAAGGAGAAATAGGTTTTAATATTTTGTATATATATATATATATATATATGTATATATATATATATATATATATATATATATATATATATAACATAAATAAAATACAATATATACACATAATTAAAATATAATTTATACACGATTTAATTATTAACCCTAATATTATTCATTCATGCAAAAATAATGTATTTTTCATAAAAATTTAGGTCAATAATGTAATTCATTAAAATAATAATATTAAAATATAAATGCTCTAAATTAAAAGTTTAATAAAATACTATTTCCCGAAATGATAATTTAAGGACATGTAATTACGTAAAATATATTAATTAAACGTAAATAATAACGATAATTCACAAAATAGTAAAATAATCAAATATGGTTTCAAAATTATTAACACTACATATCCTACTTTATATTAAAATAATTTTAAAACTCGGGTTATAACATAGGATTCCTCCTTAAAAGGAGTCTTATACATATTAGGAGAGTGCTTCTTCCTATCCAAGAGTTTCCTAATTAGGTAATTGTCTTAGATGTTCTTCTTTTGCAAGCAATCTTGTATAGGAAAATAAAGATTTTAATTAAATAGAAATATACATATGGGGTATCAAACCTAATAGAAGAACATGAGCCTAACATATTATATAGGAGCTGCTCACATCGTACGCCCGTTGATTCCCTCTAAATCTTTGTCCTCTTTCTCTAATGGCAACAACCTCCAACATCAAGCAAAGCTCTTCCCACAAAGGGGTTCCTCTCCTTTAAAAGCAAACTCCATATTTTCTAGCAATTTAAATGAAACAAAAGATAAAAAAAAAACTCACAGTGCCAATCTCATGCGCTCTCTATATATTTAATTCTTCTACTTCATGCCCATAAAGAAGGTGCCCACAAAGGTTGCATTTCTAATTAAAAACATACAAATCTTCAAACTTGATTTGAATCAGACAAAAAAAAAGGACAAAGATTGCAGTAATGGTGAGAAAAGAAGAACAACAAAAACAAGAACAAGAATAAGAAGATGTCTAGAAGAAGAACAAGAACAAGAATGTAGGGAAAAAAACTTTAGAAGGAACTGAAGCAAAAGGGAAAATGGTTGTATGATGGATGTGTTGCGTTAAAAAAAAAACCAAAAGCTTTCCCATGTGCCATAGACTCTTAGTTTATATTGCAATATGGATAGGGTTCATGATATAATTTGTCTATAATGTCACTATATATATATGGATAAAGATTTATGTGGTGGCTCGTGGAGTTGTAGTGCGTCGCAGCCGCAATATAAATATTATAATATCCTCAATTTCATTTAGATTATTAAAAAGAATTAAGGCTATTGATGTTTAAATTTGTGCACGATGACTTTACCTATGCAATTTAAGTTTTTAATTTAAGAAAATCAAAAAATAAAATTTTCATAAAAAATAAAATAAAAAAATAAATATATAACTGTCGCTATATTCGACATCACTATACATATCGAGAATAGCTTCATATATCACTACCATATATATACTCATAGTATTAAGTAAAAATATTAAATCCTAAATAATAATGTTTCAGTACGGACCATTTGGTTCATGTCTCATTGTATATTGAGATATTATAATATTATATAGTTATGTATTAATTAACAATAATAATACTGATAAATTAACTGCGATTGATCAATATATATTATTTTAGAAAAAATTACAAATTTGGTGTCTTAATTTTTCAATTTTTTAAAGTTAAGTGTCTAATCTTTTTTTTTTTTTCAACTAAATGTCTGAACTTTATAAAAACATATCAATTTAGTGTCTCCAGCCAATTTGATGTTGACTAGATGCTTAGTTATATCAAACGAGATTCACTTTTATCCCAATTATTAACTATATCATTTGTCACATGTGTTGCATTATTTAAATAACAAAATTATCCTTATTTAGTTATTTTTTATGTTTGCAATAAAAGTTAATGTTGAGATTATTTTTGTCAATTTATAATATTTAACAAGGTAAAAGGGTATTTTTATCATTTAAATAATGTAATATACGTGACACATGACATGACTAATAATTAAAATAAAAGTGGATCTAATTCGATATGATTCAGCATTCAGTCAACATCAAATCAATCAAAAATATTATATTAATATATTTTATTAAAGTTCAGACATTTATTAAAAAAAATTAAACAATCAAATAGAAAAAACTAAAAAATTCAAACATCAAAATTATAATTATTCCATTATTTTAAGATTGTACAGTAGTCTCTCGAAAATGAGATTTAATGGTCCAACGGAAGTATGTCAAGCCCCGTCAACCAAGTTTCTGTTTCTTTAAAATAATGGAACCTGAAATTTATGGAATTTAATGAAGACAGCACAAATCCGTAAATTATTCTATTCGTATTTTCTCACTATTAATGAGAAAATTTTTGTGTATTAATTATTTAATGAATTAACATAGCAGAAGCTATAAAATAAATGGATAATTGTTAAAAATCTTTTAATTCAACTAAAATGCTAAAAATTCAACGTTGATTCAAAAATACCACGATATAAATATCAATTTTGTTGATTCAGATGAATACCAAAAATTAAAAAAATTAAATTTTGTATTAAAATTGGCAAAAATATCTTTCAAACATAACATTATGAATATATAGTGGTGAAGATAAAACCCTGAAAAAAAAATAACAAGGACAACAACATTTTAAAATAATTAAAAAATAAACATTAAACTTCAAAGTTAAAAAAAAAAAAGGTTTAAACAGTCCAATTTGGGTCCGAAATTATGTTGTGACCGATAAACCTAATTGTCTGTATAGATCTCTAAATAAATTTTAATTTGATACATTATGATTCTGTAATTAGATATGATTTTTCGAAATATTATTATGCACTTTAACCTTTTTATCAAAATCCAAACGCTCTATTAACCGTAAGATTATATAGTCTACATCATGAATAATACTTTACATATTACATTAAATGTAAGAAAAAAAATACTAAAAATAGTTCACATCAACTAATAGAATTATTTTTACTTAAATAATATATTAGATTTGAGTTATAATATATACAATTATATTAAATTAGTGATTGAAATACCTTTATTGAATTAAATTAATTTTCAATGGATATAAATACTCATCATCGAGACAAAAAAATGTAAGTAAAATTTTTTTTATTAAAGTTTATCATATGAGTGAATGAATATATACTACTACAACAATAAACAATTTCAACTCATTTATCGAGGAGATTTATTATAAAATTTAAGCCCGCAGTTATTGGTAGAACATAAGCGGCTGATTTGCAGTGCCTATCCACGGCTCACCTACAAGATCACATTTAGGCATTGTCGATTTCGTAACTATATTTGGACTTTATGTTAAAAATAAAAAATAAAAATAATGGACTGGTCTTGCACAAGTTAACAACATTACACATGCATTGGACCGTCTTCCTTTTTCCAAGAATTCTCTTATGTTGCTATCGAAATTATTGTACAAAGAAGAATATATAGTAAGTTTGAATTTGCTAAGAAAATTCTAAGTAAAGAAAAAGAAAGGCACCATAAAATTTTCCAAGAAAATTTCTACATCCCCAGCTACAGTGATAGGGATCCGGATTCTTTGAAATGAAAGTCATTGCAACGAAATACACGCACGTATACATAACTTGCTTAATAAGCAATTTGTCAATCTAAATAAGTTGATCAAATTCGAGGAAAGAATGTGGAAAATGGAAATTTGAATAATTTAGTGGATCCATTATTTTCAATTTCGAGGAAAGAAGATTGGAAGTTGAATAATGGAATCTTTTTTTTTTTTTTAACTAAACGTGGAAAAGTGTGTAGAAAAAAAGAAAAAAGGAAATTAACAAGACGAGGAAAGGTGACAATGGATGTGTTCATGAAAGGAAAAAAAGCATGTGGACCGTCTGAGTTTTTTTTTCATTCAGATCACTAATAAATGATGCAATGTAATTTGGTTGTATCATAGTCAAGAAATTTACATGTGATATTTCGTCATTGTGAGGAACATTTGATAAGGGTTCGAAAGAAAAGGACATTTAATCTGATTCAACTGAGTTGGAATGATTAATCCATTGCATCCACCCCATTTCCATGTTCATCTAATTTTCCAATTATGATTTCTCTGAAGAACTTGCTCTACTTATTTCCTACTGCTACCCATTTTTGTACTCAATCCATTTCACTTGTCAAAACAGGTAAAAGCAAATTTTCTTTAGTATTCTTTACTGACTTTATCTTACTTCCTTTAATATCTGTACATTAATATGATACTATACTAATCATCTTCTAAAAAAATCTATAGTAATCAAATTTTTGAAAATTTATAACGTGTAATTAATTATTTGGTTGAATATAATAATTCAATTTTTGATTGAGAGTTCACTGTAAGAAAAAAATTCAAATATATTGTTGCATAGCGGAAGTAATTAAAGTGTACAAACAAATAATTCATTATAAAATAATAATAATAAAATAAAGAAATAAAAAAAACAACATATAAAAATTTATGTAAAAATTCTAAGGCATGGAAAAATTACATACATAAGAGAAAAAGACTTCATTATGTTGTAAAAAAAAACGTATAAAGTAGTCTTAGTATGGCTAATAATAATTAGATTATTATATGTTAAACCTCAAAATTAGATAGATATATAATTAGTGTTTAAGTGAAAATAAAACAAGGAGAAAAAATAGCTTTCTAAATTGAATTTGATCGTATTGAGCATCGCATGGCCATGTTACAATTTGTATGTACTTTTGAAACTCAAACACCTTTCATACATAATCTACACTACGCCTATGTTTCTGGTTGTGCTCATCAATAGATAAAATGGCAGACTGCAACATAGTCTACAATACGTTCTTGTTTCGAGCTGTGTCACTCTATACAAAATGGAAAATTTTATTATAGACACCATCATTCTTGTACTCCTTACAATATAAAGACACATCTCAACACAATTTTGAGCACGAAAAAAACTATAAGACAAACAAATATCCATTAAATTCACAATGCAAACTTAACATATGTCATTAAGGAAATGGTTTAATATGTTGACTCTATTTTCTTTTCTTTTCGTAATTTCTATTGTTTGTTTAGTTTTCTCATCACCTGGTTCTAGTGATTTTTTTTCTTTTATTCATAATACAATTAAATATTGCTTATAAAAAATCATGTGAGATTTGAATCTTCAATTGTTATTTTGTAAAATTAATTTTTAATCAATTAAAAAATAAAAATTATTTTTTTATTATATAATCTATTAATATTTAAATCAGCTAAACTAAAAAAAATTGACTATCATTATTTATCTGCCATAAAACTGCTTATGAAAAGAAAAAAAAAAAGAACTTTAATATGAATTGACAAATTAATTAGGTTTTGGGAGAGGAAATCAATTAGTAAGAGCAGAAAGTATTTTGTAATTTTGTAAAGTATGATAAAAACTGCAACAGGAAAATTAATGTTATTTACTGAAAAAGGCCATATATTTTTTTTGGTTAAAGTACCTTGCCATAGGAAATGACAAAAAGACAACTTACCCAGATGCTTAAGTGGAGCCAGCCTTAAAAACTTAGTACGCTTTGAACCACTAATTAATTAAGATTTATTATTCAAAAAAAAAGAAGAAGAAAAACCCATATGATATACGTACGTCCAAAGGCAGTCTACATGAATGTATAAGTAATTTGTCTTTGGATTTGTTTTTTTAAACTTCTACGAAAGGAAACAAAAACAAAAATCTTTAGCTGGAAATGATGGGAGTTAGCATGTGACAGTCGAATCTCATGCACAAAACCTTTTGAAAAGGGTTTAGTGGCATCCTATAATGTAATGTATGATGAAGAATAAGCCATGATTAAGTTTGTAATAAACACTATTTGGCACATTTCACGACATTCTACTTTCAATATATACCAACACAAAAAGGGCAATGCATGTGCTAATATCCTTGGTTTTGTTCTGAATGCTATAAAAAATTGTATATTTATACAAAAAATTGAGTACCGAATGAGCCCACCATGAACCCCATAACAAACCTCCTTTTGCTAACAAAAAATTGTCAGGACCCTGAAGTTGTTATTCTACATTGTCATTATATTTCCATTTGCTTCTATTGATCAGTCGCTTCCTTCTAAAAAAAAAATCATGATATCGTAACAAGAACTTGCATCGTATAAGATTCCCATGTTAACTCCATAATTGTTTTATAGAAAAGAAAAATGAAAAGATTGAAAATCGACCAGTTTACAACACTTTTGCCAGCTTCAGCTTGATTGTAACATAATTTCTCCATCGATCAATGGTGGGGTTGCCTTTCTTATTACATATAATGTAACTACCTAATCAACCTGAATTTTCACAAACAAAAATAAAAAAAAAAAATGTTAATCTCACACTCGAAAAGAAAAAAGAAGAAAAATATGAAATACATATAGATTCCCAGTGTTAGTAAGCTACAATTTTTTTAGATATTTTTTGAGAGCAATATATACATATACCCCATTAATCAAGCCAAAATCGTTTGAATTTCTATACTTTTTTTCAATTTAATGACTTCAACATTAGATAATCATATAAATTTCGATCATTTCAAGTGTATACGTAAGAGAATAAACTTTTTTCAATTATTTTTTTAGTTTGAATTATAAAAATTTAGAAATTATCGAAATTTAATTAATTTAGTTTGTTATAAGGTGATATTTATTTTTTATATATATAATATTTCAACCAAAATTTTAGTTAAAAGAATTCAAAACTTGCCAATTGGCTAATTTGGGTGCTCTTTCGGTGAGTTTTAGACATTATTCTTGCCAAGAAATAACAGAACCATATACTAGAATTAGGTTGGTTTCCATAGGTGCCGTCTTGGAAAACTGGATTGTATTGTAGTTACAAGTAATTACGTACTATTATTGAATTATTAATTATTATTAACACAGTGTGGGAAATTTTATGGACGGTGTGGTCTTCTAAAAGTGGTGTATGTATGTAGTCCCAAAGTTGAAAAGTGGTGTAACACGAGATTTTAAGTTAAAAAATACTAAGAACTAACTTGACAGAAATTTTAGGTAGCCATGTCCCTGCATATGCCAAATCCCTAATGCCCCCTGCCCTTCTTATTTTATTTGATTTAATTATTTTTTTTTTGAACAAATATTGACTTAGTTATTGCATAGATTGGAGTCACTAGATTCTAAATGTTTTATATTTCAGCTGGAATTTTTTTTTATTTCTAATTCTAGCGTGACAAAAAGGTGAATTTTTTTAATATTAAGAATTGAATCATAATTTAAGAACATTAAATTTGAGATACAAAGAACACACATATATATATATATATGATTTTTAGTATCTTCCACTTTCCTGGACTTAATTGGTTAAACAATTTTATCATTTGATATATCTTTTTAAGTGTAATTTTTAATTCTTAAAGAATGGAAAAACTAAATTGTCACAAATTTGACAAAACCATGAAGAGATCAAATGGCTTCACACTAAGATTTCTTCACAATTAAAGATTAAATTTTACTAAACGAATAAAATTTATTGAAGGAATACAATACAAAAATTTTAAATAATTCAAATGATTAGAAGTTGAATTATGTTATCTCCAAATAAAGAGATTTATTCACTTACAAATCCACACCATAATGCAAAAACTAAATCATTCTCAAAGAACTTCATTTCTTCACACCACCAATGAAATAGAAGAGAGCGGATGCGAGGACTTGACACCACAATAGATCATCCCTTTATCCGTTAGTTTTTCCCTTCTCAATTACAGATAAATAGATAATGAAAGGCCATTTCGTTGTCACTTGCCATCCCAGTCTCGGTCTCATTCATATCATTTTTCACATCAATAATTACCTATCCAAATTGTCCTAAAAAGATAACCAAAGTACCATTATCAAGAGCCCGTTTCGACCCAGGGAATCCCGTTTACATGCATTATTGGCTTATGGTGTTAACATTAACCCCACCCCACAGTTCTACTTTTGTAGCGTACTCAAATGATAAACAAACATCTTATTTGTAAGATGAAACTATGGATTCAATTTCTCGTTGCCTTGACCTCTCAGTTTTCTAAAAAAAAAATTAACCCCACATCCCTAACCCACTAACACTGTTGTTCATTTTTAGTGCATAAAAACCTCCCAAATCCAATTATTTATAATTGATTTCTCTTTTCTTTTAGTGATCATTTAAAGTGGGATGCAAATAGCACAACCACTACATGTGCCCAGGCAAACAAACCCATTTGGGTCCACCTTCCAATCATTATTTTATTAAAAAAAAACAGATGAAAAAATTAAAAAAACATGGTTAATATGCTACTATGTAGTGTATTATATAATGTTATTTATATATAATTATGTATATAAATGACAAGTTGAAAAAAATATAAAAAGGTCCAAGAACTTCACAAAATTCTACAGCTTATGTAGATTATAATTTCACAAAAGAAGTACAAAAGAGCACATGTATTAAGAGAGATGAAATAAAGAGCTCAAGATTTGGTGATGGGCAAAACTTAGTTTTTTCTGAAATTCCAATTTTGCCCCTGATTCCATTATCTTTTTACATCACAGAACATGCATTGGGGTTTTCGTCGCTAAAGATCTGAGGAGGATAAGGGTAATGGTAATTAGGATGGATCTCCATGGCATACCTTGGTGGGTAAAAGTAGTACTCATTCTTTTTCAGTTCAATAATTTTAGTAGTCTCTTCTGTTTGTGCATCGTCGGGTTTAGCAGCCTCCTCGCCGTTATCACCGCCGCCTTCTTTCTTTTCTTTGTTATCTTCTTGTTCACCACCTTTCTGTTCTTTGTCACCTTCTGCATCTCCATCCTTTTTTTCTTCTTTGGATTCTTTACCTTTCTCTTCTCCGTCTCCTCCTTTTTTCTCTACTGGTTCTTGCTTTACTATCACCGCATGTTTTCCTGTTCTCTTGTGCACGTATTCTACTAGCTTTGGAGGATCGAATGCTCCTTTCACCGTAACTTCTGAGCTTTTTAGATCTGGCTCAGCTGATTCCACACCTGTTTATTAAATTTAAAGATACTCAGAAGAATAACAAGGAACCAAGATCAGATTTTGGTATGTTTAATGCCAGATTTTTTCTTTCAAGAACTATCATGTGGGGGGGTTTTGGTGGGGATTTAATAACGAATTAGAAATCGAATTGAATTCTGATTGTGGACTTCAATTGGACCAAGTAATGGGATGATTAAATATAATAATGGAAAAAGATTTAAAGAATAAGAAACGGAGTAAAATCTATCATGAAATATTCAAAAAAGTGCTCATGAAAATAACTTGATACACACTTTGGAATAAAATGGTAAAAACGTGAATCACCAATAAATCTAACCACCAAAAAAAGAGTGGGAAGAGAGAAAGAAAATGCATGAAAGCAAAATACAGCTGAAGCACCTGAAAAATTTAGTGACTTTTGCTATGGATAAACTTCAAGAAAACAAATAAAAGAGATAGAGAAATGGGAATTCATGCCTTTCATTCTTTGTATCCGTTTCTTGATTTCCATTGCACAAGCTTCACAATGCATGTAAACCCTTAGGACTACTATTATCACCGGTGGCTACAAATTAAATCAAGAAAATGGGACTCAGAAATTAATCGTAGAAAAAAAAAAGAGAGCATGGAATCAAGAAATGAAGGAACAGTAAAGGAGTAAAAACCTCTTCTTTCTTCTCTTCAGGTTTGGGTTTTTCTTTCTCTTCAGCGGCCTTTTTCTCCTCCTCAGATGGTGGTTTTGGGATTGGAGAGATAAGCTCAACCTGTCTATGGCTTTTCCTCTGAACTCTAGCTAAAACCTTAAGCGGATCCGCCTTTTCTCCTTTCACAACAACCTTACTGGCCTTGCAATCAGTTATCACATCTTCAACTCCTGAAATATTTAAATCAAGAAAAGATGCAATGAACGAATGAATAAACCAAGAAGAATATTGAAGAAGATAAATGAAAACAAATATATATATATACATGCACTGACCGTCAAAGCCCTTTAAACACCGGCGAACCTTGCGAGCACAACCCTCGCAATGCATGTAGACTCTGAGGACGATTTCTTGAGGAGGTGGAGGTGGTTCATCTTTGGATTCTTTTGCATCATCCGGTTTCTTGTCTTCTTTTTTTGCTTCATCAGCTGGTGCTGGTGGTTTATCAGCAGCTGGTTTTTCTTCTTTCTTTTCTCCTTTGTCACCTTCAGCTGGTTTCTTTGCTTCCTCTGGCTTTGGCTCCTCTGGTTTTTTCTCTTCTGCTGCTGGCTTCTTTTCCTCCTACAAACAAATAAAGAAAAGAAAACAGAAACCCAATTTCAGAAATCAAGAAAACAACAGGAGAAAATTAGATTCACAGCAGAGAGCTTCAAGAATCAAGACCTCTCCCATTAAGCTTCTTGTGTTTGTGTTTTTTTTTTCCTCGTAGAAAAGACTTTGGTGGAGATAATGCTATGCAGGGATTTCTCTTGTATCTTTGTGAGTTGTATGCGCAAGGAATGGGGGGACTTTGGCTATTTTGTCTCTCACTTATATCAAAATTTGATTGTAGAAAAACCAATTCTATGAGGTGACGCAGGGACCATCAGATCTGAGGCTAGCTCATTAGGGGTAATATAATTGTCATTAATATTGAGATTATGATGGATGAATGGTGATGCCGGTGGTGATGAAATTACGTGGCTTTTTACAAGGGGCACGTGCAATGTAGGAAGGACCTGCTCGAGACAAATGGTGTCCGGAGGTTACATGCCCTTTTGGCCCTTAAAAAATTGAAATAATAATAATAAAAGTGAGGAAATTGTTTTACTGTTGGGTAATGGTAACTTTTCAATTTAACTGTGGTCCTACTGCCCTTTTTTATGTGTGTGTGTGTCATCATCCAACCCATGCCCATCCATTACCCAAAGCTTATCACCCACTCTTTTTAGGATGTGAGGAATGAAAAATCTCTTCTCTAAATTTGTGGGCTTTGAGCAAATGAAAATGAAAATGAAAATGGAAATGGCTGTATCTATGAGCTGAGTCGTCACAATATGGATTCTGAAATCTTGAAAATTCTAAAAATAAACGAATTTTAACTTGACATGCATGCGTTACAAGGGTTTTGGTTTTTCTTAAATCTGTGGACCTATTAATTAGTATCCTATGCTGCGTTAAAAAAATTAATACAATGGATTATTCTTTGTTTTTCTTACTAAACTTAAAATAAAAGAAAAATAACCAAATACAGGGTTTGTGCGAGCAAATCCAAAAACATCTACCATTTTCTTTATTTTTATTTTTATTTTATTTATGAGTGTTAAATGAAGTCCACTGAATTTAAAGGCCAGTTGATGGTTGGTGTGGGGGTGGAAAGCTGATTTGATTACTGGGTCTTAATGTGGACCACGAGACAGAACAATAAGCAGTGAAGGCAGGTAATTATTAGAAGCTTAGTGGAATGAGATTATTATTAGCAGTAAATTCACTTTGGAAATGTCTTTCATTTTTGGACATCAAATTCTGCAGAAGCAGCTCATATCATAAGAAGCTGTGTGCTTGACCATGTCCATGCTTCATACATTTGCTGTTTCTCTGCTTTTCCAACATTGTTTTGTGCTGTGATTTCCATCTTTCCATTTTATTTATCTCGTTATTTTTGCATTTTTTTTCCAATCAATTTTACTGTGCATAAGAGCAAATAAATAAGCCAGACTTGCCCACATTTTTTTCTTTTTTTCTTTTTGGAACCAGCCCGCATTTATTTTTTGAATCAGCATATTAATTATGAGATCAATTTATGAATATCGTGCATGCCACATAAATACTTATTTCTTATCAGATCCAGTATTCAATATCAACCAAATATTTGGATTCTGAATTAATAAGTTTTTAATTATATGGACAAAGTTAAGATTGGACTGTATAATTTTTGTCTTGGGTGGAGATTTTTGCATTTTACTAATTGATTTTTGTATTCTTTTTTTTATTTTTTTTACATTACAAATTACATAATTATCTTTTAATTAATTTTTTTCATGAATTAAAATTCTTAGATTACCCTTTTATTTTAATATTTTACCCTAATGGAACACATTATAGTTATGATAGGCTACAACATAATTTTATCTCTATTCTTTTTATTCTACCGTCATTCATATTTTTGAATAAAATTTTGCCCTCATATATAATTCTTGTTATTTTCATCACTCCCTCCATTGTTGCTCTCTTCTTTTTTTTCTCTAATAAAAATTAGGATGTTATGCTTTTTTTAACTATTTCATGGGTTAGTTTTAATTTATTACTGTATTAACGGCTGTTGTTTATCAAGAATTCTTAGTTACCTTGTCAATTTGAAATTAATATAATTTTGATATAATTGCCATTTAGTTTATTTATTATTCTAGTAAATAATTGCCAACTAGGTTACTAAAGGACGTCCACTGAGCATTTTGATCCAATCTTGTTCTTGCTTATTGTTTTTCGATCACACTTACTAATCTTGCTCCTTATTTAACATTAGCACAAAAAAGATACATATAACTTGTTGTGGTAATATATTAAAAAAAATGATGTTAATAGTAATTAACATGAATAGTACACTCTTGATTAAGTCCATTTGAATATATATGATGCTTTGATAAATTCTCCATATTAGTTGTACATTAAAATCCCAGCATTCATTAATCTCCCAATCCTCATGTGAATTTGGCATCTCCATTCTTTGTAGTGATAGCAATGAGAAGCAATAATTTTGAATGTTAAATACGTATGTATGACGACAAAATTTTGTTCAAAAATATGAATGGTTGCAGAATAAAAGGAATAAATATAAAATGATATTGTAGGATGTCATAACTATAGTGTTTCTTATTAGGGTAAAATATTAAAAAAAGGTATTTTAGAATTTATAATTCATAAAAAAAATAAATATTTTAATCAAAGAATAGCTACATAATTTACTATGCAAAAAAATTAAAATAGGAGTGTAAAAATCAACTAGTGGAGTGCAAAAATCTCTACCCTTTTTTCTTTTACAATTGAATCATATTAAATTTTATTTTAAAAAATTAATACAATGAAGTACTACAAGTCAAATAATATTTAAATTTTAATAGTTAACTAATAAAAAATTCATTAATTAGATGAATAAATAAAATTGATATTTTTTTTTCTAAAAAATATATATCACCTAATTATAAAGTTTTAGAAAATTTTAAATTTATACAATAATTTTTTGAAAATATCTTTAAAAATTTAATTTTTAAAATTTTCACACTTAAAATTTTTTAAAATTATATATATATTCATAATTAAATTTTAATAGTTCAATAATAGAATTTTGTTCATCAATTTAATTTTAAAAATTAACTAACCATAAATTATTTAAATTAATGATTAAAATTGATTTTTTTTTAAAATATATATCATTTAATTTTAAAGTTTTAAAATATTTTTAAGAAAAGTTAAAAAAAATTAAAAAATGAAAAGTAGTACGTAGGATTAATTTTTTTTTAATTTTTATAAGTAGGTGATATATATATATATATATATATATATATATATATATATATATATATATATATATATATATAAAAGATTCAATCTAATCTAATTTGAAAAGAAAAAAGTTGTTATTGAAACTAAAAACAATTTAAGGTCTAATGTTGACTTCAAAGCATAGGTGAGAGTCCAATTTGACCATTTAGCCTTAATTATCCATTTAAAAAAATAATTTGAATAACTAACAACTGTTGAAATCATCTTGTAGAAAACTGTTTTTTTCTAAATAATATTTTAAATTTAAATCATAGTATATACAATTACATTAAATTATTAAGATTTTTATCATTTTTATGATTTTAGTAGAGTTGATATGTAAATATTAAATATCAACAAATATATATATATATATATATATATATAATCAAAGATGTAAAAATTTTGCCAACCCCTCTCTCAAACCATTGTTTTATTTGGTTCTTATAAAAAATAAATTAGGCAATTTCCTTTTAATTTTTTCAAATTATTTACCAGCTGTGAATTTCAAGTCTTAAAAGGTGAATAATCTATCTTCATTTTTTGTGTTAATCAAATTCTTAATTGTGGTGCTAATAAATCTCTACGTGTAAAAATTGGCAAAAAAAAAAAAAAAAAAAAAAACTGTATGGCATGTGAATTTGGATTACCGAAAGGATCAGAATCCATGTGCTTCAGTACATAATCAAAGAACATAAATTCATCTGTTCAAAAAAAAAAAAAAAACAAAACGGAACATAAATAAATTTAGAGGAGCCCATATCACATGCTATTTATTTATGGTGGAGAAACTGTTGATGTTGAGCTTTAGCTCATTTCTCTTTTTTTTTTTTTTTTTCTTGATGTCTTTGAGGACGACTTGATGTACATTATCAATTATTATCATTTATAACAATCACCAATAACTACAGCAATTATTGGGAGATAAAAGACATTAAATTTAAAATGGATCGAATTTGAATCTTTAATTTTTCAGTACCTCAACTTATACAAATTGGTAGCTGGTTTCATATTTGTGGCTACCGAATGTAATTATTGTTATACTGCACCCCAGCAATATGCATGTATGTTAAAAAAACAAAAACATAACCTATAATAATAATAATAATAATAATAATATTGGACCACTATTTCTATATGAAGCATATAAAAAGAGCAATGTCAAATGTCGAATTTGATTGATCAAAAGAAAATTAACAACTCCAACGAGTTGCCCATTATACAATTATTTTCTTAGAACCATTAAGTAATTAATTAATATTTTACTAATCAAATTACTTAGGCAATTGTAAACAGATTACTTTTTATATGGTTCAAAGGAATTGGACATGATGCTGTTGTTACACGAGTAGTCCAGTTTATAAGGCCGTAGGGGTACACTTTAGACTAGAATTCTGAAAAGGCAGCTTGCATGACCCTTTTTTGATGCTGTAAACATGATTTAATTATGCATTATGTCAAAGTTAACGATCACAACCCAAAAAAAAAAAAAAAAGGACATAAATATGTAGTGATAATTAAAATTAGCAGAAAATAAGGCGTCCATCATCATTATTAGCAGACAAGGATTAGGGATTGCCACTCTTCAAACCAAATTCCTATGCACATTTGCCGGTTACTTAGAGATTCTCCTTTCACTACCAAACTCTCGCAACTTCTAACTTTTATCATTCACATTCGTCAACTTTTTTCATCATCTTGCCATCTAACCTTTTAAGTTTTGGCAATTTCTGGACATGAGACAGTCACCAAACTAAACAGTTATGTTTTATTGTGCTTTTGTAAAGGATTTTTTTTTTTTTTTTTTACTCGGGTGACAAATTGTATATCATATTCAAGATGTATAATGGGTGTTTTGGGACCGTTTTCTATCACATATACCACCGATGACTCTAAAAAATCCATAATTCATTTTATTGTATTTATTATATTCATTAATTAAAATATTTCGGGTACTTATGATGTTTTTATTTTTTTTTTAAATATAAAATACTCAATATGTATGTTACTCATTTAATAATATGCAATACTAGATAAGTTACTTTTTAAAAAAAAAAAAAGGGATGATATGTTAAAAAATATCAATTTATTGAAATTAAAAAGTTTTTTTTTTAAATTTGTACCATAAAAATAAAATATTTCTTATGTTCAACCATAATGAATGAACCTAGATAATATGAAAACATGATGTAATTTTTTTTCCTTTGCGTAATTGAAATGGTTAGTGTGTTGATAATGGGTAGAGAGAGGTGACAGTTGATGTTAATTTTTTTTTGTCACGATGAATAGATTTGAATTCGAATTTCTAGAAAATACTGATGTTACTGATATTGGTATTTGAAAAAAATTAGTTAATTGAATTTGAATATTTTTTTAGCATTTATTATTCTTTACGATTCCTTAGAGAATGATATGGAAAATTTTGAGAGAGATGTATTTAGAATTCGACTATGGAATCTTCATTTTTTTCTCGAGTCTCTAATATATGACAAAATAGGTTCATTAAAATTTCAAAGAGTGGGGGAATAATATGTTGACTCAAAAACCACGAAATAAATAGAGTAATAATTATAATGGTGCCAAGTAGGAATGCGCTAATGAAAAATAATTTGGAAGAGACATTAATGGTTGGGTCTGATTCATACGATACGATAAGTAGATTGCAATTGCATGGTGCATACATCAATACATACATATTATGAGAATGAGAGGACCCTGATTTGACCAATAAAGCTTTCAGATTGCTGAGGTAATCCACCATTAATTTATGGATTGCATTGTTTATTTAATTAATCAAGCTTCAGGCCACTCACATTATGTGATATTGTTTTCATGCATGCTTAATGTCCTTCTAATTCGTCAGCAATGGGGATAAGATTTCTTGTCAATATATCCTTCCCCGCTAGCTAGTACGATTAATCATCATCGTTTTATGCAACTTTATTTTTTTTTCCTCCATGTAAACCAACAGACATTTTTCGTGATGATGTACACATTTATTATTGTTGATGCAAGTTAAAGTTCAAGCTTTTGTGGAAAAGTTAAGATATCATTTCACACTTTTGTTTGTGTATATGATTGAATGAATTAAGATTAACATTGGTGCAGTGCAACACCTCTCATGCTTTAATTAATTACCAAAGTAAATATCTTTCAATACTATATACATACGGCGGGGAATCTCCATTATAGGGTGAAAAAAAAATGAAAAAAACAAGAGTTCCACAGATTACATGGAGACATTACGTCCATGTATAATTGCATCTTTTACTATAGAAGTCTATTAATCTAGTGGCAAGCTTTAATAACAATGGTTTGAAAAAAAAAAAACTAAGTAGTTAAGGTGGGGGTTAGGTACATAGCATTAGGACCCAACTATATAGTGTTATTAACTAATGCTTTTTTAAGTATGCCCACCGACCTTTTTGACCATATCGGCATCCTAATCAAACTATGCGTAAGGCTAAAGTTTCTGTTGAAATACGAGAAGTAAGCAAGATGAATTCCTGTAGCTAATTAAATTAGCTAGGCCCATCGGACAGTTGATTAATCATGATGCAGCTCAATAAGTAGATCGTATGAAATGCTCAGAAATGCCCTTGATGCGCTCAGTTTTTCTCATATAACACGACTATAGATGTTAGTAATATTTGATTATTCTAATGATTTGTTTTAGACTAGTATATGAATTGCTTAGGACGGAAGTTTTACCATCCTGTTGCGGAATCAACATTTTGGTAGAGAAAAAGAAAAGTATGCATGCATAATTAAAATGAACCTAACTTTGTCAAAAATGGACATGCAGAAACCCATTTGAAAAAAGATTCTGTTTTTTTTTTTTTTTTCAATATGGTGTAGTTTTGATAAAAAAAAGTAATCGGTTGTTTTCCAAACCAAGGGAAATCAATGATATACGTATGATAACTCAAAATAATTGCATGGTTTTGAGGAAAGAATGGAGATAAAACACTGATATGTTTCGGTAGTGAGGTCCCTGGCTAGCCTATGATCAACTCCATAATATGTACAATTATGGCGTGGCCTCTGCTCACTGGCGACTGGCCCTCCACTATAGCTATAATTATTTTGCACACTTCACGGCCACGTAGGAGCCAACATTTCTCTTTCAATTTCTTCATTCAGTGAGACACAGAAATATTGAAAGGACTGCGAATCGATTTTGTCCATGTCAAATTCCTCTCCCTATGCATATGCATACGGTTGCTAAATTTTGGCAGAAGGTTTTACCACTCCATTTATTAAAACTCTGGATGTTGGCAAGAGTTTTGGTGTAAAGCAGAGGACAAATAGTGCTGCAAGCTGCAGTGCAACTCCTGCAGCATTGCATTTCAATCCCCTCATTAGACCATGTACTTGAGTTCTCCGCCATGGTCTTCATTATGTAATTAGATTTTTTTTGGGCCAATTATGTAATTAGAGAGTATTATATATACGCTGTCTCGTTAGCAGGATGATTAAGATGTTACAGCATTCCATAAATTTAAGACGAATTTTTAAAATTATGTGTTGTGTAATAATTTAAGTTATTTAATATTTTATATTAATAAATAATTCTTTGACTACTTTTTAAGATGTTTTATATCAATATCCAATGCTCATATTATTATGTTAAGACACTATCTTACACAATTTTTTTATATAATTATGACCCAATTGAATGGACCTTATTAATAAAAGTTGAACATTTTTTTCTCCATATATGTACAATATTATATTTAAAATATTTAAATATTTATTATGTAAACTAGTAATAAATATTGATATTTATTAGTAAATTCGTAAAACATTACAATTTTTTTTTAATAAAATTTAGTAAATTTTAACAAATATTAATACATGGGGCGAAAAAGAAAGTAGAGAAATGAGGGACGCGTGGCATGTAAGCAAGGGTGCAACTTCATATCCTAATTAGCTAGGAAATTCTTACCTACACCTAGAGCATGTTCCCATTTATACACTAAACTAATAAATAAGAGACATTTAAGAAAGTGAGCCCTATTTTATTCCTCTAATATTTCCTCTAATGTTAATTAATATTTACATTTTATAATTATATTTTTAATTTTTAAATATTTTTGGATTCTAAAACTTAATGTGCATTGAGATAAACTCATCGTGCAATAATTTAAACTCATATGTTCTGTAAATAATTTTTTGTTTATTTTTTTTATAATTACAAAAAAATTAGAATTTCAAAAAAATAAATATCACTCCCTCCATTCCATTCCAATTGTCGTTTAAGATGATGTCACAAAAATTAATAATCATATTTAATAGACATAATTATATATGCAAATGACTATATAACCCTTTTTGAGAAAAACTAAAAGTTAATGTAAATTACAAATACTCCAATAAAAAATTTACTCTAAAATCAAGATATGAGTAAAATTGGAAAGAAAAAATTATTTTTTTATTGATAATTTAAAAACATCAATTGGAGTGTAATAAATTCAATTTTCTTAAAAGACAATTAGAATGAAATGGAAGAAATAATTAACATTGCGCACAATATTAGAAGAATAAAATAGGGTCCATTTTCTTAAATGTCTCTTATTTATTGTTAGGTTAATGTATAAGTGGGGATATACTCTAGGTGTAGATAAAAACTTTCCTCCTAATTATAGGTATTGCATACCATGTTAGGTTGTCTGCCTCCATGTAATAAAGAGTGTATTTGGTATAATTAAATTCTACAAAATTTTATGAAATTTATTTACAAATTTAAATGATATATGTTTGGTTTAAATGAATTTTATATGAAATTTATTTACAATTCCAAATTTTTAAATTTGTGAAATTGATTATAATTAAACCAAATTATATCAAAATGGTTGGAATTTACACATAAGTTCTATAAATTTTAAGTCTATACTTTTAAATGACTAAAATAGCCATCCTTGTTTTTATTTTCAAAAACATCTTTTTATATATATATATATATATATATATATATATATATATATGTATATATTTAGTGCAAAAAAATATCTTTATATTTAAAAGGGTATTTTAGAAAGAAATTTGAATTTAAAATTTATATTAAATATAATATAATAAAATATGAAATTTATTCAAATAAATTTTATAAACTATTTATTTAAACTAAACACACTTCATTAATAAAAATTTATTTACAAATAAATTTCATTTAAAATTCATTTTGAAATAAAGTGTATTTTTTAGTGAAATAAAGGCTAAAAATACATGTAATACAATTGATTCATCTAATTAACCGCTCTGAATGCCACGTGGACATGACATGTCCTTTACACACCACATGTTCGTGGCTCTCATTGTAAAAGTCCCAAAAAAAAAAAAAAAGTCCCAACAACAATATGCATTGTTCCACGTTGCACATGCCCAACTAAAAACTTTCACGGAAAACGACTCAACATCGTTACATTTTTCTTAGCCTAACATTATTGGGTCTCTTCATTATAAGATGGAAAAGTATGAAAACCCATTTAATTATACTTTTAAATGGGTACATTAAGTCCCAACAACTATATGATTTTTTTGTTACACTTTTAAATACATGGTTTATATCATTACATACTTTCCAATTAATGTACCTAACACTGTTATTTTAGTGCTAGCTGGTGCCTACGTGGATAAAATTGTCCAATAGCAACACATACATCACATATGCTTTTGGTCCACACTAAAACAACAAATTAAAAAAAAATCAATGTCCCAAAACATATTAAACCCAAAAATCACATTTTGAAGGAAACTGTAAATTGAAAATCCTAAAAAAAAAAGAAAAAAGAAAAACGCAATCAAAGAAAAAAAAGAAGAATCAATATAGATCCACATTCCCAATATTCTTTATCATCTTCATCTTTAGTTCGTAGGGAGTCATCGAATTATATTTGTAAATGCTTGATGCCATCACCAATAACGATTTTAAAGCAGCCCACAATACTTGGAAGAAGATTCAGAGGATTTGTAGAATTTCCAAGGAGGTGTACTTTCTTTGAATGGGTTAATGCGAAGAACTATTATGGATGTCGAGAGCAAATCCCATACTATTTGGCAAGGATTGAAGAGTGGGAGGCAGCGCTAATGGAGTGTAGAGCTAGAGAGATGCAAAAGGACTTTGAAATTAGTAAATTGGAGTTTATATCAAATAATGCTATGCAAATTTCAATGTTGGCTAAAAAGAACCAATTTTTTAGGATGCAATTAGATGTGTCATTGAAGGGGAAAAAATTTAGATTATGTTCAAGTGGGCACTTGTTGGTTTTTTGCTCTGTTTATTAATGGATGTTGTGCCTGTTGTTGTGATGTTTGGAAATAGTCGGGTTAGTAGTGGTAAGAAGACATTGTATTTGCCATTATGACCATTAAACTCTAGGTGTTTGTTGTAATAACCCGAGTTTTTAGGTGTTTTTATATTTTATCGGGATATGCAGTGTTAATAAATTTTAAATATATATTTAATTATTTAATTATTTTATTAATAATTAACGTTATTTTATGTTTATTTAAAGTTTTTTACGTAAAAATTATCCCAAAACCTATTATTTTAGAAAATAATATTTTATTATTTAATGTTATTTTATTTTAACAAATTATATGGGTTCATGCATTATTATTATTATTATTATTATTGTATGTATTTATATATATATATATATATATATATATATATATATATATATATATATATATATATATATATGCATATATATATTATTATTAGGGTTATTTTTATGTATGTGTTATTTGTTATTGTGTGATATATTTGTGTATATATGTATATATAAATATGTATATAATATAAATGTGTGGTGTGTGTTTATTTTGTATATTATAAAGTTTTTAATATTAAAATATAAAGTTATATATATATATATATATATATATATATATATATATATATATATATATATATATAATAAAAAAAACAAAAACAAAAACACATTACCTTCTTCCCCGACACCACTCCCTCCCGTCCTCTCACCGTCTGTTTTTCCTCTGTTAGAGTGCCTCTCGGAATGCTGCTGTCTTCCCCGGCTGCTCCGCCACCTTCCTCCACCCTCTCCGGCGCCAGTTGTTGCTATGGAAGCCGAGGACGCCGAAAATCAACCTCACCTCCGTTCAAGGCATTTCCGGCCACCGTTTTTTACGCCGCCGGGTCCCATTCTCTTCCTCTCTTGTCGATGAGTGTGAATCCAAGCTCCTTTTAGCTTAAAAACTCGTTTTGGTGAGGTGTTGATCAAGTTTTAATTTCAGTCACTATGAGTTTTTCAATTTTTTTGAACTTGATTCCTTGTGATTCATGAGAAGTGCCTTCACAAAAGTTGATCCCTTTAGCTAAATCTACATCCTAGAATTTTTGTGGAATGTTTGATTATTTTATTATTATTTTCTAATTTTCGTAAATTAATTAATTAAATTGTGAAATTGTGATTTTTAGTGTTTATGGTGGTTGAAAATAATTATATAATTTAATTTATAATTTTTGTGATTTTTGTGTAATTAATATAATTTTATTTAGTTTATGTGAATTTTGGAAATTTAGGTTAAATATGTATTTTGTTAAAATTAATTGGTTAATTGAGTATAATGTTGATTTTATTGAATTATATGTTGAGAAAATGATTTTAGAATAATTATATAATTTTTATTGAAATTTTGAGTATTTATAGTATATTATGTGAATTTTTAAATATTAAAGGTATTTTTGTAATTTGGTAGTAATATTAGTTGAATATTAAATTAAATTGGTTTTAATAATTATTTGAGGTATATAAATGATTTTTACAAATTATTTACTATTTTTAACTAATTAAAACTATTTTTCAAAATTTATTTTCAAATTATATATAATATACTATTTTTGTAAATAAATGGGTTTTTAGTAATTTTTAGTTTGTTTTTGGACTAATTAAGTAATTTGAATTTATAAAATGAATTTATATTAATATTTGTAAATTTATTGAAAAATATCAATTTTTAATAATATTATATTAATATTAGGGTTTCTAAGTAATTGTTAGTTAAATAATTATTCTTAGTGTTTATGTCACGATCCAAAACAGGGGCTATGACTGGCGCTAGGGAACGAGAATTCTTTCAAATCCGAAACCCGTAGCAAGCCTAAAAATAAAAATAAAACATGAAATAATAATAATAACAATATTAAATGCAGCGGAAATAAAAATCATAAATATCATAATATTATTTTCACCAACTGGATTTAAGTCAAATCTCATATCATATATATAAATCTTTTAATACAAATCCAGTTTCAAATATAATACAATATCTCACATAAATAAAATACATAAAATCCCACAAATTAATTTACAACTACTGCAGTGTCTAGATTATAAAAATAAGACTCAAGTAAGCAGTTTACACAAAGAAGCCGGGGCGGAAGGAATCCGGCGTACAGGCCTACTACTGAGGTCTGAAGATGTTGACTCTCCTGAAAAATAGTCAACGGAGGGGAGTCAGACCTCACTGAGTGAATTACTATAATATATATACATACACACTAAGTGACAATGCATACAATCAACAGTATATATATAATATGTATATATATACAGACAAATTCACACAGATGCAGAAAAATCATTCTATATATATTTTATTGAAAATCATCTTTTATGAAGGATCACATAGAACCCTATGATATCGCAACCTCGAAAACAGTGTTAGACAACACTCTAGCCATACAAGCTCACTTAATCCAAATATATCCACTTAATCCATTTAGACAGTAGATTGGCCCCGAGACACTAAGTCAACCGAGCTCCAGCAGTTTGACTGCCAGTGTGATTGGCCCCGAGACACTTGGTCAACCGAGCTCCAGCAATCACACCCAAATCACATCACACATATCAATAATCATAATCAATCAATATCCATAAATAGGTTAGTAATATAGCCTAAATACTATAGGCGTACCGGTACGTACTCGGTCCTAGTGTTGCCCACTAGGTAGCACGTTCTATCGATATCCTTCATTAATAAATATAAAACATTCATTCACAAAAATAAATGATGCATGAAGTTCAATAAAATATCAACATAAACCATATATATACTAGAAATATACCAAAAGTAAACCAGGTATATTTCAAGTATATATACGTCAAATAAATCCAATCAAATCATAAATTAAACTAGAAATATATTTAAAAACATTTTTAAATATAATTTATTAACAAAACATGCATATAATTTAATATATACAAAAAATAAAGCAAAAATATACTTAAATACAAATCACATTATTTATGCATTTTAATCAAAATAGAACATATATTTCTAAATCATGCATCCTAAAGCACATATATATAGTATAGTAACTCACCCTAGTGCGCTCCACAAGACGGGTCCGACGGGCCTGGTCCACTAGCCCTCGATCTCGGCGCAACTAAACAAGCAATAAATAACCGACATTAGAATAAACCTAACAGAAATCCTAGAATTCGATCTAGAGTATTAAACATAGAATCGATATCAGGGTTAGACCGGATATCACGTTTTACGAGAATTCTATCAAAAATTCGGCAGAACCTCCCCTGTAAAACGGACATCTCTCTACTCAAAAGAGTAGAGCCGACCCTGCAAGGAAATACACTTCAAAAAACTACACAGAGCACAATCAAAATCCCACGGTCGGACTCCAAATTACAGTCCACCGACCGGGGTCCACAAACACAGAATAATTTTGAAAATACCAAAAATACCCTTATATCACAGAAATTCATTTTATAGGTAGAAATTACATAATTAACCTTAAAACACAGTAAAAACCAATAAAAATTCATTTTATTTGTAAAATCGTATATTATATATATAATTGAAAATAATCCACGAAAAATAGTTTTAATTAATTAAAAATACTAAATAATTTGTAGAAATCATTTTTATACCTTAAATAACTATTAAAACCAATTAAATTACATTTTTAGCCAATTTTGTGTAAAATTACCGAAATGCCCTTATATATATAAATATACTATAATTACTTCAAAAATTCACCAAAAATAGTATAATTATCCAAAAATTAATTTTATCAACATATTTATCAATAATATCAATAATTAAACTCAATTAACCAATTAAATTCAATTAAAAACATAATTAACCTTAATTTCCCAAATTTACATAAACTTCAATAATTCAAAATAAATACATAGAAATTCATAAAAATTACAAATGAATTCCTATAATTCATTTTAACACCTAATTTAACCATGAAACATAATTTCATAATTTAAATAATTAATTTCCGAAAATTAGAAAATAATATTAAATATTCAAAAATACCCAAAAATCCAAACAATCTCCAAAAATTCATGCATGTAGATAAAGCTACTAGGAACAACATTTGTGAAGGGAGTTTCCATGAATCAATCAATTCGAAGCTCAAAAAAATCAAAAACCCTAATATGGTCGAATTGGAAAAATTTAAAACTAAGCAAATCTAGACCATTTAAGCTCAAACCAAAGCTAGAATCACACTCACCGGAGCTCAAGGAGAAGAAAGAGACTGGCGGTGTCAAAAATAGTGGCCGGAATCATCGTCGACGGCGAGGAGAAGGATTTCGGCTAAAAGAAAAAAAATAGTTCGCCGGTGCCGGGGAAGGAGGCTGCTGGCGGCGGGGGACGGCTGGGAACAACGGTGGCAAGTCGGGAGGCACACCAACGGTAGGGGAACGGCAGTTGCAGCGACGGTTTGTGGTGAGGGGGTGGTCGGGCGCGGGAAGGAGAAGAAGAAGAAGAAAAAGAAAAAGAAAAGAAAAGAAAAGAAAAGAAAAAAAAAGGAAAAAGAAAAAAAAAGAAAAAGAAAAAAAAGAAAATAATAAAAAATAATTTTAATAAAATATTTGGAAAAAATTACATCCACACACTTAATATTTAATATTTTAAAATTTAATATTAATTAAAAATAATTAAATAACAATAAAACAATTAATTAATTAATTAAATATTAGGGTAAAATACTAAACCCTAATTAAATAAATATATACACACATAGGCTCTATTTAGTAATTTAAAAATTCGTATGAGTTCATGCAAGTCCGAAAATATATTTAAAATAATTAATAATAAATTATTTACGTGAAAATTTTTCCGAAAATGCAAGTCCCGGGAAAATTTTACGTAAAGCACTGTAAATAATACACAATAATTAAAATAGGTTTTAAATACATATCAACTCGTAAAAATATCATAATATATATACAAAAATTATTAACACTGCATATCCCGATACAGTGTAAAAATATTTAAAAATACGGGATATTACAGTTTAAATATTTAATATGCTATATTTTGGTATCAAAAAAGGTATTTTTGGTATTTATGGTATTTTATTGTGAATTGTGAACCTCGGTTGGTGGAATTGTAGTTTGGGATCTCGATCAAGGGTTGTGAGAATATTCTGTTTCAAAGTGTGTTTTCTTGCAGGACCGGCTCTACTTTCTAAGTAGAGAGATGTCTATTTTACAGAGGAGGTTCTGCCGAATTTTTGATAGACTTCTTGTAAAACTTGACATCAGGTCTGATTTTGTATTTGTCTGTGTTTAGAATTATGGATCGAGTCTCTAGAAGTTAAATTAGATTCATTCTGATTTCATGTTGTGATTTGATTGTTTAGTTGCGCCGAAACCGAGGCCTAATGGACCAGGCCCGTCGGACCCGTCTCGTGGAGTGCACAACTGTGAGTTGTTATTTTATATATGCATGCATTTATGTTGCATGTTTTAGAAATATATGTTTTAATTGCATGATTTATGCATAAATTGCTTTAATAAATGATTAGTATATTTTAGGTATATTCTTAGTATATTTTTGGTATACTTCGAAATAAATGCATGTTTTACTCTTGATTTATACCTAAATTGTTGGTAAGTATAAATATGGTTTATTTTATAATTGAATTGAATTTATTTGACATATATGTACTTGAAATATATTTAGTTTATTTTAGATATATTTCTAGTATATATATGGTTTATGTTGTCATTTAAATTAATATCATGCATCATTTATTTTACGAATGTATGAGTTTATTTTAATGAAGGATATCAATAGAACGTGCTACCTAGTGGGTAGCACTAGAATCGAGTACGTTTTGATATGATGATAGAATTTAGGTTAAATTACTAACCTATTTGTGGATTATGACTTGATTGATTTGATTTGATTGATGTGAGATGTGATTTGAGAGTGTGATTGTTGAAACTCAATTGACCAAGTGTCTCGGGGCCAATCACACTGACAGTTAGACTGCTGGAGCTCGGTTGACTTAGTGTATCGGGGCTAGTCTACTGTCCAAATGGAATAAGTGAATTTATTTGGAATAAGTGAGCCTGTATGGCTAGAGTGTTGTCTAATACTATTTAAGGTTGTGATTATTTAAGGTTCTATTTGATCCTTCATAAACTGATATTTTTTTCAGTATTATATATGTAATATCCCGTGTTTTTAAACATTTTTATACTGCATCGGGATATGCAGTGTTAATAATTTTTGTATATATATATTATGATCCTTTTACAAGTTGATGTGTATTTAAAATCTATTTTAATTATTGTGTATTATTTAAAGTCCATTACGTAAAATTTTCCCAGGACTTACATTTTTGGGGAAATTTTCACGTAAATATTTTAAATAAATTTACGGACTTGCATGAACTCATACATATTTTTAAATTACTAAATAAATCCTAAGTGTGTATATATTTATTTAATTAGGGTTTAATATATTACCCTAATATTTTATTATTTATTTATTTATTTTATTGTTATTTAATTATTTTTATTTATTATTAAATTTTAAAATATTAAATATTAAGTGTGTGGTGTATATTTAATGTGTGTAATTTAATATTGTTTTATTATATAGTATAAAGTATATATATATATATACATTTAATATAAACAAAAAAATAAAGTTTGAAATAATTACAAAACTGCCCCTCCCGTTCCTCCTTCTTCCCCGATCGTTTCCCTCACCGTCCGCCGCCTGTCACGCCGTTTCCTTACCATTGGTGTTCCGTCTGGCGTGCCACCACCTTCCCCAGCCTTCCTCGCCGCCTGTAGCAGCCGTTTCCGGCGTCTGGAGGTCGATTTTGGCTGGAGAAGCCGAATTCCTCTTCACCGTCGATCACGACGTTTTCGATCACCATTTTTGACACCGCCGGTCTCTTTCTTCTCCTTGAGCACCGTTGAGTGTGATTCTAGCTTTGGTTTAAGCTTAAATGGTCCTGATTTGCTTAGGTTTTGAATTTTTGAATTCGGCCATCTTAGGGTTTTTGAATTTTTTTGAGCTTCAAATGGTTGATTCATGAAAATTCCCTTAACAAATGCTGTTCCCATTAGCTTAATCTACATGTATGAATTTTTGTGGAATTTTTGGGAATTATTTTGGATTTTTGGGTATTTTTGAATATTTTAATATTATTTTCTAATTTTCGGAAATTAATTAATTAAATTATGAAATTGTGTTTTATGATAAATATAGGTGTTGAAATGAATTATAGAAATTTATTTGGAATTTTTATGAATTTTTACGTATTTATTTTGAATTTAATTAGTTTATGTAATTTTGGAAAAATAGGGTTAGTTGTGTTTTAATTGAATTTAATTGGTTAATTGAGTTTAAATATTGATATTATTGATAAATATGTTGATAAAATTAATTTTGGATAATTATACTATTTTTGGTGAATTTTTGAAGTAATTTTAATATATTTATATATATAAGGGTATTTTGATAATTTTACACAAAATTGGCAAAAATTGTAATTTAATTGGTTTTAATAGTTATTTAAGGTACAAAAATGATTTCTACAAATTATTTAGTATTTTTAACTAATTAAAACTAATTTTCGTGAATTATTTTCAATTATATATATAATATACGATTTTACTAATAAAATGAGTTTTTATCGGTTTTTACAGTGTTTTAAGGTTAATTATGTAATTTCTACTTGTAAAATGAATTTCTATGATATAAGGGTATTTTTGGTAATTCTGAAATTATTCTGTGATTGTGGATCCCGGTCGGTAGACTGTAGTTTGGAGTCCGACCGAGGGGTTGTGGATTTGTTTTGAGCTTGTTTTTCGAAGTGTGTTTCTTTGCAGGGTCGGCTCTACTCTTTGAGTAGAGGATGCCCGTTTTACAGGGGAGGTTCTGCAGAATTTTCGATAGAATTCTCGTAAAACGTGATGTCCGGTTGAACCCTAATTTTGATTCTGTGTTTAATATTCTAGATCGAGTTCTAGGATTTTCTGTTAGGTTTATTCTGATTTCTGTCGTTATTGTTCGTTTAGTTGTGCCGAGACCGAGGCCTAGTGGACCAGGCCCGTCGGATCCATCTCGTGGAGCGCACTAAGTGTGAGTTACTATTTTATATATATATGCTTTAGGATGCATGATTTTAGAAATATATGTTTTATTTTGATTAAATATGCATAAATAACGTGATTAGTATTTAAGTATATTTTTGGTTTATTTTTAGTTTATTTTTGGTATATATTAAATTATATGCATGTTTTATTAATGAACTATGTTTAAAATGTTTTCAAATATATCTCTAGTTTATTTTGTAATTTAATTGGATTTATTTGACGTATATATACTCGAAATACACCTGGTTTACTTTTGGTATATTTCCAGTATATATATGGTTTATGTTGCTATTTTATTTAAATTCATGCATCATTTATTTGTGAATGAATGTTTTATATTATTAATGAAGGATATCGATAGAACGTGCTACCTAGTGGGCAGCACTAGGACCGAGTACGTACCGGTGCGCTTATAGCATTTAGGCTATATTACTAACCATTTGTGGATATTGATTGGATATGATTATCTGATGTGTGAGATATGTTTTGGAGGTGTGATTGCTGGAGCTCGGTTGACCAAGTGTCTCGGGGCCAATCACACTGGCAGTTAGACTGCTAGAGCTCGGTTGACTTAGTGTCTCGGGGCCAGTCTACTGTCTAAATGGATTAAGTGGATATATTTGGATTAAGTGAGCCTGTGTGGCTAGAGTGTTGTTTAACACTGATTTGAGGTTACGATTTTCTAGGGTTCTATTTGATCTTTCATAACCAGTGGTTTTCAGATAAAATATATATAAAATGATTTTTCAGCATCTGGGTGTATTTGTCTGTATATATACATATTAGATATTTACTGTTGATTGTATGCATTGTTATTTAGTATGCATGTATATATATTATAGTAATTCACTCAGTGAGGTCTGACTCCCCTCCGTTGACCATTTTTCAAGAGAGTCATCATCTTCAGACCTCAGTAGCAGGCTTGTACGCCGGATTTCTTCCGCCCCGGCTTCTTTATGTAAACTGCTTATTTGAGTCTTGGGTTTATTTTATCTAGACACTGCAGTAGTCATTAAATATTTAAAGAGATGTTGTATTATATTTGAACTGGATTTGTATTAAAAGATATATATATATATGTGATGATGAGGATTTGATTTAAATCCAGTTGGTGCATATGCTATTATTATATTTATGATTTTTATTTCCGCTGCATTATATATTGTTATTACCATTGCATGTTTTATTTTATTTTTAGGCTTGCTACGGGTTCCGGATTCGAAAGAATTCCCGTTCCCTAGCGCCGGTCATGGCCCCTGTTTTAGGTCGTGACAATATATGAAGTGATTTTTTAGCGTCTGTGTGTACATGTCTATGCACACACACACACACACAAACACACACACACACACACATATATATATATATATATATATTATATGCATATGTTTGAATGCATTTGTCATATAGGAGATGCATGTATATATATTGTAATAATTCACTTAGTGAGGTCTGACTCCCCTCCATTGATTTTTTTCAAGAGAGTCTTCGCTTTCAGACCTCAGCAGTAGACCTCTTCGCCAGATTTCTTCCGCTTCGGCTTTATTATGTAAACTGCTTACCTAAGTTTTATTTTGTACTCTAGACATTGCAGTAGTGGTTGTACTTTAATTTATTGTGAGTTGTATTTATAATTATGTAGGTATGAGATTTAAATTTTAGGATATTAAACTGAAAATTTATACTGAAAGATTTTATTATATATGAGATGGAATTTATGCTATTAAAATCAATTGAGGAATTATTATTTTTATACTTGAGATTTAATTTCCACCGTACAAATATTTTATCTATTATATTATATTGCTTGCTTTTATTTTTAAGGCTTGTTACTGGTTCCAGATTTGAAAAAATTCTCATTCCCTAGCGCAAGTCATGGTCCCTTATTTTAAGTCGTGACATTTGTAAAAAAGTTTCAATGAATGAAAATGACTTTTTTTTTGTATTTGTAAGTAAATCAGTCTCTGTCAATTGAGTAGGAACTTTATAACCTGTGTTGCTTAGAATATGAATTTATGGTTATGTGAAAAAAATGAGCATTAACCTATCACTTGTAATGGCAACGAAAATTTAAAACATATTAGTAAAACAAAGTTGTTAATCAACTGATATACATAAGTTACCATTGAAATTTGGTACAGAACTCCTTTATAACATAGTACCTACAACTTAATAATGCCACAAATGGCAACAAAAATTGTTCTTAATACCTGCAAATGTAGGATAAAACAATTGCATTCCAACACAGGCATATGGCATAAACATTCTAAGAATATACATATTTTTTGCCATAAGCTAATGTATATAACTGGCCATAACCTAAAGCAAAATATACAAGTCACTATCACAATCCTACAAGTAACTAAAGCTTCCAATGTACTTTCTTCTTTGATTATGGATTGGTAGATTTCCCAATTAATCTTTTAGCCATGTTTGAAAGATGTTATGCCCTTTTATAGTTCTTGAACACTATTGTTGGGGTTTAAGAAGTTACTACAACTAGAGTGTTCAATATTCTGGGTGGCTTGAAGGGTGCTTTTGGTTGAAGTTTAGGTGGTCTACCTTTAGTTTTTATTGGTGCAAGTGGAGTTTCTAAAGGTTGAGTAGTTGTGAAGCTCGCTCCTTTTTCTTTCCCTTTAGCATTAGTATCCCTTTGCCATTTCTGACTGGATGCCTAACATCCCATAAATACATAAATTTATGACATTGAAATAGTAATTTAATATTCAATAACTCTCACTTAAACTGATATACCAAACCTTGGGTGTTTCGGAAACAGTTGGATATGAACTTGATACTCTTTCAGGTATTGGTGTTAATGGCCTAGCAGGTGAGGGTTAAGATGTGGAAGTTTCATGTGCTTTTCTCTTTCTCATTTTCCTTTTTGCCGTATCACTCTATAATCAACTTATAACATAAATTCATTAGTTCAATTTTTTCAATACTGGATAAAATCATACAAAAGGCAACATATTACCTGACTAATTTCTAAAGTTGAAAATGCCTTCTTGGTCCTTTTCCTGCTTGAATTTTTAGAACTTGGAGAATTTTTGTCTATTTCTCCTTTGCCAAGGTGTTTTTCTAATGACATTTGCCTTGCATCCCGTGACATTATGTCCAACTTGGCTATAATTGACACACACAACTAGATTACCAGCCCTTGTAACATTATATGGATTCTTTGCCACATTTGCACTTTTTTCCTCCTCTTTTTTGGGCATCTAGCAGGCTTTCTTACTATATTTGACTCGATATTAGGTAACTCAGTCCTCTCCCACTCATGCTTGCTTGGAATAGGATTGAATACATGATCATAGACAATTAGAAATATCTTTTTTGAATACACATCATCTACATATGCTTTTGGCCTTTCTCTATTACAATATATAACAAACATAACATGTTTACATGGAATACCTGAAATGTCCCATATCTTACAGTTGTATGTCTTCAAATTTAGATCTACTATCAAAGTTGTATCACCAAAATCTACTTTATACCTTTTTTTTTCCAGCTGATATAGGCATATAATTTTGCTTTCAAGTTTGAGATGCTCTATTTATCCTGAATTTTTGGGCATATGTCACTTTTATATCTCATCATAGTTGTATGCTTCATATGAAACCTTTTCATTAGTCTTCTTTTTATCCATTCAAACATTCTTATGACATGCATGTCCCTTCCAGTTAATATGTAAGAGTTAAATGACTCACAAATGTTATTCTGAATTGCATATGATTTGGCATGAGGGCTAAATCGATATCTGGTCCATATAGCAGTTTCATGTTTAATTACCCACTCATATGCATCTACATTCAATTTTTTCAACTCTTCTATATGAAACTTAAACCTTGCTTCAGTCTTAACACTTGTAGCAAACCAAAGATGCTTATTGTATTCTAAATCCTTGTACACTTTCTTTAAGTTTTCATATATGTGTTTCATATAATGCCTATGTTCAACTTCTAAGTTCACTACTTTGAAAGCCTCAACCAAACCTTAAACACATAACTAAATAACCAAATTAATTAATCTCCAGTTTTAACTAATTCAGATGTTAATTTAAGGGGAAAGATTAATTTTGACATGAATAATGAATTTAGGAACTCACTTTTTATTGGTCTGACATAAATACCCATTGCATTTCTGAAGGCCTACCAAAATCATCAAATAACAATTAAAGAAACTATATGCAATATTCTTTGTCTTCAGCATCAACATATCTTAATGCAAATGGGAACATGTTTTCATTGTCATCCCTCCTTATGGCACACAATAGCTGACTTCCTATGTTTATTTTCAAATAACACCTATCGAGACCAATGATTGGTCTTTTCCCACTAAAATATCCTTACTTCAATGGTGCAAATCTAACATATACAAATTGAAAGATAATAATTTCTTTTGAAAGGCTCGTCACAGTCCCATCTTTATTTAGTTTAGGCTTAGACTATGTTAAATCAGTTTTCAATTTCGCAAAACTCCTTGGCATCAACTTCTGAATGGTTGTTGCATAGTTATATAATCTTTTATATTGCTCTTTCACATCTCCTAATATTAATTTTTTTACCAATCTCTGAGCTTTATAACACTGAGGTATAGAGACAACATGTCCTAGCTCCCTTTCAAACTTCTTTTTCATTGCATTGACATCCCAGGATAGATTCTCCTAAAAATCTTCAAGATATTTGTGTGCTAAGTATTAGTGACCAAGCTATTTTTAAATTCCCTTAGACATTGATGTTTGGATTGGAATGACTTAATTTAGAAAGTTATTGTCTTTATAAATTAGAGGCATGTATTCTAAAACCATAATGTTAGTTGCAGATTATTGTCACTTTGTCAACACAATTATTAACCAAAACATAGTAATAAACTCTCAAAAGTGCCCACTCTTTTAATGTCTTTCTAAATACCTTATAGTTACTAAATTTTAAACCCTTAACTAGTTGTGGATTAATAAATACTTCAACTTCATCAAATTCAGGAAAACACTCATGCTCATTATCAAAACCATTCAATGATTTCAAATCTTAATTATCTACAGCTGCCTCAAATCCTTTAGTCAGATCATCTTCAGTAAGATCCTTAGTATATGTAGGGTCTCTTACTTGTTAATTCATAGATTCAACTGTATTATCTCTCCTACTTGTTGCCTTATCTTTATCATTCATATTGCACTCTAACCCATCATCACTACCTTCATAGTATACATATAGTTCACTTGGTTCATCATCTTCATTAGATGATGTTTCATTCCCTTCACTTAATGAAATACAATAATCTCCATCATCTGAATCACTTTCTAATAACCCTTCCAGGGTTAGACCCTCTACACAATGAATTCCTGAATATCTAGTAAACTTACACACATTCAAACTACTCCAGTAACCCACATTTCCTTTTGTTGCATTTAGACGTACCTCACTAATACTTGACTGACCAACACCATTCTTTGCACCACCTGTAGGGTCCTCACCAACACCTGACTGACCACCATCAGTCTCTGCACCACCTGTAGGGTCCTCACCAATACATGATTGATCAACACCTACCTTAACTGTAATATCCCGTGTTTTTTTTTAAAAATATTTTTACACTGTACCGGGATATACAGTGTCAATAATTTTTATGCATTATACGATATTTTTATGAGTTAATATGTATTTTAAACCTATTTTAATTACTGTGTCTTATATACAATGTTTTACATAAAATTTTCCCGGGACTTTCATTTTCGGGGAAATTTTCACGTAAACAATGTATTATTAATTATTTTAAATGTATTTACGGGTTTGCATGAACTCATACATATTTTTAAATTATTAAATAAAGTCTGTGTGTGTATATTTATTTAATTAGGGTTTATTATTACCCTAATATTTTATTATTTATTTATTATTATTTGATTATTTTATTTATTATTAAATTATTAAAATTTATTATTTTATTATTTATTTATTAATATTTAATTATTTTAATTTTTTTTATTTTTTTTTCTTCTTTTCTTTTTCTTTTTCTTTCTTTTTCTTTTTCTTTTTCTTTCCTTTTCTTTCTTTTTCTTTTTCTTCTTCTTCTTCTTTCTCTCCCGCGCCCGACGCCGACCACCATTTCCTCACCGCCGTTTCTCCCTCCTCCGGCCACCGTTTTCGACACCGCCGGTCTCTATCTTCTCCTTGAGCTCCGTTGAGTGTTATTCTAGCTTTGGTTTGAGCTAAAATGGTCTAGAATTGCTTAGGTTTCGATTTGAAAATTTCAGCCTCTTTGGGTTTTCGATTTTTTTGAGCTTCGATTTGGATGATTCATGGAAAATTCCTTCACAAATGTTGTTCCTGGTAGCTTAATCTTCATGTATGAATTTTTGTAGAATTTTTGGAGATTTTTTGGATTTTTGGGTATTTTTGAATATTTTAATATTATTTTCTAATTTTCGGAAATTAATTATTTAAATTATGAAATTGGAGTTTATGGTTGAATTAGGTGTTGAAATGAATTATAGGAATTTATTTGGAATTTTTATGAATTTCTAAGTATTTATTTTTAATTATTGAAGTTTATGTGATTTTGTAAAATTAAGTTAATTGTGTTTTAAATTGAATTTAATTGGTTAATTGAGTTTAATTATTGATATTATTGATAAATATGTTGAGAAAATTAATTTTGGATAATTGTATGATTTTTGGTGAATTTTTGAAGTAATTTAGGTATATATATATATATAGGGGTATTTTGATAATTTTACCCTAAATTGTCTAAAAATGTAATTTAATTGGTTTTAATATTTATTTAAGGTATAAAAATGATTTCTACAAAATATCTAGTATTTTTAACTAATTAAAACTATTTTCCGGGAATTATTTTCAATTATATATAATATACGGTTTTTCTAATAAAATGAGTTTTAATCGATTTTTACAGTGTTTCAAGATTTATTATGTAATTTCTACGTATGAAATGTATTTTTATGATTTAAGGATATTTTTGGTATATTTGAATATATATTCTGTGTTTGTGGACCCCGGTCGGTGGACTGTAGTTTGGAGTCCGACCGAGGGGTTGTGATTGATTGTGGTGTTTATTTTTGAAGTGTATTTTCTTTGCAGGGTTGGCTCTACTCTTTTGAGTAGAGAGATGTCCGTTTTACAGGGGAGGTTCTGTCGAATTTCCGGTAGAATTCTCGTAAAACGTGATATCCAGTCGAATCCTAATTTCCGATTCTGTGTTGAATACTCTAGATTTAATTCTAGGATTTCTGTTAGGGTTATTCTGATGTCGATTAATTATTTCTTGTTTAGTTGCGCCGAGACCGAGGGTTAGTGGACCAGGCCCGTCGGACCCGTCTCGTGGAGCGCATTAGGTGAGTTACTATATTATATATATATGCTTAGGATGCATGATTTAGAAAATGCATGTTTTATTTTGACTAAATATGCATAAATAATATGATTTATATTCAAGTATATTTTTGGTATATTTTTGGTATATAATAAATTATATACATGTTTTATTAATAAAATATATTTAAAATGTTTTTAAATATATTTTTAGTTTAATTCATGATTTGATTGGATTTATTTGACATATATATACTCAAAATATACCTGGTTTATGTTTGGTATATTTTCGGTATATATATGGTTTATATTGCTATTTCATTTATATCCATGCATCATTTATTTTTGTGAATGAATGTTTTATATTTAAGAATGAAGGATATCAATAGAACGTGCTACCTAGTGGGCAGCACTAGGACCGAGTACGTACCGGTACGCCTATAGCTTTAGGCTATATTACTAACTTATTTGTGGATATTGAATTGATTATGATTATTGATATGTGTGAGATGTGGTTTGGGTGTGATTGCTGGAGCTCGGTTGACCAAGTGTCTCGGGGCCAATCACACTGGCAGTTAGACTGCTGGAGCTCGGTTGACTTAGTGTCTCGCGGCCAGTCTACTGTCCATATGGATTAAGTGGATATATTTGGAATCAGTGAGCCTGTATGGCTAGAGTGTTGTTTAACACTATTTTCTGAGGTTGCGATATTCTAGGGTTCTATGTGATCCTTCATAAAAGTTGATTTTCAGACAAATATATAAAATGATTTTTCTGCATCTGTATGAATTTGCCTGTATATATACATATTACTCAGATACTGTTGATTGTATGCATTATCACTTAGAGTGTATGTATATATATTATAGTAATTCACTCAGTGAGGTCTGACTCCCCTCCGTTGACTATTTTTCAGGAGAGTCAACTTCCTCAGACCTCAGTAGCAGGTCGATACGCCGGATTTCTTCCGTCCCGGCTTCTTTATGTAAATTGTATACTTGAGTCTTATTTATTTTATCTAGACACTACAGTAGTTGTGATTTTCAGTAGTTGTGAATTAAAGTATTTGTTTTAAAGAGATGTATTATAGTAAAACTGGATTTGTATAAAGATTATACATTTATGAGATTATATATGTGATGTGATGAGTTTTGAATTGAATCCAGTTGATATGGATGATATTGTAATATTTATGATTTTATTTTCCGCTGCATATTATATTTTTATTGTTATTATTGCATATTTATTTTATTTTTAGGCTTGCTACGGGTTCCGGATTCGAAAGAATTCTCGTTCCCTAGCGCCGGTCATGGCCCCTGTTTTGGGTCGTGACATTAACACCACATGCAACACCCTTAAATGCATCACCACCAATTGAACTACCATCAATTACACCACCACTACAAGCATCAACACATGCCTCACTAAACTAGTAATATGTTTCAGCTAAGTCAACCACATCATCATTGTCATCCATATCCTCAGATTCATTTCCACTACAATTATCTTGTACTTTTTCCCAATGGTTTGGATGATTAAACTCCTCAACACTAGCACTATAATCAATAGCTATAGATGGAAAAATTTCAACATAATATAATATTATATATTCATCACTCTTATTATAATTCAATATATTTTCAACATATTTATTATCAACTATCTATTCTAAACCCACAATTCCATTAATTCCAAATATTTTAAACCACATGTTAGCCCCACTAATGTAACCCAAATCATCTTTTTCGTAACCTAAAAGCTCATGATATAAAAGGTAGTCAATAACTTGATTTTGAATATACCTAATTCCACCACCTTCATATCGCTAATTTTGATTATCATTCTTATTCCAATGGCCACTGTAGTGATTTGGAAGCTAAGCACCTCTGCCATGAGCTGTATTTCAAAATATTCCCCATTTTAGTGCAAAATACCATAAGCAAGTAAGAAACTATATAATGAAACCAAAAACATTCCTTTATACTACAAATCGTACATATTTTTTTCTCATAATCCCAAATGCAATAAAGAAGACAAACACTCCCCGCCAAAATTCCATCCAACCTATTAACACTTCCTACCTAAATTCCATCTGACCCATAAACCATACCAAATCAACTAACCCAACTTATTCAAGTGCCCTATCCCTAAGCTGACTCCATGACCTATAACCCACTAATAAACAAAGGCCCCCAAACCATAACCCTAGTAAAAGGACACAGAATGCTACTTGACTTTGAAGTAAAGAAATAAATAAAATTATGTCTCACAAATTACTTCAAACTTCAAATTTTGAATCCTTTGTGCTTGATTTGCTAATTGATTTTAAAATTTCTTTTTCAATTTTAGAAATTTCAATCTTCAAAATTCATTAGTGAAGGTTTAGTGTGTTAGGTTAGGGAGATTTCATTTCAAGAAAATCCTAATTTCATTTGGATAATGAGTTAAATGTAGTTACTGAAGATTTTTGGGTTTATTATGTTTTGGGACATTGATTTTTTTTATTTATTGTCTTGGTGTGGGCCTAAAGCTTGTGTGACGTATGTGTTGCTATTGGGCAACCTTGTCCATATAGGCGCTAGCTAGGACTAAATTAATGGTGTTAGGCACATAAATTGGAAAGTGTGTAACAGCGTAAACCACATACTCAAAAGTGTTTCAAAAAAATCATGTACTTAAAAGTCTAAAGCCGTGAAACCATATGGTCCCTTATTATATATGCATATATTAACTAATTTTTTAAAATAAAAACATTTAGTTGATAAAAAATAAACTTTTAATTCTATTTATTTATTATATTTGTATTAGTTTACCATTTTAAGTAATTCTTAATTTAATTGAAAAATTAAATGCAAATTCATATTGTGCTATATAATTTAAATGGTAACAAATTTGAAATCTCATAAGAAAAGTAAGAGAAAAGAAAAGTTTTACTCTTTTTTGATGCGGTTGTTGAAATCTCATAAAAAAACACCCGAGGTTATTTCTATTTAAGTCACCAAAAGATGTTATGTTAAGCACATAATATATCTATAACAACTTTAATCATTTTCATATTATTACGAGGAAGATTACTCATACTTTATTGCGGTAATATTTGCATTTTCTGAAAAGGCCTTAGAGGGGGTGAATAGGACAAATTAAAAATTAAAAGAAAACTAAGTCTTAATCAATAATTAAATGAGAGTATAGATGAGAGGACAGAAGAAGAACTCAACAACATAAGATTTAAGGAGTTCGATTCACAATTTGAATCTACGTCTCCACCTATCTTATCCCTAAGTTAAGATTTTTAACACCCACTCCAATCTTATTAATCTATGTTGAGTTTATAAGAGTTTTGTGACTCAGCTCTACCCTTTACAACACAATTTAAAGGCTAAGCTCTAACCAACAATCAATCACAAGTATTTTGAGTCTTACACTTGAACCTAAACCACTAGAATTAACTCCTCACTTACCTTTTTAAACTAAAAAAGAAGATGAAAAAGAGAGTTAACCTAGCACACAACTAACACTCAAAAAATAATTGAGAATTTTAAGAATGGAGAAAATTGTTCAAAGAGATTAATTGCTCAATCAACTTGTGTAACTTTTTAATTGAAGTTCTAAGTCTTCAATTTATAGTTGGAGAGTGAAAAAAAGCTGTTGAAAGCCATTAAATTTATCCCCAACCTCTTTTTTTTATTTAATGCAATTTCAACTTTTGCAGGAATTCAAACGTTCATGGTCGTGAGCGTAGGCTTGGGGTTGTGAGCTTTGAAAAATATAACTGTTACTTGCAAAAAGTGTCCATTGGTGATGCTTATGGTCTGGTCATGGTTGTGAGCATAGACCATGAGTGTCTGATCATGGTTGTGAGCATAGACCATGAGTGTAGGTAGGACCATGAGCATAGGTTGTCCTTACTAAAACTTGTCCATTTTGCCTCCGATCGCACTCCTTTTGACTTGGTTCAATTCCCATGCTTTATATGACATGTCTAGGGGTCTTTAAAGCCTTCAATTATATTTTAAATGTTCTTAAACATGTTCCAAGGCTTGGTCAAATTATTTTGCTTTCATTAAGTGTAATTTAATACCTATGCTTATAATCACACTTAAAAAAAGATCATTTGTGATTCAAAAATATTTGTTAAAGTCAAAATGAGGATGGATCATTATTTAATCATGAAAATGTTCAATAATCTCCCCCTTTTTTACTTTGATAAACAATTTTAAATGATAAAAAAATCAGTGCAAGTGTATGTAAATGCTCCCCTTTAAACATATACTAAAGGTTTTAAGAATCTTAATATTCTCCCCCTCAATGTATGCTTGGGTGGTTAAAAAAATAATTACATTTAAATAAATAAGTATATATATATATATATATATATATATATATATATATATATAATTCAATGAAGCATTAAATATGCACATAAATGTAACCATCAAGTATTCAAGTCATAAGTTCAAATATTCAAATGTGTATTAAAAAAAAATTAAGTGTGCACATTAAAATAAAGTCATGAAAAAAAATTTTAAATATCCAAGTCATTAATCATTCATGAGAGAATTTGGCATTCATTCAAAATCTCATTCTTCTCCCCTTTTTGTCAAAGGAAAAAAAAAACTAAAGATACATAGAGAGGAAAATAAGAGAATTAACTTCATAAAAAAGGCATTCAAAGTACAAAGACATGAATAATAAAATAATAGTAAGAAACATGTAGTCCATGAAACTCAAAGGAAGAGAAATATAAAAAAAATGAGAGGAATGCATGAAAAGAAAAGGAAGTTCTAAAGATACTAGTTTTAATAAACTTCATCTCCTCTAAGACCTTGATCTTCATTACCTCCTTGAGATGGGGGATGTGAGAAAGGTGCCTGTAGACGGTGGGGTTTAGCCCACATCCAAGAATTTAGCAATCATGACACTGTTTAGGCTCAGGGCCTTAGAGAACACACTAACCACTGTCACAAAGACATGGCGTGGAGATGAGGAGTCGTCACCCAGGATAATAACTAGGACAATTTGATTGGTGGTACTCGATTCTCTAAAAGAAAATTAGCACCACAACCAGGAGATTCTGGATACGGAATACTAACTTCTCTTAGTCTCGTGTTCATTTGGAATAATTTTATAAATAATTATTTCATTCTCTAATTACATGAAAATTTATTAAACCCTAATTAATATCCATTTACCCAAAAAGGCAACAAGTCAATAAAATTACAAGTAAAAAATGTACTCAAGTTCGCGTTGTCCCTAAGTCTAAACTATGATAATTTTATTAAAAAGTTAGCTAAATTTACATTTTATTTATAAGTGAAATAGAAATAGTTGGCCTAAATTTTATTAATTAGTGAGCCTAAATCTATTCATTTTAGTCTTTCTAAGATATGGGCTTAAGTCTATTCAATTTTGAAGGAAAATCAAATTAGTGGGTCTAAGTCTAATATGGTTTTATTTTAAGTGGAATGTGGGCCTAGGTCTATTTATTTTAAAAGAAATGTAATTAAGTGAGCTGAGCTAAGTCTAAAAAAGTTTTAATTAACTAAGTAGGCCTAAAATCTAATTAATCTAATGAGCCTAAATTAATTTTAATATTTTAAAAAAAAACCTAAATCATTTTTTAAGCCTATTTATTTAGTGGGTTAGACCTAAACGTGGGCTTGAGCCCAAAAACAAACATAAAAAGCCAAAAAAATATAAAAAACATAACAAAATCAAATCAAACGCACATTCACATATGATTTCTAAAAAAACCTAATTTAATTATATACAAACCCTAATTAACTAAAGTCACCATTAGTTTTAATTAATTTTTACCCAATTGAACCTAATTACTAATTAATTTTAAAGTGCAAAAATTTAAATCTTTCACTATACCCACTACTGGGGCTATTACAAACTACATACAAAATTAAAATTAAATAATTATACACCCATATATTAAAAATAAACTACACAGGATACCAAAAATGAAGAATAAAAATTAAAATCTTAAGAACTATTATTAAAACAGTACAGGTTCATCCATGGCATTCTATGGATCTTCTGTTCAATTAAACACAGGCGGTATCCTCCTCCTCAATCCACATACAGACATCAAACAAAAAAAAAAGTAAATTAGCAATGAAATCAAATAATCAAAATAATAACAAAAATGAAAGAAAAATCATAAATAGAAATAAAAGAAATAGAAAAATAACACTGGAGATTTAAATGTTGTGCAAATGCCTCTTTTTGAGCCCTTTAGATTGAATTATCACCGTTAAAATTAAGATATTATTGATTCTGGACTATTACCTTCAGAAATTTCAGTATCGAAAATTAGAGTTTTATACTCACAATCTCTTTTTTTTCTCACTTGTTCTTTCTCTCAGTCTCTCCCTGTAAAAAAATTCTTTTGAAAACCAGAAGAAAAAGAAGTCCCCCCAGCAAAAACCTCCCCCTCACGCACGCATGTAGACTCTGCTTTTAAATGCAGAGTCTGCATGTACTGAACTTTCTCCAAAGGAGGAATAGACTGATGATCAGATAGTGTTTGTTTTGATTTCAAAAAAAAATATCTTCTGCATTTCTTTTTTAAAAAAAAACCTTATCAGATAAAATTTTGAATTTTTCAACCAATAAAAACACTGAAAAAATCGATAGAAATAAGGAAAAATACGCGAAAAAAATAAAAAACGGAATTATTGCACATCGGTACTATGCAATGCTGACCGACATTGTATAATGTGATCCTAAAAAATTAACTTCTAATTACCAAAAAACCCCTAAAAAAATGACTTATTTGCAATCAAATCCTAAAGAACGTTGCAATTTAGTCCCTAAAGTCTAGAAAATCAACAACTAAGTTCAATTTTTGAATAAATTTCATTATAGGGGCTTACATTGCAATTGTACACAATTGTAACCCGAAATTGGGTGCTTACAGTGCCCATTGACATTGATAGCCATATTGCTCATATAAATAATGGACGTTATATTGCAAATGAGTGAGGTGATTGTCCATGTGATCAAAGCGACTGTTGAAGTGAGTTTCCACTTGATCAAAATGAGCATTGAAGTTGGATTCCATTAATGACATAAGATCAAACATGTCACCAACACATAGAGGCTCATTAGCATAAGCTTGAGCACCACTTGAGGATCCTTGACCCCTAATTTTTGTCCGTTGAGGAGTTGGAGGTGGTTCTTCTATTAGCTCCATTTTGTGAGAGGTGAAATGATTAATCTCATCAAAATATTGTTCAAGCTCTTCATCCATAGTATAAGGTACTTCTTCTTCTTTCCAAAACCATAAGCTATGAACCTTCTTGAACAATCAAGAATCCTTGATAAAGGTTTTATCAAGAAGAGTGAAAGGACAAGACTTGAGAGAGTTGGGATTGCTATTAAAATGGGTGGCAATTTTAGTGATGAACCCTCTTACACACAAGTTCCCTGAAACACTATCACCAAGCAACCACAATTTCCATTCAAAGAGTTTACCCATATCAATATTTTTGTTATCAACCATGCAATGTAGTAGGAAGAGGTCTTCAAAGGAAATGGACTCATGACTTTGGCCTTTTGCATTAATGGAAAAAGTAAGAAACCTTTAAATGTACCAAAGGGCTTTGGATTGAATGAAAGAGGATTTGGAATGATCGACATGAAAGTTAGAAGTGTTGGGTTTGCAATGGTAGTGCCAAAAATTATAGGATGACCAAGTGGTGTTAATTTAGGAGAGGTCCTCTTAAGTAAACCTAAATAAAGCATCAAAATCTTGGGTGGTTAAGAATCTATCCCGCCAACCCAATTTGAATCTCATGCTATTTGAGGGATTGTTGGCATAAAAAAGTGAGTTCTAAGGCAAAAGGTTAAGAGAAATTAAACAACTAGTTGAGGACATGTGGGGGGTGAATATCAAATGCAATAGTGGAGAGACCTACCCTATCAAGGAGAGTATTCACCTCATCAAGGCATCCAAACTCTTTAAGAGTGGTTTTGCATATGCATCTTAAAGGAATTAAATTTCTTTGATAGAAAGCTTGTGTTCTTAAATGAATTTGAGCATTATTGTAATAGATTGAAGGAGTTAGCTCTTCTTGGAGGAGGTGATGGAGTTGAGCCTTGTGCTCTTGAAGAGGAGGCTTGAGTTTTGGAGGATTTTTTAGGGGCCATAAGAAAATATGGGAGATGGTGTAATGAAATAGAAAAAAATAATTAAAATAAAAAGAGAAATAAAAATTTAAGGATAAGAAAAATTAATGATTGAAAAAGAAAAGCCAAGAAGTGGGAATGGTAAGGAGTGGAGGAGAAAAGATGAAAATAAAATACAAAGGAATAATAAACAAGGAAAAAAGTAAAGAAAAAGAGTAATAAAAAATGATAATAATAATAATAATAATAATAAATATGAATGTATAAGCAGGAGAGGAATGCAAAATTAAAAAAAAATTAATTGCGAGCTTAGAAGAAGAGTAAGTGAAGAAGGGGAACAAGGATGAGAATTGTGCATAAAAGAAGGGGAGGTTTAAATAGGGAAGATTGAGAAAGAAAAAGAGGGAAAAAAACTTTTGAATAAAAGAGAAAAAATAACACAAGTGAACATTGAAGGTTTGAATGGCAAAAGAAAAACAGTAAAAATGCTAGAAAAAAGGGTCAAAATATGAGAAAAGAGGAAAAATTGGCAAGTATGATAGAGCCCAGAGTAGTAGGCTTGGCAATGCTCACGGTCATGAGCGTGGACCACGAGGGTGGTAGGGCTAAGCAAGCTTGTGGTTTGGAAGGTAGGGGAGCGACGGGCTGGAGGGAGGGAGTTCAAACCCACGCTCACGGCTCTCTTAAGGATGGCCCGGACAGACCAGGTGTGGTAAAAATTTGAAGAGCCCCCTAAACTTTTAATATGATTTTCAATTACATCCAAAAATTATGGCAATTGAGTCCAAATGGACTTAATTAAAAAACAATGAAAATGTGAAGTAATTTTAAAATGAACAGGGATTTGATTTAGAGATAATTGAGCATGCTAATGTGAAATTTCATGGACACTTTAATTTTTGCTAATTTTGAATAATTAATTAATTGAATTAATTTTAATAATTAATTATTAAATAGCAAAATAGAATAAAATCACCTATATACTAATAAAAATTGAAGTAGGCAAAATAAATATCCATATATGATTTAATTAATGCAAAGTAAGATGCACATATGAACAAATAATTAAATGCACTAAGAATTTTTAGGAGGAAAATTTTTAGATATATTAAAATGTTGACTATAAGGTAATATGCACAAGATAATTGAAGGATAAAAATAAATAGGCAAATAATCAATATCCTATCAACCAAGAATAATAATAAATGCATAAATTTCCAAATAAGCAAATATACTATTATTGGAAAATTTTATGCGAAGGATGAATAAAAAAACTTAAAGAAGCAACAAATGAGTATATAAGGATCACAAGTACTCAATATAACATCATATAAGGAAATTAACAATGAAATGCATAAAGGGATTAAGGGAAACTAGCACCATCTAGCATTCTAAGTTCATGCTTAATGAAGTTCATTCGATCTTCACTAAGAGGCTTGGTAAAAATGTCTGCTAGTTAGTGATTAGTATCCACAAACTCAAGGTTAATATAACCTTCTTGAGTATGATCCCTAAGAAAATGATGTCTAATGTCAATGTGCTTAATTTTAGAGTGTTGGACTAGATTTTTACTTAAGTTAATAACACTTGTATTATCACATTTAATAGGAATATGATTAACAATAATGCTATAATCCCTTAGTTATTGTCTTTGCCATAATATTTGTAAGCAACAACAACTAGCAGCCACATATTCGGCTTCAGTGGTGGACAAGGCAAGAGACTAGGCAATTTCCCAAGAATTGGCAAGTTCCGAATGTGCTTTTTCTATCTAACAAGCTACTGGCAAAGTCTGCATCTGAATAGCTTACTAAGTTAACACTGGAACTCTTAGGATACCAAAGTCCTAAACTTATTATTCCACTAAGATATTTGAAGATTCTCTTAATAGCATTTAAATGAGATTCTTTAGGACATGATTAAAACCTAGCACATAAGTATATAACAAACATTATATGCAGTCTACTAGTGGTGAAGTAAAGAAGAGATCCAATCATACCTTTATATCGCTTTTTAGCAACCAGTTTGCCATTCTCATCTTTGGTGAGTTTGGTGTTGGTGCTCAAAGGAGTCTTGCTTGCTTTAGCTCATTTCATCCTAAAATTCTTGAGAATTTCCCTTGTGTACTTGGTTTGGTTAATAAAGATCCCATCCTTACATTGCTTGATTTAAAGTCTAAGGAAGAACTTGAGCTTGCCCATCATGCTCATCTCAAATTCTCCTTGCATAAACTTAGAAAATTCCTCACACAAGCAATGGTTAGTAACATCAAAAATAATATCATCAATATATATTTGCATAATAAATAAATCATTTTTGGATTTCTTTATGAATAAAGTTGTGTCAACTTTTCCTTTAGAGAAACTTTTCTTTAACAAAAAATTACTCCACCTTTCATACGAAGCTCTAGGAGCTTTCTTCAATCCATGCAATGCTTTTGAAAGCTTAAATACATGATTAGGAAACTCAAAATTTTTAAAATTTTGAGGTTGTTTAACATAGACTTCCTTTTCAATGAAACCATTTAAAAATACACTTTTGATATCCATTTGAAAGAGTTTAAAGTCCATGTAAAATGTAAATGCAAATAGCATTCTAATAGTTTCTAACCTTGCAACGGGGGTAAAGGATTCATTATAATTAATGTCTTCCTCTTGATTATAACTTTTAGCTGCAAGTCTAGCTGTGTTCCTAGTTATGACACCTTATTCATTTATCTTATTTCTAAATATCCATTTGGTACCTATAATAGGATGATGTTTAGGTTTAAGAACTAAGGTCCAAACCTTATTTCTCTTAAATTGATTTAACTTTTCTTGTATAGTAAGGACTTAAAATTCATCACTCAAAGCATCATTAACATTTTTGGGCTCAATTTGAGATATGAAGGTTAAATTAACAATGGATTTGAGTTAAGATCTAGTAGTTACTTTTTTTATAGTGTCACCAGTGATGAGGTCTTGAGGATGTGCTTTCTTGAATTGCCAATTTTTGGGAAGTTCCTCCTTTAATGTGAGTTGAGGGATTTCTTCCTTAATTGGAGCTTCAAGTTCCAAGAGTTTGTTTACATCATTTTCTTGAAGGTTTATGTCCAATAACTCATCTACAACATCATCAACACTAAAAACATCCTTTCTAGGATCAGTTGGGTTAGGTTTATCAAATACAACATGCATTAACTCTTTAACCACTAGAGTTCTTTTATTAAAGACTCTATATACTTTGCTAATGGTAGCATAGCCTAGGAAAATTCCTTCTTCGGCTTTAGAGTTAAATTTCTTGAGATTGTCCTTAGTGTTTAATATGAAGCCCTTGCAACCAAACACTCTAAGATATGACATCTTAGGTTTTCTATTGTTCTAAAACTCATAAGAAGTTTTGTTCAAAATTGGTCTTTTAAATACTCTATTTGCTATATAGCAAGAGGTGTTAATGACTTCTGCCCAAAAGTATAAAGGTAAATTATACTTATGATGTATTATTATGTCCATTTATACTAGAGTTCTATTTTTCCTTTTAATAATCCTATTTTGTTGAGGTGTTCTAGGAGAAGAGAAAGTATGTGAAATACCGTTTTCATTACAAAAGGTTTTAAAGAGTTCATTTTTAAATTTGATTCCATGATCACTTCTAATAGTTAAAATATAAAAACCTTCTTCTTTTTTAACTCTCTTTGAAAAACTTTCAAAAGATTTGAAGGCATCATTCTTATGAGCAAGAAAATATATCTAAGTGTATCTAGAGTAATCATCAACTAGAACATATGTTTAGTCCATACCACCAAGACTAGCAACTCTAGTATAACTAAATAAATCCATGTGAATAAGTTCAAAAGGCCTAGAAGTGGAATATTTGGATTGCTTTCCCCTTTAACAAGCATAACAAGGCTTGTCCTTAGTGAACTTGAGTTTGGGTAATCCAACTACAAGTTCATGTCTACTAAGATCATTCAAAAGCTTAAAATTTACATATCCTAATCTTCTATGCCAAGTCCATATGTCATGGGAAATAGACATTAAGCCTTTACTGTCTTTGTTATCAACTTTGTTCAAGTCAATGACATAGACATTGTCAACCATTTCACCACTAAAAATTACTTTGTCATCATCTAAACTACTAGCAAAGCAATTTCTATGATAGAAAGTGACTTTATTTCCCATGTCACATAATTGACTAATGCTAAGTAAGTTATGTTTAAGACCATCAATGAGTAATATTTGATGAATAGATAAGGATTGATGATTATCAATTTCTTTAATGCCTATAATCTTTCCTTTAGCATTATCCTAAATATGACATGACCTTCATCCTTAGCATCAAGTTTGGTAAATTGCTCCTTGTCTCCCGTCATATATCTTAAACATCCACTATCAAGGTACCACTTTCTTTTTGTTTTTGTGGACTTCAAGTATACCTACATAACATAATTTAAACATTCTTTTAAACTCAAATCTTTATTGGTCTAGGTTGCTTAGTCTCAAAGTAGTCTAAAGGAAGCAATTACAAGTGTGTCTTTTATAAAAGCACACATTACTAGCATGACCTTTAGTCATGCAATAAAAATATTCAACATTGGCAAATCTATTTATTCTAGGTGCATGTGATTTCCTAGTGTATGAGACATGCCTTTTTTGCTGTGGTTGTGTGGGTTTCCTAAAGTTCCTTTATGTCAAAGAAGGTGTATGAGATATGCATTGATAATTATATTGTATATTGTGTGGTGATTGTGTAGTATGCTTAAGAGTGTTGTATCTAGTGTACATATAAGCATGTCTAGGTTAAGGCTTTTTAGTTTAAACCTTAGCCCTTCGTGTCAAGGAAGGTTGAATCATGTGAGACTTTCCCTTTCCATTTAACACATAAGACCTTTTAGCTTTAAAAGCTGGAGTCTTAAGAGGTTTGGAAGTAGAGGGTATAGAATCACATGAGGCTTTAATAAAGTTAATGTGAGATGATGATGAAGAAGACATTACATTTCTATATCCAATTCCATAAGCATCTTTATGATGCTTTTGAGAATAAAGTAGACTATCTAAAGTCTACTTTTCTATTTTGAATTTAAAGATGGAATTCTTCAACTCCAATACCTCTTTAGAAAGCTTAAGATTTTCATCGTTAGCTTTCTTGAGTTGGTCCTCTAAGGAATTTGAAGATTTCAAGTCATTAGCAAGTTTTTCATTTGATTCAATAAGTTTAGAGAAATCATTTTTCGAGTTTTCAAATTCTTTAGTCAAGCTAAATAACTCATACTTGTAAAGCTTCCTTTTAGAGAGTAAACTTTTACATTTAAGCATAAGTTTGCTCACAATAAAGCTCTCATCATCATCATCATTATCATCACAATCATCACAAAAAGAATGAAAAGTATATTGTACCTCATTTTTGTCTTCAAGAGCCATGAAACAAAGATTGGCCACTTCTTGTTACTTTGCTTCCTTTTCTAATTCGAAGGAGTCATCCCATTAAGCTTTAAAGACTTTGTTCTTATCTTTTATTCTCTTGTTCTTGAATTTAAGCTTAAGGCACTCACTTCTAATGTCACCTGATTTCTTGCATTTATAGCAAGTAATCTCTTTATTCTTCTTGCCTTCATACTTTTTGTTAAAGTTTATAGTTCTTAAGAATTCTTCTTTCTCAAGAATTTCTTAAAGTTCCTTATAAGCATTGCAGTGTCACCATCTTCATCACTAGAATTTTCAAGACTTTTATCATGACCTAAACTGAGAGTCATGACCGGCACTAGGGAATGGGAATTCTTTCTAATCCGGAACCCGTAGTAAGCCCTAAAAAATAAAAACATATGCAATACATAAATAAAAATATGCCAAAATTAAAATTTAAATCAATATAAAATAAATACTCTAATCTCATATCATAAAATAAAAATATACATACAATATTCAGAGACAGGTCAATTATTAAAATAACATACTATTGATACAATAATACTACTACTGCAGTTTTTTAGAATACAATAAGAATTTAGATAAATAAATTACATAATCTAGCCAAGGTTGAAGAAGACCGACGTAAAGTACTACTAGTACGGTCTGACAAAGAAGACTCTTCTGAAAGAAAAATGGTTGAGAGTGGGTCAGACCTCACTAAGTGAATTATTATAATATATATACACGCACCTCCTAATGTCATATGCAATCAATCATTAGTATATATATAAATATATACAGACACTTCACACAAATGCTAAAATCTACTTTTATATATAATAAATTCAGAAAATATTTATTTAAGTGAAGGATCAAACAGAACCCTAAAAGTATTCACAACCTCAAACAAATATCTCACTAGCCATGTTGGCTTACTTAATTTCAAAGAAATTCTCTTATTCCATTTTTGGACAGTAGATTGGCCCCCAAACACTAAGTCTACCGAGCTCCCGTAGTCTCACTGTCAGTGTGATTGGCCCCGAGACACTAGGTCAACCGAGCTCCCGCAATCACACTACTCATTCACTAAAATTCTCAATAACAATCCTAAGATCTACCGCACTAGTACATACACAGTTCTAGTGCAGCCCACTAGGTTGCACATTTTATCGATATACTTAAATAAAACCGTATATTTATGAAAAATAATAAAATACACAATTAAAATAAAATGATATACAATATAAAAGAATATACCGAAAATATACCAGATATATATACTGCACACATACCAAAATAAACCATGAATATACCAAAATTATACTAAGTGTATATTGAAAATATAACAAGCATATATGTTGCATAAATATCAAAATATACCAAAAATATACTGAAAGTATACCTAACATATACTAAATCGTTTAATAAAATAATTCAAGTATAAATACATATTAAAAACATGTATACTCAATATCATGCATCCTATATGCAATGCATATATAAAATAATAACTCACAAGTTTGTGTTTCTCGAGACTGACTCAATGGGGCTGGTCAGATAGGCCTCGGTCTCGGCGCAGCTAGAAAAAAAAATAATAATAAAATCAAAATAAATTCTTAACGTATAATTCTAAGAATTCAAAAGAAAGACTCGATCTAAGAATTCAAAACTCAATCAAAACACAGAAACTCACAATCAACCTAACATCACATTTTACGAGAATTCTTTCAAAAAATCGACAAAACCTCCTCTATAAAACAAACATCTCTCCACTAAAAATAGAGTCGATCTTGCAAGAAAATCACACTTCTAAAACACAGAGCTCAACACTTCGGGGTAGGACCCCGAGCTACTCAAATCCTCAACCGAGGTTCACAATTCGTAATAAAATAATATTAAATCATTGAAATTCTTAACATTAATAAATCACAATATAATATATTTAAACATCAAAACACTAAATATAATTATTTTCACAATAATTAAATAAAAATCTCAAATAATAATATAATATTAATAAAAATCCATTTTTTCAATTATTCAACATAAAATAGTAAAATTCACTTTTAATTACTCAAATAGTTTAAATATATCAAAAAAATAGTTAAAAACCCATTTAATCACAAAAATAATAAATAATTTATTATTTGAATATAATTTTTGAAAATTAGTATTAATTTGTTAAAAATAGTAAATAATTTGTAAAAATTATTTTAATAACAATTATTATTCCAAAATTATTTAAAACATATTATTTAACAATAATTCCAAAATTACACAATTAACCTAATTTTCCAAAATCACATAATACTAAAAATATTCCCAAAAATTATAAAATCACTAAAAATTATTTTATCAATACTAAAATTACTAACTTAAATTAATAACACTAATTTTAAAAAAATTCCATTCAAAATAATTAAATAACATAATTATCAAAAATCCATTTTTTAAATATTAAAAAATTCAAAAATACCCATTATTCAAATTAATTCAAAAAAATATACAAAAAATATTTTTGAGAAGATTGAGCTACCTACAACAACAACAACAAAGTAAACTTTCATGAATCAAACCCACAAATTAAATAAAAATTTGAAACCCTAATGTCACCTAAATAAAAACTTGACATAACTAAAAATCAAGAAGAATTAAGCTCAAACCGAGCTTAGAACTAGACTTACCGGTGTCATAGCTTTCAATAGAGACCTAGATCAAGAGCTCTCATTGTCGGAAACTTCACCAACTTCAATGGTGGCTCTCTCGGCTAACAACAACTTTCGGCATTCCGACGAGCCCCTGGTGGTCCAACTAGCGATGAAAAGGAAGGGAGGAAGAAGGGAAGGTGACGGCGGGAGCTAGTGGTGGCTTCAGTGGCGTGGGTTGGATGCTGCATAGTAAAGAGAAGAAAATGGCATGGAAGAGAAAAAAAAAAGAAAATGGAAAAGAGAAGCAAGAAAAAGATGACCATATGTATTGCTTTTGACTATATATATATATATACTCTAACTTTACACTTGTCTCACACACACATATATATATACTACACATAAACACATGCACATATATTAGCAACAATATAGTACTAAAAATAACAATAATAATAATAATACATGCATGCAATAATACTATTAATAATAAATAACAATAAAAATATTAATAATAATACTATTAAGAATATTAGCAATGAAAATGATTTTTAATACTTTAAATAATAAAACTCACAAAATAATTATTTTATGTAAATAAAATATTTAGAATAAATAAATGAATAATATACACGAATAATGATAATATATAAATAAAATTTAAAATTTTATTAACACTGTATATCTCAAAATAATTTTACATTATTTAAAATATCGGGTCATTACAACTTTCTTCTTCACAATCATCTTCTGAGGCTTTCAAAGCAATGTTTTTCTTTTTTTCTTCTTTTTCCTCCTTTTCATCTTCCTTTTACTTCAATATGAGCTCATATGTCAAAGCTTGCCAATAAGGCTATCGGTTGAAAGCTTTGACAAGTTATGAGCTTCTTCAATAAAAGTTACTGTAGATTCTTAATCTTTTTTAAGAAGGATTCAAAGAATCTTTGTGTTGATTTCCTCCTTAGAATAGTATTTGCCAAGCTTTCATAAGTTGGTGAGGAGGAAATTGAGTCTATTTGTCATTTCGGTGATGGATTCTTGAGGCTTCATCTTGAAGAGCTCATATTCATATACATGTAATTGAACCTTCTTACTTGAATATTGCCTTCAAAATAATTCTCACTAGTCTCCTAAATTTCTTTAGCAGAGAAGCAATGTTGAACTTTCCCTCTTTATTCCCTAAACGTAGAAGCAAGTAAGATTGTCATTACCTTCTTATTCTTGTAATTTACCTCCCTTTGCTCATGTGTCCATTAAGCTCTATCAATGAGGATTATATTGTCTAGTATGGCTTTAGGAGGCTCCCAATCATCAAGAACTACTTCCCATAGCCTAATTGGATCACTGATAAGATATAGCTCCATTTTGAACTTTCAATAGGGATAATCACTCCCATCAAAGAAGAGTCTTAAAAAAGAAAAGTTCACACTCTCATTACCCATAATCTAACCTTCTTACAATTGAGTACTAAGAAGTTTAGCTCTGATACTAATTGAAAAAGGCCCTAGAGGGGGGTGAATAGGGAAAATTAAAAATTAAAAGAAAATTAAGGCTTAATCAATAATTAAATGAGAGTATACATGAGAGGGCAAAAGAAGAACTCAACAATAAAAGATTTAAAGAGTTCAATTCACAATTTGAATCTACATCTCCACCTAACTTATTCCCAATTAGAATTTTTAACACTCACTCTAATCTTATTAGTCTAGATTGAGTTTACAAGAGTTTTGTGGCTCAACTCTAACCTTTAAAGGCTAAGATCTAACCAACAATCAATTATAAGTGTTTTGAGGCTTACACTTGAACTTAAACCACTAGAATTAACTCCTCACTTCCCTCTTTCAACCTAAGAAAGAAGATGAGGAAGAGAGCTAATGTAGCACACAATGAACACTAAAAATAATTGAGAATTTTAAGAATGGAGAAAATTGTTCAAAGAGATCAATTGCTCAACCAATTTATGTAACTTCTTAAATGAAGTTTTAGGTCTTTAATTTATAGTTACAGAGTGAAAAATAGTTGTTGGAAGCCATTAAATTCATCCCCAACCTCTTTCTTCTTCATTTAATGCATTTTCAGCTTTTGCAGGAATTTAGATGCTCATGGTCGTGAGCGTTGAAAAATATGATCGTTACTTACAAAAGTGTTCGTTGGCAACACTCATGGTCTGGTTATAGTCATGAGTGTATCAGCCACTTTGCTTATGGATGCTTATGGTCAGATATGAGTTGTGAGCGTAAACCGTGAGCGTAGGTTAAACCATGAGCATAGGTTGTCCTTATTTAAACTTGTCCATTTTGCCTCTGATCGCACTCCTTTCAACTTGATTCAATTCCCATGTTTTATAGGACATGTGTAGGGGTCTTTAAAGGCTTCAATTATGTTTTAAATGTTCTCAAACATGTTCCAAATTTTGGTCAAAGTATTTTGCTTTCATTGAGTGTAATTTGGTACCTATGCTTATAATCACACTTAAACAAAGATCATTAGTGATTCAAAAATGTTTGTTAAAGTCAAAATGAGGATGGATTATTATTTGATCATGCAAATGTTCAACATTTCTATTTTAATAATAATTAAGATATTAATTTATACAATAATAAATTAACTAATTAGTTTGTTCATATAAGCAACCCATCCGATTAAAAAAAATTTGAATTCAGACAATACAAAAATATATAGTTGCTCAGGATGAAAACATTTTAAAACTAGCATATAAATCTTTGTCAATAAGATAACAACTTATTGCAAAGAATAATTGAAGTCATTTTGTTTATAAAGCACACAAATTTAGATTAACTTAGCCATTAACTTAGCTATTGAAATGACTGCAAAATGTACATTTAGAATATAAATTTTCTTTGCATTATTGTCAAATTCAAACTCATATTTATGGATATCAAAATCCAAGCACAACACAACAAAATCTAGACAGTCATGTACACATCAAAATTCAAACACCTGTATATATATGGGAAGATTACTTACATTTCATTGTGGGGTTATATATTTTTATAAATAAAATATTCATAAATAAAAGTGATTTTATTTTTTATTAAAATTTAAATGTTATGTTAACAATTCTTAACTTTAAAATTTTCTTTAGTTACGTTGTTCTCGGAAAATTGAAAAGTAAATACATTAAAAATGAAAATAATATTATTTTTCATCATTATTTTGATACTCAAGCTTGCAAAGACTTTTTTTTATCATTTTAATTAATTATTAAATTTTAATTGATTTTACTTTGCAACTGTACGTAATGAATTGGAAGAACATGATTACTATATAATATCTCTTTCAAATTTTAAGCTCATCAAGTAAAGGCTATATATTAAAAAAAAAAAGTGTTATAATAACCTAAAAAAAATGTTATAATGATTGCTTAAATGGGGTTTGTTCAAATTCTATACCATACTTGACCTATTAATACCTGAATGGAAGTGTATCACTATATTACTAAACAATGTTAAATTAATATATACATCTATATTCTTTAATGGGTTATTTTATTATATGTTTTAAAATATTTGACGGAACATGTTGCCACTTAAGTTTAAAACCGATTATGTGAGGTAACATTTTGAAGTAGACATAACAATAACGAAATATAAGAGCTGGATATTCTATGAACCTAACAAACTACTACAGAAAACATAGAAACTCACAAACAACACTCTTAACAGCTTCTATTGGAATGAAGCAAAACAGAACAATTCCTTGATCGCCTTCCTAACAAATTAAGAAAAATAAAAAAAATTCCTAAAGACTATTAAATGTCATTCAGTGTAGAAGAAAAGCTCGACATATCATGGCAGGATTATTTGATAGGGTATGCATGTGATCATGTTTTGTGGAGCCAATTTTGGTCCCACCAAAACGTGGGTCAAAGCATCCGAGTGGCTCCAACCCAACAACCCATTGTCCTTCTAATACCATTTTAACCTGTTGCCTTTTTATCAACTTCTTGAGAAAACCCATTAAGTGCATGCACCATCTTACGACTTGCCATTGGAGCAAAGAGCATCTAAAACAGGGAGATGTGACTGTTGCTTTGCATGAATAGTGTACACCGGTCACCTACCTTACCAAGCCGAAGAATCAAATCTTTTGGAACAAGAAGAGAGGGAGAGGGAGAGACAAGGTACTAGGTAGCAATGAGTTGACACTGGCATCACCCAACGAAAAATAAAAAATAAAACAAGTCATTGAAATGACCTGAAAATTATCTAATGTTGACACCTAAAACAATACATCGTTTTTACCGTTGGGATTTGATATAAGAGAATGGTTATCTAGATGTGTAGCTTTTTAACTACTGAGAAGGATGTGATTTCTGAGGTGTTGGACATTAGACCATGATATATTGTAATAATTGAAGGGAATAATATGCAGCAAAAAGTTGGCAGTGATGAGAGGGGAGTGTAGATGGAGTTTTTTTTTTTTTTTTGTGGAAAATGAGTGGAGATGGAGTGATGGGCGCTTAGTGATACATTTTGATTGTCGTCAGAGTGGATGACAAGTTATTGATATTATTTTGTTTTTTCAATGTGGTTCAGGTTTGTGAACCATACTCGTGGCAAGTCGGCATGACAACGATAGCAGAGAATTTGGGCTTTGATGCTTGACATGTTTAGACATAAACCTCAAAGTCAAAGTGAACTATGGAACACCTGTTGGCCCATAAAATGATGGTTTTGAACTTGATGCGGGCACGTTAATAGTGTACTGTCTACAGGCTCCAGGGGTGATCTTGAGTCTACTATCAAAAGCTCTAGAAAATTCCCCATGATTGCCGAAGAGTTTGGGCTAGGCTAGGCTGTGATGGGCCTATACTCAATCTTGAACAAGTCCAGAGCAAATGGAAATTTTTGTTACTGGGTCTTTCGCAGAGTGAACCAAATGAGATGAGTTTGGGCTAGGGTAGACAAAAGTGCCGAGTGAAATGGAATTTTAAGTATCTCAAGCTTACTCCATTTATAATCAAGTTGGACTCGAGCAAAGTTTACTGTGTTATTTAGTGTTCATAAATTTAAATAAGTGTAAATGAGTTAAAAAAAATTTAAAAAAATAAGAAATACAAATATAAAGTTCATTAAAAAAATTTTAAATAAATTATTTACTGAATAAGTTATAATAAAATAATAATTTTATAGTAAGAATATATTATTATTTAAATTTATTTACAAACTTCGTAAGTTAAATTTTATATAGCTTGAATTCGGTTTGTTTTGTAAATAAATTTTAATTCAAAGAACTTTTATAGAGCAAAGTTTCAAACAATTCCTGAACAGCTCATAGCTTTTATTACTAAATAGTGCAAGAGAAATAATAGGAAATGAAATGATATTTGTTGGATGGAAGTTGTAAGTTGCAACAATTGCACATTTTGTGTGCTTTAGCTTCGCAATGGCTAAAGCTTATATAAATATGCAGCTCTTGCCGATATATATTGCAGTATGTATAGCAATCCAGCCACCCGTGTTCTCAATCTCAGCTACCAACTCTTTTACTATAACCATTACCATGCCCCTATCAATCACGATTACCCTGATACCCATTCACTCTCTTCCACCAGCTCACTTGCAATCACCTCCACTATGGAGCTTTGCTGCAAAATCTTAAGCTCAGGATCGAAGATTGAAAATTGATTTCATGGTCAAGTTTCCAAAGCAATGGGTTCATGTTCTGGGTCTAACTCGGAACCAACTCAACTATGAAAATGCAAAGGAAAGTTTTGATGCTCTGTTTGAAGACCTCATATCCACAAATGAAGCTTTGTATTTATATGGTTTTTGGATCCATGCCTTGCCAAATCATCTCTGTGCGACCCATGAGATTACACCTCCGTGGTGTGGGGAAGTTTTCTTGTCTCATGAGATTACAAAATCATCTCTCAGTTCATCTTCCCTGGAGGCGCGTCCCTCATAACACCTTAGCTGAGAGTGCATTTCTCATGTTGCTTGGGTTAAATCTCCCAGTTGTGCAGTGAACGGAAACCTAGCTGTAACGACTTTGCGTGAAGACCTCATCATTGCCTTTATCAGAAGTCATCATCACATGAGGAAGAAAAATCTTTCACATTCCCAAGATAAATCCAACACTCTTTACTTAGGCTTCCATGGGAAAAGAAAAGAGTACGAGCTCAAGATCAAATTAAGCCCATTTCTCAATCATGAGCATCAATCAAAGGCCAAATTCAGCGAGCACTGTTTGCTCAAGTTTCCCTAACCTCATATTAAGTGAGATTTCATCAACTAGTGTCCAACCCAAGCCTCTCCTATTGGCCAAACGACATAGCTTCTCTGCACCGTTGGCACAACCTCTCAAGGCAATCTTTCTCATCAGTCTGTTCAAGCTATTTTTACTAGCCAATCCGGCATGATGCTTAAAAACTCAACAATGACTTGACTCATCCAGCACAACATAAGCAACTAGGCTTCTTTTGTATTTTGTTTACCTTAGGTTAGTCATAATTGTTTACTTTTACCTTTAGAATGCATTGTTAGTAGAAGTAAAATTAGTGCCCGACTTTGTTGCTGGATGGCTTTGTCTTTGCTCAAGTATATAAGCTTTCCCTTATGGTTTAATGAAATTTGGTTGTCGAAAAAAACAATTGCACATTTGCACTTGAGACCCCTGAGTTTTTTCTAAAAAAAGTGAACCCAATGAGTTAATGATAGGTTGACATGCCAAAACTTTGAGCAAGCAACACCGATAAGAGCACACATATGTAATTGGGTTATTATTCAGTTCAGGCTGGGATGGGAAGTAAGGAACAGACTAATTTGATTTAAGCTCATTAAAAAAAAACAAACAAACAACCAAACTCAAAAATATATGCGTCCATTTTGGTATTGCAGTTGAAAACTGAGTGACGGATCGAGAGACAAATATGAAAATATTATCAATGTGAATGAATAATATATTACTTGTGAATGAATAATATATTGATTGTAAAAGAATAGTTCTCAAATAGTGGAAAGAAAATCTTTATATAAAGAGATTGAAATTCATTAACGAGGAGGTTAAGAAGAAAAATAATAAATTACTCTCCAAATTCTTTCAATATTATTGTTCACCAAATTCTCTTAAAACTCTCTCTAAATTCTCTTAATATCATTTTACTATAAAATATTTTTCTTCTGATTAAATACTACTAAATTCAAGTTTAGTTATATAACAAAATAAGCAATTCAATTCTTATTTCACAACACGTTATCAGCATGAAAAATTCTATAACAAAACAATAAGGTATATATTTCTTAATATTTTATATTTATGAAAATATTATTTGATTATATATTATCATTGATGGCTATACCTCCTACTAATTTATATAGATTCATATTTATATTTATTTCTTCAATCTAACTTTATATTAATTGTTATTTTTATTTTGTTTTACTAACTACACCATTAATGTAAATATTGCTAGAAATGGTTCTAACCTTATAGATGACTATACCTCCTACCAATTTATATTTATGCACATTTATTTTTTTTATTATTTATGTCAATGGAAGGTTGTACCCCATTTTATATTAATGGATGGTTTTGCTCCATATTTATACATATCGTTATGTTAACTCACTTGCTATAAATAATCATATCAACATTATTTATTGATTTTACTTTATATAATTTATTTCTCAATATATTATATTAAAAAAAAATTTAACGGCTATATTTTTATTACCAACGGTAACATAACGGTAATAAACGACTATATTTTTCATTATAAATAGATGAGTTACAAATTTTATTTATTCATACAAATTCATATATTTTCTCTTTCTCTCTTTACTCTAAATTGTAAACATGATTTGGTATATTTATATTTGTGTTTTGATCATGACTATTATAATAGTTTTAGGAATAATTCATATGGAAGATGATTTTCTATTTGATATAATTTTAAGTATTATTGTATCATTTTTTGTACCACTATTATTTCTTGCAATATTCATTCATGATATAATTAATTAGTAAATTCTGATTATGTTAGATTTTTTTTTTTAGTAGTCATCAAATTTATGAATTCTAATTGAGTTATATTTTTTATTAGTTATCATAATGACAAATCTAGCAAAGCTTGAGTTCATTACTCTTGACATCACGGGAAAAAATTATATGTTTTGGATTCTAGATGTAGAAATGCATCTTCAATCAATGGGGTTAATTGATACCATAAAAGAAAATAATAACACATCATTGCAAGATAAGGTCAAGTCTATAATTTTTCTCCGTCGTCATCTTGATGAAGGATTAAAATGTGAATATTTGACTGTCAAAGATCCAAGTGTTCTTTAAAAGGATCTAAAAGACAGATATGATCATCAAAGAGATGTAATACTACTAGTAGTTACTGATGAATAGAGAGCTTTACGCTTTCAAGATTTCAAAAAAGTGAGTGACTATAATTCTGCAATGTTCATAATAGTATCACAATTAAAATTCTGTGGACAGACAGTCACAGACGAGGATATGCTGGAGAAAACTTACTCCACATTTCATACATCAAATGTTACACTGCAACAACAATATAGGATGCAGAGGTTTAAAAAATATTATGAACTAATTTCATGCCTACTGGTAGCTGAGAAAAATAATGAACTCTTGATGAAATATCATCAGTCTCATCCCACTGTCTCAGTAGCATTTCCATAAGCAAATGCTATAAATTATTCCAGATATAAAAATTACAATAGCCATGGACGTGGGAGAGGTAGAGGTCGTGGACGTGGAAGAGGTTAATTCTTTGGTCGTGGTCGTGAAAATAAATATAATAATACTCCACAACAAACTCAGACTCAACCTCAAAAGAAGTTAAATTAGTCATCAGTGATGTTCAAGAAAGGCCTCAACATAAGTCTGAAACTGTGTGTTTCAGATGTGGTAGTAAAGGACACTGGTCACGAGTTTGTCGAACACCACCACATCTTTGCCAACTTTATAAGACACCATTGAAAGGTAAAGAAAAGAAAATAAACTTCAAGGAGTATCATACTTCTGTTAATGATACAACTCATCTAGATGTTTTTGATTTTACTGATGATTTTACTGACAATGAAAATTGAGACATCTATAATTTTAAGTATATCATTATTACCTATTTTATTATATATATAAATAATAATATATAAGTTAAAATTATATAACATAGGTAATAACAATAACATAGGTAATAACGATATGTTATTGTCATTATTATATATAAATTAAATAAAATGTCTTACTTTATAATTATTTTATGTTTTTACCTTAATTGATTAAGTATGTGTTTATTTATTTTGAAGTTTAATATTGATTGTACTCAATATAAAGACAGTATTGGAGATCTCTATATATCAGATAGTGGTACTACACATACTATCTTAAAAAATAGAGATTATTTCTCTAAAATAAAGCCTACAAAGACAGTTGTAAAAACAATATCAGGTCCTGTAGATATGATTAAAGGAATTGGCAAAGCTAAATTTATGTTACCAAATGGAACAAAATTTATAATTGATAAAGCTTTGTTTTCACCAAAATCAACAAGAAATTTGTTGAGTTTTGATGACATATATTGAAATGGGTTTGATACCCAATCCATTACTATAAATGGTAACAAATATTTAAATATAGTTTCCTATGAATCAGGAAAAATACAAGTATTGAAAAGACTGTCAAAACTCCCTACTGGATTGCATTACACGTATATACATGTAATTGAATCACATATGGCAGTAAAAGAAAAATCTTATGATCCTTCAATAATAAATTTATGGCATGACAGATTAGGTCATCCTGGATCAGTAATGATGCGAAGGATAATTAAGAATTCAATGGGCATCCATTGAAGGGGTAAAGAATTTCTCAATCAAATGAAATGTCATGTACAGCTTGTTCTCTCAGAAAATTAATCTTGAGACCTTCACCATCTAAAATTCAGAATGAATCACTTATGTTTCTTGAAAGAATTCAAGGTGATATATGTGGGCCAATTCACCCACTATATGGACCATTCAGATATTTTATAGTATTAATTGACGCATCTAGTAGATGGTCATATATTTGTCTATTGTCAACTCGTAATGTTGCATTTGCAAGGTTACTTGCTGAAATTATTAAATTACAAGCACAATTCCTTGATTATATAATCAAGAGGGTAAGACTTGATAATGCTAGTGAATTTACATCTCAAACCTTCAATGATTATTGTATGTCTACTGGGATCATTGTTGAGCATCCTGTTGCCCATGTACACACTCAAAATGGTTTAGCTGAATCATTGATTAAACGCTTTCAGCTTATTGATAGACCATTAATAATGAGAACAAAGCTTCCCATTTCAGTTTGGGGTCATGTAATCCTACATGCTGCTTTATTAATTCACATCAGACCTAGTGCATATCATAAATACTCCCCACTATAATTGGCATTTGGTCAAGAGCCAAATATTTTTCATCTCAGAATTTTTAGTTGTGCAGTATGTGTACCCATTGCACCACCTCAGCACACAAAAATGGGTCCTCAACGAAGATTAAAAATTTATGTTGGGTTTGAAACACCCTCGATTATTAGATATCTTGAACCTTTAACTGGTGATGTTTTTACAGCACGTTTTGTTGATTGCCAATTTAATGAGGTTGTTTTCCCAATATTAGGAAAAGGGGAGAAAGAAAGAAAAAGAGATATTTCATGGAATGAACCATCATTATTGTATTTAGATCCTCACACAAAATAATGTGAATTAGAAGTGCAAAAGATTGTGCACTTACAAGCAATTGCAAATTAATTGCCATATGCATTTACTGATACAAAAAGAGTGACTAAATCATATATACCAACAGCTAATGCTCCTGCTCGTATTGAAATTCCAAAAATAAAACCTGAGAGTAAAGACACTCATGAGTCTAAAATATGCCAGAAGCGTGGAAGACCAATTAGTTCTAAGGATAAAAATTCTCAAAAGAGAAAGGGAGTAGATAATCATATTGATAGCGGGGAAATATCCTTGAAGAAATAGAAAATAAAGAAAGTCATGAAACATTTTCATATACTGTTGCATATGAAATCATAAATGACAAAGATGATCTTGAACCAAAATCAGTCATGGAATGTCAAAATAGACATGATTGGATAAAATGGAAAGATGTTATGCAGACTGAATTGGACTCACTAAACAAGCCAAATATTTTTGGGTCAACTATTCCTATGCCTAAAACTGTTAAACCTATAGGTTACAAGTGGGTCTTTGTACGAAAGAGAAATGAGAAAAATGAAATAATAAGGTACAAAGCTAGACTTGTAGCTCAAGATTTTTCACAAAGGTCGGGAATTGATTATGATGAAACGTATTCTCCTGTTATGGATGCAATTACATTCAGGTATTTGATTAGCCTAGTAATTTCTAAGAAATTAGAAATGCGTCTTATGGATGTTGTGACTGCTTATTTGTACAGATCACTTGATAGTGACATTTATATAAAAATCCCTAAAGGATTTAAAATGCATGAAGCATTAAGTATAAAACCCAAAGAAATGTATTCGATCAAGCTCTAGAGATCTTTATATGGGTTAAAACAGTTTGGGCGCATGTGGTATAATCGTTTAAGCGATTATTTGATTAATAAAGGATATGTGAGTAATATTATCTACCCATGCATTTTTATTAAGAAAATAATATCCGGATTTATGATTATAGTTGTATATGTTGATGATTTAAATATCATTGGAACAGAAAATGAGATCTATGAAGCAACAATATACTTAAAAGAAGAATTTGAAATGAAAGATCTTAGAAAAACCAAGTATTGCCTCGGTTTACAAATTGAGCAAATGCACAATAGTATATTCGTGCATCAATCAAATTAAACAGAAAAGATCTTGAAACACTTTAATATGGATAAAGCAAATCCTTTAAGTACTTCAATGGTCGTTATATTACTCAATATTGAGACTGATCCATTTCGACCTTGTGAAGAAAATGAAGAAATTCTTAGTCCTGAATTTCCATATCTCAGTGCCATTGGAGCTCTAATGTATCTTGATAATTGTACTAGACCTGACATTTCTTTTGCAGTCAATTTATTAGCAAGGTTCAGTTCAGTTCCAACAAAAAGGCATTGGAAAGGGGTCAAACATATACTTCGATACCTTCGAGGAAATGTTGATTTGGGTTTATTTTATTCTAACAATTCAAAACAAGAATTGATTGGTTATGTAGATGCAGGGCATTTATCTGATTCTCATAAAGCGAAATCTCAAACAGGCTATGTGTTCACAAATAATGGAACTGCAATTTCTTGGTGTTCCCAGAAACAAACGTTTATCACTACTTCCTCAAATCATTCTAAAATTATTGCACTACATGAAGCAAGTAGAGAGTGTGTGTGGCTTAGATCAATAACACATCATATTGAAGAATCTTGTGGTTTTCCAGTCAACAAAAGTCCAACAATTTTATATGAAGATAATACAGCATGCATTGCACAATTAAGGGAAGGATATATCAAATGTGATAGAACAAAACATATACCTTCAAGATTTTTTTCATACACTCAAGAGCTAATAAAAGACAATCATATAGATATCAAGTATATTCAGTCTATTAAGAATTCAGCTGATCTTTTCACAAAGGCGCTTCCAACTACAATCTTTAGAAAGCACGTTCATGGTATTGGAATGCGACATCTGCATACTATGTGAAGGAAGATTATACATATCAACTTGAAGGGGAGAAAATCATGCACTGTACTATTTTTCCTTAAGCTAAAATTTTTTTCACTGAGTTTTATTTAGTAAGGTTTTAACGAGACAGTTGCAAAATATTATTATTTAAGGGGGAGTATATGAATGTGAATGAACAATATATTATTTGTAAATGAACAATATATTACTTGTGAGAGAATAATTCTCAAATAGTGAAAAAAAAATCTCTATATAAAGATATTGAAATTCATTAATAAAGAGGTTAAGAAGAAAAATGATAAATTACTCTCCAAATTCTTTTAATATTATTATTCACCAAATTTTTACAAAACTCTCTTAATATCATTCTACTATAAAATATTTTTCTTCTAATTAAATACTATTAAATTTAAATTTAATTTTATAATAAAATAAGTGATTTGATTTTTATTTCACCCTAGAAAATAAATAATACTAATTTATATTCTGTTGAGCGTATGAAGGCATGAGAAAAGCTAAGACACACGACCATTGTTCGCACTGGCCTCGCACAGAAACAAAACCAAAGAGCCGGTCGGCGTGGTACGAACCCTAAAGTAATGGCATTTCACTGTCACTACCCGCCAAACAAAAATCAAAAGCAATAAACCCCCTCTCCTCCCCCCGTCTCTCCTTTTCAACCCATCAAAAGCTTTTTCATTTCTGCAAAAAATTCATCTAAAAAATGCCACCAGCCCACCCTAGCTAGGCTGCTTGGTCCCATCCTGTCTTCTCCCTCCTCCCCACTCTCTCTCTCTTCTCTCTCGAGACTCGCGACACTGAGCAACGAAATATCCCCTTCACATTAAAGTAACAATCTTTCTTTTTCTTTATGCAACACATCAAAGAAAACCAAGAAAAAAAAGAGAGTAAAGTTAGTGTTTTCGGGATAAACTAAACCCACCCTGCAAAAAAAAAAAAAATGAAGGTCAAGCGAAAAGGCACTGTGAACCCATTTCTCTCTTCGCCATTCTCATCTTCGTGTAAAGATCCTGATTCTGTGTTGAAGCTACTCCCAGTAACCATCCTAACCCTAGCATTCTCTCTGCCTAACCAAGACCGTGAAGTTTTAGCCTACTTGATATCGAGGTCTAGCATCCCTCATTCTTCTTCGTCTTTCAGTGCTACAAGCCAACATGGTCCCAAGAACAAGTGCAGAACTAGCAACAAAAGTAATGCGAAAAAGGTGCCTCTTTTTGAATGTGGGTGTTTTGACTGTTACACCAGCTTTTGGTATAGATGGGATTCTTCTCCAAATAGAGAGCTCATTCACCAAGTTATTGAAGCCTTTGAAGAGCATTTGCTGATAAATGAGACTCCAAGGAAACACAGCAGAGGTGGCAAAAGGAAAGGTAATAGCAGAAGAGCAGTTGAATCCGATGTTTCTGCTATCAAAGAATCTGAGAAGAAGGGCCCAGAAGTAGTACCAGTGGTGGCTGAAGATGACTGTGAAGTGGAGATGGAGATGGACGAAAATGGAGGCATTTGCAAAGAAGAAAAACAAGAAGAGAACACGGGTATTGATGAGGTGACGGAGAATCTTGAAATGGAGGTGGTGACCGTACAAGCAATGGGATTGGGGGCCAATTACCACAAGGGTTTTGCCAGGAAAGTCTTGCCGGATGTGGTTGGCTTATTCAACTCTCGTTTATGGAGTCTCTGGAGTCCGGGCATTTAATCTTATTTAACCACTAGGTACAAACAACAAAGGGAAAAAAAAATTCATATCTTGCTCTTAATTTTATGGGAAAAAGTACTCATTTTGTTCTTGTTAGAAACTTGGAAAATTTTATGTGTTCTGCTGGTAATTTAGGGTTTTTTGAGGATGGAATATTGTTGGGTTATTTTTGGGTATTGGTTTTGTGGGATATAGAACAATCGCATTTCTTGACACAGACTATATATTAGTGCAGAAACAGATAGGGCAGATTAGGAGACGTAGGTTGACAAAGACACTAGTAAAAAAATTTAGAATCTATCTTGTCTATTTCGTTTTCATTGTCTGGACTGGAAATCTTTTAAGCTTTGATAACTGATTTTTCAGAAATTAGTGATGTGGGTTGGCTTGGCCTAGGCCTAGCTAAGCTACTAAATTTTTTTTTTTTTTTGAAAGTTAGCTAAGCTACTAGATTAGTAACGAAAAAAAGAGTAGAGCAGCTTTGCAGTAATATATAGAAATTCAGTCCCAAACCGCTTGAGTTGTAGGGGACCAGAGTGACGAGCAAAGATCAAAGATTGGTAAAAAGAAAAGGATTCTAACACAAACCCAATGACGATTTGGTCTTAAAGTATATCAGCATTTTCATGAGGAAATTCAGATGTAATTGAATATTGTTTGATGTAATTTTGGATTTGCTCTGTCTCTGCCCACCATCATCATCGCTACCGTGTAAACAATATTACATGAAATGATTTAATTTCCTACTGTAAGTGGGAGTAAGAGGACGGGGTTATGTTTACGCTTTTTACCGCTTGGGCTGTATTAATGAGTATAAATTTTGCTCAAACATGAAATGGTTAGGGGATGAGTGAAGATAACAATAGTAATGAATGGCAAGGGATGTAAGGTGAAAACATCCTGATCTCTTGTGTTTCGGATAATGTTCAAATGATCTGCTCATTTTTGCTTGCTCCAGTAGCACTCATAGCATAGTATGCATATGTGGTCTTAAGCATCCATCTCAAACACGACAAAACGAGTTCAATAATTTGACAGATGATACTCGATAGAGGACCCATGTACGTGCAAAATGAATTACAATTTACATGCATATAATTCTACTGCCTCTCTGATGTCTAGCCAGCAATGGTAATTAACTTGGCGAAAGCATCCCAAAAGCACTTTCACATGAATGAATAGTAAGATTGAAAAATTAGCTCCTACCCTTTAGTACCATAAACTCTTCCAGTTAAAATATTTTCTCTTGATGTGAAGCTAAACTTCATTTGCTGAGTTGTGCCCCTCTTTCTACACTACCATGTCCAATTTTTTCAATGGACATAATAATAGTCACGTTCCTGGAAGTACCTGCAATGGATGTGACGAAACATTTAAATAGAGTAGATTGGGTGCAGGTAAGCCTCTAAAGGGCTCTGAAGTCAGAATTCACTTTAGCATGAAATCTTTTTGGGGCTTAATGGGTGTATTTAAGACATTTTTTCATTCTAAAATTATATATATTTCTTCGTTCTTTCTAAATTATAGGCCACTTTCATTTTAAAAATAATAATTAATGTGCTAATTTATTAACATTTTTTATAATGTGCAATTTATCTATTTAATTTTAATAAAATAAATTAATTGTTTAATACTGATTGAAAGGTATGTTAGAAAAATCTTTATATTTTAATTATATTTTCTTAATTTGTGTAAAATTTAAATTAAAAAAACATATTTGTCAACATTTTATGACAAAAATATATTATGCACATAAATCATTAATAAATTAGTTTCTTAAAATTTAAAACGTGCAATGCAATGAGAATATATAAAAAAAAAATTATACTTGGCTGGATATCTTGTTTAATGACCGAGAAACATTCTAGTATGAGTGTAAATATATATTTTTTAATCTTAAAATAATAATAAAAAAAAATCGAGATGGATAGTTGTTTTAATATTACCAAAACTTATACTAATAATGGTGTAATTAAGTAGTAACTCAACATATTTTAAAATATAAAATTTAATTATTGTTGTGTCGATTTAAAAGGAGAAAATTGCTCTTTATTATATAATTATCAAAAATTAAGTCATATAATCTTTTATTAAAAAAATATTCCCATACTTCTCATTTTGTTTTAATTAGGCAAATTAATTATGAAGTCCCTAAATTTTAATATTTTATTTTATTGAGTCTTTACCGTTTTATTGCATTATATTGAGTCATTAATCTTTTATTTATGCAACTATTGAAGATTATTTTAACAGTTCGAATTGACGATGTTAAATACTGCATAAAAAATAGGTATAAAGCCCCTGAACTTTAATATTTTATTCTATTAAGCCATTCATCTATTATTTATGTAGTTATTAAGGATCTTTTTAATAGTTCCAATTTACGAGTTTGTGATGTTCTGTTAAGAAGCAAGTGAAATTTGGTGACCTCTGCTGAATGGTCAATATTTGATTGAACATAATTAGTTATGCCAACTAAGCAAGTTAAATGACTATAATATCCTTAAAAAGAAGATTTTCCTCAAATTGAAAAAATAAAAACCCTAATTTAATGAACTAAAACATTATTATTGTGATTCTTTATTCTTGTTTTGACCATTCAAACAATGTTGCAGTTTGTTAAATTAGGATTTTTTATTTGTTCAATTTGGGAAAAATCTTCTTCTTAAGGGTATTATAGTCATTTAACGTGCTTAATCAACAAAAATAAACCTGTTCAACCAAATATTGACCATTGAATAAAGGTCACCAAATTTCACTCACTTCTTAACAGATCATCACAAACACATAAATTGGAACCGTTAAAAAGATCTTCAATAACTATATAAATAATAGATTAAGGGCTCAATAAAATAAAACATTAAAGTTCAGTGGCTTCATAATGGATTTTGCCTATTTTTTATGCAATAGTTAACATCGTCAATTGGAATTGTTAAAATGGTCTCCAATAGTTACATAAATAAAAGATTAATAGCTCAATAGAATATAATGAAATGGTAAAAACTCAATAAAATAAAATGTTAAAGTTTAAGGGCTTCATAATTGATTTGCCTAATTAAAACAAAATGAGAAGTATGGGAATATTTTTTTTAATAAGAGATTATATGACTTAATTTTTGATAAATTGTAAAATAAAGAGCAGTTCTCTCTTTTTAAATCGACACAACAATAATTAAATTTTACATTTTAAGATATGTCAAGTTACTATTTAATTACTCCATTAGTAGAAGTATTGGTAATATTAAGACAATTATCCATCTCAACATTTTTTTATTATTATTTTAAGATAAAAAAAAATATATATTCATATTAATACTAGGATCTTTCTCAACCATTAAACAAGATATCCAACCAAGTATTTTTTTTTTAAACGTCACAAACACATAAATTGGAATAGTTGAAAAGGTACATAATAGCTATGTGAATAAAAAGGTAAGAGCTTAATAGAATAAAATGTTAAAGTTTTTGCCATTATTTTTGTCACGATCCGATTTCAAAGGTATCACAATTCAAATCGGAGAGTCATGACCGGCACTATAAAATGAGAATTATTTTGAATTCAGAATCCGTAATAAACCTTAAAAATAAAAATACATAGAAATATAATATAAGAATATAAAAAAAATTAAAAACTTAAAAAAATATTAAAGGAATTCTCATATCATATATCAAAATATAACAATACAATATCTTTCAAATACAAATCTCCATAATAAAATAATACTAAACACTACAACACTTGACTACTACTACTGCAGCTTCTAGAATATGAATAAAAATTCAGATATAAAAATTATATCATCTAGCTGGAACTGAAGCAAACCGGAGAAAGAGTCTATTACTGAGGTCTTATAAAGTAGAATGTCCTGAAAAAAATTTTGAGGGGGTTATACCTCACTGAGTAAATTATTATAATATATATACATGCAACTTAAAGTCATACACAATCAAACATCAATATAATGATATATATATACATGCATGTCATAAAAATGCTAAAATCCACTTTTATATAATAATAGATGTAGAAAATTTTATTTTGGGTGAAGGATCGGAGCATAATCCTGAAATATTATGCAACCTCGATCATTGAACTTCACTGGCTAACAAACTCACTTAATTCCAAAATATTTCTCTTTTCCATTATTGGACAATCGACTAATCCCGAGATACTAAGTCAACCGAGCTCTCGCAATCTCACTGTTGGTGTGATTGGCGCAAAGACACTAGGTCAACCGAACTCTCACAATCACACCACTCTCTCACCACAAATCTCAATAATCAATTAATCAAGTCTCTCATTAATAATCTCATAATATCAACCCTAAAGTCTAACATAGTAGTACGTATACAATTCTAGTGCAGCTCACTAAGTAGCACATTTTACTACTATCCTTTAAATAAATCTTATAATTGTTAAAAATAATAAAATATATAATTTAAACTTGATGGCATCCATTTTCAAAGAAATTTACCAAATATATACCCAACATATACTGTCACGACCCAAACTAGGAGTCATGACCGGCGCTAGGGAACGGGAATTCTTTCGAATCCGGAACCCGTAGCAAGCCTTAGAAAATAAAATCATACAATAATTATATAAAAGTACGACCAAATTAAAATTTTTCTGAATCAATATATAAAATAAATACTCCAAATCCTTTTATAAATGAATACATATTCGTACAATGTTCAAATACAAATTCTCAGAGTATTTAATATCCAAACAAAATAATACACTTCCAATATAGTGACACTACTACTGCAGTTTCTAGAATACAATTCAAAGTTTAGAATATACATTTGTATAAAACAGCCGGGATTGAAGAACACCGGCGAGGAACTCTATAACTAAGGTCTGACGATATGGAATCTCCTGAAAAAAAATAATTGAGGGGGGTCAGACCTCACTGAGTGAATTATTATACTATATATACATGCAAACTAAACCATAACAATCAGGCATTCTTATATATATATGTATATACACACATTTCACACGAATGCCAAACTTTACTTTTATAAATATACTAAATGTAGAAAACGTTTGTTTTAATTCATGAAGGATCCATAGAACCCTAAATAATAACAACCTCAAACAATCCCATCATCACTCTAGCCATACAGGCTCACTTGATTCCAAATAGAACACTTATTCCAATTTGGACAACAGACTGGCCCCGAGACACTAAGTCGACCGAGCTCCAGCAGTCTGGCTGTCAGTGTGATTGGCCCCGAGACACTTGGTCAACTGAGCTCCAGCAATCACACTATCCATCACTTCACATCTCAATCAACCCAATAGATCATTCAATTCACTTATGGACAGTAGACTGGCCCCGAGACACTAAGTCAACCGAGCTCCAGCATTCTGACTGTCAGTGTGATTGGCCCCAAGACACTTAGTCAACCGAGCTCCAGCAATCACACTATCTAACATACCATTAATCTCAATCAAATCAATTAAATCAATTATAATCACCCAATTTTAACTCTCACTCAATCCTTATCTATCGTACCGGTACGTACACGGTCCTAGTGCTGCCCACTAGGAAGCACGTTCTATTGATATCCTTCACTTCGAATAAATCATTCATTCGAAAAATAATTAATGTAGAACAATATTCATAATAGTAAAACCAACCATATATATATATACCAAAAATATACCTAAAATATACCCAGTATATTTCAGGTATATATATATATATATATATAGTCAAATAAAATATGAAATAAACTAAAGATAAATCATTAATATAGTTAAAAACAATTTAAATGAGTAACAATAATATAACATGCATTATCTTAAAAATATACTTAAATATGCAAAAGATATACCCTAAGTACTCAAATCATTTAATAAACCATTTATGTATAAATATTCATTTAAATACGTGTTTGTGTTTAACATATATTCATAAATATACTAAAAATAAACCTAATTATCTAGCATGCATATATCAAAAAAAAACCCTAAATATACCACTAATGTGTTAGGTTTAATTTAATAATAAAACATTTATTTATTCGGAAATAAATAAAAAATATACCAAAAATAAACTTAAAAATACTTTAAGTGTAGGTTTATAATTTAACATGCAATTATTTAAGAATAAACCTAAAATCTACTGAAACTATACCTAAAGTATACTAATCATTTAATAAAATAATTATGTCTAAGTGTACATTTTAAAACATGTGTATATTACTCAAATGTATTAAACCTAAACCTAATTGTTTAATGTGCATATATCAAACTAACATGCATAATTATTTAATATGCATATATATAAGAATGCAACCCTAGATATACCAAAAATATTATAATTTAAATCATTTTTTAAACCATACAATGAAAATGAAAAATTCTAAATAATGCACCCTATATGCAGTGCATATATATACAGTATAATAACTCACATGTTAGCGCTCCACGAGACAAACTCGGCGGGCCTGATCCGTTAGGCCTCGGTCTCGGCGCAGCTAGACAAACAAATGACAACATGAAATCAGAATAAATTTAACAAAAATTCTAAAGACTCGATCTAGAATTTTAGACACAGCTTTAGAATAGGAATTTGACCGGACATCATGTTTTACGAGAATTCTACCGAAAATCCGGCAGAACCTCCCCTGTAAAACGGACATCTCTCTACTCAAAGAGTAGAGTCGGTCCTGCAAAGAAATACACTTCGGAATAAACACAGGATTAAAATCAAAATCCCTCGGTCGGACTCCAAACTACAATTCACCGACCGAGGTTCACAATACACAGAATATTTATAAAATACCGAAAATGCCCTTATATAATAAAAATACATTTTATAAATCCAAATTACATAATTAACCCTAAAACATACTAAAAATCAATAAAAACCCATTTATTTAGAAAAATAGTATATTATATATAATTTGAAAATAATTTACGAAAAATAGTTTTAATTAGTTAAAAATACTAAAAATTTGCAGAAATCATTTTTATACCCTAAATAACTATTAAAACCAATTTAATTGCATTTTTAACCAATTTAGTGTAAAATTACCAAAATACCCCTATATATATATTCACTATAAATGTTCAAAAATTCACCAAAAATTATATAATTACTCAAAAATTAATTTTTCAACATATAATTCAATAATATCAATAAATATACTCAATTTACCAATTTATTTCAATTAAACACATAATTAACCCTATTTTTCAAAATTACCTAAACTTAATAAATTCCAAATAAATACATAAAAATTCACAAAAATTACAAATAAATTTCTATAATTCATTTCAACTCCTATAATCATCACAAAACACAATTTCATAATTTAATTAATTAATTTTCGAAAATTAGAAAATAATAATAAAATAATCAAAAATTCACAAAAATTAAAATAAATTCCAAAAATTCTAAAAAAATTACAGCATGTAGATTAAGCTTCCAGGAACAAAGTTTGTGAAGGAAGTTTTTATGAATCAATCAAATTGAAGCTAAAAAAAAATTCGAAATCCAAAATGGCTGATTTGAAGAAATTGAAACCTAAGCAATTCTAGACCAAATCAAGTGAAACAAAGCTTGGAATCACACTCAACAGAGCTCAAGGAGAAGATAGAGACTGACGACATCAAATTTGGTGGCCGGAAAGTGCTTGGTCGGAGTTAAGTTGATTTTTGGCTTTTTGAAGAAAATCCGGCCAAAACTCACCGGAAAAGAGTGTTTTAGGTGGTGGAAATGGTTGGAGGTGGAAGAGGAAGGCTGTGAGGCATAGTAATAGGAAGAAAACCAGCTTGAAAGTGGCTGGAAATGGAAGAAAACGTTTTGGGAGGAAGAAGATGAAGGAGGGGCAAAACTATAAATAAATGAAAATTTTGGTTTTTTGATAAAAATTTATGTATATATGTATATATATATATATTTACACTATATATTATAATAATATAAAATTTCACACACATTAAATATACACCACACACATATTTTAATATGTTTAATAATTTATAAACTTAAAATTAATTAATACAAAAATTAAATAATAAAATTAAGGAAATTAATTAAGCTCTAATTAATTTAAATAAATACACATATATACATTTTATTTTAGCACTTTAAAATTATATATGAGTTCATGCAAATTCATAAAACTAGTCAAAATAAATAGTATTAATTTATTTACGTGTCAATTTCCCCGAAAATATAATTTCCGGAAAAATTTTACGTAAAGTACTTAAAATAATATAAAATAATTAAAATTAGCTTTAAACAAACAACAAACTCATAAAATATCATAAATATATATACAAAAATTATTAACACTGCATATCCCGATGCAGTATAAAAATATTTAAAAATTCAGGATATTACATATACATAATCATTTAACAAAATAAATCATACTTAATTACATTATAAAAATATGGATGCTTGTAAATATGTATTCTACATACAATTCATATATATGATAATAACTCACAGTATTACTGTGCTCCGCTATTTCGGTTCAGCTGGTCCGGTCTAGTCGGCCTAACTCGCTATACAGCTAAAGAAAAAATAATTTATTATTATTAGAATAAATTTCCTAATTTAATAACTCTAAAATTTCTAAGAATAACTCAATCTAAATATGACTCGACCAAAATTTCAAAACTAGACTCGGACCGATTGTTACATTTTAGGAGAAATCTACCGAAAATTTGACAAAGTTTTCCCTATAAAACAAACATCTCTCTATTAAAAGTAAAGCCGATCTTGCACAAAAAATACACTTCTATAATACAAAAGTTCAACTACTCAGCTCCCAAACTACTCATAATGCCCAACTGACGCTCAACAATCCACAGATATATATATATATATATATATATATATATATATATATATATATATATATATATATAAAATAATTATAATTTCAAATAATTCACCCAAAAATCATAAAATCCACATAAAAATATAATAACTTCTCAAATCACCAAAATGTCTTATAACAATATTAAAAACCTTTATTTTCTAACTAAATAATAAAATTCTAGCTTTTAAATATTATTTGCTGATAAGATTCATAAATGGAGTAAAATTCCCATTTTACAATTAAATTAGCATAAATTGTAACTAATTATTAAAAATACTATTTAACATCATAAAATAATCAAATACCCATTTAAGCTCAAAAATAATAAATAAATTTATTGTTCACATATTATTCCAAAATTATCAAAAATTAACTAATAAATGGGAAATAATATTAAAAATTATTTTTCATACTTTTATTAATCCATAAACAGTTTAAAACAAAAAAATTAACAACAATTTCAATTAAAGTCAAATAATCTACTAACTTCCAAAAATGCATATGTAGACATAAACTATCAAAATTCAATCAAATACCACAATAAATAAACTAATAATAAATACCATTAATTCACCCAAAATTATAAAAATCTCATTTAAATACTAAGTACCAAATATTTCCACCAAAATTATAAAAATCTCATTTAATATCAAAATCAACTTATTTATATAATAAAAGCATAAAAAATATTTATTTTCCAAATTAAATAATAAAATTTCAAATATAAGTAAATAATATTAATTAAACCCATTCTTTTAAATATTATAAATTAAATAGTATTTAATTACTGATAATCAATTAAATTATTAAATTATCTAATTTAAACAATTAAAACTCATTTAAGTTCAAAATTAATAATTAAAATTATTATTCAAATATAATTCCAGAAATTAATATTAATTAGCTGAAAATAGTAATTAATTTATAAAAAAATTATTTTAATGCCAATTATCACTCAAAAACTATCCAAAACCTATTAATTATCAATAATATCAATTAAAACATAAAAAATATTTATTTATATTAATTTCTCCAAAATTCTATTTTTTTTACATAAACATTCAAAAATTCATAATAAAAATTTGGTATGTAATTTAAATAAACTTCCTTTACAAAACTTACTTATTATATGGAGTTTTATAAAAAAATAAAATTTCTGGACCTGGGATTATGAACAGTAACCAACCTGAAAAATATGTATTTTATTATTAAAAAAATTTCAGAAAAGTAAATAATTTTAAAAAAATAAATAAAAATAATATTTAGGTAGATCTTAGCTCAAAAATTAATTTATCTAACTACCACATCTCCAAATAAAATTAAATTCAATAAGAAAAATCAAATTAAACATATTTACATAAATATAAAATCGAGCTTTCAGAGTCCTTACCAGCCGATTTGCTCGAAACTAACTACGGATTATCAAAACTCGTAGTGTGAGCTTTGAAACAAACTCAAGCTAGATTGATTTTCTTGTCGGCGATCAAACTGCATTGTTTACATAAAATAGTTTGCACTGTACTGCTGTTGCTTGCTACTGCTACTGTCGTTGTTACTGCTGTTGGTGGCTGTCTGATGAGTAGGTGGTGGTGTGGTAGTGGTGAGTGCGAAGGTTCGGTTTTGTAGGGAAGAAAGAAAGAAAGAAAGAATGAATGAATGGAAGGAAAAAAAAAAGAAATAAGAGGAGGAGGAGAAGATGGGCTACTGCATGTCTCTCTTTTTTTTTTAATAATAATAATAAAAAAAAATACTAACTTTCCCATCAAAACACTATACAATATACATATTTTATACATATATATATATATATATATATATATATATATATATATATATATATATATATATTTACAATTAATTCAATCTAATACAATTACATAAATAATAATAATCATCATTTATCAATCAAAACACTAATTCAATAAAATTATTAATAACTTAATAATCCACAAATAATAAATTAACTCACTTAATAAAAATTCCAAAAATAAATAAACTTTGAAATCCCGAAATAAATTTAATTTTGTGAATAACAAATACTACAATTTACTAAAATAAATAATTAGAATAATAATAAAATTAAAATATTGAAATAATCATTAATAAAAATATTTATTAACACTGCATATCTTAGAAATTAATTTAATAATTAATATGAAAATTTTGGGTCATAACAAAAGGGCACGTGATTGGCACTAAGGAATGAAAATACATAAAGTAACCGAAACTCATAATAAGCCTTAAGGAAAGTTTACAATAGAATATAGACAATAATAAAATGAAATATTTGAATATAAATAAATAATACAAATAAACTTATATCCAAACAATTTTTTATAAAACATAATAATTAACTTTAGTACAAATCCTTAATACATGTAATAATGCATAAGATACAACATAATAGTTAACCATTACTACAATTGTGGTATTCTAGAATTCAAATATACACAGTACATATCATATAGACTTACATAAAATAGTCGAAAAAGAAAAAAATCGGTGTAAAATAGGTTGACTGACAAAATACTCTCGGGATCCTAAAAAAATATTGAGGAGAGTCAGACTTCACTGAGTAAGTTAATAAAAGAAATGTATATAGTGTAAAAATCTCCTTTAAAAATATATTTTATGAAAATATAAAATTTGTAATTTATAATTTAAATCATTTGATTTATTGAAATATCCTTTTACCGAAATAAAGTATTTAAAAATCATAAAACTAGGTAGAACTCTAGTTCACAATTCTAATAGTCTTTTGACTCTCTTATAATTCAAAGACTGCAAGCTCCCTAGAGCAAAATATCAACCGAGATACCCGTCAAAATCAATTTACTTAAATCGATATTTACTGGCGGTTTTCAAAAATAAAGCATTACCGAACTACCGGCCCTAATAATATATAAATTACACCCAAGAGCAAAACATCACCAAGCCACATAACTTTCAACACTTACTCTCAATCATATTGGTACGCATACGGTCTTGATAAAACTCATCAGATAGTCTATTCTACTGTAGTTTATTTTAAAATAAATAAAATAAGGAAGATTACAATAAAATAAAACAAAAAAATTAACTAATCATATGAAAATTTAATATTAACATGCTTATATAACTATAGCAATAACGGAAGAATTTAATCCCAATATATTTTCTTATAATAATACAATTCTTTAATAAATTCTCTCATTTATCAAAATCAATAAATTTATATTTAATATAAATATCCTACACACAGTTCAATTATTAACTTATAGGTTAAATGCGTTCTTTTGCGTAGTCACACTCAACCTCGACCTATCGACTCGACTGGAGGCGTGGCTAAAAAAAAGAAATAAATAAAAAGGGAATTAAAAATGAAATTCCTATAAATTTTAGATTTATAAGAAAAGACTCAATTAGAATACGACTTTATTAAAATTAACCCGATGTCATATTTTTCAAGAAATCTACTAAAAATTCGATATAGTCTCCTATGTAAAATGAATATTTCTCTATAAAAATAAAGTCAACCCTGCACAGAAAAACATTTCAAATACCAACAACAACTTCAAATCTCGGGTTAGACCCCCGAACTACGCTTTATGCCCAACCGAGAACTAATTTCACTAATCACAATAAAATTTCATTTAAATACCAAAATTTATTTATTTACAAAATAAAAGCATAAAAGACATTTATTTACCAAATAAATAATAAATCCACATAATATCAATTTATATTATAAAAGCCTTTATTTCAAATTTTAAAATTAAATAGCATTTAAGTACCGATAATTATTTAATCATATAATTAAGCAATTGAAACTCATTTAAATCTTAAAAATCATAAATACAATTTTCTTTGGATATTATTTTGATAATTACTAATAATTAGCTAAAAAAATAGAAATTAATTTATAAAAAATATTTTGGTATTATTTATTACTCAAAAATGATCCAAAACACAATAATTCACCATAATTTCAATTAAAACATAAAATTTACTAATTTATACTAATTTTCTCAAAAATTCATTTTTGACATAAACATTCGGAAATTTATAAAAAAATTTGGTACATAATTTTAATAAACTTCCTTAACAAAATTTGCTTAAAATAACTAATAGAATTTATTAAAAATATAAAAAATTTTGGGTTCAGGAACAGTATCATGAACAGTAACCCCAATATCCAAAATTTCAAAATTTTTAGAAAAATAAATAAAAATAATATTTAGCTACTTTAAAACCTATACAACACTTAATTTCAAAGCATCAAAGTCTAATAAAATCAAATTAACACTTAATTAAACAAAATTAACAAAAACAATCCAAAAATATTTTACCAAAATTAAGTTCGATTCGAAAGTTATTTGGGTGAATCGGTATAAGGGAAATAAAGCCCAAGTAACGAGCTACCATTCAAGACGAGAGTTGGTTTTGGACCTCGCTGAAAGCGTCACCAGCATCCTAAATCGTCAGCTCCAAGAGGAAGCAAAGGGAGAAGAGAAAAAGAAAAGGGGAAGAGGTGCTAGCTGGCTGTGGCGATAGTGTTGCTGGTGCAGAGAAGAAGGAAAGAGAGAAGGAATGAAAGAGAAGAGGGAAGGAAAAAAGAAAAAAATTTCTTTATATATATATATTTATTTATTTATATAGTAAAAAGCACATAAGACAAAAATAAATAAAAAAATAATGTATTAAATTAAAATATTATGTCCAATTATTCTAACCAAAAAATACATTAAAGTGTATTCAAATTCACTAAATCAATACTAAAATTAAATTAACAATATTAAAATAATATTTAAACCCAAAAATTAAATTTAACTTCACTAATAATCAAATATCATAATTTAATATAATAATTTAAAATAAAAATAATTATTAACACTACAAATCTCATAATTTAATTTATAGAAATTCAGATTTTTATAATTTTTTATATAATAGTTAACACCATCAATTTAAACCATTAAAAAGGCTCTCACTAACTATATAAATAAAAAATTAAGAATTCAATATAATAAAATAAAATAATAAGGGCTCAAAACAATAAATGGTTAAATTGAAGTTCAATACTTCATAATAGATTTTGCCTTTTAAGTAATATGCTACACTTGCCGAGGTTTTGTTTACGTTTCAGTTATACATAGCTTCTCATTAGAAAGACGAGTTATAATCAACAACTAAGCTAATGTTTTAACTATTGTAGGTGGCTATTTTCATTTTCATTTCCATATTTTTTATTTAATAGAATTGAATGAATCAAAATATAATAGACTCTAAATATTAATTAATTAGATAAAATGCAAACAAGCTATAATTATCTCGATTTTTTAAAATTAATTTTATATGTTACCTTATGTTGCCATTTAACTATACAATAAATGTTATAAAAAAATATGAATTGAGTTTTATTTTAATTTTTGTTTTGATAACATAAAAATATTAATATATTATTTAAACAAAAATAAAATAATAATTAGTAGAATAGTTAAGTATTTAAGTGTAAATTATCTTTTTTTTTTTCTCTGAGATTTGACCTAATTTACTTAATTTATATATACCTATATTGAAATTAAATTTTTACATTTCTCAATTTTTATTTTGTCAAGTGCAGTACAAAAGGATTAAAATGCCCTTTCAAACATTCTAAAAACTATAATTAATTGTAAAACACCAGTCCTTTATGTTTAGTAACATAAACTACATAAATTTTTTACTACTAATTATATGGTTAATAATTTGTTAAAAAAATGATATGATTCTTAATAAAAAAAATGAAACATATTATTAGTGTTTTGTAATTAATTTTAATTTTTTATTGTTCAAAATGACATTTGAATTTTTTTTATACTATTAAGTGGTTAAATATCAACAAATTATAATTTGCTCCTTATTTAGAGTTACAATTACTTAATTTGCTCCTTAATTTAGAGTTGCAATTTTTTTTTTTGAACGCCAATGACAATTCGTTGAAGAGAGGAGTTACCATTACTATACTCAGAAAAAGCCACAATTGGCAAGTTGTAAGAAGCGAGCGCTAAACTCATTTTCTTCAGCACATTGCACGCAATCGAAACCCACAACTTCATGTGAAGAACAACACAGTAAAAAAAAAAAAAAACCTTTTCTTTCTCTTTACCCTCTGATTGATTCACTCGTTTCTCGTTTCTAAAGCTCCAATTGTTTTCCCATTTTATAAAATCACCACTCCAACTTTACCAGAAGGTCACAAGCACAGCGCAATTCCAATTTCTCTGTGTATCAGAAACCATGGCCCATCAAAATCCTCCTCCTTTGAAAGATGAGCTTGACATAGTCATCCCCACTATCAGAAACTTAGATTTCTTGGAGATGTGGAGGCCATTCTTTCAGCCTTACCATCTAATCATTGTTCAAGATGGAGATCCCAACAAGACAATTCGGGTTCCTGATGGGTTTGATTATGAGCTTTTTAACAGGAACGATGTGAATCGAATTCTTGGACCCAAATCCAATTGTATCTCTTTTAAAGACTCTGCTTGTCGCTGCTTCGGCTTCTTGGTTTCCAAGAAGAAGTATATCTTCACCATCGACGATGATTGCTTTGTAAGTGAATCTCTCCTCTTCTTCGTTCCAAATTCAAAGGTCAAACAAACAGTTTTTAGTGTTACAGTTTTACCAGTTTCGGCAAGAAGCTTAGTGGTTATGTGGGGTCAACATGTCTGATTTGGACAAAGGGAAAAAAAAAACTTAAAACGCTGTCGTTTTTGTCGCCTAAAACTGTAGGTGGCAAAGGATCCCAGTGGGAAGGAGATAAATGCGTTGGCACAGCACATACAGAATTTGCTGACACCGTCGACGCCCTTCTTCTTTAATACACTGTATGACCCCTACAGGGAAGGGGCAGATTTTGTAAGAGGGTACCCATTTAGCTTGAGAGGAGGAGTAGCTACTGCTATATCTCATGGCCTTTGGCTTAACATTCCTGATTATGATGCACCTACTCAGCTTGTCAAGCCTCTTGAACGCAACACCAGGTTGGTTTATTTCTTGCCTATTAATACATGTAGCTGTTTCTGCAAATGTATATTTTATCTGCATTCCTCTGCAAAAAAACTTGACATGTTAGTATATACAGGTATGTGGATGCTGTTCTGACAATCCCAAAAGGCACGTTATTTCCAATGTGTGGGATGAATCTTGCCTTTAACAGGGAGCTTATTGGCCCTGCTATGTACTTTGGACTCATGGGTGATGGTCAACCTATTGGCAGATATGATGATATGTGGGCTGGCTGGTGTGCCAAGGTAATTAAAAAATTGAAAATTTACTCTCTATTGATAATGAATTTCATGACTTACTAATTTGCATGATAATTAATCGACGGTCGATGCAAAATCGTATTTGCTAGTGGCATTTTCTTCTTGTTTTATTATGGGCCTAAAAGATTTCATTTTTTTTTTAATTTTCAGAATAATAACCGATGCTAATCCTAGTTCCTATAATCCTGATATTAATTTGGATATATCCCAAATGTCTTAAATTGCATAATCCGTAGTGGGTTGGAATTAGCAGTTAGCATTAGTTTCGTGCTCGTTGCGTTGCAAGTAGCTTTGTTTCTGCCCTCATGTGTAGTGTGGTGTTATAAAGCACGATGCATATGAATTGATGCAGGTGATCTGTGACCATCTGGGTTTTGGGGTGAAAACTGGGCTGCCATACATTTGGCACAGCAAGGCTAGCAACCCATTCGTCAATTTGAAGAAGGAATACAAAGGCATATACTGGCAGGAAGACATCATCCCATTCTTCCAATCTCTTGTCCTCCCAAAAGAGTGCACCACTGTACAAAACTGCTACCTCGAGCTTTCCAAACTAGTTAAGGAAAAGCTAGGCCATGTTGATCCTTATTTTCAGAAACTTGGTGTTGCCATGATCACCTGGATTGAAGCCTGGGATGAGCTCAATTCTCCAGCTCAATGAGCTACAACTCAGCTCAGTGCTACCGAGAAAGAGTGAGCCATCACTTTGTGGGTTGTGGATATCGTATAGGCCACTCTGATATTTATGGATTTGGCTACCAGTTATCTTTACCATTATACCAGCTTTTGGCTTCTCCATGAGATGCATATTGAGTTTGTTTCTGTTATTTCCTTGTCCCTTCTGGGCCACTATGAACTATATATATATATATGAAGGGAGTGTAATTTTTTTTCCTTTGGTAACATATTGAATTGAGATACTATATGTAGTTTTTCACTGATTTTTTTTTTCAGCTTTGTTTGAAATTATAGCAATAATAGTTCAATCATTGACACAAAAAATGCAAATTATTTATTGATGTGTGCTGCCTAACTTGCTGAATGGCTGGCAACATCAAGGTGATATCTCCTCATGTCAGCCCACTTAACGAAATTTGTTTATGCTCCACTTATTCCTTTTTAACTTTTTTTTTTTAATGTCCAAGGGTGATGCATTGCAAACAGATGAAACTCACGCGAGTCATATCCCTTGAGGAATCCCTCTACGTACTTTCCCTGTACACCATTTTGTACCTAATTGATGGGATAATTTAGTGTTGGGTTCAATTCAAAATGGCCACTCATTCATATTTCATAGAATCTTATGGTATTTTCCCTTTTTGACCCAATGAAACCATGAGAAATGAAAAATAAGGATGGGTAAAATTTTGATACTTGTGATTTTTGTCTTTTGACAAAATTAGTCATAACATTCAAGTATCATGTATTTTATATTTTTTTACCCTTTAATACTCTTTTAACAAATATAGTTTAAATATATGTTTTAATGTAAAAATAATATACATTTTTAATGTTAAAATCATATAATGAGTAATATATTATTCAACTAACTATAATAAACTCACAAAAAAATTAAATTTAAATGTATTTTTAATTTAATTATGAATAAAAAGAAATAATTTTTAAAATAATTTTACATAATAATGATATTAATTAAAAGAGTATTAAAGTGTAAAAAAATGTAAAATATATGTATTTAACTGTAATGTGTATATATATATATATAAATTAGTTTTGCCGCAAAACTAGAATGATTCAAATTATACTTATCCCTAAAAAATATCACAGCTAAAACCATCTATATTGTTTCTATTCCACTCACAAATACAACATAATCCAAAAGAAAATATTAGCAAATAGGACCGCATCTTCAATCCACTTACTAAACTCTTTTAAGAATTAGCGACAATGCGATTTAAAGGCGACCAGAGACACAGGTTAAGGCGTCGCTTCTTTATGAATCTGTGACGAAGGTATTTGGCCACTATATATGATGCCGTCCTTTTGGAATAAGCTGGGCTGCACCTTCTATAGACACTGAAAATTAATTGATTACTCATAAATAGCGACGAATAGTTTACTAGTTACACTGAAATTAACATCTGGTTTGCTACTCGCAAAGGACGACTGCTACCTGACGTCGCTAAAGATGATTGGCAAGGAAATCTATTGGCGTTTGAAAATGTTAAAATAGCGACGATAATTCATTATATTATGATGTCGTGCCGTTTACGACTCATTTTTGGAAAACAGTCGCAATGAGCAACAGCCTATGGTGTATCCATCATCAGTTTTCCTGTGCAGCATTTGAATAAACATAGACATTTGCCATTTAGCCGCCTAACTTTTTGTACAGATTCTTATCTCTTTTTATAGGTGCAGAAGTATATGTGCTGTTCAAATGGAGCGCCATCAGGTATTTCTTCAAGAAGGTTCATCTTCTTCTTCTTCATTAAAAATGGCAAGCCCTCGAATCAATTTTAGTGGCAAAGATGGCAAAAGGATCGAGCCAGAATTTACAGGTCTCCAATATTTATATGCTAAAAACATTTGTAAGGACAATGGTGGCAGCTCAAGCAGTTCAGAGGTTAAAGTGAAAAGTGGGAAAGGAGATCTTGGGGATGATGATGCCAATAAAAAGAAGGAGATTACAAGACATAGGTACGCATTTCAAACAAGGAGCCAAGTTGACATATTGGATGATGGATATAGATGGAGAAAATATGGCCAAAAGATAGTCAAGAACAGTAAGTTTCCAAGGTTAGTAGTGTGTTTTTTGTTAATTTCTCTTTTTGAACATTTAAGCTAAATATCCCATAAAGATTAACAAAAATCTGTGGTCTTGTCTTTATTTTATTTTTTTGAGCAGAAGTTACTATAAATGCACACATAATGGTTGCAATGTGAAGAAGCAAGTACAACGCAATTCTAAAGAGGAAGAGATAGTGGTGACGACTTATGAAGGGAAACATACTCATCCGAGTGAGATTTGTACTGAAAACTTTGAAGATATCCTAAGACAGATGCCCGCTTATACACTCATTTCTCATAGCCATGCACTTTGAGTTTGAAAAGACAACAATTATAACAAGGCATACATACATGGGTGAGATTTAGGCCTCGGGGTCCAGTCTTGACTCTTGAAGGAGAGTGTTCTGAAATTGTTATTTACTAAAGAATGGGAAAAAATTGTTCTTTGTTCAATAATGTTAGCATATTTATTGAGTTTAATTCAAAATGATATGTATTTGAAATTGAGAGTACGTTCGATACCAAGAAATACGGGTCACCTTTTTTCCTCTTAACTCCTTCTGATAGAGATGAAAATGTTCAGTTCAAACATAAAACAGAAACATGGATGCAACTGTAACAAATAAAAGCTTTTATATCAATCTCCTGCTGAATGAATGAAGAAAAAAGGACAATGAATCATAAAATGGTTAAAACGGGTCATCATTGCTTGATTTTTTTTGGATAGAAATTCAAATAGATATCTGCATATTGTTCATGATGATGGTAAATTAACAAGAACAGAGTAGTTCAGCCTCTTCAGATCAGGATCAACCTGAAAAGTTTTCAAAAAGAAACAAAAATCATGTTGGGACTAAAATCACCTTATTTCCATCTCTATAATTACCAGCAAGGCTTCTCACTGAGATGATAGCGATTGCACATAGTACTACTAAAACAATTCGACGCCAACGCTTGACACCATTCGCACTTCTTTTCTTTTCCTCATCACTTGTTGCTTCCATTGCCACCGGCGCTGCAGGATTCTCTCCCTCTTCTGCCACTATTTCTTTCTCCATACACTCATCACATACATACGAAGAAGAAGAAGTTGACGACAATAATGACGACCAGCGAACAGGATGCAACGACTCTTCTTTGCTTTCAACAATATTTTCCTTCTCATCATCAGAATTATAAGAGCACACTGACCTCACTTCGCTGATTTCTTGAACCAGGCCATCAAAATTATCACTGCCTATTACCTCCTGAATTCCTTCAGGACCCACCTCACTTTCACCCTCGAACGTGTCGAAAAGCCGCCTTCCCTTCGCTCTGCCGCTCTCAATGGCTGCCTGTCTTTCTCTCACAATCTCAGCAACTGCCAAGTCATTGGTCCTTAGCTTCCATGCTCCTGATGGTGACCTCCTGTGTTGAAGTGAAGACATGAGTTTTCTTGGAGAGCTGTCAAGGAAATAAAGACCTTTGACAATGGTTCTTGAATCTGTTAATGATCTACTTGTGGTTCTTTGTTTTGGTTGTTTTATGGATTCCCATTCTTCTTCCAGGTTCCTGTACTGCTGCTGCAGGCTTTCACCTGTTACTTTCTTTTCACTCGGTCTTTCCATGATGGGGTCTGTTTCTTTATCGTACTGTTATCATTAGTTTTTGCAGGTGGTGTTTTGAACAAATGATTAGTTTAGTGTGTTTTGATTTGAACTTGATTTACTAGGTTAGATTATAGCGGGGGGGATAACAACTACCCACGTTCTCATTCATATTTTTTTGAATTTCACTTTAGAGCCTCTTATCTTATTCTTAATATGATAAGGATTCAACTTCAGATTTGCTTGGACGAAAAATATCGATCACTAATTCTATTACAACCTTAATGACCTTTACTAGGCTAAAGGCTCGTTTACTTTTTATCTTAACAATTTGGTTAATTTTTTTCCCTTCGCTAAAAAGCATGATATTAGTTGGTTCTTAGATTACATTCCATATTTGTTCATATTATACCATAGTTTTCCAAAGGCATGAATGCCATGTTGCACAATTGCATACCACTATCAAGCAACTCTCTTTCCATCTTAATTAGAATTATAATGATTTCGTTAGAATGAATAGAGGAAAGAGGCGTCCTCCTGTTGGCTGCCCTGTTCTAATTTAGCAGACAAACTTATTGCCTATCCCCCACCTCCCATCATCAAAATAACATTTTTCGAAGGCGCCTGCGTCAGTCTTCTATGGGCCACGCCCATGAATCAAGAATTCACAAACAATAGCCAAAATTACACTTCCAACTACGGCCCCATTAATACAAACATTTCTTCTCCCGGAAACAGACACAGCATCATCAAACTTCTTGCAGGAGTTACAATTCATCAATCAATCATTCGCAGACATTTCACACCACTTTTATTATAGAACACTTGAATATAATATGCGTTGCAGAAACATAATACTATAATCATTGATCACTGAAAAAATACACTCAAGCATTTAAACAATAACTTAGATATTCATTCAGCAAAATGCCCATCTTTAAAAACATGTAGAAAAACCCTATTAATGAACTACAATTGTCCTAGGTGTCAACTTCTAGCTTTAGGTTAATTTATCCTGGTAAGGGAATTCATCAGTTTTCAAAATTCCAGAATAGAAGAAATGAGTAATAGATGCTCATTCGAAACAAGCTGTTGCTTAATTTCACTGATTAGTAGGTGTTATGTCCTCTATTATTCCTTTCCCATCCATAGCATCAAAGAAGAAGAAATTCTTGAGGGGATCTCCTTTGCCCGAAATAGCTTTAATAACCTCCTAGTGGATTTAAAGACAAGACAGTTTGGAGGAAATTAAATATTGAAAACAACACGGACAATGATGAGAAATATTGTTAGAAATCCAACCTGTCCAAGAATTCCTCCAATGATGGCACAAACAGGAGGGAATTCACTTCTACTCATAACTAATCTTTCGAGGAGTGCATCAGGAATATGGGATTCATTCAAAGACTGGAAAGCGTCCAAATGGTACTAGTATAAGAAGTTGCACAATAAAAATACAACACAAACAACCAATTTCTACAATTATACCTGTGCCTCACAGAATTCCTTTTTTAGGTTGAGTACAGCAGGAAGATCCTCAATAAATATTTCACCTGGATTACGTCCCTCAGCCTCTTCAAACTTTTCTATCACTGCAGAGAGTGTACAAAACTAGTAATCTCTTTTGTAAATAAAGCAAATTTATGAAAAACCCAGTTAGACTTTACATAGGCCCACTTATCTTCCTATCTTGAAAACCGAAAAAAAAAAAAGAAAAAACAAAGAGCCACACTCCTGATTCCTAAACAAAAGATATGTCCTTTTGAACAAAAATAACAATAAACTCAGTCTCTTATTGCTCAAAATATCAAATTCCACCTTAAATGAGTAGCCAGTGAATGCACCTTATCTAATAATCACATCTAACTTGTGTCGCTTCCTCATTTTTATATTTTTTTAATTTTCCAGTTCCTTTCCATGAAAAAATGACTAAATAAATATGTACACCTCTCATAGCAAAGTAAAGCTTCGACACTCTCCTAGGAAGTGTTCTCCAAGGTACTGAAATTGATTCCTGCATCAAGCAGACATGCTGTCAGTAAACACATCATAGTAAGACCACTACCCTCTACCCAGTGAAATGATTCACAGCTTCTAAACCAATGTTATTTCCAGCTAGGTTTGGTAGAAAAACATTAAAGCTTTTATACATCTTATCTCTAAATGCATGCACGATTCAAATTGCACAGAATATTTAAAGTGGTCATAAAAGTTATATGAGATCTAGTAATTGAAATTAATGCAAAGTATAGTTGACGTCAATTGTCAGCCATTTCTAAAACATCACCAATAGCATAACTTTTGATGAGTCACTCCTCATTCACAATAACTCTGACAGCTAAGAGAATCATCCAAAGAAAAAAAGACATAGAAGCAATTCTGATTTTAATAATGATCTGAAAGATTAATTGGTCATTTTTCCATTTCCTAATGTATACTTGAAACTTTACTGGATCTTTGAATCGTTCAAAACTGTATGTTATAAGGTACATGGCAAGTGAATAGATTGTATATTTCCAGTTTATAAATATTTCTATACGAAACTTTAAAATTTAGGTGATACCTGAAAACTTGGGTACTGTAGTTCACATTCAGCAGTTTCATTGAGCTTTTTCTGTCAGAACAGAGATATAATATGAAGTTAGTGTTCATGTTAAGAAAGAACAATGTTTGAGAATGCTGAAAGGTCAAATTTATTATAGCATGTCAGCAATAATTTCACAATATAAAGAACCCACAAAGTAGCCATGAAGCAGACCAGTCTAAATCCAAGCACAAAATAATAATACTGATTAGGAGCCCAGGGTCTACTTTTTAGAACAAGACTGCACAAGTTATCACATTTGTACTAACATCCTTGCAACTTGAAGTTGAGTATAGAAACAAGAGAAAGGAGTTAACATAAATGGTTAAACAAGAATCGACATTGTACTTGCCAAAACAGAAAGAAATAATTTAAAGCTAAGCTAATGGGGCAGATTTCAAATATTCTAACAAGTAACCAGCACTTCATGAAAAGGAAATTTTGAAAGATTATCACCTTTGTATATATATACTTCTGCAAATCAACAAAGATCTCACCGCAAGAATCTCTACAGTCCACAGTATAAAATGCTACACGCTTTGTTAACTTGCGGCATTTCTCATTGATCAATTTCTGTATTGAAAACATAAAATGCAAGAAAATTTAGAAAAAGAAGGAGCTAAGAGGAACAATGAAAAAATAGGAAAACTTCAGTAAAACTTAATCATAAATCAAACAGAAAGAGATTTTGTCTAGTACTTTGGTTGCAAGGGTGCAGCAACTGACAACTACAACATCAAACTTGTCAAAGAAATCTCCACTAAAGCCAGACAAATCACCTGTAACTTGGAAATTTTACTGTTTCTATTTAGTTGCATATGTGCTGGAATTAATTAAGATATAATATCTAGAAATCAAGAAGAGCAATACAACTACATTGTCAAAGGTTAATGCCAAGAGAAGCCTTGAACATGAGCACATGACATACTAAAGAAGAAACAGTGAATCAAGGCCGCACCTTTCTCAACTGAAACACGAACCATTGGGTTAAATTCTTTCAAAGAGTTACAACAAAGCTCAGCAATTGTTTTGCCAGCAGACACATTCTCATCAGGCGGTATCAGAAAGTTAGCAGACAATGCATCTTCAGTGACAACCCGGTCATCCATCAATGTCACACTGCCAACCCCAGCTAACACAATATTCTTGCAAAACTATAACCAAAAACAAAAACAAAAAACAAAAACAAAAGTGAACAATCATGCCAAATAGCATAAAATTCAAGAACTTTAAGAGTTTTAAGGAAACAAAAACCTCAGCAACAGTCCCTTTCATTCCACAGACTAATATGTGAGATTTGGTCAGCCTGTAAGATTCCAAAAATAAGCAAATAAATGAAAGCAACTAACTCGTTATTTAAAATTAGAAATGAAACTCAGAAGCACCTTCGTTGAGCATCAGCACCCCAAACCCTAATTTGACGATCGTACAGTGCAGTCTCCTGCTCTGTTAATTCCTCTCCCTCCATAAGTAACCTAAAAGTCAACGAATTTTCCCTGAATTTTCATGAATTGTACCAAATTAAAAAAAAAAAAAATCACAGAACAAATTAAAGTAAGAAGTATAAACCCTAAACTCTAAACCCTCAACACCCACAATTAGAACATAGCAGAAACAAAGAAGTGTCGAAGAGTTACCTCAACCAAATCTTACTCCTGTTACTCCAGCAGTTTCAGAAAGCGCACAACTACCATAAAGGTCTGAATGGGTCCAACTAGATGGGTCAAGTCTTTAAATCCAACATTTTTGGGCCTTTGATATGTTAATGGGCCCCACAGGTTGAAATTGTTTTTTCAGCTTCGCGCGCGTATGCGCAATTTATTAGAGGTAAAAGCAATAATACAATTCCTAATTTTTCAAATTGTCTTGCCATAAAATAATATCATTACATCAAATGATAATATATTAGAGTTTTACAAGTGGTAAGTGATAAAAGATAAAAGATGTAAATATTTAAATATATAGAGTATGATTTCAACTATTTGAACTCTATTAATTAATAAAAATATAATAAAATTCATGAATTACATCAAATTTTTTCACCATGCATGAAAGTTTTGAATTCATATATTTTATTATTTTTCCTACTAAATATTTTTTTATTATTTATAAAAAATAAAATATATAAATATAAAAATATCAATAACTGTTGAAATTAATTGGTAAAATTAATTTTATTTAAATTATGTTTCAAATTTTAGTTTTTAAATATATATATATAGTTACATTAAATTAATGATTGATATAATTATTTATTCTGAATAAATTAATATCGCACGGGTAAAATGTTGTTGGCAGAAGTAGCAAAAGGAACAATGTTGTTTTGCAACAAAATATCTGTTAGCCTTTTTCTTTTATGCTGTGCCCATGTGCCATTAGACTAGTGGCACAAAAAAAAAAAATCACATGCTCATTTTCCACTAGTGCAACAACTTGACATTATGATCTTAAGTCGATCACTTGAGCCACAAATTTCAAAGATATCTAGCATAAATTCTTAGAGGAATATTTTTTACATGTTTATAATAACTAGTTTAATAGTTTTCATTATTTATAATGTTAGAACTTAGAATAAAAAATTTGTAACTTACTGTTATTGAACTGAATAGACAATTATTGGTATCTTCTTTCTCCCCTTTAGACTTTCTATCACTGTTTTTTTCCTTGTTTGCTCCATGTGAAAGGCCAATTTTTAGCCATAAATTGGTCTTTCTTCTTTATTTTTTTTTACTTTCCCTTTATATATCTATTACTTATTTTCCTTTTCTAACTCATCTTTATGATGATTTTGTTTTTCTTTCATGAATATTTTTTGGGTTTGTGAAGCTACTTTAGTTCACATTCATTAGTAGAACGTTCTTTCATCTTCTAATTAGATGAGCAGTGATTGTTTCTTTAAGCCGTAAATTATTTAAAGTGTCATCTTTTAAATTATAAAAGTTTGATATTCCTTTTAGAGCATTTCTTCTCTAGTTTAAAAAAAATCTTCACTCTCACTTGTTCGATTTCAGTGAACTACTTGGAGTGTTTCTCCTCCAACATATTGGAACTTTAATTATGATGCATTGGTTCATATACATTAGTAGGACGTACCTTCATCTTCTAATTAGATGAGTAGTGGTTGTTTCTTCAAATATCAAACTGTTTGAAACGTCATCTTTTAGACTATAGAAATTTGGTATTTTTTTTAGAATATTCCTTCTTCAGTCTAAATAAAATCTTCACCCTCAATTGTTTAGTTTCAGCGAACTATTTGGAGTGCTTCTCCTCTATGATATTGGAACTTTAACTATGATGCAGGTTTCAACCCATCTTCTGGAGAAGCTACTATGGTGTTTTTGGCTTGTGATCATCTTGGCTGTTTGCGTGATGGTTCTTGGATGTCCAGAACTGTGTCTTCCGCCTTAGTGGCAAAAGCTTTGACTATTTTGATAGCAGTTACATGGTTTAAGCAGCTTGATATTTCTAATGTTATCTTGCAGTCTGATGCTCTGTTTGTAGTTGCAACAATCAACGCCAAACTTGAGTGCTATCCATGGGAAATCCAAGCAATCGTTACAAACATTAAACTCATTAGGTTGTCAAAATGAGCATAGTTTTTGTTGTAATCCCTTTTGGTTGGCTTCTCCACTTATGTAGAACATTGTAATCCTGCTTGTTTTGTTAATGAAATTATATGTTTTAAAAAAAAAAATTATAATCATTAAATTTTTTTTTTAAAATTAAAAAGTTATATGACTTTAGTATTGATGGGTTACACAATAAAAACAGTTATTTCATTTTAAATTGATGACGACATAAATTGAATTATACACCTCATGATATTTTTGAAGATAAATTATTATTTGACTATTTTCTCACTTATTTAGAGGTTAAATGAATTCTTTCACATTTTTAAATTTTTTTTTAAATTTTTTATGATTTAAATTTTAATACATCCTGAATAAATTTTTTTAAGCATAATTAGTTCTATATGCAAAAATCTATTTCTGAAATATATACATTTGTGATTGTTAATAAAAAGATTTTGAAGTTTAAATAATTTAATGGTAAGATATTCACTTTAAATCGTTAAAAAATTAAAAGAAATTAAATTTTTTAAAAGGAAAATAGAAAATGCCAAAACAATATTACATATGTAGTTTCATCTTCTTCTTTTTTTCTCTAAATCAGAGAAACAAAATTAGTTGATGAGATATATAGATTAATTAATACATACTAAAATCTTAAAATTTCATATTCAAATTGCTGTAACACCATATCAAGATTAAGTTTGAACTCTATAAATCCACTTAAGCGTTTTTTTTTTTTTTTTTTGAATTTTAACGTAAGAGTCAGTGAAACTCACTTTTACGGCATTCCATATCAGAAATAGTCTCTCCTCGTTAATCCTATGTTAGATTCGAACTTCACTTAGGTGTTTTTTTTTTTAAAAAAATAAAAATTATCATAGGAATCAATAAAACTGTACGACGTTTCATACCATAAATAGCCTCTCCTCGTTAACCTTATGGCATCCTAACAGCCAACACTTATTGAGAAAAAAAAAAAAGAAATTCACATTAAAGGTGCCGACAGGAAAATTTTTCAAAATTGGGCAGGATCTAAGGATTAAACATGGAAAACGAAAAGCGCCACTTACTGTTACTACCACTGAAGAAGTATTATTATTGAGAGTAGGTGTGGACCTACTCACGTTTCCTGTTTCAGCTGCCACTGACGTCAGTAGTTGCAGATTTGAAAGCTCTGCAGTCTGTCTCTTTGATTGTTACTGTGTTTTCACCAGAAGCTTAATTAGTCTTTAATTAACTCACTTTTCTTCAACATTAACAAAGAGATGAAATATCAAATTTTACAGGTTGTTGAATGAATTCAGAAGAAATCACAAGTACATATTTCAGCAATATTTTAGACATATGAGCTACATAAATGAATAATTTTTCTTATGACTAGAAGGAACAAACTTTGCTAGAGATACTTCATTCTTCTTTTAAATAATTTTCACGTAAAAATAATAAAATTTTGAATGCAACTAGTAAAAATGTTAATTATTAATGTTATATATAAATTGTGTGCAATTTTATTAAATTAGTTTTTATTGTTTTTGTAAATTATATTCGGATCAAACTTATTCAATTGATATTTATATTGATTGAATCAAATTATTTAAAGTATAATAAATTTTAAAGTATTTAAATAATAGTAGTTTAGACAAAAAAAAAAAATTAATTTAAGACTATAAAGTTCACACCGATCAAATACAATAGTCAATTTGCAGTTTTATAGAGGGTCACTACTTTCCTATATCAAAATTAAAAAAAATATATATTAAATTATTCAAATTTAATTTTTTTCATGATAATAGAAGAAAATAATAAAATTGAGTCCGATTAATTTTTTATTATTTATATAACAAATGTGAAAAATATACTATATTTAAAATTTTGTTTGAAAATTGGTAAGAATTTATTATTTTGATGATAAATATTATATATTATATAGCATATAGAAGCTGAATAATTTATAAATTTAAATACATAAAATTTCCAACAAATATATAAAAAAGTAAGTGAGATATTGCAATTTGAAGTAAAAAAAAGAAAAGGGAAAATGTCATGAAATGTGAAACACAACAACACATGCTTTTGTCCGAAACAGAGCATCTTTTTATATACATGTCTAGTTGTACTTCTTTTACTTGGGTCATCGAAAGTTGAAAGGAACAAACAGCCTGTCCTTTTTTTCCCCTTCAAAGACTTTCCCAGACAAAGAAACTCTAAAGACTGACCCATTAAAATAATAGTAATAATAATAACTTCCGTTGTAACAAAAATAATAATAATAACAAATTATTAATTAATTCAATTAAAATTTACCATTTTACTGTTGATAATTGTTGGATTTAATTAATAGGAAGTGTTGAGTTTAAATTTTGGTATGTACAACTGTTTTAAATTAATTATTAAGTGATATTTACTATTTTTATAGTCCGACCGAATCAAGTTGAATTAGTTAATTGTAATTAGCAATAGTTCAAAAAAAAAAAAAACAGAACTTACCACTTCACTGCTTCGCCAACTGCAGCTTCCTACTTATGTTTGTGTGCGTGTATATATATATATGTGTGTACTCAGTGTATACTTACTTGTAGATCTTTGTGGTATTTTTGGTAGTGGCTGGGTAGTGATTTTTGGTGAACCTAACTTTCTATAGTTTGATTATTTATTATTGGAAAAACTGCTTCTTAAATGGAATCCCTGTCAGTAAATGAATGGCAGCAATGACCAAACCAGTCTTCTTTTGGTGCACATTCTCTGTGTTAGTACTCTTTCTTTCCTTTTCCTTCTGTTTCCACTTTTATTTATTTATTATTTATTTTATTTCAAGTTAGTTGCTTTCCTCTTTGTAGGCTCTTCCAATATTTTTGGAACTATATATATATATATATATATATATCCTCCATGCCTGCTGCTGTTTTTCTAGGTTAATAATTATTTTTCTAATAAACTAAGGCAACACAAAGTTGGTTTCTTTCTGATGTGGGTTTCTTGTTTTCTGGTTGTTTGTTTAAGTAATTAAGAAAATATTTCCATATTTAAGGTTTACATACTGTTGCATTTCAAGCTATGGACAAATTTTTTTTTATTTTTTGCTCAATCTTGAAGCATTCAACAAATTTCCCTTTTTTCAATTATTTTTACTTGAAATTTGACAGGTCCTAGCTAGTGCAAGTTTGTAGATTTGTGTACTGCTGTTTTAGGACAGTATTTGCTTAATTGCTGTGTTCTTCACTTTGATTCGATTGTGTAATGATTATCTATTTAAAGGTTCTATATACAGTGAACTGTGAAGACAGAAGCTTAACTAACTGGAGTGTGAAGGTTCTTGTAGGGCAATAGGAAGGCAAATATAACATAAATCTCCAAGTGATTGATTTTATTCAATACATATGGACTGGAACTTGAAGGCAAATTCTTGGGATTTGACAGAAATTAAGCAAGAGGCAATACCAAATTTAGATTCATTTGATAGCAGGTCTGCTAATAGCTTTGCAGATAATAAGACTACAAGAGGGGATTTTTCAATTGATCTGAAACTTGGTAGAGTTGGTCACTCGAATGATGAAGCATTAAATCAATGGAAGCTGCCTGGAGTAGTCTCAAAAATGGAAGGTTCTTCACCTTCTGTATCAACAAAAAGAGCTCGGCCAACTACCAATGGAACGCAGATAGTCTATTGCCTCGTCGATGGATGCAGTGCGGACCTTAGCAATTGCAGAGACTACCATAGGCGCCATAAGGTTTGTGAGCTTCACTCCAAGTCTCCACAAGTTACTGTAGCTGGCCAGAAGCAACGGTTCTGTCAACAATGTAGCAGGGTATATATAATATAACATACATATATATATATATGTATGTATGAATTATAATTATCATTGCTTCTTAATTCTAACATATTTTTCACTAGAATTGCCAATTACTTTTGAGGATTTTCTGAGATTTTTCTCTGATGGATGTTCGATGATCTTCAATGGTTTGTTATTTGTTGTTAAGAAATCAACTTATAGTTGGTATTAGGTTACTGGGAATAGAGAAAATAAAACTGCATGGGCCAGTTTTGTTCGTTTCTTGCATTATTGATTGTCCTCATGTTTAGGTATAGCTACTTCAAGATTCATGAACAGGCTTTAGCCTTTTAACAGTTCCAGTACCCTCTTTGTAGATTCCATTCCTTGGAGGAATTTGATGAAGGAAAAAGAAGCTGCAGGAAACGGCTTGATGGACACAACCGCCGACGGAGGAAGCCTCAGCCAGATCTTGTCTCCCGCCCTTCAAACTTGTCCAATTACAAAGGTTGTTCTCAACAATATAATGTTTCAGTGGACTCTGTTTCAGCTATTAAAGCAGGATTCTGCTACTCTATTGAACACTTTCACACATGATGATTTTGCCTAAGATTCTTCTTACTTTTCTTTACTGTTGCCTAAAATTCTTTATATCATACCTTAATCTGTACTGGTGAGCGCTTGTCGAGTGCTTCTCGAATATTTTTTGGGCCATATCACATGGATTATGCTAATCCTGTGGCCTGTAGTAAATTTAGTGGTCCACATTTATCCTTTATGTGCTAATCTTCTGCACCTAGAAAGTTGTTGTGATAATCTGAAACTACTACTTAATCACAAGTCCCTTTTTAGACTATAGAATCTACTTTTTAAGCTCATATCATCAAGAATGCTTGGCATATATAGATTTGATTCATATACAATTTTAATCATTCAAAGATGCTTTCAAACTTCCAAGGCACCCACTAACACAAGGAATTCAAGATGTGCTTTTGGTTGGCTTGATCGAAGTGAAGATAGAGGAATCTGTAGGATATATAGACTAAAATATTCTCAGGAAATCTCTTTTTTTTTTTTCCTGCAGATCTTCGAATTGGTATTTTCGAAGAACTAATGAATAAATCTTTTTCTTCTTGTTTTGTTTTTCAGGTACTCAGTTGCCATTTTCTACTTCACATGTATATCCATCTGCAACTGTAATGAGCTCGGCATGGTCTGGAGTCATTAACACTGTATCAGATGCTGCTGCTGCACAGTATAGTGCACAACAACATATGAATATGACTAGCAAACACAATGTTTGCTTCGGATCCTCCCTAAGCAGCAGCAGCATTTATAGAGGAGGGAAGCAGTTCCCATTCTTGCAACTTGACAGCAGTCATTCCATCCTTAACAACCAACAAACTGCATCTGCTCCTCTCAATCCTGAAGCTTCTGTCTGCCAGCCATTTCTAAGGTCCACTGCGTCGACTGAAAGCAGTGGGTGTGGTAGCTACAGCATGTTCTGTGGGAAGCTAGCAACAGTACAAGTCCACGACTCGGATTGTGCTCTCTCTCTTCTGTCATCAACACAGACACAGACATCTGGGAACCACACGCTGCAACCTAACTCAGTCCCTTTGGTTCAACCCATAGAAACTGTGGACTCCGTTATGGTTTCCAATGGCAGTAATGGTCTCTCTCCGTGGTCAGCCGCCAACATAGCCCCCCAAACGCTTCCATTTAATTGGCAGTAAATAATGACGGCCATTTTCACTACCTTGTGGACAATCGATTAAAAATTGTAGATTGCTCTCATCTTTGAACTGCATTGTTGCGTTATTTAAGTAGATTTCTTATGTGCACAGCCTGCTTATACAAAATAGACAAATTATGAATCTTGATTTTTTTTTTTTTTAACAGCAATGATTAATCTTGGATTAGATTTTAAGATTCATTTTTTTTATTGTTCTAGAATTTGTAATCTTTATAGATTTGGTAGGGAAAGTTAAAAGGAATGACTTGAAAATTATCAAAATCCACAATTAATTTACTTTTTTTTTTGGAAGTACAATTAATTTACTTAATATAATCCAAAATAGACAAATTATGTTAAAATTATCAAAATACACTTAGGCTCTAGTTGTTTGTGAAAATATTTTCCCTCATTTTTTAGTGTTTGGATTATTAAAGAAAATAAATCAAAAGGAAGATAAATTATTTATCAAAGTGAAATAACTGATGATAAATCATTTTCCAATACTTTTTCTAATGTCTTCTCACCAAATTTATTATCTTTTCTTTTATTTTTAAATGTCTTCTCTTCTTATTTATTGTGTTTTAGTGTTGCAGCCAAATTTTGAGAAATATTTTTTTTGAAAAACATTCCAAAAATAAAATATTTTCCACAAACAAAACCTTAATAATTAATTAAATATTATGTGTTAATACATTTGAATAGACTTTTTTGTTTTTTAATTATATAAGATTGAATTGAACTAATCAAAATTTAATGAATTTTGTGTAGCAGCAGTTTAAAAATAAGCAAGCAAAAATTTTTAAATGATAAATATAGTTCTATTCTAACTTTTTATATAAAAAATGGTTAATTAGAATAGGAATAACCCATATTTTATTCCTTACACTTTTATTTTTTTCTTAATTTACCCTTCCACTTTTATTTGTATAGATTGAGTTCTTGTACTTTTATTTTTATTCACATTAAACCCTTATACTTTTATTAACCTGTCCAATAAATGTAATTTCTAAAATTTTAATCAACTATGTTATAATGTAATTATTTATGTTTTATTTTTAACATAAAGATTATAAAAATACTATTAAGTGACAAATACTTTTATGAAAATTAAATGTAAATTATATAATTGTAATTTATTGATTAACAAAAATTGTATCTAATATTGTAAAAATAAAAACTTAAGCAAGATTATACTAAAAATTTTTATTTTAGTAGAATAAACTAAAATAAAATTTAGTAGAGTTTTGCTTAAGTTTTTATTTTATAATATTAGATAAAAATTTTGTTAACCAATTAATTACAATTATATAAATGATAAATTTAGCAGTGGTTTAAAAATAAGCAAGCAAAAATTTTTAAATGATAAATATAGTTCTATTCTAACTTTTTATATAAAAAAATGGTTTATTAGAATAGGAATATCACAACCCAAATTGGAGAGTCATAATCGGCACTAGGGAACGGATATTCTCATGAATCTGAAATCTGTAGCAAGCCTAAAAAATAAAAATACATGCAAACATATCACAAAAATACGTTATTTAATTAATATAAAATAAATATCCATATCATAGCATAATAAAATATTTTCATACAAATATTTAAATATAGAAACACTGTCTAATACAATAACAAGTACAACAACAAAAAATACTACTACTGCAGCATTTACTAAAATACAATAAAAATAATGGTTCAATATTTATATAAATCGGCCAGAGAAAAAAAAGTCCGATGAATAGGTCTAATAGGAAGGTTTAAAGTAAAATATTCTAAAAAATATATTAAGGAGATAAGATTTCACTGAGTAAATTATTTTTATATATATACACGCAACCTAAATATATAGATATTCAAGCCTCAATAAATAAATATATATATATATATATATATTAAAAATTCACTTTTATTATAATAGTAAATGCAGAAGAATTTTGGATGGAGAATTAAAGTAGAATCTCTAAATTTTCGCAACTTCAATCGTTGTATATCCTTAGCCAACAGGCTATTCATAACTCCAAAATATTTTTTCTATCCAACTTTTTAGTAGTGAATTGGCCTTGAGTACACAAAGGGTCAACTGAAAATTTGCAATTCCACTACCGGTACTAACTAACCCTGAGAACCTTACAGGTCAACCAAGGATCCGTAATCACACCCCTTATCATCCACAATTCACAACAATCATAATTTCCATATCAATGTTTAAAGCCTAATTTTAGCGTACTGTTGCACAACAACCTTAGCATGACCCGCTAGGTGACACGTTCTACAACTATCCTCCAAAAATGTTTATCATAAAAAAATAATGAAAATTCATAATAAAATATGATAGCATATATATAATTCAAAATAAATATTATCAATTATATATATGGAAACATATATATAAATATTAATAATAATAAATATGATTTAATGAAATGAGTATAATTAAATTCATATTTATTAAAAATATATGGATGCTCACAATATTAATCTATATAAAATGTATACATATAATAATAATTCACAGTTTAAGTGTGCTATTCGATCTTGGCTCGGCTGGTCCTGTTCGATAGGCCTAATACGCAGAGCAACTAAAGAAAATAATAATATATTAGGATCGAAATCCTAATTTTATATTTCTAAAAATTCTAAAGAATGACTCAATTTAGGTGTAATATTCCGTGTTTTTAAATATTTTAATACTGCATCTGGATATGCAGTGTTAATAATTTTTGTATATATACTATGATATTTTTACGAGTTGATGTGTATTTAAAACCTATTTTAAATATTGTGTATTATTTTAAGTGTTTTACGTAAAATTTTCCCGGGACTTGCATTTTCAAGAAAATTTTTACGTAAATAATTTACTACTAATTATATTAAATATATTTACGGACTTGCATGAACTCATACGTATTTTTAAATTACTAAATAAAGCTTATGTGTGTATATATTTATTTAATTAGGGTTTAATTTATTACCCTAATATTTTATTATTTATTTATTAATTTTATTGTTATTTAATTATTTTATTTATTATTAAATTTTAAATTATTATAATAATGTGTGGTGTGAGATTTTTCCCAAATATTTTATTAAAATTATTTTTTTTCTTTTTCTTTCTTTTCTTTTTCTTTTCTTTTCTTTTCCTTTTCTTTTCTTCTTCTCCTTTCTTCTTCCTAAGCCCGTCCCTTCTCCCCCTCCCGCTGCAACTTCCGACCACCTACCGTCGGTGTGCCGCCAGCAGCTCCGCCCTCCCCAGCCAGCTGCTCCGCCGCCCCTAGCTTCCTTCCTCGGTGCCGGCTAGCTCCAATTTCACCATTTTGGCCGAAACTTCCCTCCTCACCGTTCACCAACTTTCCGGCCACCATTTTCGACACCGCCAGTCTCTTTCTTCTCCTTGAGCTCCAGTGAGTGTGATTCTAGCTTTGGTTTGAGCTTAAATGGTCTTGATTTGCTTAGGTTTCAAATTTTCAATTTCGGCCATATTAGGGTTTTTAATTTTTTTGAACTTCAAATTGTTTTATTCATGAAAAATTCCTTCACAAATGTTGTTACCCTTATCTTAATATACATGTATGAATTTTTTTGGAATTTTTGGAGATTATTTTGATTTTTGGGTATTTTTGAATATTTTAATATTATTTTCTAATTTTCGAAAATTAATTAAATAATTTATGAAATTGTGTTTTATGATAATTATAGGTGTTTAAATGAATTATAGGAATTTATTTGGAATTTTTATGAATTTCTAAGTATTTATTTTGAATTATTTAAGTTTATGTAATTTTTGGAAAATTAGGTTAATTGTGTTTTTAATTGAAATTAATTGGTTAATTGAGTTTAATTATTGCTATTATTGATAAATATGTTGAGAAAATTTATTTTGGATAATTATACTATTTTTGGTGAATTTTTGAAGTAATTTTAGTATATTTATATATATAGGGGTATTTTGGTAATTTTATACAAAATTGGCTAAAAATGTAATTTAATTGGTTTTAATAGTTATTTAAAGTATAAAAATGATTTCTACAAATTATTTAGTATTTTTAACTAATTAAAACTATTTTTCGTGAATTATTTTCAATTATATATATAATATACGATTTTTACTAATAAAATGAGTTCTTATTGGTTTTTAATGTGTTTTAAGGTTAATTATGTAATTTCTACTTATAAAATGAATTTCTATGTTATAGGGGTATTTTTGGTATTTCTGAAATTATTCTGTGTTTGTGGACCCCGGTCGGTAGACAGTAGTTTGGAGTCCGACCAAGGGGTTGTGGATTTGTTTTGAGCTCGTTTTTCGAAGTGTGTTTCTTTGCAGGGTCGACTCTACTCTTTAAGTAGAGAGATGTCCGTTTTACAGGGGAGGTTCTGCAGAATTTTTGATAGAATTCTCGTAAAACGTGATGTCTGATCCATCCCTAATCTCGATTCTGTGTTTAATATTCTAGATTGAGTTCTAGGATTTTCTGTTAAGTTTATTCTGATTCTGTCATTATTGTTTGTTTAGTTGTGCCGAGACCGAGGCCTAGTGGATCAGGCCCGTCGGATCCATCTCGAGGAGCGCACTAATTTGTGAGTTACTATTTTATATATGTGTGCTTTAGGATGCATGGTTTTAGAAATATATGTTTTATTTTGATTAGGTATGCATAAATAATGTGATTAGTATTTAAGTATATCTTTAATTTATTTTTGGTTTATTTTCGATATATATTAAATTATATGCATGTTTTATTAATAAATTATATTTAAAATATTTTTAAATATATTTCTAGCTTAATTTATAATTTAATTGGATTTGTTTGACGTATATATACTCGAAATATACCTGGTTTACTTTTGGTATATTTCCAGTATATATATATATGGTTTATAATATTATTTTATTTAATTTCATGCATCATTTATTTGTGAATGAATGTTTTATATTTATTAATGAAGGATATCAATAGAACGTGCTACCTAGTGGGCAGCACTAGGACCGAGTACATACCAGTGCGCTTATAGCATTTAGGCTATATTACTAACCAGATTGTGGATATTGATTGGATATGATTATTTGATGTGTGAGATATGGTTTGGAGGTGTGATTGTTGGAGCTCGGTTGACCAAGTGTCTCGGGGCCAATCACACTGGCAGTCAGATTGTTGGAGCTCGATTGACTCAGTGTCTCGGGCCCAGTCTACTGTCTAAATGGATTAAGTGAATATATTTGGAATAAGTGACCCTGAATGGCTAGAGTGTTGTCTAACACTGTTTGAGGTTTCGATATCATAAGGTTCTATTTGATCCTTCATAAAAGATGATTTTCAATGAAATATATATAAAATAATTTTATTGCATTTTTGTGTATTTGCCTGTATATATACATATTAGATATATACTGTTGACTGTATGCATTGTCATTTAGCATGCATGTATATATATTATAGTAATTCACTCAGTGAGGTCTGACTCCCCTCCGTTGACTAATTTTTCAGGAGAGTCATCATCTTCAGACCTCAGTAGCAGGCATGTACGCCGGATTTCTTCCGCCCCGGCTTCTTTGTGTAAACTGCTTATCTGAGTCTTGGGTTTATTTTATCTAGACACTGCAGTAGTCATTAAATATTTAAAGAGATGTTGTATTATATTTGAACTGTATTTGTATTAAAGGAGTTTATATATATATGTCATGATGAGGATTTGATTTAAATCCAGTTGGTGCATATGCTATTATTATATTTATGATTTTTATTTTCGTTGCATTATATATTGTTATTATTATTGCATGTTTATTTTATTTTTTTTAGGCTTGCTACTGGTTCTGGATTCGAAAGAATTCCCGTTCCCTAGCGCCGGTTATGGTCCCTATTTTGGGTCGTGATAAAGTTGGTATCAGAGCGGAGTTCTGTGTCAGGGCTTAGTTTTGTGAGTTGTGGCCCTAGTTTTCAGAGTTGTGTTTTCTGTTGAACTACTGCAGTGAATTAGGTTCGAGTATGTCTTGATAAGTATTCCTTGCTTTAGTTTTCTGCGTTATTCCTCTGTTGTTTGTTTTGTTTGAATCTTTCCGTTTGTCCTTTCAGAATGAGGAGGCGAGCGCGTGTCGCTCCACCGGTCGTTGAGGCCGAGGATGATGAGTCTTTTCAGGATGAGGTTTTACCTCCTGAGCAGCCAGTTAGACGTAGAGGTCATGGCAGAGGTAGACCTCGAGGAGCGGCAAGTCACCATAGGCAGAGAGAGTTACAGGATGAGGAGCATGTAGAGCCTGAGTTTAATATTCCTGTGCCTCCAGTCATTCAGCCTGTTCAGCCTGCCTATCAGCAGGGTATGTCCGACCCTGAGGCAGCTTTGTTCTATGCCCAAGTTGGCAGGATTGCTTTCGACGGTACTTTCGATCCGTTAGATTTTCTGCATACGATTGAGACGAGGACTCGGACTGCTCATACCGAGTACCAGCGGATCATGATCATTGAGTTTTCTGTCGAGGGACCAGCCTTAGATTGGTTTATTCAGGTGATCCAGCCTTATATGATGACGATGACCTGGGCTCAGTTCAGAGAGCGATTTATGAGGAGATTTTGTCCAGAGCCTCTCTGTATGAGTTATCATCTCCGTTTGACCAGTATTTCTCATGGAGATCGATCTGTAGACGAGTACACCCAAGATTTTCTTTGATTGGGTAGATATGCAGAGGATCTGATGCGAGACCAGTATTTTGCAGTCACTACGTATGTCACCGGATTGGGTTCAGCATTTGCTGGTATGCTTACAGTAGGCCTTACTCTCGAGTCTGTGATTGAGTTGGCCAAGGAGATTGAGCTGAGACTAGTTAGGCAGGGAGCGATGCCTGATTACTACCAGCTAGGAGTTCAGTCGAGTGGATTGCAGGCTACTCCGTATTCGAGTTTTCATGTTGGTTCGAGTAGTCAGCAGCGAGGTCTGACTCAGCAGAGTCAGAGACAGCAGCAACAAGTGCATCGGAGCAGTAGACATGGTCGTGGAGGTCAGCGTAGATTATTCAGATTTGGGTCAGGTGCTTCGAGCAGCAGCAGTGGTCGTAGTTCTGGATCAGCTGCCAATGTTTGTCAGACTTATGGTAGAGTCCATCAGGGACCGTATTATCTGACACCACTGACATGCTTCAGATGCGGGCAGATAGGATATTTTGCCAGATTATGTCCTTACTCTGGATATCAGCAACCGCAGATTTCGTGGTTCCTACAGCAGTCGATTGCTAGTGCTGCACCCGTGCCATTTCAGTTACCACTAGCCCAGTATCAGAGTTCCACTCAGCTTATCCCACAGCAGAGTCGTGGTAGAGGTACTAGAGGAGGTGCCAGAGGTGTTGGCCAGGCTTCTACCAGTCAGCAAGGAGGTCGAGGTCAGGCCAGAGTTTTTCATCTCACTCAGCAGGATGCTCAGACATCTAATGCAGTCATGGCAAGTATTGTTTCTGTTTATTACCTGGATGCATGGGTTTTGTTTGATCCGGGTGCCACGCATTCGTTTGTTTCTCCTGTTTTTGCTTCTAAATCTTGTTGGCAAGCTTCGAGGATGGCTTTTCCTTTGTCTGTTGCCACTCCTCTGAGCGATTCCTTGGACACTAATATTGTTCTTTCTGGTTGTCCAATTCTCATGGGAGATAGAGAATTACCCACTGATTTGATCCTGTTGGATGTGATGGAGTTTGATGTCATTCTGGGAATGGATTGGTTATCTCAGCACTATGCCGTGGTAGATTGCAGGAATAAAGAGGTGACTTTCAGAATTCCTGATGAAGGAGAGTTTAAGTTTGTGGGTGATAGGAGTTCAGCACCTCAGAATCTTATTTCTGCTATTACGGCTAGGAAGTTGTTGAGGAAAAGATGTCAGGGATATTTGGCATTGGTCAGGGATACTTCAGTGGAGAAGTTGTCACTCACAGATGTTCCTGTTGCTTGTGAGTTTCCTGATGTTTTTCCCGAGGAGTTGCCAGGTTTACCACCTCATAGAGAGATTGAATTCTGTATAGATGTGGTTCCAGGTACTACTCCTATATCTATGCCACCCTACAGAATGGCTCCTGTAGAGTTAAAAGAGTTAAAGGATCAGTTGCAAGAGTTATTGGATAAGGGTTTTATCAGACCCAGTGTTTCTCCTTGGGGTGCACCAGTCCTATTTGTGAAGAAGAAGGATGGTACCCTGAGAATGTGCATTGACTACAGAGAGCTGAACAAGGTGACAGTGAAGAACAAGTATCCTCTCTCGAGGATAGATGATTTGTTTGATCAGCTACAGGGTGCACAATTCTTTTCTAAGATTGACTTGAGGTCGGGTTATCATCAGCTGCAGATTAGTGAAATCGATATTCCTAAGACGACATTTCGCACTAGATATGGCCATTATGAGTTTCTGGTGATGTCTTTTGGTTTGACTAATGCACCAGCAACTTTTATGGACTTGATGAACAGGGTATTCAGATCGTATGTGGATCAGTTTGTGGTAGTCTTCATCGATGATATACTGGTATATTCAAGGAGTATGGAGGAGCATGTATATCACTTGAGGATTGTACTACAGACACTGAGAGATCATCAACTTTATGCTAAATTCTTGAAGTGTGATTTCTGGATGGAGAGTGTTTCTTTTCTTGGACATGTAGTGTCTAAAGAAGGTATCTAGGTTGATCCACAGAAGATTGAGGCAGTGTCTGAGTGGCCTAGACCGACTTCTGTTACAAAGATTCGAAGTTTTCTGGGTTTAGCCAGGTATTATAGGCAGTTTGTGCAGGATTTTTCCAGAATAGCAGCCCCTATGACTCTCAGAAGAATGTCAGATTTGAGTGGTCAGAAGCTTGTGAGAATAGTTTTCAGTTGTTGAAGGAGAAGTTGACCACAGCGCCAGTATTAGCTTTGCCTAATAGTGTGGACAAGTTCACAGTTTATTGTGATGCTTCTAGAATTGGCCTTGGTTGCGTGCTGATGCAGAATGGAAGGGTGATAGCCTATGCTTCAAGGCAGTTGAAGAAGCATGAGCAGAACTATCCCACACATGACCTTGAAATGGCTGCAGTAATCTTTGCTTTGAAGATTTGGAGACATTATTTGTACGGGGTGACTTGTGAGATATTTACTGATCACAAGAGCCTTAAGTACATTTTTCAGCAGAGAGATTTGAATCTGAGGCAGAGAAGATGGTTGGAATTATTGAAGGATTATGACTGAGATATTATATCATTCGGGTAAAGCTAATGTGGTAGCAGATGCCTTAAGTAGAAAGTCCTCAGGCAGTCTTGCTCACATCGGTGTTGAGAGGAGACCATTGATCCAGGAGTTGCATCTGTTGGTGGATCAAATATTAATAAAAATTCATTTTTCAAATATTCAAAATTAACTAGCATAAATTACAAATAATTATTTAAATTGCCCAAATATATAATAAAAATAGCTAAAAATTCATTTAATCATAAAAATAATAGGTAAAACTATCATTCGAATATATTTTAAAAAATTATTATTAATTAGCTAAAAATAGTAAATAATTCATAAAAACTATTTTAATACTATTTATTACTCAAAAATTATCCAAAACATAATAATTAACAATAATTTCAATTAAAATATAAAGTTTACTAATTTATACTAATTTTTTCAAAAATCCAAAATTTACATAAACATTCAAAAATTTCTAATAAATAATCAGAACATAATTTCATTAAACTTCTTTAACAAAAAATGCTTAAAATCATAAGTAGAATTTATTAAAAATAAAACACATTTCCGAGCCTGGAACAGTCCTCGTGAACAGTAATCCAGCTCGGAATAATGCTCAAAACTCAACTATCTCCAAAATTAAATTTAAATACATTTTTGGAAAGCTTACAACTTCAATTCAATTAATCTAAAGTCAATTTAACAAGAGTTAAACCAATTAAACAAAAAATCAACAATTGAAATTAAGAACCCTAGAATGAATTGTCTAAAATTGAAGTTGAAATCGAAGTTAATCAAACGAATTACCTTGGGGAAAATGAAGCTCATGTCGAGAGCTTTCAAACAAGACTGGTGTGAGCTCCAACCATTGCTGAAAACTCCACCGGTGGCCTTTGGAAGCTCACGACACCAAAAGAAAATGAGAGGGAGAGGGAAGAAAAGATGGCGATGATGGGAGGAAAAGGAAGGGAAAAGAAGGCGGCGACAATGGTGGCTTGTTGGTTCGCAATTATGCCTTTGTGCAGAGAAGGAGAAGAAGAAGAAGGGAAAGGGAGGGATAGGGGAGGAAGAAAAGAGAAAGAGGGGGGAAAAAGAAATTTTGTATATATATATATTTTATCAAAAAGGAGAAAAGGAAAAAATAATATAAAAATAATATTTTTAATTTAAATATTTTCTTTTCTAATTAAACTCACCACAATATTAAAATATATAAAAGTACACTACAATATATAATTCATAAATAATAATAATAATAATAATAATAATAATAATAATAATAAATTTAATTTTTAAATCTCAATATAATAGTAAAACCATAATATAATAAAATAATTAATAGCACTTGAATTTAATTTAATCTCACAAAATAACCATAATATAATATAATATAATAAATAAAATATTTATTAACATTGTAAATCCCATAAATTAATTTAATAATTTATAAAAATATCGGGTTATAACAATCTTCCTCCTTTATAAAAATTTGTTCTCGAATTTCAAATAAAAAGAACAGAATATGAGGATCCATCTAGAAAAAAGGTAAGGGTAAACCACCCACATCTCAGCCTCGGTCTCCCATGTGTGTTCCTCTACATTGTTGCTCCTCCACAACACCTTGAACATTGGGATTTGCTTCAAACGTAATTGATAAACTTGATAATCAACAATCACGATTGACTTTTCCTTGTACATCAGATCTTCATTTATTTCCACACTTTGGGGCTATAACACGTGCGAAGGGTCTAAAATGTACTTCCTCAGCATCGAGACATAGAACACTGGATGCACTTGAAATAAATTCGAAGGCAAAGTCAACCGATATTATAATATCCCGAGTTTTTAAATATTTTTATACTGCATCGGGATATGCAGTGTTAATAATTTATATATATATATTGATGATTATTTTCATGAGTTTGTTATTTACTAAGTCATTTTAATTATTTTTAATTATTTTAAAATATTTACGTAAATTTTTTTTGAAAATTTTATTTTCGGGGAAATTAAAACATAAACAATTTGATTATTCAGTAGTTAAGTGGGCTAAGCTGCATATGAAGCATATTGTGTGCCTGCATGGACTACCTGTGTCCATTGTATATGGTAAAGGTACAGTGTTTACCTTTCAATTTTGGTAGAGATTGTGGAGAGTAATAGACACCTGGTTGGATTTCAATATTGCTTTTCATCCTCAGACAGATGACAGTCTGAGAGGACGATCCAGACACTAAACAATATGTTAAAAATGTGTGTTTTGGATCTGAGAGGTAGCTGGGTCGACTATATGCTACTTGTAGAATTCGCTTATAATAACAGCTACCATAGAAGTATTGGAATGACACCACTTGAGGCTTTTATGGAAAGACGTCTTAACTAGATATGAGATGGTTCAGAATACAGCGAAGAAAGTTATTGTGATCAGAAGAGCAATGTGGATCCTAGACGCAGAGATATGGAGTTTCAGATTGAAGACTGTAATTCTGAAGATGTCTCCGAAAAGTGGTGTGATGAGATGCGGTAAGATTGCATATTAATTGGCTTTGCCTCCAAATCTATTTCATGTGCATCTAGTGTTCCATGTCTCGATTTTGAAATAGTGTATTTTGGACACTTCGCATATGTTACAGTTAAACAATATAAAACTAAATGAAGATCTGAAGTTTGAGAAGGAATCAATTGTGATTTTAAATTATCAAGCTCGATAGTTATGCTCGAACCAGATCTAGATGATCAGGATGTTGTGGTGAAGCAATAGCGTGGGAGACTGAAGTTGAGATACAAGCTTCTTCCCCCTATCTCTTCCTTTCTTGGTCTTGTAATTTTCTTTTTGGAATTTTAGGACGAATTCTTGTGAGGGGGAAGACTGTAATATCCCGAGTTTTTAAATATTTTTATACTGCATCGAGATATGCAGTGTTAATAATTTATATATATATATATTGATGATTATTTTCATGAGTTTATTATTTATTAAGTTATTTTAATTATTTTAAAATATTTACGTAAAATTTTCTAAAAAATTTTATTTTCAGGAAAATTAAAACGTAAACAATTTAATATTAATTATTTTAAATAATTTTATGAATTTGCATGAATCCATACATAATTTTAAAGTGCTAAATAAAATGTATATATGTACATTTATTTAAATTAGGGTTTAATTAATTAAATTAATTTTTATTATTTAGTTTTTATATTAATTAATTAATAATAAATGTGTATATATTATTAAAATATGTGTGTCGTGTATATTTAATGTGTGTGGGATTATTGTAAGCGGTGGGGTTTAGCGCGCACCCCAGTGTTTGGCGACCACGGCACTGTGTGGGCTCGAGGCCCAATAGGAAATACGATATAGGTCATGGGCCTATTCGGAGATGGAGTCGCCACCCGGATAAGAGCCGGGACACACTTTACAGCAACTAGATCCCACGGAGGTTTTCAGAAGCCGTCATCAGAGGTCGGGTTTGGAAACTAGGTATGAGCGTTTGAATGCTCACCCAACCTTGCAGTTGGCCTCCGTTTATGTTTTGCATTTTATTACCGTTTAATTATTTAATTATTTCCTCATTTACCATAAGTAATGAAATTGCCTTTGGATAATTGCCAGATTTTATAATTAAGTCCGAGTTTGCACATTAGTCCAATTTCATGCCTTTATGTCCCAACATTCAAAAAACACAATAAATAAAATAAATAATAATTTACAACCATACATTCAAAATTAAATAGGGGGAAAGGATTAAGGATTATAACGCTTTCTAATCAAATAAACGAAATAATATACAGAAAATAAACCAAACATATACCGAAAATAAACTATTAAAATAACATAAAGACAACAATATACAAAGGATAAATAGCAAAAGTGATTGCTTGACGACAGAAATTATCAAGTAATTCCTGCAAATATCACACGATTAGCCTTTCTTTTTACAAAAAATGAAGTCACATATAACGATATTTACAAAGAGATCCTACAAAGAGGTTGTCACATTATGAGTTAAAGAAAATATCGAATAATCAAGATAATCACCACCATGCAATCATACAGACATGTTTAAGGTCAAAAAGGGACATGTTAAAGTAAACATCATAGCAAATGAACAACAAAACAAAGAAGGAAATAGGTTAACCCTGCTAATGAGGCGGTCGCCTCATTGAGATGAGGCGATCGCCTCATTGATTAGGCGACGCCTCATCCACAGAGCTCTTGTAATCTCGAAGCAAAACTGGCAACATGCACACAAAAGGTAAGCTACATGAGGGCCTGTCAATTGATGAGGTGATTCTCTCATTGAGATAAGGCGACGCCTCTGTGAAGAGGTGTCGCCTAACCACCAGGCTGGCTCTGACTCCCAAGGCGTGCAGACTTCTACTCTAAGTAATCAAAACATGCATATACACACCCTACACTTATCATACTGTGACTACATGCAAAAATATTCAAAGATCCATTAATGAAATGAGATATCAAACATGACACACTAGAGATAAACCTAAAATTTACTAATAGCTCAGTTACACATAAGCAAGAATACACAAAATGATAAACATATCAAGTTTAAGTGCAGGTTTTATACCAAAATGTGAGGCCCTCAGAGCTGGTTTGGTTGAAATCCTTGCTAGGATGTAGTATCTCTTCTTGACACAAGTTTCTTCCCTCTTCTCTTGTGGGAAAGTGGACCTCCTTTCTTCCTTCAGAACATTTTCCTTCTTCTCCTCCTTTCTCCTTCTGTATTTTTTCTCAGAGCTCTCCCTCTCCTTCTGTATTTTTTCTCAGAGCTCTCCCTCTCCTTCTTCCCTCTTCTCCTCTTTTTTCTTCTCTCTCTTTTTTCCCTTTTATCCCTTAGCTTTGCCATCCCCCTCAGCCTCCTAGCCCATTATGAGCTCTTTTAGCCTTTTTCCTTTTCCCAAAAGTCTTTTCCTCACGCAAGGAGAAAGTCTGGAGAGTGAGGCCCGCGCCACTTGATTGCAGCTGCATTAAATGCAGCTGCACGTGGGTTGCCAGAGGGGCGGTGCCTCATCAGTGAGGCGATCGCCTTTGTGATGAGGTGATCGCCTCTGTAATGAGGTGATTGCCTCATTGGCAGCTGCCAAAGAGGCGATCGCCTCATTACACTGAGGCGGTGTCCCTTTGGCCCAGGCCCGCGCTGGGCCGAGCAGGCTTGTGCCAAACTTGTATAGTTGGGCTCGGTTTGGGTTTTGCAGGCTTTTGGATTTTCAAGTACACTTTCCACTTAGAGATTTAGGCTTCATCCTCATGTCCAAGTTCACATTCTCATCATTGGGCTTGACAACGGGCCGATCAAATTGAGCAACCCTAATTCGTCCCCTAACACGGGTCGACTGAATCGGGTGTCTACAGTTTGCCCTTGATTTTTTAAAAAATCAAATGCATGCAATAACCTTTTTTCAAAAAATCACATGCACAACAACAAATAAACAATAAGGTAAGAAACGTACCTGACTCTCGGGTCTCACCCGAGAGATGAATTCTTTAATTCTGAAACGTGACCGTGATCCTCAGGTTTTTCTAGCCCGATCAACCACTCATTAGTATTTGATAGAGATATTTGAAAGTTGCTAACCTTAGGTTTTCCTGGCCAAGCCCTTACAATATTGGAATTCGATTCTCGGGTTTTCCTAGCTCGGTCTTTGCAACACTGAAACTTGATTCTCGGGTTTCTTGGCCTGATCTTCGCTGGGGATGTGGTTTTCATATTTTCCTGGTCTGATTATCACTCCTCTGGGGACAGACTTCTGGGTTGTCCTGGCCCAGTTGTCCTTTACTTTCGACTTCGGGGATACTACCCGAACAATCATCTCGATCCTTGAGCTCTGGGGATTCAAACCCGGACAACCCTATCCTTGAACTTCGGGGATTCAAACCTGAACAGCCCTGTCCTTTGAGCTTCGGGGATTCAAACCCGAATAGCCCTATCCTTGAGCTTCAGGGATTCAAACCCGAACAGCCCTGTCCTTGAGCTTCAGGGATTCAAACCCGAACAGCCCTGTCCTTGAGCTTTGGGGATTCAAACCCGAACAACCTTGTCCTCTGAGCTTCGGGGATTCAAACCCGAACAGCCCTGTCTTTAAGCTTTGGGGATTCAAACCCAAACATCCCTGTCCTTGAGCTTCGGGGATTCAAACTCGAACAACCCTGTCCTTGAGCTTCGGGGATTCAAACCCAAACAGCCCTGTTCTTGAGCTTCGGGTCCTTAAAGATCCTTTCTCTTAATTTTGCCTCCCTAGTATGCAGCACTAACTTCCACCCATTATTCCCATCACCGTCATTCATTCATCATCATTTTTTCATTTTTTTAGGGGAAACCCTACGCTATTGCTTGCTATAAAAACACTCTTTTCCTTTTATCCTTTCTCCCTTCCATTATATTTTTTCTTCCCTTTTTTTCTTTTTCTTCCCTTTTTTTTATACTTCTCATACTCTCTGCATCTCTCCCCACTTTTTAGTTAATGGAGAATGATAAAACAGCTCCTGTACCTCAGTAGGATCATATCCTGCCTCTCATTAGTGCTTCTAGGAGTCTGGGATTGACCCGTGGAGACTCAATTCCACTTTTGGCAGACCTAGGGTCTCACAACTGCTCTTCTGCATCCAAAGAGGTTAGTACCCTAAAATTCCCTATAAAATTACATCAGGTTAGGGATTAATCTTGTATAATTATTGTTCTAGGACATTTATTTAATCAAATAAACCATAGAATTTATGCTTTATTGCATCAAAAATTGACACTGCCCCCATCTGTGCCGTATAGAGGCAATCGCCTCTTCAATGAGGTGATCATCTCATTGATGAGGTGATCGCCTCATCAATGAGACGATAGGCTTATGTGAAGAGGCGATTTCCTATCGCCCCTTCACAGAGCCAATCGCCTCTTTGATAAGGTGATCGCCTCAGGCGATCGCCTCTAAGGTGAGGCAATCACTTCATCAACAGAGAGGAACTTCACCATTTACATGTACATTCATTCTAAAATTCTCCCTGAGATCGCAAAATGCATAAATTTTACTTCCCTATCTCTTTATTGCAGCATGATGCTCAGACATTCAAGGGTGCTGGGAATTTCCATGGAGCCCGAGTCTTTTTTAGTGATTTGACTGACGAGCAGAGGGACTGGATTCAAGAGACGGGGTTCAAGGAATTTGTACTCTCATTTCCATCCGAGCAAGGGCGCATGGACTATCAACCGTTGCATGCCCTGATGGAGAGGTGGTTTGATACGACCCACACCTTCCATCTCCCGTTCGACGAGCTTACTCTAGACTCGATATCATTTGCTGCCATCATGAGGATTGCCTACACCGGGGATCCTGTTCCTTTCGATGCGAGTCTACATCAGTTATCTCTGGATAAGGCTACGTATATTGAGCGGCTTTTGGGGATGACTCCTGACATGAAGGGGACTCATACCCTTAAGTTGGACTTGATCAGGAGCTTCTACACTTAAGACCGGGCCGCAACAATGACCTTTCCCCTTGAGATTGACCAGGTGGTGAGGGCCTTCTTGCTCTACCTGCTCGGTACCACTCTCTTTATCGACATCGCCAGCTCTATTGATCCGATGTTCCTACCAGCCCTTCGGGGTCTTGACCAGATTCCTACATTTGATTGGGGTAGTTGTGCCCTGGCGTACTTGTACCGGAGCATGGACGAGGTGGTTCGAGGGGCTAGGAGGTTTTACGGCTTTTGGCATGCTGTTCTAGTATGTCATGATCCCCTTCTTTTTTCTTTTGCTCTGACCCCCATTACTTACATCAGTTTTCTCAACTTCTCCTGTTTCATTTTTCAGGTCTGGGCTCTGGAGCTAGAGTTGCTTGTGGGCGTTACTCGGGTGGGAGACCATTTCCTGGCCTTTGGCAGGTGGGGCGCTAGCCGCATCATGAAGAGGCATCTTATGAGAGTTCACATCCACAGGTAGCACCTAAACTCGCTGACACAGGATGCGGTACCTGCAAAGCACAAACCTACTCATTAGTGAATTATTCACATTCAATTTACTTATATATTGAAATCTCTCTTTTCCTATAGATTCGAAATGACTTATGGGGGTCCGAGGACACTTGGACCATCGAGATGACTCACTCCAGGCCTTTAGCCCAGAAGAGGGTACTCCTTTGTGGCCCAGGGTATCGAGCTTGGTATTTGGGAGAGCGGGTCTTAAACTGGAAGGCAGGCGTTAGGGCTAGGCGGGTCCCCAAGTCCCCTCTTGATAGTATGCTTTGGGCTCATGAGCTGGAGGGCGACGACCTCGCTCAGGCTGTTATGGGCTCACTAGTTGTGGACCACAAAGTTCATGTGAAGAGCCGGTATGCAGAGTTCATCCGTACCCACCTTCTACTGACGGTCCCCTTCCAGGCCGCTTCTACTTCTCAGGTAAATCCTTGCAAGTCCCCATCTTCTTTGTAAATTCATTGGATTCTTAACATGTTCCTCCTATTTTCGTATTCAGGCTGCACCTACTAGGCCTGTAGCCCCGGTTAGGTCCTGAGTGCGGGAGAGAGAGCCCTTGAGGCCTCGATTGGATCCAAGTAGGGAGGAGACTTCTGCTGCTGGTGAGGGAGCCATCCCGACTGCTGCCCCTAGTTCTGAGTTTGCCCCAGGCAGCTTCATCCATGTCCCTGACCCTCTAGCTCGATGTTGGGTTCCCCCCGGAGAGTTATCGCGCCAGTTCCTGGCCTTGGACGAGGACCTGACCCCTGTATGCACTCTTGTCGGTACTACTCACGTATGTTATTTTCTCTGACCTGTTTTCACTATAATTCTCAAACCAACTATTAGTTCTAATCTTTACTTTGATAATGTAGATTCCGCTGGAGCAGGGCCTGTATATGTATCACATGATAGAGGCCCAGAGAGTCTACATGCTGGAGGTCACCCAGTAGTGGAGGGTAAGAATTTCATTATTTCCTACATGTATGCATGCTTGCATGGTTTACTGACCTGTGATTTGTCTGAACAAGATCGAGATAAGGCTAGTAGGGCGAGGATCGCTACTCTCGAGCATCAGATTGATGTATTCCAGATCGATGAGGATGACGAGGACAAAGATAGGAGCGGCAACGATACCAGGGGAGAAGATGACCCTGAGGGTACGGGATCAAATGCTTGACGTTCCCATATTAAAAATTATGTAGTCTCTGAGTAGCGAACATAGAATTTTATTGTTTTTTTTAAATAGAATGCTTTGCAGAATTCAACATTTTCCTCGATTAAATTAATTTGTTTTGCTTTTCTCATTCCTTCATATGTGAGTTGATTTCACTGTTTGCATGTGTAACATAATTGCTCCACCTGTTAGACTGTGCGATTTGAAGAAACACAACCGGCCTGTGCTGCTGATGAGGCGATCGCCTCATCGAACCCTGATAAAGAGGTGATTGCCTCATGCTGTTAAGGCAGCCACCTCAACAGTAAGCGGTCCAGCCCCTATAAAACCTTCATTTCTGCATTTGACCTAATTCTCGAATCCCTTTCATCCTCCCCTTTCTGTTTCTCTCTCTGAGTGTCTCTGAAAAGCCGCAAACATGACAGAACAAAGTCTAAGGTCCTTACAGTCGATTCTGAAAGGGTTGGACAACAAATCTTGGGCCGGTTTAGAGCTATTCCATCTTGCAGTCATCAAATCACTTCATACTAGGAGAATCAATTACCCTTTTCTCCATGCTATGGTTCAATTTTGGGATCCCTAGAAACATATTTTTTGGCTCAACATGATGGAAATATGCCCCCTACCAGAGGAATTCGAGGCAATTCTTGGTCATCATACAGATTCTACTTGCCAACTTGCAATTCCTGCTCTTTAAAACCCAGATTCTCGTTCCATTCAACAATAAATGGCACACATGTTCAATCTTCCACCTCGGTCTTCCTTTCACTATATCTTCAACTCAGAAATCAAATTGAAGTCCCTCCTTGAAGTCATCTGTCACGACCCAAAACAGGGGCCATGACCGGCACTAGGGAACGGGAATTCTTTCGAATCCGGAACCCGTAGCAAGCCTAAAAATAAAATAAATCATGCAATAATAACAATAACCATATAATATGCAGCGGAAAATAAAATAAAAAAATAAAAATTATAATATCATAATATTATTCACATCAATTGGATTTAAATCAAAATCTCATCACATATATAAAATCTCTTTAATACAAGTCCAGTTTCAACATAATACATCTCTTTAAATAAAATACATGAAATCCAATACTTTAATTCACAACTACTGCAGTATCTAGATTATAAAATAAGACTCAAGTAGATAATTTACATAAAGAAGCCGGGGCGGAAGAAATCCGGCGTATTGACCTGCTACTGAGGTCTGAAGAAGTTGACTCTCCTGAAAAATAGTCAACGGAGGGGAGTCAGACCTCACTGAGTGAATTACTATAATATATACACATACACACTAAGTGATAATGCATACAGTCAACAGTATATATGTAATATGTATATATACAGGCAATTTCACACAGATGCAGAAAATCATTTTTATATATTTTATTGAAAATCCCAGTTTATGAAGGATCACATAGAACCCTAGAATATTGCAACCTCAGAAATAGTGTTAAACAACACTCTAGCCATATAGGCTCACTTATTCCAAATATATCCACTTAATCCATTTGGACAGTAGACTGGCCCCGAGACACTAAGTCAACCGAGCTCCAACAGTCTGACTGCCAGTGTGATTGGCCCCGAGACACTTGGTCAACCGAGCTCCAGCAATCACACCCACAAACCACATCTCATATATCGATAATCATAATCAAATCAATATCCACAAATAAGTTAGTATTATAGCCTAAATACTATAGGCGTACCGGTACGTACTCGGTCCTAGTGCTGCCCACTAGGTAGCACGTTCTATTGATATCCTTCATCATTAAATATAAAACATTCATTCATAAAAGTAAATGATGCATGAATGTAAATGAAATAACAATATAATCCATATATATACCAGAAATATACCAAAAGTAAACCAGGTATATTTCGAGTATATATATGTCAAATGAATCCCATCAAATTATAACTTAAGCTGGAAATATATTTAAAAACATTTTAAATATATTTTATTCACAAAACATGCATATAATTTAATATATACCACAAATAAACCAAAAATATACTTAATGTAAACTTAAGAAATAATCAAATTATTTATGCATATTTAATCAACATAAAACATGCATTTCTAAATCATGCATCCTAAGCATATATATATATAGTATAGTAACTCACCTAGTGCGCTCCACGAGACAAGTCCGACGGGCCTGGTCCACTAGCCCTCGGTCTCGACGCAACTAAACAAGAAATAAATAACCGATGTCAGAATAACCCTAGTAGAAATCCTAGAATTCGATCTAGAGTATTAAAATACGAAAATAGAATTAGGGTTCGACTGGACATCACGTTTTACGAGAATTCTACCAAAAATTCGACAAAACCTCCCCTGTAAAACGGACATCTCTCTACTCAAAAGAGTAGAGCCGACCCTGCAAAGAAATACACTTCGAAAAATAGGCTCAACACAATCAAAATCCCACGGTCGGACTCCAAACTACAGTCCACCGACCGGGGTCCACAAACACAGAACATATTCCAGGTATACCAAAAATATCCTTAAATCACAGAACTACATTTTATACATAGAAATTACATAATTAACCTTAAAACACTGTAAAAACCGATTAAAACTCATTTTATTAGAAAAACCGTATATTATATATATAATTGAAAATAATTCACGAAAAATAGTTTTAATTAGTTAAAAATACTAAATAATTTGTAGAAATCATTTTTATACCTTAAATAACTATTAAAACCAATTAAATTACATTTTTAGGCAATTTAGGGTAAAATTACCAAAATACCCCTATATATATAAATATACTTAAATTACTTCAAAAATTCACCAAAAATTATACAATTACCAAAAATTAATTTTCTCAACATATTTATCAATAGTATTAATAATTAAACTCAATTAACCAATTAAATTCAATTTAAAACACAATTAACCCTAATTTCTCAAAATTACATAAACTTCAATAATTCAAAATAAATACTTAGAAATTCATAAAAATTCCAAATAAATTCCTATAATTCATTTCAACACCTAATTTAACTATAAACTCCAATTTCATAATTTAAATAATTAATTTTCGAAAATTAGAAAATAATATTAAAATATTCAAAAATACCCAAAAATCTAAAAAATCTCCAAAAATTCTACAAAAATTCACAGATGAAGATTAAGCTACTAGGATCAACATTCGTGAAGGGAGTTTTCATGAATCATTCAATTAGAAGCCCAAGAAAATCAAAAACCCTAATTGGCCGAAATTGAAAATTCGAAACCTAAGCAATTCTAGACCATTTTAGCTCAAACCAAAGCTAGAATCACACTCAACGGAGCTCAAGGAGAAGAAAGAGACTGGCGGTGTCAAAAATGGTGGCCAAAATCGGCGTGATCGACGGTGGATCGATTTTCGGCTTCTCCGGCCAAAATCGACTTCCAGGCGCCGGAAACGGCTACCTCAGGCGGCGAAAATGGTTGGGGAAGGCGGTGGCACACCGGACGGCACACCCACGGTGAAGAAATGGCATGACAGGCGTCCGGACAGCGAGGAGAATCGGTCGGGAGGAAGAAGAAGACTCGGGGGGCAAAATGGTAATTTTCTAATTCTTTTGATTTTTGATGTATATATGTATATATATATACTTTATACTATTACACACATCAAATATACACCACACACATAAAATTTAATATTTTAATAATTTATACTAAATAAAATTAATTAAATAACAATAAAACAAATAAATAATTAATAAAATATTAGGGTAATAATAAACCCTAATTAAATAAATATACACACACAGACTTTATTTAATAATTTAAAAATACGCATGAGTCCATGCAAGTCCAAAAATATATTTAAAATAATTAATAATCCATTGTTTACGTGAAAATTTCCCCAAAAATGAAAGTCCCGGGAAAATTTTACGTAAAACACTGAAAATAATACACAGTAATTTAAAATAGGTTTTATATACATATCAACTCATAAAAATATCATATAATATACAGAAATTATTAACACTACATATCCCGGTACAGTGTAAAAAATATTTTAAAAACACGGGATATTACATCATCATAATTATGGACAAAGTGCAAACTTACTGGTCCCGCATGTTAGCCCTTTATTTGTATGCTCAATTTCTGCTGGTTTCCCCCTCAGGGCATTGCGATATGAAGATCCTCTCCATCCGCAACCAAGTGGAGTCAGGGCTCAATCCCTTCCCTCTCATCTTAGTAGAAACCATCATTGAATTGGATGACTTCACAAGGATGCGACGATTCTCTGGAAGCCCCTTTTTGTTGGAGGTAAGTTTCTCATTGCCCCCCTTTTCTTTCAACTGCCAATACCGCCTGTATCTAACCATTTATAATCTTGTACATATGGTTTTATGAAAATCTGGCTTTGATCGAACCTCCCCAAGACATTAGGTGTTATCAAGCCAAACATTATCGAGCAAGGAAATTACATCCCATCCCTGCGGACATTCACAGCTAGCTATCAACATTCCCTAATACACTGATTCGCTGGATGTGTCCCTGGTGGGGTTTGCAGCATGTGACCCTCCGATCTTATACGTATTGCATCCCGATTGCCGGTCTCCATTTTACCACTTTCTATAATCCAGCTCGCCTCTATCGCCAATATGGTCATAAACAACTGATTATGGAGCCTGTTCACGAATTTGAGCTAGGGCCGCTTTCTCAGAATTTTCTAGACCACTTAGTGGCAACTTGGTCTCGAAGAGTCATCGAAAGAAACTTAAGCTATGACGGTGATTAGAGCATCGATGATCATTACAAAGCGTGGGTTCGCTTGCAACAGACAGAAAAAGATGAGTTTATTAAATATAAAAAGACAAGAGAATTATAGATGTTAAGTTCACAGGGTAGGCAACAAAAGAAGAGAAGGCAGAACTAGCTCATGGAATGAAGTCATCGTTTTTCTTTTTGTTAGACGTAATTTCCCTTTTGTACTAGTTAAACGGCTTGTAATGGACACATTATGCAATGTTTAACGACAATTAAAGCAATCCATTTCATTTCATTTAAGCATAAAACGTATATACATTTCACTTCTGGTACATCTTATGTTATTAGTTGGCTTGCCCTTGCAAGTTTTCCAACTAACCATTTTGCGCCTCTCTCTCCCCTTTTATATGTCCGTAACTTTTTCCTGGACTGCCTCTTTCGAGGTTTTTAGTCCAGTAAGACTCCTTTTTCTCTTTTTTTTTTTCTTTTTGGTCTCTAATTTTTGCCTAGATAGCCTCTTTTTGAGGTTTTCTCCCTAGCGAGACTTTTTACAGAAAGTATTTCTTGAGTTTGTCTAGGTTGATGGGTTCTTTGAACTCGTTTCCCTCCATGTCAGACAAAATGGCAGTGCCTTTTGAAAAAAACTTCTTTACTAGATACGGTCCCTCTCAGTTGGGCTTAAACTTTCCTCGAGGATCGGTCGTGACTGATCTTGTGAGTTTTAACACCAGATCCCCCTCTCGAATCTTGCCTGGCTTGATCTTCTTATTATAGGCATGAGCTATTCTTCTCTGATACAACTGAGAATGATACATAGCCTTTATCCTCTTTTCGTCTAGTAGTATCAGCTGGGCCAACCGACTTTCGATCCACTGATACTCGGGGAGTTTGGATTCCAGAAGGACTCTCAACGACCTTATCTTGACCTCTACGGGCAAAACTGCTTCACACCCATAAACTAAGGAGTATGGAGTGACCCTTGTCGAGGTTCTAGCAGTAGTTCGATACCCCCATAACGTGAATTGTAAGTATTCAGCCCAATCTCGGTAATTTTCCAACATCTTAGCCAAAATCTTCTTCACATTCTTATTTGCTGCTTCTACCGCTCCATTTGCCTGTGGCCTATATGGAGATGATCTGTGATGCTCAATCTTATAGTCCTTTAATAGCGTGGCCGTCTCTGCTCGAAACTGAACATCGTTGTCTGTCACTATATGGTGTGGCAGACCAAACCTGCAAATTATGTTCTTTTTGATGAATCTCGACATCTGCCTCGCCCCCATGGTAACATAAGATTCAACCTCAACCCACTTGGAGAAGTAGTCGATGGCTACGATGATGTACCAATGACCATTAGTTGCCTTCGGCCTTATCTCCCCTATGATGTCAATCCCCCATACAGCAAACAGCCAAGGAGATGTCATTCCTTGAAGTTCCATAGATGGTAGGTGGTTAACATCACCATATGTTTGGCAGCTGTGACATTTCTTCACAAATCCAACACAATTTGCTTCCATAGTGAGCCAAAAATATCCCTGACGGGCTATTTTCTTTGCCAAGATAGTCCCATTCATGTGTGGCCCACACACCCCTTCATGAATTGCTTCCATGAGCTTCTGACCTTCAACCTTGTCGACACATTTGAGGTGTACCCCGATTGGCATTCTTTTGTATAACATCCCCCCATGGCTTATGAACTATCAAGACAACATTTATAGGGATATCCTTTCTTTCTTATCGGCGTCATCTGGGAATTGCCCAGTTTCCAGATACTTTTGTAAATCATAGAACTAAGGTTTCTCAGTGACATCAACTGGCGTTACTCTCATCTCTTCGTAATAGGGGGATCGAGACTTTATGAGGATTAAGGGTCTGGCCTCTGGTTGCTTTCCACTTTCCCACATGGAGGCCAGTGTGGCTAAGGCATCAGCTACCTGGTTTCCTTCCCTCGGTAAATAGATGAATTTACATTGTGTGAAGGAGCACATAATGGTGGTCACGTGTTCCCAGTACAGTCGTAATCTGTCTTCTTTTATCTTCCATTCTTTGGTGGCTTATTTTATAACCAGCATGGAATCCCCATAGACAGTGACATATTCCGCCCCTGCACTACACAATGCTTCTAAGCCAAAGATGCAGGCTTCATATTCTGCTTGGTTATTGGTTGCTTCAAATTCGAGCCTTTTTGCCATCGGGATCATTTCTCCTTCTGGCGTAACCAAAATTACTCCTATCCCAACTCCCTTGTTGTTGACAGCTTCATCAATGTACATTTCCCAATCTTGTATCTCTATCGCCCCTAAGTGCTTGTTAGGGAACTCCAGCTTCCACTCTTGGGTGTCCCCGACTGGGCTTTACGCCAAGAAGTCTGCTACTGCCCTTCCTTTTACTGTCTTTTTGGCCATATACTCTATATCAAATTCTGTGAGCAAAATGAGCCACCTAGCCAATTTTCCTGCAAGAGACGGGGTCTATTAGAGGTACCGGAGAGGATCATGTTTGGAAACTGCTTCCACCTTATACGACTGGAAGTAGTGTCGGAGTTTCCTCATTGCCCAGATCACTGCTAGACAAGTCTTCTCTACTAAACTGTAAGTAGCTTCATAGGGTAAGAGCTTTTTACTTATGTAATATACAACGTGCTCTGTTTTCCCTTTGCCTTCCTATGCTAGCATCGCCCCCATTGCATCCTTTTCAATCGCCAGATACAGGATTAAGACCTTACCTGGTTTTGGCGGTTGTAAAACAGGGGGATTCATCAGGTAATCCTTGATAGTTTCAAAAGCCTATTGACACTTCTCGTTCCATACAACGGTTTGGTCTTTCTTTAGAAGCTTAAAGATAGGGTCGCAGATAGCTGCCAGGTTGGCTATGAATCTGCTGATATACTGTAAGCACCCTAAAAACCCTCAGACCTCTTTTTCATTTTTTGGCGTAGGCATGTCCCTGATTCCTCTGATTTTATCTGGATCCATCTCTATTCCTTTCTGACTGACAATGTGTCCTAATAGCTTCCCAGATGTGACCCCAAAAACACACTTCTTCGGGTTCAACACGAGATTATACTTTTCTGCCCTGGCTAGAAACTTGTCTAGTGCTTCAAAATGCCCTTCCCTAGTTATAGATTTCACCATCATATCATCTACATACACTTCGACCTCTTTATGGATCATGTTGTGCAGTAGGGCAGTCGCCATCCTCTAATAAGTGGCCCCTGCATTCTTTAACCCAAAAGGCATCACTTGGTAACAATACATGCCCCATTCGATGATGAATGATGTCTTCAACCTATCTATTACTGCCATCATGATTTGATTGTATCCTGAAAATCCATCCATAAAAGAGTACATTGCATTGGAAGTCACACTATCAATTAATGTGTCAATATGTGGTAGGGAAAGTCATCCTTAGGGCAGGCTTTATTCAAATCTCGGTAGTCCACACACACTTTGACCCTTTCGTCCTTCTTAGGAATTGGAACTATATTTGCTAACCACTGAGTGTCCTCTACCACTTCTAAAAACTTTTCCTTCAGCTACTTTTTGACTTCTTCCTTAACCAGAAGAGCCCATTCTGGCCTTAACCTTCTTTGTTTCTGCTTTATTGGCACTATGTGAGGGTATGTGGGGATTCTGTGATCTAAGATCTCCCTGTCAATCCCGGGCATGTCTTCATAACCCCAAGCAAATACTTTCTGTCTCTTTTTTAAGATTTCTTCTATTTTTTCTCTCTCACCATGAGTTAAACCAGAAGCAAGTAATATATTTTTAGGATTATCATCTGTGCTTAAATTAAATGATTCGGTTTATGTAGAATTAACGTCAAACATATGTATGAAATGATCATCACAAATAGAATAACCATTAGGGAATACATCACAATAATAAGCAAATTCAGATTTCATTGCATTCACTTTCGAAAAGAAAAGATCATCAGTCTCAAACAGAGAAACAATAGAAACATCACAGTCATCATAAAAGGTATCTATGATAGAATCGAGGATGTAAGTCTCAAAGTCTAGGTCTTTGTTCTGATCATTAATGCCCTTCTGCCCCAAAGTAGCTTCATTCTCTTAAGACTCCTCTTCAGCCAGTACCAGCTCCTTAATAGGGGCCTTTTCGATAGTAGCTTCCCCGGCTTTGTTCATAAATTCGGCAAATATCTCAAACCCTGGGATGACTTCCCCAGCCACGAGAAGAGGTTTCGAAGTCCCGCTATATGAATGCCCGGTGCCTTCCTTTACAAAGATTTCCCACAGAGTCTTCTTTCTAGCCTCGGTTTCCTCCTCCTTTTCTTCAGATCAGTTTGACATACCCATCTTTTTCCCAGCTTTGTCAACCTCTTTGAACCCTAACCCGTGCTTCAAAATAGGTACTTTATTCCCCACAAACCTTGAAGGTCTGCTCTGATCTTTCCCTAATCCCATGCCAGGTAGAAACTTTATATTGCGCATCATTCTCAGAACCCTTTCATCCATCTCATCTTTATAAATCACACAAACTTTGAAACTTGGGCTAAGGGAAATCTCCTTGGGGATCAACTTTAGTGCGGCTATGGCAACTTCAGTTTTGGCTGAGATGGTGACAATCCTCCCTTCGTGTGGAAACTTAACCTTTTGATGAATAGTGGATGGAATGCCACCCAGGGGGTGAAACCATGGCCTTCCCAATAAAATAGTAAAGGTTACCAGGATATCAAGCACATGCAGGTCAACCTAAACTTCTATAGGCCCTGTTCTGACTAACGCCCTAAAAGTTCCCTCCACAAATCTTTTGGTGTCATCGTAAGCCTTGATAACTACTTCAGAAGGCTTTAAGTCAGCTACCGTCAGCCCCAACTTTGGCAGAATCTTCAATGGACACTATTGATGGCAGAGCCATTATCAACCATCACGCAACAAGTCATTTTCCCTTTTTCCTCGGCTTTGATAAATAGGGCCTTGTGGTGATCTCTCCCTTCTAGAGGCAGATCGTCATTGGAAAAAGTTATCATTCCTTGGGGAGTTTTCGTTAGTGACTGAACCATCTGTTTTGGAGTGAAACTAGTGGAAATTTTCCTTTGGTCTAGTGCTAGGACCAGGGCTTCCCAGTGATCCCTAGAATGCATGTGTAACTCCCAAACACTAGCAATGGTCCCTCTGCTTGGTTCTACCCCCTTTCCCTTCTCTGCATTTCTTACCTTTTCGGGCCTAGTCTCGATAGCCTTGGTTCCTTTTCCCTTCTCTTTGACCTTCCCCACGGACGAATTCTGCTTACCCCTAGTTGTCCCATAGGTCAACTTGTTCTTTACTTTCATCATCGGAACTCCATATGTCCAAGACTTGCACCTCTAACTCTGTGGGTTGTTTGATTGTTCTCAAATTTTTGGGCCTGTATTATCGGGAATTATGAGATACATCAATAAAGGAGTTTAGGACTTGTTCTTCTGTTAGGCCAGAGTTGACCATCAGAATGGATGGGTTAGGAGGTGGTACATTTCGGTAATTGGGTAATGGGTTGGTTTGAGTGTTTGGTTTTCTATTTTCTAGGTCGGTGATTTTACCTGAGTCTATTAAATCTTGGATTTCATGATTTAATTGGGTACAACTGTCCGTATCATGCCTGATGGTTTGATGAAATTTACAAAAAAGCTTTGGGTTGGCTCCAGGTAAGGGTTGTTGCGAAGGCAAAGGTTGTAACAAGTTCTTCTCAATTAGCTTATTGAGGACTTTAGACATAGGACGTCCCAGATTAGAAAATCTCTAGGGTTGTCTAACCACACTGACTTGTACATTACTGCTCGGTGGTTGAATAGCATGAATATGAACATTACTGCTCGAGCTAGCTCCCTCTTTGCCCCCAGAACCTCTTTTGAAAAATTTCTTCTCTTAGGCCAAATCTGATTCTTTCTAGACCCCAAATCCATATAACTCTTCAAAATTTCTGATCCCCAGATCCCTCAATTTCCTAGATAATGCGGGAACACACCCTTCTATTGCCAAGACCAACTAGTCGGACTCAACTAGCCTATGCCTCATCAAGGACAATTTTCCCCTCTAACGAGTCAGGTAATCAGCAAAAGGCTCGCCAAAGTTCTACTTGGTATTCTGTAAATCTCTCAAAGAAACTTCTAGTTGGACGTTGAGACCATATTGCTTAACAAAAGCAGTGCAAAATTCTTTCCAATCCAACTGAACATGCGGTTGCAAGGTGTAATACCAACGAATAGGCGCTCCTTCCAGTGAGATAGGGAACTGCTTAACAATTTGGCTCTCAGTTAGCTCAGTAGCCTTCATGTATGTTACATATTGCTTCAAATGCAAATGGGGATCCTCAACACCAATGTACTTCTTCATGTCTGGGAATTTAAACTTACAGGGTAGCGGTTCATTGCCCTTTTCCAAATTCAGATCGTAATCTAGGGGGGCGACCATACCCTTCTCCTTCATCATCACCTGCATTTGGTTCATCACTCTGGTCATATTCTTAGCCCATTCGGTCTGACCCACATCCTCAGCTTGGATGACATTTCTTTGATTCCCCGGATTGGCTAATATCGTTACATCATCTTCTTCCCTTCCCTTAATCAGTATTTCCTTGTTAAGGTCGACCGGATCGATTGGCGGTACATTGGGTGGCTGTGTTGGCTGACCTTCTCTAATGAGCTTAGTAATCTCCCCCATCATTTCCCTCATCATAGCCCGGGTTTTCGCTATTACTTCTTCTTTCCACCATGGCCCAAATACTTCTGGATCAAACCCTCCTGCCATTCCTAATTCTGAATTTCTGATCAAACATCCTAAACTAGTTCAGACCCACCCTGCTGAGCTTGAAGGATCTGTGGTGCTGCAAAATAGTTGGTTAGAATGATGCATGATGTGTATGCATGATATGCAAGTCCATTATATTTAGAAATAAAAAGGGTCACACATGAAAAGATATACAAAATCAAAACACGAAACTTAAATGTGCAAACTTCCACCCTTATTTCTCCCACATACGTATTCAATGGCGAGTATCTTGTCCTGGAATTTTTGGCCTGGGTTTTAATTATCAATGGGGGATAATAAAATCGACGTATGTAAGAAAACTCTCAAAATGATTCAAACAAGTAATGGTCCCTTTAAATAAAGCTCGAGTCCACATTCTATGAGCCCAGATCCTTAGCACTGTAAGCTTACTTGTCAAGGCCCATTTGAAATGGGTTGTGAGTAGGCATAAGAGGCCTTTGTTGACTAGCTTATTTATAATGGGCTTTGATCAGACACGAGGGCTCATTTTATTTTGGACTGCTTATTGATGGGCTCGAGATTTATTTTAAGGGTCCATTATATGGCATAATACACATGCATGTGGGAAAATTCCTAAGGATAGTTGTTAAGTCATTACATGGGCTTGAGTCTTGGGTAAAATGGCTTCGGCTCCCACAACGATATACATCCATATACGTCTCCCCACTCAAGGGTCAAACAACATGGATTAGTACGTGTCGTGAGTGATAATAATCAAATATTCCACTACCAGGTTTGAGTGAAACGTAGGTAGCGAAGTACTGACTATTGTCAGGTTTATTCGGGACTGAAGTGCTCATTATGTGAAAAATGTGTAGTGAATGTATAAATGCAGGAAGAAATAAGAAAATAATTAAAGATGATAAAATGCAAAACACTGGAATCAGTTTCTCTATCCCTAGTGGAGTCGCCACTATAGGCGGCGGGGTTTAGCGCGTGCCCCAATTTTGGTGACCACGACACTGTGTAGGCTCGAGGCCTACTAGGAAATACGATATAGGTCATGGGCCTATTCGGAGATGGAGTCACCACCCGGATAAAATTCGGGACACACTTTACAGCAACTGGATCCCACAGAGGTTCCCAGAAGCCATCATCAGAGGTCGGGTTCAGAAACTGGGTATGAGCGTTTGAATGCTAACCCAACCTTGCGGTTGGCCTCCGTTTATGTTTTGCATTTTATTATCGTTTAATTATTTAATTATTTCCTCATTTACCATAAGTAATGAAATTGCCTTCGGATAATTGTCAGATTTTATAATTAAGTCCGAGTTTGCACATTAGTCCAATTTCATGCCTTTATGTCCCAACATTCAAAAAACACAATAAATAAAATAAATAATAATTTACAACCATACATTCAAAATTACATAGGGGGAAGGGATTAAGGATTACAATGCTTTTTAATCAAATAAATGAAATAATATACAGAAAATAAACCAAACATATACCGGAAATAAACTATTAAAATAACATAAATACGACAATATACAAAGGATAAATAGCAAAAGTGATTGCTTGATGACATAAATTATCAAGTAATTCCTGCAAATATCACATGATTAGCCTTTCTTCTTACAAAAAATGAAGTCACATATAACGATATTTACAAAGAGATCCTACAAAGAGGTTGTCACATTATGAGTTAAAGAAAATATCGAACAATCAAGATAATCACCACCATGCAATAATACAGACATGTTTAAGGTCAAAAGGGGACATGTTAAAGCAAGCATCATAGCAAATGAACAACGAAATAAAGAAGGAAACAGGTTAACCCTGCCAATGAGGCGATCGCCTCACTGATGAGGCGATCACCTCATTGATGAGGCGACGCCTCATCAATAGAGCTCTTGCAATCTCGAAGCAAAATTGGCAACATGCACATAAAAGGTAAGCTACCTGAGGGCCTGTCAATGGGGTGATCTTCTCATTGATGAAGCAATCATCTCATTGAGATGAGGCGATGCCTCTGTGAAGAGGCATCGCCTGACCACCAGGCTAGCTCTGACTCCCAAGGTATGCAGACTTTTACTCTAAGTAATCAAAATATGCATGTACACACCCTACACTCATCATACTGCGACTACATACAAAAATATTCAAAGATCCATCAATGAAATGAGATATCAAACATGACATACTAGAGATAAACCTAAAATGTACTAATAGCTCAGTTACACATAAGCAAGAATACACAAAATAATGAACATATCAAGTTTAAGTGCAGGTTTTATACCAAAATGAGAGGCCCTCAGAGCTGGTTTGGTTGAGATCCTTGCTAGGATGTAGTATCTCTTCTTGGCATAAGTTTCTTCCCTCTTCTCTTGTGGGAAAGTGGACCTCCTTTCTTCCTTCAGGACGTTTTCCTTCTTCTCCTCCTTTCTCCTTTTGTATTTTTTCTCAGAGCTCTCCCTCTCCTTCTTCCCTCTTCTCCTCTTTTTTCTTCTCTCTTTTTTCCCTTTTATCCCTTAGCTTTCCCATCCCCCTCAGCCTCCTAGCCCATCATGAGCTCTCCTAGCCTTTTTTCTTTTCCCAAAAGTCTTTTCCTCACGTAAGGAGAAAATCTGGAGAGTGGGGCCCGCGCCACTTGATTGTAGCTGCACGTGGGCTGCCAGAGGGGCAGTACCTCATCGATGAGGTGATTGCCTCATTACACTAAGGCGGTGCCCCTTTGGCCCAGGCCCGCACTGGGCTGAGCGGGCTTGTGCCAAACTTGGGTAGTTGGGCTCGGTTTGGGTTTTGTAGGCTTCTGGATTTTCAAGTCCACTTTCTACTTAGAGATTCACGCTTTATCCTCATGTCCAAGTTCACATTCTTATCATTGGGCTTGACAACGGGCCGGTCAAATTGAGCAACCCTAATTCGTCCCCTAACACGGGCTGACCGAATCGGGTGTCCATAATTATATTATTATAATATATGGTATGGATATATATATATACATAAATTATATTCAAAAATCAAAAGTTTGATATATTTACAGTTTTGCCATTTTCTGCATCTTCTTCCTCCCAACACCTTCAGCCATTTACTGTACCTCTCATCCTTCCTCCTCCACCTTCAGCCATTTCCACCACCTGAAGCTCCCTTTTTCGGTGTGTTTTGGACGGATTTTTTAAGGAGGCCAAAAATTGAAGTTAACTCCGATCAAGCCATTTTCGCCCACCAAATTCGACGTCACCAGTCTCTATTTTCTCCTTGAGCTCCAGTGAGTGTGATTCCAAGCTTTGTTTCACTTGATTTGGTCTAGAATTGCTTAGGTTTTAATTTCTTCATTTCAGCCATTTAGGGTTTCAAATTTTTTTTAGCTTCAATTTGATTGATTCATGAAAACTTCCTTCACAAACTTTATTCCTGGAAGCTTAATCTACATGCTGTATTTTATTTTAGAATTTATTTTGATTTTTGTGAATTTTTGATTATTTTATTAATATTTTCTAATTTTTGAAAATTAATTAATTAAATTATGAAATTGTGTTTTATGGTGATCATAGGTGTTGAAATGAATTATAGAAATTTATTTGAATTTTTATATATTTATTTGGAATTTATTAAGTTTATGTAATTTTGAAAAATAGGGTTAATTATGTGTTTAATTGAAATAAATTGGTAAATTGAGTATATTTATTGATATTATTGAATTATATGTTGAGAAAATTAATTTTGAGTAATTATATTATTTTTGGATTTATTTTAGTAAATATATATATGGGTATTTTGATAATTTTACACTAAATTGGCTAAAAATGTAATTAAATCGGTTTTGATAGTTATTTAGGGTATAAAAATGATTTCTACAAATTATTTAGTATTTTTAACTAATTAAAACTATTTTTCGTTAATTATTTTCAAATTATATGTATATTATATGATTTTTCTAAATGAATGAGTTTTTATCGGTTTTTAATAAGTTTTAGGGTTAATTATGTAATTTGGAATTATAAAATGTATTTTTATTATATAAGGGAATTTTCAGTATTTTGTAATTATTCTGTGAATTGTGAACCTCGGTCGGTGAATTGTAGTTTGGAGTCCGATTGAGAGATTGTGGTTGTGAATTTGGTGTTATTCCAAAATGTGTTTTCTTTACAGGACCGGCTTTACTCTTTGAGTAGAGAGATGTCCGTTTTACAGGGAAGGTTATGTTGGATTTTTGATAGAATTCTCGTAAAACGTGATATTCAATCAAATCCCTATTCTAATTCTGTGTCTAAAAGTCTAGATCGAATTTTTAGAATTTTCGTTAAATTTATTCTGATTCATGTTGTCATTTATTTGTTTAGTTGCGCCGACATCGAGGCCTAACGGATCAGGCCCGCCGAGTTTGTCTCGTGGAGCGCTAACATGTGAGTTATTATACTGTATATATATGCAGTGCATATAAGGTGCATGACTTAGGATTTTTCATTTTCATTATATGTTTAAACAGTAATTTAATTATAATATGATTTGATATATTTTTGGTTTATTTTTAGTGTATTTTGATATATAAATGTTTGTATATTTTCTATATACATTTAGTATATCACTGACATATTTAGAGTTTATTTTTGATATATGTATGTTAGATATTTAGGTTTATGTTTGTTAAAATTTAATATCTATACATGATTTAAATGTACATTGAACCATAATTATTTTATTAAATGATTAGTATAATTTAGGTTTATTCTTAAATAATTGCATGCTATATTATAAACCTACACTTAAATTATTCTTAAGTTTATTTTTTTTGTATTTGTTTGATATATTTTCAAATAAATACATGTTTTATTATTAAATTAAACCTAACACATTAGTGATATATTTAGGGTTTATTTTTTATATATGCATGCTAGATAATTAGGTTTATATTTAGTATATTTCTGAATATATGTTTAACCTAAACACATATTTAAATAAATGATTATACATAATTGTTTTATTAAGTAATTTATGTACTTAGCATATATCTTTTGTATATTTAATTATATTTTTAAGAAAATGCATGTTATATTATTGTTACTCATTTAAATTGTTTTTAACCATATTAATGATTTATCTTTAGTTTATTTCATATTTTATTTGACATATATATACCCGAAATATACTGGCTATATTTTAGGTATATTTTTTGTATATATATATGGTTGGTTTTATTATTATGAATATTGTTCCACATTAATTATTTTCAGAATAAATGATTTATTTAAGTGAAGGATATCAATAGAACATGCTTCCTAGTGGGCAGCATTAGGATCGTGTACGTACCGGTGCGATAGATAAGGGTTGAGTGGGAATTAATTTTGGGTGATTATAATTGATTTAATTGATTTGACTAAGATTAATGGTATGTTAGATAGAGTGATTATGGGGCCAATCACACTGACAGTTAGATTGCTAGAGCTCGGTTGACTTAGTGTCTCGGGGCCAGTCTATTGTCCATAAATGGATTGAATGATCTATTGGGTTGATTGAGATGTGAGGTGATAGATAGTGTGATTGCTGGAGCTCGGTTGACCAAGTGTCTCGAGGCCAATCACAGTATATACATATATATATAAGAATGCCTAATTGTTATGGTTTAGTTTGCATGTATATATAGTATAATGATTCACTCAGTGAGGTCTGACCCCCCTCAATTATTTTTTTTAGGAGATCCCATATCGTCAGACCTTAGTTGTAGAGTTCCTGGCCGGTGTTCTTCTGTCCCGGCTATTTTATGTAAATGTCTATATTCTGAACTCTGATTTGTATTCTAGAAACTGCAGTAGTTGTGTTATTGAATCAAAAGAGTATTATATTATTTTGATATTGTATACTCTAAAAAATTATATTTGAAACTATACAATATGTATTTATTGATGAAAGGATTTGGAGTATTTATTTTATATATTGATTTAAAATTTTTTAATTATGTTGTACTTTTTAATTATTTATTTCATGATTTTATTTCTCGAAGGCTTGCTACGGGTTCCAGATTAGAAAGAATTCCTGTTCCCTAGCGCTGATCATGACTCCTAGTTTGGGTTGTGACAGATATGCAACTATGCTCACTCTCTCCAGGACTTCAAAAGGTCGAATGTATCTCAGTGCTAACTTTCCTTTCTTGTCATATCTCATCACACCCTTCATCAGTGACACCTTTAGAAATACATAGTCCCTAATATGAAACTCCACATCCTTGCACTTCAGATTTGTATAACTCTTATATTTGCTGGCTGTAATTTTTAATCTTCTTCTGATCAAGACAACTTTCTCAGTTGCATCCTGGATAATCTCAGGTTTAGTCAACTTTCTCTCTCCAATCTCATCCCAACACAAAGGGTATCTACACTTCCTTTCATATAGAGCTTTATACGGTGCCATTACAATACTACTGTGGTAGCTGTTATTGTAAGCAAACTCTACCAGTGGCAGATGATCATCCCAACTATCTCCAAGATCCATTACACACATTCTCAATATATCCTTAAGTGTCTGGGTTGTCCTCTCAGATTGACCATTTGTCTGAGGATGAAAAACAATATTGAAATCAAGTCTAGTGCCCATTACTTCTTATAACTTTTGCTAAAATTGAGAGGTAAATACTGAACTTTTATCAAACACAATGGAAACAAGCACTCCATGAAGGCACATAATATGCTTAACATACAACTTAGCCAACTTGGCTACAGAATAAGTGGCTTTAACTGGTAAGAAGTGAGCTGATTTGGTTAACCTGTCCACTATTACCTAGATGGAATCGTATCTATCCTTTGAATGAGGTAACCCTGTCACAAAATCCATAATAATTCTTTTCCATTTCCAGTCAGGAATAGGAAGAGGCTGAAGCTTCTCGGAAGGCTTCTAATGCTCAGCTTTCACCTACTGACAAGTTAAGCACTTAAAAACATAATCAACTACATCCTTCTTCAATCCATCCTACCAATACAAATCCTTAATGATGTGGTACATCTTAATAACACCTGGATGTACACTATAAGCTATAGAATGCACTTATTCTAAGATATCTTCTCTCAAATTATCCATATCTGGAACACATAATCTTCTACTGATCCATAAAACACCTTTATCATCAAATGTCAAATCAATGAACTTTCCTTTACGAACATTCTCCTCAAGCTCTACCAAAATAAGATCTTGGCTCTGAGCTACCTTAATCCTATCCCTTAATACTAATCTGACTCTGAAATGAGCTAACAGTCGTCATGACATGCTTATCTTCATTATCAAACTTTGATATGGTGCAACTCTTGGATCAAAGGTCTTCTCTCCACACTAATGTGAGTAAGGCTACCCAAGGACTTCCTACTCAAGGCATCTGCTACCACATTAGCCTTGACTTGATGGTATAGGATATCATAATCATAATTCTTCAGCAATTCCAAACATCTTCTTTGCCTCAAGTTCAGATCTTTTTGTTAAAAAATGTACTTCAAGCTCTTGTGATCTGTGAAATCTCATCAGTCACTCCGTACAAATAATGTCTCCAAATCTTAAGAGCAAAGATCATCGCAGCCATCTCTAGGTCGTGAGTAGGATAATTCTATTCATGCTTCTTTAATTGCCTGAAAGCATAAGCTATCACCCTACCATTATGCATTAATATACAATCTAGGCTAAGTCTAAAAGCATCGTAATAAATAGTGAACTTATCTTCTCCATTTAGTAAAGTCAGAACTGGAGCTGTGGTCAACTTCTCTTTCAGTAACTGAAAACTGTTCTCATAAGCATCTGACCACATAAACTTCATATTCTTTGGAGTTAGGTGAGTCATAGGGGCTACAATTCTCAAGAAATCTTGCATAAATCTTCTATAGTATCCAGCCAAACCTAAAAAACTTTGAATCTTAATGACTGATGTCAGTTTAGGCCATTCAGACACTGCTTTAATCTTCTATGGATCAACCTTAATACCATTTTTAGACACTACGTGTCTTAGGAATGCAACACTATCCATCTAGAAATCATATTTTGAGAATTTAGCATAAAGTTAATATTCTCTTAGTGTCTGTAGTACTGTCCTTAAGTGATATACATGCTCCTCCATACTCTTCAAATACACTAGTATATCATTAATGAAGACTACTACAAATTGATCCATAAACGATCTGAACAACCTGTTCATCAGATCTATGAAAGCATCTGGTGTGTTAGTTAACTTGAAGGACATCACTAGAAACTCATAGTGACCTTATATAGTATAGAATGTCATTTTAAGAACATCGGCTTCACTGATCCACAACTGATGATAGTCCGACCTCAAGTCAACCTTGGAAAAGAATTATGCACCCTGAAGTTGATCAAACAAATCATCTATCCTCGGAAGAGGATACTTGTTCTTCATTGTCACTTTATTTAGCTCTCTATAATTAATGCACAGTCTCAATGTACCATTTTTCTTCTTTACAAATAGGATTGGTGTACCCCAAGAAGAAATACTGGGTGTAATGAAATCCTTGTCCAACAAATCTTGTAATTGCTCCTTTAACTCCTTCAACTCTGTAGGAGCCATTCTATAGGGCGACATTGAAATAAGAGTTGTGCTTGGGACTATATCTATACAGAATTCGACCTCTCTGTGAGGTGGTAAACCTGGCAACTCATTAGGAAAGACATTAGGGAACTCATAAGCTACTAGAACATCTGAGATAGATGTCTTCTCCATTAAAGTATCCCTGAGTAGTGCCAAGTAGCCCTGATAACCTTTCCTTAGCATCTTCCTAGCCGTGATAATGGAGATAAGATTCTGAGGTGCAGAACTCTTATCACCTATAAACTTAAACTTTTCATCATTCAAAATTATAAAAATCATCTCTTTACTCCAATAATCAACTATGGCATAGTGCTGAGATAGCCAATCCATACTAAAAATTCCATCAAATTCCATCATATCTAATAACACCAATTCCATTGACAATTCTCTACCTTCTACGAGCACCAGACACCCAGAAAGAACAACATCAGTGTCCAATGATTCACTTAGAGGTGTGGCAACAGATAAAGAAAAAGTCATCCTCAAAGCTTACTAACACGACTTCGAAGCAAAAATAAGGGACACGAAAGAATGTGTGGCTCCCTGATCAATCAAGACTCTAGCATCTAAGTAACAAACTAGAAGTATACTTGTGAAAATGGCATTAGATGCCAAAGCATCCTATTAGGTGAGGGTGAAAACTCTGGCTTGACCTCGGCCTCCCTATTGGCTGGTGGAAGCCTAACCAAAGCCTCTGGTATTGCCTCTACCACCTCTACCATGCCCTTACTGGGCTATAAAATGCGATGTACTCAGATATTGAATTGGAGGTAACTGATATGGAGCTAGAGCTGCATTGGCAATTGACTACTGTAGAAATTATTGCTGATAGTTAGAATAAGGACACGCTCTAGTGAAGTGCCCTGTTTGTCTGCATCTAAAACAAGTCAGAGGAGTCATATAACAGGGTCCCTGATGGACTTTACCACATGTCTAGCAAGCACTGATTGCAAATCCTATGCTACTATATCCAGAACTTTATCCATTGCTGCTACTGGTAGCACCAGAACTAAATTTGATAGGCTTGCGAACTCCACCATAACCATGTCTCCTACCCCTATGATATATGTGTTATTGTCTCTAGTCCTATTGAATAGAGCCCCTCTATTGATTGTTGGAGCCTATCTGGAATGCCTGGAATGGTGTGCTCTAAGATCCTCTAGTTTGAACACCTTCCATCTGATAATAGTCAAGTATGACTCCTTGCTTGATCAGTTTGAGCTCTATCTCCTTGGCTAACTCTATCATAAACTTAAAAGTAAGGCCTATAGTAGGCATCCCAGTGAATGCAGAACCCAGTCTAGTAACGTATGTAGTGACCTCAAAATACTGATCCCTCAATAAATCCTTCGCATAACGGCCTAATATGAGAAACTCTCTAGTGTAGTCCTCTACTGACCTGTCACCTCTGTTAATATTGGTCAGTCAGAATCTGAAACTCATTCGTATAGGCTCTAGGTAGAAATGTCTCATGAATCTCTCTCAAAACTAGCCCAAGTAAGAGTCATCATATGTGGCTAAATGACTTGCACAAACTAATCCAGAGCTAGCCCCTCAACAGATAACTCAATGATTATAGTCCTCTAGTACTCTGTGTGAGTAGTCCAAGTCCTCGTCTCTATAGCATGTAGAAAATCTAGAGGATCTGTAGTCTTATCGAATGATATCCTGCCAACTCTGGCAAAAATAAGGTTATCTCTGGGTTAGACATGCCCTGCTGATACACAGACTGCATCTGCATTACAGTTGGAGGTATAGTAGCTTCCTCAAATTCTTGCTCTACAGGTTCCTTATCGTGTAGCTCTCTCTGCCTACAATGACTTACCGCACCTTGAGGTCTACCTCTACCTCTACTTTTATGCCTAACTGGTGGGTCTAGGGGTAGATTCTCATCCTCAGCCTCAACGACCGGTGGAGCGACACACGCTTGCCTCATCATTCTAAAAAGACAAAAACCAACAAAATTTAGACAAAACAAATAACAAACAAACAAACATCCTAATGGTTATATAGAAAACAACAACAAGAAAAATTTATTGAAGACATAGTCTAACCTAATTTACTGCAACAGTTTCAAAGAAAACACAAACGATGCTAACCTAGGTCCACAACACTTAAACTTAGGTTTTGATACCAACTTTGTCATGATCTAAACTGGGGAGTCATGATCGGCACTAGGGAACGAAAATTCTCACGAATCCGAAGCACATACCAAGCCTAAAAAATAAAAACACATACAAACATATCACAAAAATACATCAGAATTAAAATTTTAATTAATATAAAATAAATATCCATATCATAACATAATAAAATATCTTCATACAAATCTTTAAATACATAAACACTGTCTAATATAATAACAGGTGCAACAACAAAAAGCACTACTACTACAACATTTACTAAAATACAATAAGAGTAATGGTTCAATATTTACATAAATTGACCAGGGAGGAAAGAGTTCGACGAATGGGTCTAATAGGGAGGTCTGAAGTAGAAGATCATAAAAGAAAATATTGAGGAGATAAGATCTCACTGAGTGAATTATTATTATACATATACACTCAACCTAAATACATAGATACTCAAGTATTAGTATAATAATATATATATATTTATTTATATATACATTCATTTCATACAAATGCTAAAAATCGACTTTTATTATAATAGTAAATGCAAAAGAATTTTGGGTAGAGGATTGGAGCAGAATCCTTAAATTTTTGCAATCTCGATCGCTATATGCCTTTAGCCAACAGGCTATCCATAACTCCAAAATATTTTTTATCCAACTTTTTGGCAGTAAATTGGCCTCGAGTACACAAAGGGTCAACCGAGAATCCGCAGTTCCACTACCGGTGCTAATTGGGCCTGAGTACCCTACAGGTCAACCGAGGATCCGCAGTCACTTCCCTTATCATCCACAATTCATAATAATCATAATTTCCATATTAACATTCAAAGCCTAATTTTAGCGTACTGTTGCGCAACAACCCTAGCATGACCCGCTAGGTGGCAAGTTCTACAAATATCCTCTAAAAATGTTTATCATAAAAATTCAATAAAATATTTCAACATATATATAATTCAAAATAAATATTATCAATTATATGTATGGAAACATATATATAAATATTAATAATAATAAATATGAATTAATGAAATGAGTATAATTAAATTCATATTTATTAAAAATATATGGATGCTCACAATATTAATCCACATGCAATGTATACATATAATAATAACTCACAGTTTAAGTGTGCTCCTCTACCCTTACTTGGCCGGCTTGTTATGATAGGTCTAACATGCGAAGCAACTAAAGAAAATAACAAAAATAATAATGTATTAGAATCGAAATCCTAATTTTATACTTTTAGAAATTCTAAAGAACGACTCAATTTAGAACATGACTCGACAAAAATTCAAAACTCAAGACTGACCCAATGTCACGTTTTATAGGAATTCTATAAAAAATTCGGCAGAATCTTCTCTGTAAAATAGACGTTTCTCTATAAAAAAATAGAGCCGATTCTGCACACAAACACACTTCAAATACACAAAATACTCAACTTCTCGGGTTGGGCCATCGAACTACATTTATTACCCAATCAAGAACCAATATACTCAAAATCAATAAAATAATAGTAAATATTAATAATTCACTAAAATTCATAAAAATTAATAAAATACCACAATTTAATTTATTAAATAATAAAAGCATAAAAAATATCTATTTTCAAAATAAATAATAAAATCTAAATATAATTAAATAATATTAATAAAAATCCATTTTTCAAATATTTGAAATTAACTAGCATAAATTACAAATAATTATTTAAATTTCCCAAATATATAATAAAAATAGCTAAAAATTCATTTAATCATAAAAATAATAGGTAAAACTATTATTCGAATATATTTCCGGAAATTATTATTAATTAGCTAAAAATAGTAAATAATTCATAAAAACTATTTTAATACTATTTATTACTCAAAAATTATCCAAAACATAATAATTAACAATAATTTCAATTAAAATATAAAGTTTACTAATTTATACTAATTTTTTCAAAAATCCAAAATTTACATAAACATTCAAAAATTTATAATAAATAATTTGAATATAATTTCAATAAAGTTCTTTAATGAAAAATGCTTAAAATCATAAGTAGAATTTATTAAAAATAAAACACATTTTCAAGTCAAGAACAATACTCATGAACAATAACCGAGCTCGGAATAGTGCTCGAAACTCAACTATCTCTAAAATCAAATTTAAATACATTTTTGAAAAGCTTACAATTTCAATTTAACTAATCTAAAGTCAATTTAACAAGAATCAAACCAATTGAACATAAAATCAACAATTGAAATTAAGAACCATAAAATGAATTATCTAAAATTGAAGCTGAAATCAAAGTTAATCATACGAATTATCTTGGGAGAAATAAAGCCCACATCGAGAGCTTTCAAACAAGACCGGTGTGAGCTCCAATCACTGTCGGAAACACCATCGACGGCTTTCAGAAGCTCATGGCACCGAAAGAAACCAAGAGGGAGAGGGAAGAGAAGATGGCAACGGTGAGAGGAAGAGGAAGGGAAGAGAAGGTGGTGGTGGCGGTGGTGCGTAAAGGAGAAGCAACGGTGAGTGGTGGCGATGGTGGCTTGCTGGTTCGCGCATTTGCGCAGAGAAGGAGAAGAAGAAGAAGGGAAAAGGAGGGAAAGGGGAGGAAGAAAAGAGAAAGAGGGGGGAGAAAAGAAAATTTGTATATATATAAAAAAGGAGAAAAGGACAAAATAATATAAAAGTAATATTTTTAATTTAAATATTTTCTTTTCTAATTAAACTCACCACAATATTAAAATATATAAAATTACACTGCAATATATGATTCACAAATAATACACTATATAACAATAAATTTAAGTTTTAAATTTCAATTTAATATTAAAGCCATAATATAATAAAATAATTAATAGCACTGGAATTTAATTTAATCTCACAAAATAACCATAATATAATAAAATAAACAAAATATTTATTAACACTACAAATCCTTGAAATTAATTTAATAATTTATAAAAATATCGGGTTATAACAAAGAATAACCCATATTTTGCTCCTTCCACTTTTATTTTTTTTTTTAATTTACCCCTTTACTTTTATTTGTATAAATTGAATTCTCGTACTTTTATTTTTATTTATATTAAACCCTTGAACTTTTATTAACCCTTCAAATAAATATAATTTCTAAAATTTTAATCAGTTATGTTATAATTTAATTATTTATATTTTATTTTTAACATAAAAATTATAAAAATACTATTAAGTGCCAAATACTTTTATGAAAATTAAATATAAATTATATAATGGTAATTTATTGATTAACAAAAATTGTATCTACTATTATAAAAATAAAAAATTAAGCAAGATTCTACTAAATTTTATTTTAGTAGAATAAACTAAAATAAAATTTAGTAGAGTTTTACTTAAATTTTTATTTTATAACATTAAATAAAAATTTTGTTAACCAATTAATTACAATTATATAAATTAAATTTAAATAAAATAGTATTTTTATAATTTTTATATTAAAAATAAATATAAGTAGTTAAATTATAACATAGTTGATGAAAATTTTTAAAATTATATTTATTGAAGGGGTTAATCTTGTTAAAATAAAAGTAAAAGGACTTACTGTTCACAAAAATAAAAATATAAGGGATTAATGTGAAAAAAAATAAAGGTGGAGGGAGTAAATGAAGAAAAAAATAAAAGTGTAAGAACTCAATCTATACAAATAAAAGTAGAGAGAGTAAATTAAGAAAAAAATAAAAATACAAGGGGCAAAATATAGATTATTTCTTTGGAATATCCAAAATTAAATAGTATAATAAAATTATTAGTCACTTAAACTATTTTAAACTGAGGATAAAACATCTTGTACCGTGTTCAAGGATTATGCCATGGGACTAAACCATCAGGTTACTGTTAAAAAATAAAAATATTAGTCAAAATCCATTAAGTTACTCTTAAAAAATAAAAACATTAGTCAAAATTAGGACACCTAAGGATTCTCACAAAATAGAATAGAAAGCCACATGGGTGATCCATTATTAATGAAAGGATCCATAAATACACTAATTCTACCTTATAGTCTCTCAAAGTTGAAATCTATGGATTTGATGAGATTCTACCCACATAGACTAGAACTTGATGATGCCACATTTTCACTTAATTTGAACAATCCTGGATTCTCTCCAGCTTTCAGATTTCTTTTCTGCCAGTTCCTTTACAGAATTGTATTGTGAAAAGTAAATGTCAAAATCTGCACAAAGAACTTTTACCAATCCCATAGTTCCAATCAAAACCTGAACTCAAGATCTCCACTTTACAGGGGTGAAATAATGAACCAAGACTGCATTGGCATACAAATTAATCTCTTTTCTTTTGAAATTGTTAACACACGCATGCTTACAAAATAAGAGTAAACAAATGTCTTAATTTAGCATCCTCAAGTTTGATAATAAAGGTAAGAAGAATCAGGTTAAACAAGCAAAACAACAGTTGGCAATGACAGAAAACACCAAAATCCAATCAATCTAAAGAACCCAAAACCAGATACCCAGAACCGAAGTGAATCCAAATCTCCTTTAATGCTCTTTATTGCAGCAGGATTCTGGAGAAGAAAAACTTTCTTTTTCTACTTCAAATTGCTTATTTCTTTCCATGTATATAAAAGGCACCACTGACCATTTCATTTCCATGCAAAATAATAAACTTGGTCTACATCTCTCTTTTCCTCTTCCTCTCTATATATACAGCACCACGTAGTAAATGGGGAAGAACACAACCAACTCGACGAAAAAGATGATGGTGATGAGAGCTAGTGGGTTCTCTTTGGTGAGTGAAGATATTATTGAAAATATCCTGTCCAGGCTACCGGCCTTATCTTTTGCATCAGCGTCTTGTGTTAGCAAATGCTGGAACAAGGTTTGCGTTCGAATTCTGTCAAGGCCTAAGCTTGCCTCTGCTCTATCTCTCAACCCTTCTCTTCATGTAAGCACCCCAAATCAAAATCTTCTTGTATGGGAAGTAAAGTTTGTATCTTTTAATAAGAAATTTTCTATTGTAATAGGATGCTGTGAAAGAGGTTCTTGACAAGGTTCTATTAGAGCCCATTGTTCCTCACTTTGTCATGGCCGGCATTGGCAAACAATTCAGCTTGGAAGTCACTCATCAATTGGTACTCATTCTTCTTTTCACTTGTCACCAATAGTTCTTTTCCTTGCCTCTTTTATGAATTAAAAAAAAAAAAAAACTTTCAATTTGATTTGATAACGTGAAATGAAGCTTAAGGCGAGATTTGGCTCGAGAGTGCCGGTGATTACCAATGCTGCCAGTGGAATCATTGGTCTTGACGCTGCTACTAACGAACTAAGGGAAGTTAGGTGGGAATCAAGTGATGATGAAGATGACGATGATGACTCCGGTTCTGAAGCAGATAGTCTAATTGACAGAGGGATTGTTCTGGTTGTTGGATTTGTACCCGGACTCAAAGTTGAAGCCATCCCACTTTTGCGTTCGAAGACGGTAATTATTTAATATTCCTTCTGTCCTAAATTAAACCAAAAAAAAAAAAATGCTATGTTAAGTAACATGATAAATTGTCCTTCATTGTTTTTCTAGTTCAGAACAATTATACAGTACTGACAGTATCTTTCACTACCGTCTCAGTTTCCTCGAACAACTTTTGTTGACAAATTTCTGACGGACATTAGAAATTTCACAGCCTCTGTGTCAGATTTCACCTCACCTTCTGGGATCATATTGTTTGGAGTAAGTTGGCAATTGTTACAATACACTTCCGTTTTTTTTGGTTATATTTTTTTCGAATTGCTAACATTTTATATGCTCTTGATTTGTCTTAGGATCGGAACATTGACGTTAAACCTGTGCTTGCAAGGTTGGGTAAGTTTCCATTACTAGACATCGAATAAGGTTCAAGGTTATAATCCAAGTCACAAAGTCTCTGTGCGCTCAAAATTCTCATTGAAGGTTTTTTTTTGGCACATTGTTTGCAGATTTTGCACTACACCAGGAAACGGTAATTGTGGGTGATGCAAGTGGATGCTTCTTGAGCAGAAGTGCTGACAATTCTCATAATAGCTACGGGGATATGTACATGATTGATGCTGTTGCTCTTGTTTTTGCAAAGGACAAGCACAAGTCTCACGGTACTCAATCGCTTCTATTTTATGTATTGCATCTACAATAATAATATGCTGTATTTTGCAAATTTCAGGCAAAAACAATCAAATGTTTTAATTCTCTGATTTGTCTTCTATTCCTTCTCGTGGAAGGAGCAGGTATAGGAGAAACTCAATTTCATGTCACATTGTCAACGGGTATAATGCCATTTGGTCCCCAACTCCAGGCAGTGGGCGTCATGGTGAGAAGTACAAATCGTTCGTGGCTCACTGCTAGGGTAGATGGGCGATATGACGTTCTTGATGGAGAGGAGCTTTTATCAGACATTAATGGCCAGGTATAAATCAGGTTCTAATGAATTTTATTGTACAAATACGAACTCTTGCAATTGAAGTTTTCCACTGTTAAATACGAACTCTTGCAATTGAAGTTTTTCAATGCTAGGGGAATGATAACGTTCAAACTGGCGATGTCATAACTTGTAATGAATATTCATTTTAGTCTTTTTAAAATTACAGTCTGAGTTCCTATAATTTTTTTTTTTTCATTTTTACCCCTCGATACAAGAGGTTATCTATTTAAGAAAGGTTATGTTTAAAATTTTTTCCGCAATACACTGTTAATTGTTAGCGACAAGGAATATTTCTCTTAAATTAATTAAAAAGGAAAAAAAAAAATCTTTTGCAGTTCAGCAATGACGATTCTCTTGAACTGTACATTGGAGTTGTACAACAAAGACAATATCCAATTGGCGAAGAGAGAACAATATCAAGAGCATCGTTGGCATTTTATGAAGTTGTAGGGTAGGTTTCTATACGTGGAACGGAACCACACGGTTCCTGTCTTGTTTTAACTTCAAAAAGAAAGAATCTTGATGAGTTCTTTTGTTTAATTATGTTTTTTGGTCAACAGAGGAGATAACCAATACTTTGTCATTAATGGTGTCGGAGTCCAACCCGGAGACTACTTCCTCTTCTACCAATCAGACTCTGATACTGCATCATCTTCATGCGGTGATGCATTCAGAGACCTTGCAATTCTGAAGTCAGAAACAAAACACAGAGACTGCATCAATCCTGCAAAGAAAGACACAGCTAGCAGCAGCAGCAACGTTGTTGAAGAGAAAGAGGTGTTTGGAGGCTTGATGTTCTCATGCTACTCTAGGGGAGAAACATTCTATCCCAATGTCGACAGCTCCCCAATTCATGAAAATTTTCCTGGAGTTCCATTAGCAGGAGTGTACTGTGGTGGAGAAATTGGAAGAGGCCCTTCAAGCTCAATAAGCCAAGAAGATGATGAACAGCACTCTGCTCGTTGCTGTCTGCATTACCGTAGTGCAGTTTACTTGGTGCTGACATATGTTCCACCAACTCCTGAGCGTTAGAAAAATCTTGATTTGGGGTCTACCAAGCGACTTAATGAGCTTATCTAATAGCATATAGTATGGCATAGCTTTGCATTTGTCAAAGCTTTGTTCTAATTATGCTATCTTTAAGTTTATTTTATGTTGTCTGAGTGGAAGTGAGTGTACTCGTCAGTCGTCTTGAATTTGGTATTACTAAATAAAATACTTTATTTTCTCTATTAGATTTTATTTTTAAAGATTGCAGTATAAATTCCAACTTATTTTTAAAAACTGTTTCGACTAAACTTAATCGATCCATATTTAAAAATTTTACATTTTTAATATAGTTTAAATCATTTTTATTTTACTAAAATCTAAGTAGACAAACAGTAAATATTTCCTTTTAAGATATTTAAAAAAGAAAAAATGATCAAATCTATCATGAGTTATAGGTCAATTATCAATTTAATTCTAATTTTAAAGTTTTATCAATTTACTCTTCTAACTTTGAGAGTTATTCCAATTTAAATCTATTCAAATAATATTGAGTTTGTAATAGAGATGATGTGACAATCTGACGTAGTATAAGAGTGGCTAACATAACAAAACACTTAAAACTCACCTTATCAATTCTATCATGAATTATATACCAATTATTAATCTAATCCTAATTTCAAAGTCATTTCAATTTGCTCATTCAACTTTTTAAGTTGTGCCAAATTTATCTATAAATCAATAAACTTGTGCTAATAGCTGCAATAGCCATTTTTCATGGCATAAGAGTATATAACATGACAAAAAAAATTAAAAATCTAAAACTTATTGTTTTCCAAATCAGAATCGTAAAATACAAGAATATATGGTTTGAATAATGAGATTATAACATACAAATGTGAAAATATAGTTTGTTTGAAAACATCTTGAAATTGATGCAAATTCAGGTCATTTTTTTTGGTGTTGTCCTTGTTTTGAGGTATGGTTTCAACAAAAAAAACCCTGTAAAAAATTGAAATATATGTGTAAAATCAAAACACTAAAAAGTATCATTAAATTCAAATAGTAAGAAATTTAAATATTTTTAAATAAAATTATAATTTCAAGCTTTATATATATATAAAAAAATAGATGTTTAAAAAATTTTAACCATTTTATGACTATTACGTATGCATCAGATAAAAAAATGTAAAAATATGATTAAAATTTGATTTTAATTTTACACATATTTTAAGAAAATTTAATTTTATCTTGTGAGACACTCTTATAACACGTAAGATGACCATTACAGCTATGTGACATAAACTTATTGACATTTTGATAGATGTGGCACAACTAGAAAAGTTGGAGAAGCAATTTAAAATTAGAATTAGTTTAATAATTAATCTATAGTTAATGATATATTGATCATGTGAGTTTTAAATTTTTTGTCATATCAGTCACTTTTATACCACGTCAAATTGTCACGTCATTTCTATTACAAGCTTAATATTGTTTAGATAGATTTAGAAAAGCTCTCAAAGTTGAATAAGCAAATTAATACAACTTTCAAATTAGAATTATATTGAAAATTGACCTAAAATTTAAAATAGATTTGATCATTTTCCCTTAGTTAAATTCTTGGTATCATAAATAATGAAATTTCTCTACATTATAAAAAAAAAATCATTTCTATTTTAAAAAGGTAAAAAATAAAAAACAAACAAGCTGTATCTGCCGAACAAAAAATTGGGAAATTTTCAATGCCTATACATGAAGAAGAACACGACAATAAGGAAATGAGAACGACATCACAATAAAAAAACGATATGTCGTCGTTAACTGGCAGGTGGCAATCGAACGGCATGTAGTTGTCTAACCAGTCGTTCACAAGGTGCCCACTGTTTCTGTATGTATGTATATATATGGCGGCCCGGCAGCGGAAAAGATGAGAGTGTTGGCCAATGGAAGAAGAATTGAGGAACAAAAATGGCAGAAAAGAGGAGACGAAAACAGGATTTAATTGGTTAAGCGAAGACATAGTAGAGAAGATACTGAGTAAATTATCAGCCTTATCACTGGCATCAGCGGCATGCGTGTGCAAATCATGGCACCATCATTCCAATCGAATCCTGTCGCGACCTAAGCTCTCCTCTTCTATCTCTCTCAATCCTTCCCTTGATGTACGTCTATTTTAATTTAGCTTCTTATTCCTCTCTTAATCTTATGCACTCTTGCAATTATTATAAATTTTTACATGTTTCATTTCTTTTTAATTAATTCCCAGCTTGCTTTACAAGAAGTTCTTGATAAGGTTCTATCTGAACCAATTCGACCGCATTTCGCAATCGCTAATGGATTTGGAGATAATTTTAACATGCAGAAAAGTTTCGATTTTGTACGAAGTTTTACCCCTTTTTTTCTGTAATTGTTATTGGTCTTTTGGATTTTGTACAATGTTGGTGCTTTTTATTTTTTATTTTTTTAACTTTTGTCTTATTTCAGTTGGCTAGCAAATTGGGTCCGAGGACTCCGCTTATTGTTACTTGGGCTAATGGGGTTATGGGAAGAGATACTGTAACCAATGAGTTTAGAGAGGTTTGATCATTAAATTGATATGTGTATGTGTGTGTTTTGTGATAAGGATGTTGAAACAAAAGACTGAATTTTTCATTGCACTAAACTAATATGGTAGGTGGTGGAAGAAGATGATTCTAGTGACGGTGGAGGTGATGATGATGATGAACATATGGATGCTAATTCTGGCTTCCTTTTGACTGTGGGGTTCTTACCAGGAATGAAAGTTGATGCCATCCCTTTTTTAAGATCAGAAACGGTATCAACTTCTTGCACATAAAAGTTTAATACTGATTTATATTTATTTATTTTTTTATTTCAATTCTCATAGTAGAAAGTGAAAATCAAAGGTTTAAATGTTAAATGCCCCCTGTCTTTCATGACATGATAATATGAGCAATTTGAAATGGGGAGAAGCATATATTATTGTAGAAGTAAGATATGGAGTTTTATATGATCGTTGTGCCATCTGAATCATTAAGTTAAACTGATTTTGATTTTTTTTTTCCACCAACAGCAACCATCCCGGTCCATGGTTGATAAATTTGTGATGGATATTAGAAATTACACAGCTTCTGCTTCAGGTTGCACATCGCCAGTTGGAATCATAATGTTTGGAGTAAGTGGTGTTTTGCCAGTTTGTGGAACATCCTTATATTTTATATGTATTACTGCTTTTGTTAAAATGTGAATTTGATATTGCTGCAGGGTGAAAATGTTGACTTGAAACCTATAGTTGGAAAGCTGGGTGAGTCTTTCTCGTGTATTATATTATTTATAGAAGAAAGGTGTCAAGTAATTGTTCTATCAAGAAATGTAGTGAATGCATTGCTAGTGCAACTAGACCACTTAGTTAAAATTTATCTCTCCCCCCCACAACAATTTTTTGCTTTATTCTTGACTTTAATTGGCATCTAAATGAAGGCCTACAAAGGAAATAGTGCTTTGAACTTATTTTTTAACAAATTTTGCATTTTTCTTTTCATAGGGTGATGACAAATCTTTGGGTTTATTTTTTTGGTTATGTGATTGGATGTGAAGTAGCTTATCATTATGGTCTGAACATATATCATCTGGATAAGATATTATTCTGTAATCCACTTTGTGCTTGGTATAGATGTTGATGTCACTGCAGCCTGCAAGATTATGGCATACTGCTAGCTTATCATTTTACATCACATTTGCAACATGTTGCACATTGCAGATTGTGTCATCCAGTTAGCTTGTGCACTCAGTTCAAGTTCAAATCTTGTTTTATATTGCAGATTATGCCATGTCAGAGGAAACTGTTATTGTTGGTGATGAGAAGACTGAATTTTTGTACAGAAATAGGATGGACTATGGAAATCCATTTGCAATGGCTGTTGCTCTTGTGTTTGCAAAGGATAGAGAAAAACCTCATGGTAGCTCTTTATTTCTTTATTTATTTACTATTTCGTTCTCTTTTGTGACTGAAACTGATGATTCAGCATACTTAATTTTGGTTTCATCTCATGTTATAATTTGCCATGACCTTTGTATTTGCTAATTTGGCTTAGTGAACAGGTATAGGGGAAATTCAATTCCATGCTGCATTATCAAGTGGTGTTTCTGCAATAGGTCCAAGGTACAAGGTAGCTTCTGTCAGAGTGAATGAACGTGAAAATACAACTTGGCTTACTGCCAGACAAGAAGGACAACAGGAGATTCTTGATGGACAAAGGATTCTAAATGCCATCAATGATGAGGTATGATAGTTTCTTTTTTTTTTTTTGAAAAAATGTATGCATCAAATTCCTCCAGAGAAAGGAAAAGCTTCTGGAATTTGTAGACTTTATATGTTTTTACAGTATTGGAAGTGAGTATTTCATAAATACTTCAATTAGTCTCTTACTAAGCAAAGATGATTAAAGTTTTATTAATGATTACAGCTCTATCTTCTTGATCAGTTTTAGTTTGTCTTTACATTTTAAGCCTCTAATTTGCTCAAAATTTTTAAAGTCTTTCACAACAAAAATTTTTTAGTTTTCTTTTGGACATTGATGGGAACATCATATGTATTTAATATTAAATGTTTCATGCAATTTATTGTACAAAATTCGTTGCAGATGGAAAATCGTATTGGAGGGGCTGATCTCTACATTGGGGTTACAGAGCGCAGAAGATGCTGTATTGGGACAGAGAAATCTAGGTTGATGTCATCCTTGACTTTCCGTGGAGTCATGGGGTGAGATATTGAACTTTCCTGTCATCTTTATTTGGGGGTTGGAGATAAATTCTCTTTTAGCTGACTTCCATTCCACTCCTTTGCTTAAAGAGTTTACATTTTCGGGGTTTTGCTTTTCAACAGAGGAGATGAAGAGTACCTTTTTGTTTATGGTACTGGCATCAGAACTGCTGACTATTTCCAATTTTACCATTCAGACCCCAGCATTGCATTTGCTTCATGTAGGAACGTATCTGCAAACCTAAGAAGTTCGAGACTAGATTGGAGATCTGAAAACTGCCTTCACCCAACTGATGCTGTTAAAGAGTCCAGGAAGGAATGTATTGGGGGTTTTATATTTTCTTGTTGTGGTCGCGGTGAATCATTTTTTGGGAGTCCTAATGTTGATAGCGACCCATTCTTGGAGAATTTTCCTGAAGTCCCACTGGCAGGAATATTTTGTGGTGGGGAGATTGGTCGTGGCTTTTCAATATCGAATGCACATCAAGACCAAGAAGGGAGTACCCCTGCAAGTTGTCTGCATGTATATAGCTCGGTATATCTGCTGCTGTCATATACCCCAGGACATTTGGATCAGTAAATCTCGCCGGTGATCATGCTCCGATAGGAGAAGAATAGAGTATGATGACATTAGAAGTAGTTAATGATTTCTGTCCCATTTCATATCCAATTTTCCTGAAACGCTGTGCAACTAATGGTGTTATCCCATTAATGCAGGGCAACAAAAAAACCCCACCCACCAAAATTGCTCGGCTGGAGTGCCATGGCTAGTGTTGAACTAGAACACCCTGGTCTACTAATAGTTATTATACTCCTCTTAGGTTTCATGCAACAGCTTGGCTTTATGATTGTAGTAGTATTGATGGTGTATGGATGATTTTTAGATCAACTAACATTGAAGTGTAGTTTTGATGGGAAATTTAAAAAATTATTGTCGGCATTGAAAATTATGTTTGAAAATAATGCAATTCATCCGTCATGGTTTTGCCAACCTTGATCTGGCCATTCCACTGGAATCTTGGGGAGGCACTCTATGCCAGTTAGAAAGAACAAGTTGCTGCCACTCCATAGGGGGGCTTAGGGTTAATATATTGTTGTTATTGAAATAATTTTTTCTCATAAAACCACAATATCAACTACTGAGATATGTTGATCCAAAAGCGAAGATAGTTACTGTTCAAGAAGAGTAAGGCTAAGCTAGCCTAATACACGTATCTCACAGCCATGTAATACATAGGCAAGTGAAAAAATTCTAGCCGTAATGGATCAATTAGAGACTGATTCTTTCAGGAAACTAAACTAGAGTGCATAGAAATCCCTAGGCCAAGCCCCTTGTGGGCATATGGGAGGTCTTAGGGACCCCATTGTAATGGTTAAAAAAAAAAAAAATTAGTTTTGAACCTACAAAGAAACATATATATATATATATATATATATATATATATATATAGGTGAAAATAAATATTGTTATGGTTCACATGTTGGAGTTTAATGGTGTTGAGGAGTGAAAGTGCCAAATCTGAATTCAATAATATTTTACTCCTTTAAACAATTCAGACCACTAAACCAAACAACATAATTTACAAAATAATCTAAATTTATAAATCTAAAAATAACTGAAAAAACACCAGTTCCCTAACTATATTTAATTAACTACTAAATGAAGAGACTATTTATTAAAAAAAAAAAAACTAAATTTAGCATGGAAAGAAAGAGTAGCATATGTAAAGATATGCAAACGCCAAAGTTGAATAGCCCCAGACTCCGCAGAACAAACTATTAGAAATGTATTACATCAAAAAAAAAATAAGGAGATATAATTTGGCCCATGCACCTGCAAAAGATCGATTCAGAAAGCAACAGCGTACGCCAGAAGATAATATTTGGTCATCAAGTCCATAATGAATAATCTAACATACATATATAGCAACCATTCAAATCATATATATATTAGGATTATAAGATCCTGATACACAGGACTAAGGTCGATGTCCAGATATATCAGCTGCTAATGGAGCATTTTGTTGCATTTAAGAATAATGAAGAACCTATCTAAAAAAAAAAAAAAAAAGAATAGTGAAGAACCGAACACCGCATAATATATGGTCGGGACAGTGCAGAAATCACCAGAATCTAAATGTCAAACTCAAACGGACGGACATGTTTATGTGTGTGTGTAGCTGTAGATGTTCTGGTTAACACATGAAGCATAGGATACGTTTGGTGAAAATGCCTGGCTAGCTAGTTCATTTGACATGACAGACGACACAGCAATGTGTAATATGTCAAGAATCTAGTGGCCAGACACTGTTTGTTTATATATGAAGCAAAGTAAAAGCACTAATATATATATATAGATATTTCCTTACAAGATCTATGTATCTTAAAGAAGAGCGTACGAATTATCCAATGTCTAGCTAGGTACTTAAGTTGCAAATGTTAGAAAATTTCACATAAACAGGAAAACCCTAATATGAAGGAAATCATGTTGCAGGAACCAAAAAGAGAGAGAGAGAACAACAATATTATATCATTTTTCTAATTTTATTCTCTAATAAATTTCATAAAAATTTGTGAAATTCATTTGTAAATTTTAGTGAATATATTTGGTTTAAATAAAAACTTTATAAAACTTATTTTTAATTTTGGAGAATTATTTGAAACTAAATTAATTTTTATTAATGAATTATATTTGGTTTAAATGAATTTGAAATTATTTTAAAAATGAATTCTATTTGCAATTTATTTGGAAATAAAATAAATTTTTTAATAAAATTGAACCAAATAAGGGGTAAGAATCTCTTATATTTGGTTCAAATGAATTTTTATAAAAATTTATAAAATTTATTTGCAAATTTAAGTGAATGTGTTTAGTTTCAATAAAAACTTTATAAAATGTATTTCCAATTTTTCTTCTTAATTTTGTGAAATTGTTTAACACTAAATCATTTTTTTTAATAAAATGTGTTTGATTCAAATGATTTTTATTTAAAATTCATTTGAAAATAAAATGAATTTTTTAATGAAATTAAACTAAATAAGAGGTAAAGATGACAAGAAGGTGGTGACATAACAAGAATTATTAGTATTTGTTCAGCTAGTTATCATTGCTGGAGACAAACTATACTTACTGGTGATGAATCAAGAAATCATCTTCAAACTAGAATTCTTGATGAGAGTTCACATACATACACAAGGTACACTCATGAGCACCCATGCTTATGTTTCTTCTTCTTGTGAAACTATTGTCTGCTTCTGCTATATATCACTAGTCTAAAAGTCGAAAAAATATAGCAACCAAATAACATGAAGAAATCATCAACAAGGCCTTCTGGCTACAACTATTATAGATGGCAAGGCTTGGAAGCAAGCTACCAGCTGAGACATCATCAAATTAGAAAATGAGTTGTGTTTTCATTCAGTAGTTTTTTTTTTTTTTTTTGGTTTGAATGATTATCAAGAGCGAAACTAATTTGAAATTAATGAGAATAAATTAAAAGAACTCCAAAACTAGAATAACCAAACTCTTTATATTGAAATAAACAGAAAATTTACAGACTTTATGTGAAAAAAAAAAATTCAAAAGAATCACACAACATAAAATTTGTATATACTGTGCGTATGCGTGTAAATTAATTTCATTATAATCGTAGAAAAATTAAAAAAAATGCATGCATATATATATTTATAGGGAAAAGCATGATCACTTTATAACATATCTTTACAATAATCATGTCAAAATCCACTACAAACTAAAAACTAACCAGTGGTATAGGATGAAATTGAAGATAAATAGTTGTCAGAAAAGAATTAGCAAGGAAAAGAAAAAGAAACATCATAAAAAATCATTGCAAACGTCTAAAAAATTATGAAGTATGGGGATATTGGCACGGCTCAATCAGATTAAAGGACCCAAAGGCTTGGGAGATTTGATTTGATTGAGCCATTCCAACATCCCCACTTAATTAGTTTTCTCTATGTTCACTTACCAATAAGCGATCTACAGGATGAATTGCTAAGAACCGAACCATATATATATGTTTCATGCACCAATTATGATGCCTTTGAATGATGTTGTTATATATATGTTATGTTTAGGGTTTAGTTGTTTTGGTGGATGATGGAAATTGGATTAGCAGAAGGAGAAGAAAAGGGCTCTCTTAATTAAATCAACTTTCGGGTGGTTGATGTATATATGAGGAGGCAGATATAATTAAGCACCAAGTGGGGAAAATCAAGAAGATAATAATATATCAAGAAATAAAAAATGGTTGAGATGTCAAAATCTTTGCTTAATTTAGAGGAGTGAGAATTATATAAAATTTGCCATTAGGTCTTCACATTGCTGAGTGTGGTGTTGATGTCATTGCCACAAAAGCCCTATATACTACTGTACCAATTTTTTTTTTAATTCTTTAATTACAACTCTTTATTTTGCTATTAATTTCTAATTTATTGGTATTGGTATTTCCTATTTTCAATCAAATACAAGTATCTAAGCCTAGTAGTTACTTTACTCCATGAGCATTATACATGAAATTAAACTTATAACTGTGATTTGTAAAATTAATTTTTATATAATTCAAAAAGGGAATGATACCTTAATAAATTTATAATTTTGGTATTATTATTATTATTATTATAATATAAATGGACATCCAAACAAAATCATGGAAAACAAAAATCAAAATAAGTAACATATGTCAATTGTTCTTTTCCTTTCAAACTCTAGTGTTTGAAGTTGATTAGATTTTAAGAGTAATATATGTAGAATCATATAGAAATGTTTATAAAAATATCTACAGGCAAGTTGACCGGGTATTAGAAAGCAATTAAAATATAGTTTTTTTAACTAGTTGAAATAGTTTAATTTCTCATCATAAGAAGAGAGTAAGGAGGGACAAAAATTTAAATCATACACTTCATATTTAAATGTAACTATTTATGGGGAATCAATTGAAATGTGATTAATTAACTATAATATTTTTGTACTTGATTCACTTTAATTATAGATACCAAAATAAAATATCTGTTGTAGAATTAATTTTTATTTATCAAAAAAGCAAAGAGTACTTTTTATTATTTGTAGTTTATTAATATATTCAAATTATTTGATTTTCAATTAAAAATGCTTATATTTGGAATTTATATATTTTAAGCTAAATTCTATATGCATGCCTAATTTGGAAGGGATGTATATATCCCTTCAATTTAACCGTGCCCTCTTAATATGGATGCTTAAGGTAGATGACAAAAGCAATGCACACGATTAGTAGTAGGTATGTATATATAACAATATAAGCTTGGTGGAAAGTCGTTGAGTACTGAAATTGTCCATCAATATCAATTAATGAGAGTATAGTTTCTATTGTGGGTAATAAGAAGATGGTTATCCCTTTTATATAGGTTTAATTTTATTTAAGTTGCAAGTAACTACAACTAAGATTGCAAAATTTTTTTAATCTGTTTTGAAGATTTTATGAGAAAAAGAGGAAATGGAACTCAATTCCTAATACTCATAATGCCTAGCTATAAAAGATTTGGCTATTGCATTAACACCATACAGGCTTGTGAAATTAAAAACTTAATAGTTGGAGTCAATTAAAAAAGAAGATTTCTTCAATTATATTTTGCTCGAGTGACCAATTATTACTCAACGTAAGGTCATACTTTTGGTGGTTTCATCATTCATGCCAAGGGGGTAGTTGGAAAGTGTTTTAAATGATTAATATCCTTTATGTTTTAAGAACAAATCCAACTACTTTTTGTAACAAATTTTGCAATCAGTCTTCAATAATTTTTTTAAGCAAATTACATTTCCATTCTTAAATTTTGATCTAATTCATACATTTCTCCCTCTTATTTAAAAATTGAATATTTACATCTCTTAATTTCAATTTCATCAACATTTAAGTCCTTGCGTTAACTTTTCCATTAGATTTTTTTATATCAAAATACATTTAACTTCCTTTATTTATAAAAATAAAACAATTTAATCCCTATATTATAATAAAATAAAATAATGTAGTCCTTCAATGATTTAATTATTGGAAATTTAAAATGTTAAGACTAACTAAATTTTAGACATGTACATATATCTTCATAATTTTTTTTTGAATTGTACAAAAAACATATTAACTCAAAAGTTAAGTTGTAATTTTAATAAATTTATATTCACAACTTTAGTTTATATTCATTGTTTTAATTAATTTAATTAATTTTTATTCAATATTATCTATAACTAAAGTAATATATAAAATGAATTACTATAAAAAAAGGGTAAAATTAATGAAATTAAACATAAAAAATAAATAAAAAATAAAATTAATAAAAGTTAATGAATTTATTAAAATTACAATTTAATTTTTTAGTTTTGAAATGTTGATAAGGATATGTGCAACTAATGAAAATTTAGTAAAAATTATGATTTTAATTTTGAAATAATTAAAAAATTGGAAAATAACAACAATTTTTTATTTTATTAAAATAAAACGGATTAAGTGTTAGTTTTTATAAAATATAGGAAGTAAAATGTTAAATTTTTATAAAATAGAGAAAGTAAAACATCTTATTCATTAAGATAATAACGAAAAATTTAATAGAAGGATTAAAGTGTTGATGGAATTAAAATTAAGAGATATAAAAATTTGATTTTAATTAGGTCAAATTTTAGGGAGATAATTGTAATTTGTTTTTTGGTTTTAATTTACTTTTGTGTGAAGGAAGTTCTGCTTAATGATTTGTCTATTCTCCCACCCAAAGATTCGGTTCCAATGACTGCATACCTAATATCTTTTGTCCTAATTTCTAAACTATATTAGTGGATATAATTATATGATCGTATTAATAAAATCAACCATTGAATTGAAAACTCATATATGTACTTTTTAATTGAAAACTATATCAGAGGTTTTTGGCCGTTGAGTTTCCCAACAGTTCATTAAAAAGTTTCCTTCCATTTTTCGTTGTAAGCTTTGATCTCAATTATAGAATTTTATGTCATCATTAAATTTGAAATTTGATTCCAATCATTTTAATTATAATATTATGATAAATCAATAATTTTTTTTTTTTGAAAGATAGAAAAGTGTTGGAAGGGTACTTAAAAGAGAAAGGATTAACTGAAAAGTGTAAAATTTTTAAACTTTTGTATGAGAATATTTGATAGAGGATATTTTGTACATGAATCCTCATTGAATAAAATTTTCATGGATCATTACTACTCACAAAACTTTGTGAATGAAAATTAGTATGATATGGTGTAAAAATGTCTTATAATGGCATGAACAATAATAAATAGAAAAAGAAAAAAAAGCAAAGATGCGGGTATATGTACGGCCTTGTGTTGGTAGATCAATAAATCTCACTTTATTATTAGAATAATGAACAGCTACAACTTCAAGAGGAGGAGGAGGAAGAGGGTGGAGATGAATGACCATTTTGTGAAAGAATAATGGAAGAATACCATTCGTGTAATTTGAAGAAATGCAGAAATAAAAATATGGAGATAGGTCGTGCATGTCCACGTTCTATTATATTACAATATCCTTTCTTTTGATAAAGTGGGCTAAGCTTTTGGTTGGTGCTCACGATTCGTGCAAGAAACCAACAAACAAATAAATAGAAAAAAACCAACAAACACATAAATAGAAAAGTGTAGAATTAAGAAGGAACATCGTCACTGCTTTCCCCACCAATCCATGGAATCGAATCTAGAAACAATTCTTCCATATTTGATGAGTGTGTAATGATGGAATTATAGGTAATATAATATTTTCTCTCTATATATATACGTCTAAATAACTATTACGTTACTATATAATAAAAAAAATGATAATAGAACTTTTATTTTATTATAATGGATTTGTTTTTTCGCCTTTTATTAAAAAAATAAATATTTTGCATCATATATCTTACTAAATATTTTGAAGGTGTACTTAAAGATGTTGACACCAATTATCAATTCGTAAACTTTTGAGAAGGAATATGCCCCTTCCATTCCACTACTAAATTTATGTGCAATGATGTCTCTTCAAAATCTTGATGGATGAATGCGCATATTTAGGTTCAACATTGTGGTCATGTATATTTTAATAGCAACTCATGAACATTTAATTTTATTATTTTTATTTTTAATTAATACAACGGGAAAGAAAAGACAGACTCAAACTAAGTCCCATAATACCTCCAAAGAGAATTAACCATTAACCCAATAACTCAAATGTTTAGATAAACAGCATTAGCTTTCTTTAATATTTTTGATGCTTTCAGTTAAAGAAGCACCTCAGCACAGCAACTCACAATACAGTAAAATCTTACAAAACAATAATTTTAGGAAGGTTAATGCTCTTGGTAGTTGTAAAATTTTTTAAGTTTAATGATTAGATCTTAAGAAACATTTTTTATAAATAGCTTTCAAATTTTTAAAAAAGTTTTAGTTTTATATTTCAAATATTTTCTCCTGGCAACACCAATTGGCCCAACAATGTATAGGGCATTCAAACAACGGACAAAAGAAAAAGTGCCACCATCGACTACTATCACCCATTTGATTGAAATTAACAATTGGCTTTTTCAACAGCCACACAAAATCAAATGCAGATAAAAGAAACATGGAAGATTGCTTTCATATGTTCTCGAGCTGTTTATTTCCTCGCCCATGGACTGGTACATTGAAACATGACAAACAGAAAAGCATCAGATAGATATACCTAACTTCTTCCTCACCTTCTCAACCTCTAAATATACTGTAGAGTACGGTAGATATTCTGAGAAATGGTTTTTGCTGAGGTCGTTGATTGCAACAGCAAGTTTAGGGATTTCCAAGGTCTCTTCATGAGTCAGTGTCCTCACGAATCTTGCAGGATTTCCTGCCCAAAGTTCACCGGTGGGAATTCTCCTTCCTGGAGGAACCACAGATCCAGCTTCAAGGATTGAGTGTGTCTCCACCAAAGAACCTTCCATAAGGATAGAGTGCTGTCCAATAATGCACTCTGGCTCAATCGTGCAGGACCGCAAGAGACTGTAAGCACCGATTGTCACATACCTCTCAATTGATGTCTCTGCTGGCAGTCCTAATGTATGGAAGTAATAAAAAAAAATGGTATATCATCAGAATAAATTCTATATTTGCAATCTCTTCGATACTTATGAATCGGCCACAACTACAAGTCACTCATATATAAATCAGCAAGCAGAGGCCATGGCACATGTATAATTCTCACGCATGAGGAACAGACAGTAAAAAAATCATGCACCTTTCAAAAATTCCAATGTGGTAAATTTTGGTCCATCAAGGTAAAACCCAAGCAAATTAAAAAGAATGTGAAGGATCTATTTCCAATGTGAGTATACAGAAGTTCTGAAGTGAATTATGGAAGAAAAAGCAAAATAACACCACATTTGAGTAGTCAATTTTGTAAATAGATGCCGATGCACTCTCTAGTCCTACTCAATGATAAGTTACCAAACTCTCAATCTATATCCAGCATTTCCAGGAAAAGACAGCACCAGTTTTCCATATCATTTTTCCATTTTACATACCTAGATTTCTATGTGAATGTGATGTGACAATTTTTTTTATTAGATAAAATGTGCTTATGTATACATAGTAAACTTTTGGACAACACATTAAGCAAGTTCCAATCAAATATTTCATTTTCAAAAAGCAAATCAATACACAGCTGGGCATGTGCAGCATGCTTGTGTACACACTCACGTATGGCGCACGCAATACGTATGAATATATTCATACAACAACAAGCACCATCATCATGACTCAAGTTACTCATGCAGTGAATAGATCAAAAGACTTAATTCACAGTAGCTAGGAAACAGATGCATATCAAATCAATGCTTCCACCTTTACCGCCCAACACTTATCCCCTTGTCCTTAGTGGTACCAAGTCAAAAAAGGAAATTCTATAAATTCTAATTTATTGGATTGATGTGAATGGAATCTGTGTAATTCAGGAGAGCAAACTATCAAAATCATCCACAACATATGCCAGATTATTCACAAGAAAATGTCTCAATGAATTGAACCTCCAAGCCTCCACTCTAGAACATGATTCAACAAGATCTATATATCTACTTTGTAAAACAAATCCTCTTAAAACCTCCGCTCAAGCAAATTGTATTGTCATGCATCATTGTCCTTTACATGAGGTTCACACTTCTTGGGCAATGAAGAAACAATACTATCTTGGGTATCAGAGTTCTACTCAATAAGCAAAAGTAAATGGCATATGCAGATTAAATCTGTAATTTAGCAGTTGGCTCACATCCTAAACCAAGCCTTCCTTTTCCATTCTTAATATTTAATTGTTCAGAAGTCCACAATAGATGCTTGTATTGTATGCCTATGAAAAACACAAATGCCATGCATACATAAAAACATTGATGTATTTTTGAAACAAGAAGTCTAGGAAATGAAGTAACGACTAGGGGTTGCCACCCTGACCTTGAACATTGCGCTTTAGAGCTACTAACAATTCCCATATCCCAAACATATAAGCAATATTCAAAATTGCCCAACAGAATCCAAAATTAAGATAATATGCATATCCTATTAATTGGTAAAAATGACCCTCACTAATAATTCAAAGAGCCATAATCTTGGGTTGCAAACCAGTACAACACATTTTAATCGGCAATTAAACTAATAATAATTACTCAATCAGTTTCTTCTAATCAAGATAAGTATGAACACCCATAGTAATTAACTCAAACTAACAGAAACTCAACGATTATCCCAGAGCACTGAGCAATTATGAGACACTTCAACAGGTAAGCTCAAGATTCTTGGCTAAAAATCTACGAAATTAAACCTAAAACTGGCACAAATCATATGAAATAAAAGAAATCTAACCTGTAGGAGAGTTCCAGGCAGCATGAATAACGCAGCGCTCTTGAACATTAGAGCAAAATCCAACAGTTATCTTGTTAAGATCGCCGCGAAGGACCGATCCGCTCCAAACTGAAGCTCCATCCCAAACTGTGACTTGACCAGCCAGGACAACGTTAGGCGCCACGTAGGCATCGACAGCTACCTTCGGGAGCCACTGTCCCAACGGAATAATCTGCCTCTGACCTCGATAGTCCCACTTCACGCGATCCGGCGACGGCGTTATCGATTTGGCTGTCGATGACTCAGTAGAGAAAGCGCGGGTGATAAAATGACACTGTGGAGAGAGAGCTTTTCTGGAGATGCGAGCTAGGGCAGCTGCCATTTTTTCTACTGTTATCGAGCTTCAACCAAGCGCAGATCACTATAGAGATGGAAAATTTTTGAGAAAAGAGAGGGACGGGGGATGATATTTTGGGCCGAGCAATTTGACCATTCAGCTCAAATAAAATTGTATGGGTTAATAATGTCCATTTTAATTGATTTTAGTGAGCCCAAATGAAAATCAGCCCAATGGGCTTAAAATTTTCAGAATTGCCGAATTAATTAGCATGAATAATGTATTTTTTTTCCTGAATTACCAAATAATAATAATAATAATTATTGCGATAATATAAATTTTATATTTTGCGAAATTCCGGGTGCTTGCTAAAAATAGTGAGCTGGTGCTGTAAGATGTTAAGTCTCACAATCAGAGTATGACTTTTCTATGTAGTTGCAATTGTATATTAATTTTAAAGTTTTAAACAAAAAAAAAAGGATTAATAATGTGGATTGTGATAAAAATAGTATATCACATGCCCGTATAATTATTTATTTTTTGAGTTTTTTTTTTTATAAATATCTTAAAAAATCATTTCAGCAATTAAAATATTTCAAATATTTTAAAATTACGTGTGTCATCTTATGTAACTTTATTTATACGGTTGCAACTTATCTTAAATAGTAACGATATTTTCTTCATCTTTGTTTTTCTTTGTTTTTTAGTTTGGTTTCTCTTAAATCAACTCAAATCCTACTCCTCACCTCTCCTTCTTTGATTCTCTTTAGCAAAGGTCCACTAGGTGCTATTTGGGTTGCTGCTTATTGCTTTAAGAAGCTCAGGAAAGCTAAAGTCGCTCAAACTGATATCTCCTCCTCTGTTGGTTCTTTTTGTTTTCTCTCTTTTTGCCTTTAAGCTTTTTTTTTTTTCCTTCCCTTATTCTTTATTTTCTCTTTTTAATTTTCTTTTGAACGCAATGAGACCATGATTCTAATGTTCAGTTTGGCTTGCATTTTTTTACCTATTTTTTTGTTGTAAGGTTCTTGTTTTTGTACTGTTTTGTGGAGGCTTTTTTGTGGGTTAGCTTTGTCGGTTGTCCTGAGAAAAAAAAAATGGTGTTTTTGAGTTGTTTGGTCCTGTAACTTTGGTTGTTTGTTCGTTCTATGATGAATTTGTTGCAAAAAGTGTTGCTTATAATTGTTGAATTAGTTTATTCCCAATTGGGTTGTAAGAATTTCACTCTTTTAAAGAAGTATTTTGCTGTTTATTTTGTTTCAAGGTAAATTCTTATTGTGATCTAAAATCTGGATTATTTTTACCCAGTTATCCTCTACAGTTGCTTATTTGAGTAAATTTGATATAAGTTGTTTCATTTCTTAATGTACATATTTTAACAATACTGTGATTGGTGTGAGCTAATGATATAGTTGGTATTCAACTATAACATATATTATTATAACCAAGATAATCCATATTCAATTCTTTCTTGGCATTCTTAGCCAATCACCTCTATACAACAAAATAATCTACATGCTACTTTTGGCAACCAACAAATGCTACTGAAGACATCTAATAATAGTAAAAGTACTTTTTTTTGTTGGTTAATTATACCAAAGGATAGATCTTGCTAGAATAAATGTATAGTTTATTGATTTTTATTAACTTTAATTTTGAATATAGTTCATTTATCATAGACAAATTTTTACTTTAGTGTCTCTATTATATATTTGCGTGAACATATAATTAGACCCTGATATGATTGTTTATTGTTATATTGTTGTCCATAAGATATTACAAATAAAATATAAATTTTTTTGCCATAATAGTTTAGTGCAACTTAAATGGTAATCAATATATAATTATAGATTTTATTCATCTAATCTGCCATTTAGGTAACCTAAAATTGGCATGTTAAGGAAACAAAAAATTTATGACTTTTTAGATTACATGTAGCTACCTATCATTAACTAAAAATTATCTGGTTGGAAATTTTCAACTCAATAAAAAGGAGGAAAAAAAAAAAAAAGAAAAACTGAATATACAAGAATATTCTGATAACAAATTAAGAGAAATTAAATTGATAAAAACATACATAAATTTGTTATATCAAAAATGTAAAATAAACGGAAAGTATTCTAAATTATTTTATCAAAAATATAAAATTAATGAAAAGTATTCTAAAATAAATTTGAATTAGTACAATTTTTATAAATGAGAATATTAGTCAAATTATTTTAAATAATTAATTTTAAAAAATGAATCAGAAATAAAAAATAAACGTAAAGGGTACAAAAAAATCAAATACCAAAAATAAACTAAAAGGATCCAAAAAAATCAGAAATAAAAAATAAACCAAAAACATATTAGAAAAAATCAAAATAATAACTCTCCTTCAACTATGAAATATTTAGACATAAAATAAAGATAAAATAAATACAACAAACATACAAAAAAAAATTTGTGATACAACTACATTGCCATTATTAAAATAAAAAAGTTTAAGAAAATAAAAAAACCAAAATGATACCAATTTAATAAAAAAATATCAAAAACCAAAATGATACCAAATTATAAATGCAACATAACACGAAAACATCCTTTTACAACTCAACAACACCAAAAAATTAAAAACATATTCATTTTTTAAATAATTACAACATGTTTATCTTTAAGTTTTAGTATATTTGTTGTATATTTTTGATTTATTTTTAGTTTTCTATACAAAAATAAAAAGAGATTTTAAGATATAGACAGATCTGTGATCCCTTTTTTGTGGAGAAGGACTAACAAAATTATTTTCAATATCCTGCAAATATAAAATTAAATTCGAAACAAAAAGGTAACAAAAAATAAATTATAAAAAACTAATAACAATATATATCACATTAACACCCTTCACATTCTATCCACCAAGACCACCAAATTCAGTAGGAACGGAAACAAAATCAACATTTTCAACACCTTATTCAATAAAAAAAATTACAAATCAACAAAATATATAAAACACAAAAGAGTATTTGATAGATAAATGCATGCTAGACCCTTTTAACAAAACCCAACAAAAAATTAATTTAATCAAACTACTAGATTTTTTTAACTATTTTATTTTTAGAATTATATAATTTTATATTTATTTTGATTTATTAGAATTAAAAAAATTAACATTTAGAAAATAATGGTAAATTTATTAAAAAAGAAAGAGAAAAAAAGAGGAAATAAAGAAATAAAAATAAAAAAAAATTGTATTTCAGTATAAAATGTTAAAAAGTTTATGAAATAAAATCCCCAAAAATATATATTGTCTAATGCTCCACTAATATAAAAAGATGAAAAAAATAAGGAAAATGGGAAGATAAAAATTTTGAAAAAAGATGAAAAGGAAAAAAAGAGAAATAAAAATAAAAAAATAAAAATTCCACATATATGAAACAACCAGAACTTTCGGTGGTGCCAAATGCGACAGTGACCGTACAGAATCTCAATGCCAAATTCGACAATCATTCCAGCTAGCTTGAAATTTTTTTTTTTTTTGGTTGTTGTTATGGATAGCCATAGGTGTTGGATCAAAAGCTACAGGGGTCCAAGTTGCAGGACTTTTTTATGACGCTTATCATTGTGTATTTGTTTGCATGCATCACACACCTCCATTGTAACCTGTAAGTGGAGCATATCCTCTCTGCAATTTTTAAGAATAAACTTTACTTGGGGACCCCGTCCCATGTTGATTTACTTCTGTTACTGGTCTCTGGATAAGTTATGGAATATCACATCCTCCAACCGTATAACATGTAACGATCAACTTCTTTTCGCACACTATTCTTTTTTTTTTTTTGGTCAATTCAATTTGTTGATTTAACTACTCATTTTTCTTTAAGAATAAAACATTGAGAACGCCAAGGGTTAGACAGTCTCCTGCCGTAGTTCTCTTTAATGCATTTATAAATTAAAGGTTTTATGTTTACATTTTCTTTTAACCACCATGATAATTAAAATTATTAAATCTATATTTAGATTAATGTTCAAATTTTGAGAGTTCATGTTTAACTTTAATAACCGGCACGCCCTCGGTCTAATGACTAAAACTTATCATTAGTATTTTTAAGATTTGGAGTTTCAGTCCTGGCCTCTAATCTTATCCCCAATTATTAGTGAAAAAAAAAAAAACTTTAGTAGGGATAATTACACTAGGTAACTTAGGCAGTCGTGTTTCTTACCTTATCCAATTCATAGTGGGGATGAGGAAAATGAAAGACACGAATATTCTTTGTTCTTCTCATTATCTTGGTCTCTTTTATTGTTACATTTTAATCAATTAAAATGCAATTCACTTTATATATGTGTATGTTTCTATTCAATTGTTCCTTTTTATCATATGTTATGATTGGTTTTTTTCACTCAATTATGCTGCTAAAGAGAAGATTGGAACAATTAAAGTTAATGGAAAGCATATGATCAACTTGAGGAGGAATACTGTAATATTTGGACAAAAAAAGAGAAAGGAGATAAATTTATTTATTTCTTGTTATCCTAATATAAAACTATATCCATATGCAAACAAAATCTTTTTGTTGAGGAATCTTGATATAACTGAAGCACTAATTATTTTAGTATGAGGAGTATTTACAAACCCTTGAAGATAATGAAATAAAAAAATCTAACAGGTGAATCAAATGTCTCATAAAAAGATAAATTTCTTCCAACATTTATTTTTTTTATACATAAAATTTAAACACAAGATCTTACTTAAAATAATCGAAATTTCTTACCACTTAAACCAATATTTACCAACAAATATTGGTAGAAAGAATCTATTTTTCCATCAGGTAAAGCTCACCTTTAGTAGAAGGATAGGAACATATCTGGACTTTGCACTTTCAAGAGCACCATCACTATGGAAAGGATATGATTTTTATCACTTTATTCGAATTAATATCTTTCTGATACTGATCCTGTACAATACCCTCCAAGATTTTTTTTCTTATCTTTTCTTTTTCTTTATGTTTTGTAACAAGTGGAAATTTAAGCATCAATCCACTACTATAAATACAGACTCTTTCACCCATTTGAAAAACACAAACACAAAAAAGCAAAAAAAACACACACATAACAATACAGCACCAATTGAGATATGGAGGCCAAACATGTGCTAGTGATGTCTATGTATCAAGCAGGCAAGCCATCTTCTCCAATGCAATATGCTAAGCCCTACGCATCTTCTACTGTTGTTGCTTCAGTTGGCACACATCATCCACCAAAGGAGAAGAAGTCATCAGGTTATGATTCTTGTGGCTATGATGAAAGCATTGATGAAAGAGCTGAAAATTACATCTCTATTGTTCGAGAGCGATTTAGGCTTTCTTGATTAAACTCAAAGTTAAATTACTCAATATTAATACAATATAGTAGCTAGCTAGTCTGCTCCTCTCCAATTCTGTATGTAGTATACTAGCAGGTCCTCATGATGCATACTTGTGAAAATTTATTTTCAGTTCAATATAGTTATTATTATGCTATTGTGAGTTTACCATATACTAAAATTACTGTCTTGAATAGTTGCTGAAAATCTTTGCCGCCTTTATGATTCTACTTGGGTCAAATCGGGATAATGAGAAACTAATAGATTCTAGACAGCGGTGATTAAAAAAAAAAAAAAATTCTTGTCTTGAAGAGTCCATGATTACGAATTAGCAAGTATGCATAACTTGGCAGTTCTAGTAATCAATTAATACAAGAATTAATGTCAATATAATACTGTTCTGAAGAGGAAATTTTCCTAGCAGAATTTGATATGAACATTTATTTATACTTTTGCAAATACACCCTCTTTTGTTCAGCAATACACACATTTAATAATCAAAGAAAATTACAAGTACAATATACATATGTATCAGCACACATTTATAAAATCTACAGCAAGAGAGATGGGGATCATAACTCGAAGGAGACCATTCAGCTAGCTGCTTGTTTAACGTTGAGTTGCACCATGAAGAACCCTGCAGAATTTCAAGGTCAATATTCAGTAGCAACAGAGATCAGATCAGCATGTTATATTTTATTTTTTACTATATAATTAACATGGACCGATCAAATTAAGAAATTTTGTACCTTTGCTGATCGAAACCATTACATGCATTTGAATCGAGAAACCCTGAGCTGGTAACGTTTTCATCTTGGAGTTCATGCAACTTAACCTCAAATCATATAGAAAAGATGGATTTAAATAAACTTCATATTATACTAATTAAGCTTAAAATGTAATTACTTGTTGAATGTCTCACTTTTTTCTGAAGACGAGCATTCTCCTCTTGCATTGCTTTGTGCTGCAGTTTAACTATAAGGTGAGAAAATATTTCTTTGCAATAATTTCATAAAATCTGAAATTTCAATGCATTATAATAATAGACGTGATTCTCGAAAATATAATTCTCTTACTTATATTTAGTAACTCGCACCATCTCATTTAATTGAATTTTATACTAATTGACTATATATAATTACTCACCTTTCTTTTTAGCATATTAATGTGTTCAGCAACAACGCGTCTCTGTTAATTATCATAAAAATAAATTAAAATAACAAAATTATTAATATCAAACTAAATATATAAAATTGATAAATTAACTAAAAATATATTATAATTTATACATCTAGTGCTTTTTTTCCGTAATTACTTTGTTGACCATGTGCATAATCAATCTCTAAGTTTTGACTTTGACAAATGATTTGAACAAACTAATTTTTCATTTAAGTGTGATTTAGATCAAATTCCTAGGACAAATGAATTTCAATATACTCATAACACTTAAAGCTTATTCAAGACATCAAAATATCAACTATAAAGTCCCTTGAAGCATGAACAAACATCAAGGAACAAATGAGAGGTGTTCTACATCAACTTCAACTCTAAACAAGCCAATTGGTGTCCCTCATGAGTACCCATCATGATGGGGACCAATGCTCACAAGTTGAAGATTGAAGAAGGCTTCATTCCTTAAAGTACTTTGGATTGCTCATGATCTGTCATCACAATCGGGAGCAAATTGCAACCTTAAGTCCAGACCATGATGACAAGCAACATGTGAAGATAAGGTTGCCTGTACCGCTCACGAGTACCTCTCACAATTAGAAGCTGATCGTGACTAGAGGCATCTAGTTTGTGATTAATGTTTCAGATAATGAGCACAAGAATTCTTTGAAGCCTTTATAGCTTGAGATGCTCATGATCGTGACACACTTTCACTTAGAGACACAATAGTAACATTGGTCTCTAATGACTAGTTTTTAAGAGATCACGATCGTGGTCATACCCTCACGATCGTGAGCAACTCCCTTTTTGCAAAAAGTTGAAATGCATTAAATGAAACATGGTGAAGATTGAAGACGAAGTTAATGCACTCCAATAGCTAGTTTTTGATCTCCAACTATAAAAACAAGTGTTGGAGGTTCATTTAAGAAGTAAGATAAGTGTTGGTTGTGAAAATTAAATTCTTATAACAATTGTGCATTAATTCTCATTCAAAGTTTCTTACATTCTTAAATTATTTTTTTGAGAGTGGTTTGTATTCTAGTTTAAAATTTTCTTCTTCTAGTTTCTTAAGTTAAAAGTAAGGAACTAAGCGCATAAGTGTTAACCACTTAAAACATTTGGATTTAGTTTAAAAGTGTTCATAGAAAACTCTTGTTGTTAAGGTTTGAGTTGAGTTTTAAAACTCGAAGTGTACATATCAACCTAAGCGAATAAATTGAAATGGGTTGAAAATCTTACCTCGAGAGAGTTAGGTGGAGACTATGTTTGATTAAAAAACCAAACTCCTTAAACACCTGGGTCATTTTCTTTTCTTCTCCTAAATCCTCTTTTAATTTCCTCTAATTACATTCAAATTTTTCAAATCCTAGTCACCCTTATAGGGCATTTACATACTTGGTTTGATTTCTTTTAGCACTAATTAATATGTAAGCTTCGAAAAATGATGTATTTTCTCTATGAAGTGTTACTGATAAAAATGGTTACCTTCTTAGAGCGGACGCGTTCAACTCCTGTTCTTAACTGTCTCTCTAGCTGCTTTAACTCTTTCATGCCTAACATTGATATATCTTCTCCACAGAAGTGCCTAAAAAATTATGTATAAACAATGGCAAGATCGAATAATATAAGAACAGATCAAATACACATATATACAAGTGCAAATTGATTTACTACTTGAGTTTTGTTTCCATGGTAACTACTGTTCTTTTCAACTCTTCAGTCTCGTTTCTCCAAAACTGTAAACATCATAAAGATCAAATTAAACAGCCTGAAACATGAGCAAATTAAAGAAGAGTTAATTAAGTCTCAAAACTGTACTTTCTGAATCTTAGAAAAGCAAAACAAGAGTTGCCAATGACATGATCATGAAGTCAGCATCATTCTATTTCACTGTTAAAGATTATTTATGGGTATCTTTTCTTCAAACCACCAATGGCTTTTCAATTCCTTTCGTTTTCGTCCAATTGCGGGCTCCTTTCTGAAGTTTGATACTAGCATTTTTTTTTTTCTGAAGATAAAATAAAAACAACGAACAAGAAGTGTAGCTAGCTAGCTAGATGACTAAGAATGTCTGTGTCCCTTGCTAATAAGTTTAATCTAAAAATTAACTGAGCATTAGTCGTTTAATTAAGAAAGAATTCAAAAGCACAAGTGTTAATTAATATATCTCTCACATCAACTGTAAAGAACAAATGTATATATATAGGTGAAGATTAATAGCACAAAATTTAGTCACAAAAATAATTTTTACCAAAGAACACAGTGTAATCCTTTAGCATCCGTTAAGACCAAGTCAAATGGATCATATAGATACAAAAAACGTATATATTAATTACCTCGAAGGATCTGGTTGGCAGATCATTTGATCCTAAAACTCTTACTTCGCTCCTGTACCTAGCAATGGTCCTATCCATTCTGCAAAAAAAGAACCATTTTATATACACACACATATACCCGTATGTTAACATCAACCCAAATCTAATAAATGATTAACAGAGGCAATTAAAGGGCTCAAGAAAGTAACTCATGACTAGCAAACTGGTAAGTCTTTCCAGTAGGAGAGAAAATAATTAAGCAAACTTCAGCATCGCATAGAATTGAAAGCTCAAAAGCTTTCTTGAGAAGGCCATTTCTCCTCTTTGAGAAGGTAACCTGTCTGCTTGCAGGGTTCTCTATTCTCTTTAGCTCTACTTTGCCTCTCCCCATTTTTGTTTTTATATAGATATATAAATCTAAGTGTATCAAAATAAGCAGCAGAGCACAACAGCCGTCGACGACTGTATTATATATTCCTATATTAAGTGATAAACAACGTGCACAAGTTGGAATTGTGTTCAGCTGTAATTGTGTGTGTATATATACAAAAAGTTCATGCAACGGAAAGGCAAAAAAATTGACGTGGTTCACCGTTAATTTCTAGTGTTATTGATACTATGTTAAGTAGCGATTAACATTTGTTAAAACAGATTACTGCACTTTCTTGCGCAGATGACGCGACATGATGGCACTACACTTTCTTTTGACCTCAGATCTTTTTATTTTATTTTAATTACACTAGTTTATATGTATCCACGAACAGTTCAAATAGTCAAAAATTGTAAAATTTTCACCTAATTTAAAAAAAAAAAAAAATTATTTCTATCATATAATGCCTCTCCATTAACAGAAATAAAATGGCAATTAATTTGGTTGTCTTGTTGATAAAAATGCAAAGACGACCCTATAGACTAAGGAAGACATGGAACTATCAGCAGTCGACAAGTAAAACATAGTAAAATGAATAGATTCCATAGAAACCCGATATGTCATCGACACGTGTAATCAAATTTTGATTGATTGAATATCATGTGAATGGAAATTTGGAAACTTTTTCTAGCCTGCAAAAGATCCAAAATTTAAAGTTGTTTGTAGTAGAATTCACAATTATTCACTTTTGAATGGAGAGAGGTGGAAAAAAAAACCCTGTCCTCTGATCTATTGGCGTGTCGAAATGTCTGCAGCCAGGCATGTAACTGAAGTGACAAGGCAGGTCAACAAACATCTCTTTTGTGGGACCCGTATAGTATCAAGATCTTAAACCTCTTTTGGACACATTTCCTATGGTGTTTTCTTTTTCCATTATCTATTTTTCTTTGCATCCTTCTGACATTTTTTTAACACAAAAAATGCGATTTCATCAATTAAAGTTAAAGTTCATTATACAAATGTGAAAATTTCTCGTAAATTTCCATAATATAAAATGAATTGGTAGTTTATCAGTAGCCATATTTATCAAATGATGCGTATAAGAAAAGCGCTGATTAATTTGAAAGGTAAAAAAAATCTCTTTAAAATGTCTATTTTTTATATATAAAATTTAAATTTGTAAATTTTATTTTGAAAAATCAAAATTTTTACCATCTGTACGAATAAATATTGATTAAATGTAGTTTTGTGCTTATTGAGATGATGCGGTATGTAGTTGCAAAAAGTTTTTTTATAATGGCAGTAGTCTAGAATGACTGACTCTATATAAGCAAAGGCTGTAGAGAGGAAAAGAGCCGAGAGTGTAATGTGTAAGGTTTGAACGTGCTTTTACTGTGTCTTGTAGTTTTCAAATGAATATTGGTGGGGAGGATAGGAAGGAGGACAATGAGTAGAAGAAATCAATGTTTGAGTGGGACCGAAACGAAGAAGACTTCGAAACGTATCTCACTTTGCAAAATTAGTGACATGCTGCCAATCAGTGCCAGTGCGCTTTGATCGAGTAATGGAATTAATGATGGATGGAGAGTTGACATGTGGGGGCTATCTATCTATCTTCACATAAAATATCATCATTAGGGGTCTGTATGGTTCGGTTCGATTCAGTTCGATGTAGGATATGTAAAATTTAATCGATTTTTTTGAAAATTTATGGTCAATTAGACCGAATTGAATGTATCGGAAGAATACAATAGTTTGATTAACTGATAGTTTCATTTTATTGATTTGATTAAATAGTTAGGTTCGATTGGGCCCAATTGATGTGCTAGACAATATATATATATATATACTAACTTGGGTGAAGCGTAATACCATTATATAATTACAAAAGGTTCAAATTGGGATCAAGCTCAAAGTGTAGGATAATTATAAAATATAATTTTTTTTAAAACTTCTTAATGAAGGCATGCACTTTTACTGAAAAATAATGTAACATAAACAACCATATGGGTAATGGGAAAAATAAAAGACAAATAAATTTTTCACTCTTCACACACTAACCCTAGGCAAATCCAAAAGAAGATAGTCATTGAAAAGTTTGAGAACGAGACCTCGTTTGAGGCCTATTGCTAGTGAACATTGGTTTAAATTTTTCTTTCTTCTTTTTCTTCGCAGAAGCGACTTGTCAATCATTGTCTTTGTTAACCATATCTGCCCATAATTGTTTCAAAACCATCTCCATCTCACGCTGAGCCATAAGTTGATTATCTGATAATTTATTAGAACTGGAAATTGCTTCTAAATTTAAAGGTAATTCCTTCCCAGCCGAGGAAGCACCATCGGCCAATGAAGTATGAATATCATCATTCTGCTGTTGTTGACCATCAAACAAAGGCTTATGATTTGAAATCCTGTCCATGGCTTCATCATCTACCTTTAAAGGAGGAAGGTCTGCAGTTGCCCCTAATGAGCAGCATTGACAAGAAGATTTTCCATTTTAGGAGTAAGAGCAGTAGTAGTACCATCAAAATTGAGCGTAATTCTCGTTGTAGGCTCCTCATGAACTACAATATTGTTTTGTTGTTTCTCCATATTAGTGTCATCGTTTGGTATCTGAAGAAAATTAAACACATTTGAAACTGGAACATCAACACCTTTTGGTTTCCAGATTTTTTGTTTATCTATAAGTTTCTTAGGAAACCAAAAAGTGGATTGTTTTGCTAATCTGCATTCCTGACAAATGTGCCCAATATTTGAAAAAACCGAGCAGAATGAAGGTAAATTCTCATACATAACTTCGATAAAAAAAACTCTTGCTAATTCTTTCAACAAGTAAACTATCATGTGATTGATGAGATAAATCCAAATCAATGAGAACATGTGCATAGTGGCCAAATTCCCCTTTAATTGTTGCATTATCAATTTTTAAAGGTACTCTAATCCCTTGAGCAATGGAAGATAAGATTTTTGGATGCCAATATTCCTAAGATAGCTTGTAGAAACAAACCTATAACTGAGCATTTATAGATTTTTGGGCAGAAGGATCAAAATCAGGTGTCCAGTGTTGCAACTTAAAACTCCTTGGTTTTAGAGCAAGAGAACCTTGGCCCCAAACTGTATTTTTCTCCATGGTTGAATTCAATATTATGTGATAAAATCCATGGCCTAATGATATTAGCTTTTAGTCAGAAGAAAGACCCCACATTACTGAAAGTTTCTTCTTTAAGTCTTGTAGCTTCCATGGTGTCTCCCCTTTCGACAAAACAACTCTTGCAATTAGGGCATGTTGACAAATAACTAGCTATTGTTAATAAAGTTTTTTATAAATCTAGATTACTATGTAACCACCCTTGTTTGATGTTATTGCACCATCAGATTACAAAACTGTCAAACCTGCAGTAGCTTGGGTGTAAGGCTTAGAGATTAGTTTGCTGCCTGAAATAAGAAGAGACGCAGCCAGGATAGGGTTATCAGTAGAAGAAGATATTGCAACAACGTATGACTTCTTCTCAGTTTACAAGGGTATGTTATGAGCGACATTAGGACTAAAGAAACCCTTAGCCAAAAATAAATCAACGTGTCCCACATGATCAGTATAAGAAAAAGGGATAGAAATACTGGTTGAATCCAGAGGAGGATTCGGCGGCGGCGGAATCCTAAGTTTTCACCTCCCAATTTCTGATCCACATCAATAATAATAATCAATTACAAAATATAATTAAGTCTATAATGATATAACATAATTACATAGACTATTTTTCATGTAACTTTCACCACAATTACAAAACTAGATACAACAAAATATTTCTAAGTCATTAGTCATTATATTTATAACAACAATCAACTTCTTCCACTTCTCAAAACATGACTTCAACAAAAAATTAAAAGCCAAAATTGAAAGCTTCCACAAAAAAATATTATATGAAAAAGGCTTGTATATTATTTGTCAAAAATATTTGAATGAAGACCATAACTTTTGTGCACCCAAAAGCTTACAAGTTACAATTAATTCCTACATTTTAACACAAATAGAACAACACAAATTAAGAATAATTCAGATTCAATGAGAAGCAAGTTAAAAGCAACAAGTAAAAAGGGCTTAGCTTTTTGAAGTTTTCAAGTAATGTCCAAATGATGCTAGAATTTCTAGTAACAAAAAGATATCACCTGAGGGATTTCAGCAAACACATTCACACAATTTGCATAAAAACTCAGGTGGAAGCTTCTTCATTGCCCAACCTAACCAAATATTCATAAAAATGCAACCAACAACAAAAAGAAAAAGCAGATAAATGAAAGGCAAGTAGACAGAAATAAAATGCAAGGTGGGCTTAGATCTCATGAATTGTAATTAAGTGTAAAAATGTGGCTATAAATTCTGGCAATAAAATACATGCCACATAGAAATTTTAACAAGCATGTTTACTTATTAGCTTCATGTAGGTGGAAGCATCATCATAGCCTATAATCAGAAATGAACATTAACAACTAAAAGTTAGCCACATTAGTATTGTTATTTAATGGGTTAAACTTATGCAACAACATTGGCAATTGAAGGTCAACTACTTCAGTGTTGTAGTTCAATGTATTTAAATTCATTCAATAACTGAAACTGGCAACTAAATCACAGTCACTTCAGTGTTGGTCACAAATAGCACACAACACAAAGCACATGCAAAAAAGTGAGCAATTAGAGTATCATATAGTGCCAAGTAAATTTTACTGAAATTTCATATTAAGTGGCACTTGGTGATGCCATAGATGGGCCAAATCTAACTACAGGTAACTCTATTAAACAAAGAAAATATATGTAACTTATCATATTGAGAAGAAGAAGCATAATTAAGAAAAATTGAAGATAAACATAGAAGACCAATTTAGCTTCCATAAACCTTTCTCAAACTGCTTAACTTCATCTATAGACTCCTCAATTGAGATTGGAGTTGTAGACAATCTCATTCAGTCTACAGAATAGATTAAAGCTTCCATAATTTTGGGTGTCAATGAACTTCTAAAACAATCAAACACCCTCTCTCCTATGCTAAAAGCAGATTAAGAGGCTACTGTGGATATTAGTGAAGCTAACACATAATGTGCTGGGGTTGAGAGAATAAGAAATCTCTTAGAATTAATCTTCCACCATCTGAGAATGTCAAATGTGCCATCTTCCTCAATAACAGCTTTAGAGAGATAAATATCGAATTTAGATTTTTTGATCCCATACTGTCCAAGTTCTAACTTGTGTTTCTTAAATTTAGCTTTTAGCAAGGACCCAGATTTCACATAATCACTAGAAGCACCCTCAGTGGTGATAGATGAGTGTCCAGATTGAGAAGTAGAATGAGGAGGTGGTTTGTTAGAAGTACAATAGTCACTAAATAATTCATATAATGTAGCTTTTAGATTACAGTTTAAGCTTCCACCCACAGAATCCCCATAAATATACTTAAGGATCAACTCCATGTATTTCAGCTTGTCTCTAGGATCAAGCACAGTTCCAATGAAAATCAATAAGTTCATCTTCTAAGGATCACCCTAGTATTTATCAAATTTGGCTTTCATAGAAATGCCCATTGCTCTTTTATATGATCAACATCACTTTTCCACTCATTTAAAATATATTAAAGATAAAAAATTTCAAAGAAAAATGAGTTAGTAGTAACATAGTGAGAACCAAAAATTCTCAGAGTCATCTCATAAAAATGATGCAAGAAGGTAACAAGTGGTTTGATAGAATTCCAATCCAATATATTAGGTACATCATCCCCTACGTCAACTTTAAATGCATGCTCGCATTCCTCATATTTTTCAAATACTTTGTCAAAGAAGCAAGCATTTTTTAACATGTCATAGGTTGAATTCCACCTAATGGCAACATTTAGAGACAATGAACAATTTGACTCTACACCAAGCAAGTCAACAAATTCCCTAAATTTGTGCAACCTAGCAGGTGAGTTCCTAATATATCTACTGCTTCCCTAACCATTTTAACTGACTATCCAAATTCTTTCAACCCTTCACTTACTACTAAATTTAGGATGTGTGCAATGCATCTCATGTGAATATATTTTATTTTAACAGTAAATGTACCCTAAGAAAATAATTTTTTTTTAAAAAAAAACAAGTATAGTATAATTTGAAGATGCATTATCTACTGTCACTGTGAAAATATTTTTAAAACCCCAATCAAGAAGACAGTTTCCTAAAGCTTTTGCAATGTACTCACCCCTATAAGAAGTAACAGGGATAAAAGAAATTGCTTTTGCAATGTACTCACCCCTATAAGAAGTAACAGGGATAAAAGAAATTATCTTTTTCTGGAGCTTCCACTCATAATCAATGTAATAAGTTGTAATGCACATGCAGTTTATGCATTGAATTGATGTCCAAGTGTTTGTTATTATGCAGACTCTTTGACTTTGGCAGTGATTAATGAAAATATTTTTCAATTTTAGCCTTGTATCTAAATATGCTTGATAACAGTCTCGACTTAATGTCCATCTACTATGTATCTTAAACCTAGGGCATACAACATACATAAATTATTTGAAACCCTCTCCCTCAATAAATTTAAATGGAAGCTCATCAACAATGCACATGTTAGATAATGCAATCATAATAGCATAATTATCAAACTTCCAAGTCCCAATTATACCCACAATTGCAGAACTATGCAAATTAGGTTATGGAGTTAAAAGGCTTTATTTAATGGACTTAGGGTTAGGGTTTTTCATGCAAGTCAACATGTGATTTCTAACAGATATTGTACCATTTTTTTGGATCAACATGTAATTATTTAGCACAATATATACATTTAGCTTTTACCAACTTCCCTTGCTCATGGATTTTATCGAAGTACTCTGTAATATCCCATGTTTTAAATAGTTTTATACTGCATCGGTATATGCAGTGTTAATAAATTTTGTATATAATATTGATATTTTATGAGTTTGTTATTTAATTAAAGCTTATTTTAATTATTTTATGTTATTTTAAGTACTTTACGTAAAATTTTCTCGGAAATGTTATTTTCGGGGAAATTAATACGTAAATAATTTAATATTAATTATTTTGAACAATTTTACGAACTTGCATGAACTCATATATATTTTTTAAGGTGCTAAATAGAGTGTATATATTTAAATTAAACTAGGGTTTAATTACTTATCCTAATTTTTATTATTTATTATTAGTTTTAATATTATTTAATTATTTTTTTTAGTGTATAAATTATTTAATATATTAAATTATGTGTGTGGTGTATATTTAATATGTGTGGGAATTTAAATTATTATAATATTTGGTTGGGGATATATATATATACATATATACTTATTTATTTAACAAAAAAATAAAGTTAACAAAAATTACGATTTGCCATTCTCCCTTTCCCCTTTTTCCCGATCGATTTCCGCCATCACCACTGCGTGCCATCTAGTTTTCAGGCCATCGGTGTGCCGCCCTGAGCTCCGCCCTTCCCAGCCAGCAGCTTCGCCACCTTTCCTCCTCTTCTCCGGCGCTGTTTCCCTCTGTTTTGACCGGAAGACCGAAACTTGAAGCCACCGTCGTTCACAGCATTTTCGGCCATCATTTTTGAAACCGCCGGTCTCTATCTTCTCCTTGAGCTTCAGTGAGTGTGATTCCAAGCTTTGTTTCACTTAAAATGATCTAGATTTGCCTAGGTTTCGATTTTGCAATTTCGGCCTATTAGGGTTTTTGAATTTTTTTGAGCTTCAATTGATTGATTCATGAAAAATTCCTTCACAAATGTTGTTCCCCTTAGCTTAATATTCATGTGTGAATTTTTGTAGAATTTTTGAAATTTATTTTGATTTTTGGGTATTTTTGAATATTTTATTATTATTTTCTAATTTTCTAAAATTAATTAATTAAATTATGAAATTGTATTTTATGATAAATATAGGTGTTGAAATGAATTATAGAAATTTATTTTGAATTTTTGTGAATTTTTATGTATTTATTTTGAATTTATTTAGTTTATGTAATTTTGGAAAAATAGGGTTAATTGTATGTTTAATTGAAATTAATTAGTTAATTGAGTTTATTTATTGATATTATTGATATATTTGTTGATAAAATTAATTTTTAGCAATTATATTATTTTTGGTGAATTTTTGGATTAATTTTAGTATATTTATATAATAGGGGTATTTTGGTAATTTTACCCTAAATTGGCTAAAAATGTAATTAAATTGGTTTTAATAGTTATTTAAGGTATAAAAATGATTTCTACAAATTATTTAGTATTTTTGACTAATTAAAACTATTTTTCGTAAATTATTTTCAATTATATATATAATATACGATTTTTCTAATAAAATGAGTTTTTATCGGTTTTTACTGTGTTTTAGGGTTAATTATGTAAATTCTACTTATTAAATTTATTTTTGGTATATAAGGGTATTTTCGATATTTCTGTATTATTCTGTGAATTGTGGACCTCGGTCGGTAAACTGTAGCTTGGAGTCTGACCGAGGGGTTGTGATTGTGATTCTGTGTCTATTTTTTGAAGTGTGTTTCTTTGCAGGGCCGACTCTACTCTTTGAGTAGAGAGATGTCCATTTTACTGGGGAGGTTCTACCGGATTTTCGGTAGAATTCTTTTAAAACGTGATGTCCGATCGAATTATGATTTAATTATGTGTCTAGTAATCTAGATCGAGTCTTTAGAACTTCTGTAGATGTATTTTGATATTCTGTGGTCGATTGTTTGTTTAGTTGCGCTGAGACCAAGGCTTAGTGGACCAGGCCCATCGGACCCATCTCGAGGAGCGCACTAATTGTGAGTTACTATTCTATATATATATATGCTTTAGGGTGCATGATTTAGAAATGTATGTTTTATTTTGATTAATTATGCATAAATAATTCAATTAGTATTTAAGTTTATTTTGGTTTATCTTTAATTTATTTTTGGTATATTTTAAATTATATGCATGTTTTGCTAATAAATTAGGTTTAAAATGTTTTTGAATATATTTCTAGTTTATTTTGTAATCTATCAGGATTTCTTTGACGTATATATACTCGAAATATACCTAGTTTACTTTTGGTATATTTCTAGTATATATATGGTTATTGTTGCTATTATATTTAAATTCATGCATCATTTACTTTTATGAATGTATGTGTTATATATTAATGAAGGATATCAATAGAACGTGCTACATAGTGGGCAGCATTAGGACCGAGTATGTACCGGTACGCTTATAGCATTTAGGCTATATTACTAACCTGTTTGAGGATATTGATTGGATTTGATTTATCTGATGTGTGATATGATTTGGGAGTGTGATTGCTGGAGTTCGGTTGACCAAGTGTCTCGGGGCCAATCACACTGACAGTCAGACTGCTGGAGCTCGGTTGACTTAGTGTCTCGGGGCCAGTCTATTGTCTAAATGGAATAAGTGAATATTTTGGAATAAGTGAGCCTGTGTGGCTAGAGTGTTGTCTAACACTGTTTTGAGGTTGCGATTTTTTTAGGGTTGTATTTGATCCTTCATAAACAGTGATTTTCAATAAAAATATATAAAATGATTTTATTGCATCTGTGTGTATTTGCTTGTATACATACATATTATATATATTTTGATTGTGTGCATTAGCATTTAGTATGCATGTATATATACTATAGTAATTCACTCAGTGAGGTCTGACTCCCCTCCGTTAACTATTTTTCAGGAGAGTCATCGTCTTCAGACCTCAGTAGCAGGCATGTATGCCGGATTTCTTCCGCCCCGACATTATTATGTAAACTGCTCACTTGAGTTTTATTTTATGATCTAGACACTGTAGTAGTCGTAAAATAATTAAAAGATATTGTGTTATATTTGTATGAGATATGTACTTTAAATATTTGAACTGAAACTTGTATTAAAAGATTTATTTATATATGAGATAAGGATTTGATTTAAATCCCGTGGTGGATTATTATTTTGATATTTATGATTTTATTCTGCTACATAATATTTTACTTAATTGTGTTGTTATTATTACTATTGCATGTTTTATTTTATTTTAGGCTTGCTACGGGTTCCGGATTCAAAAGAATTCCCATTCTCTAGCGCCGGTCATGGCCCCTGTTTTGGATCGTGACATACTCCCACACCTTGCTTTTGCTTTCAGTATCCTTTCTCTTTTTATCTTTTTTAGCAACTTCTGGTTGCTTTGGGGCTTCCACATTTACAGTACCACCAGTAGCAACTTGACTGCCACTGATAGGTTTTGCTTGAGTTTCTATGTACAACTAAATCATATCCAAAAAAAAAAATAGAAGCATCATAAATTAATCATAGCCAAAACAAGCAGTAATCACAACAACCGATCAGTAATCACAACGGGCAAGCAGTAACAACAACAAAAACTATTGTATCATTATTTGACAAAAAGAAATATAAAAACAACAATCACAAAAAATTTCAATATAAATATTTGCAAGTATAATGAAAAATTAATTTGAAATAAAGCAAGTATGAGTAAAACTTATTTAATAATAATTAGTTATATAATTATTTTATTTTAATAATATTAAATAAATTATTAGTATAATTTTTTTTAAATAAATACCTTAAATCAATAGTAAAAAAATTATTTTAAAATACATTTTTAACTAATAATTTATTTTACATAATCAATATCAAGTCAAAAACTTAAAGAAATAACAATCTATTGTTAATAAATATTATCCAAAACAAAAGTTAACAATTTTACATAATCAATGATAAACAAAAACACTAAGATCAAGTAAAAAAATTTATTAACAGGATAAATAAAGATTTTACCTTTTAAATGTTGTTATTTCAAGCATATTCTCTAACTCGATTTATTTTCAAATTATGCAACTTCCACCAAAATGATCAACTGATGGTTAACTTTACACACTAGGGGCTTCTACCTTTAAGATCTCTCAATAAGATTGAAAAAACACTTTGCATATCCAACCAAACAATTGATTCATCAGTAGGCAATAGTAGTTCATGCAAAAAAATCAAAGGACAAATACATCTCCATAAAAATAAATAAAATGAGGAAAATAAAGTACCCAAAAATTTATAAAACTTTTAGATTTAACAAGATCATTACCATATCTAGTTGATCTAATAACTAAAGGCCCTTGCATGTCGATTTCATCACTCTCAATGTTTATTTTTGTACATTAACAGTAACAAAAACAACAATAAAGCAAAAAATGATAAATTTTTTATACAACAAACATTGAGTTAAAGAGATTGGAAGGAAATAGATGATAAAGAAAGAACAAAACATAGAGAGCGAAGCAATTTATACTAGAGCCAAGGAAGAGGTAAAGCTAAAAGGAGATGATAGAAGAACAACGGTGAGATGAAGGGGTACTGGGTTAGGGTCTAGGGTTAGTAAAAAAAGGAGAGGGGATTGGAAGGAAGGTTCAAGATTTATAGAAGGCAACGAAAAATGAGAGCGAGGCATGAATGAGAGGAATGAGAGCCTTATATAGGTGGAGAGGATAATTTTTAGGATTAGGGTTAGGGGTATAAAAATGACGTAGTTTTAGGAATAGGTAGTAATGGTTCGATTTTTCGGTCAGTTCAGTTATTGCAACACTCTAACCATACCGTAACCCGATAACCAATTTTATGCATTCTTCCCAATCGAATTGCCACTCACCTCATCTCGGTTATAGAGCTGACATGATTTTTAACTCGGTTCGGTCTAGTTTAAGTGGTTTGGTTGGTTAATTCTCACCCCTAACCAAGACCCAAACCTTATGTTCCTCTCCTTGCTAATGTTATATATGTAAGGAAACATTACACAAATGGTGTGCAAGCTTTTCAATTTTTGCTATTTTGGTGGTTGAACTTTTTTTTTATAATTGAGTGTTTAAACTCACTAATTTTTAGTCAATCAGGTGGTTCTGATCGATTTATGCTGCTTGAAAACACAGTCAGCATAATTGGTCCCACTTATCAACATGCACAACACTACATCAGCTTTTCTCTTGGTGAAGGTAGATATTATTAATATGAAAAGACAAAAGTAGCCTTATTTTCACCTAATAACCTAATCCTAATTAACTTAACCCAAATAAAGAAAAAAATTGAAAGAATTACTTTTAGCTAAACGAAGAAATTACAAAGACAATTACAATAAATCATAATGAGTGCATTGGAGCATAGTGAGCTGTATTCATGAAAAATTGAAGACTTGATCAATAGAGAAATAAAAAAGGTACAAAATTTTACTATCATTGGATGAAAAATTGATTTTTTTTATTGAAAAGAACGAATAAATAAAATGCAACATCGGTCGTGGAAGTTGCTTTTTGTGGGTTTCTTTTTAATTTTTTTAAAAGGGTTAATGAGCTTTGTGTTGTGTTAATCTTCAATGTAACTTGGTGTTGGGTTTACATGAAATGTAACATGGTTAGGTGGCAGTGTGCATACTTTTAACTTTTTATTTTTTTCTCTTTTAAATAGCAGTAACAACCATACTTGTCATTTATTGTATGAGGGTGTATTTGTGAGTTATGGTAATAATTATGAGGAAAGATATATAAGAGGCAAGAAGGTCCATTGTAATGTGAACACTAACAGAATGTCTTCATTTGAAGCTGTGTTGGATGGCATACAAGGCTTATTAAGGGACAAAATGGGGAATAAGGAGGTTTATAAGGTGCATTTTAGGAAACCTAATGTTCCTTTATCACATGGGTTACTGTTATTTCATGAGGGATCCTTAAGTAGCTTTATAGAGATTAAAAAAATTAATAGAATTGAATTGTATATGGAGCACAATGTCTCTGATAGGGATATAACGGTGGAAAGTGGGTTTGATAGTAGCTTTAAGGGTGCAGAGCTTGGTGGGTGTAAGGGTGGAAAGCTTGGTAGGTGCAAGGGTGCAATTGCTATTGAGCAAGAAGATATTGCTACAAGTGAGGTGACAAGGACAATAAATAAAGAATTAAGTGAGGGAAGGAGTGTTGAATAGGTTACACAACCATCATTAAATGAAGAATTAAATGCCATTCTTGGATATGTTCAAGAAGTGCATATTGAAGAATTCTTTAGAGATGATGTGCTCAGCTAAATAAGAGATAAAGTGCTAAGGGGGGAGGATACTAGAGGTGATGTTAGCATTACAACTTATTTGAATGACTCAGGAACTAGTACAGGCTATTAAGGTAATGTTAATAAGTTGGTTAATAAAGATGAGGACTTAGATAGGGTTAATGATGTTGAGGATAGAGATTTGCTTATTGACTATGAGTGGTTGTTTGACCAAAATGATAAGGAATTACAAGAAGCAAGGCAAGTTTTGAGACAATCAAATCGACAATAAAGAAGACCGCATGATAGTACAGCAAATGGTAGTCAAGCAAATGAGAGTCAAGCTAGAGATCACTCAGTTTTAGATGAACAAATCCAGAGTGAATAAGTAGTTGTTGCTATTGTTGAAAATGTTAAAAGAAAATTTTCAAATTGGAGAACTGAAGCTGATTATGCTCACTTATATTCAGATGAAGAATTTAAGTCAAATGATGAGTGAAGTTGTTTAAGCATAAATGGTGAAGAGGAAAATCATGATGTGAGGATTAAAAGTTGATTTCTTGCTTATGATCTTAATGTAAATAAAATTACATCATCTTTGGGCATGACATTTATAGGCACTAAAGAGTTCAAGGAAGTTATTACAAGGTATTCTATTTAAGAAATGTGTGCTTTGCAATTTGTTAAGAATACAGATTATGAGATTAGAGTAAGGTGTGCTAAGAAGGCATGTTCATGGGTTGTATTTGCTTCTTATGATAGTGTAATTCATCATTTCGATATCAAAACATACTTTAAAGATCATAATTGCCCAACCAAAAATAAAAATAAAAGGGTAATGGCAAAGTGGCTAGCTGTAAATTATTTGCATAAATACAAGTGTATTAATGCAATGAAGTTTATAGATCTAAAGGATTTTGTGAAATCAAATTTAAAAGTTGACCCTATATTGACACAGTTGAGAAGGGCTAAGTTGTTAATTATAGCAAAACTACAATGAGACTTGCAAAAGGAGTATGGCTTGCTTTAAGACTACTTAGGCGAAATAGACAGATTTAACCCAAGTAGTACAACAGAATTAAAGGTGCATATACCAATACCAGATCAATTTCCTTATTTTAAAAGGCTTTATATTAGTTTTGACTACTTAAAGAAGGGCTTATTAGGAGGGTGTCAAAGGATACTTGGGTTGGATGGTTACTTTCTTAAAGGCACCATCAAAGGTGAAGTTCTTGCTGTTGTTGGTAGGGACAGGAATAACCAAATGTTCCCTGTTGCTTGGTTTATAGTGACATGTGAAAATAGAGTTACATGGAATTGGTTTATATAGCTGTTAGCAAAAGATCTTGACATGAAGGATGGCACTAGTTGGACCATCATTACAGACCAACAAAAGGTAATAGTTTCAATTTCTTTTTATATTATTCTCATTAAGGTTAGTGTAGGCGGTGGGGTTAAGTGTGCACCCAAATGTTTGATAACCACGACATTGTGTGAGCTCAGGACCCATTAGGAAATACAAGATGGGCTTAGGGCCCAAAATGGAGATAGAGTTGCCACCCGAATAAAAGTTGGGACACACTATACAACAATTGGATTCCACTGAGGTTCCTAGAAGCCGTCTTTAAAGATCGGGTTTGAAAACTAGGTATTAGCTTTTAGAATATTCACCTAATCTTATGGTTAGCCTCCGTATATGTTTTGTATTTTATTACCTTTGATTATTAAATTATTTCCTTATTTAATATGGATTGCAATCATTTCCAATTTTATATTTTAATTTAAGTTTTCACATTAGTCCCATTTTCATACTTATAGCCTAACATACATCACAAATAAAATAAATAATAATAATTTGCAACCATATATTTCAAATAAATAGGGAAAAGGATTAGGGATTACAATGCTTTGTTCAAAAAATGAAAAATAAACAGAAAATAAGCCATATATAAACCAAAGGTAAACTAATTAATTATACAAATAAAATCTCTCAAGAACTAATTAATAGAATAGCTATTTGATGATTAAAAATCACCAAATAATTCCTGCAATAAACTCAAATTAGCCCCATCTCACAAAATAATAATATTATCCATAAAATAATTAACATATAATATTCATGGGAAATAGGAATAACATAAAAAAATAGTCCACCAAAAATCACAATAATATTTATACAATAATATATTAAGCAACATAGTAATCATGCATAAAATCAAGATATATGACAAGACAACCATAAGAATCATGCAAAATATACAAATGAACATCAAAACACAAAGCAGAATTATGTAGGATCCTGACCAAGCGATGATGCCTCTTCAAAGAGGTGTTGCCTCCTAACCAAGAGGCTATTTTAAATTGCCTCAACGTGAAGGGGCAATGCCTCTATGAAGAGACGTTGCCTCCTCAACAGAATAGGGATAGACTACATTTCTTAACTTCTAAAAAACCTAATATTTATGCAAATAAACTAAGACTGATACAAATATGCAAAGATCAACTACCAATACTTAGTCTTTCATACAATCATGCTTCGTATATAACCTTAAATAAGTAATAAAACTCAGGAGAACAAGCAAAAGAGTAACAAATCAAAGGTTTTAATGAAATGAAGAACTTAAAACTTAAAACAAAGGATTGTCACTGATTTAAATGAAGTTGATGCTCCTAACTAAGCCGTCAGAGCTTGGTTAATTGATTTGAATGCTTTAAATGCAAAAGAGCTTTCCTCCTTCTCAATAAATCAAGTCTTTTTATCCAAAAGTCCCATCCTTCTTCTTTTCTTTTTTCTTTTTCTTTTTTGTCCTCTGTATTTTTCTTTTTTTTAGAGACCAAAAGTCCAGTAACAAGCAAAAAAAAAAAACTCTTCCCTCTTATGCCCACACTTTCTCTTTTAAAGCATTTTCCCTTTTTTTTTTTCCTTTTCTTTGGCATCCAAAGATGCCCCAAATCAGAGGCAGGTGAGTCTCAACTGCTGCCATTAATGGCATTTAATGCTACAAAGGGTGGGTGTAAAGAGGTGTCGCCTCTTTGATGAGGCGACGCCTCATTGATGCCCATGATGAAGAGGTGACGCCTCCTCAATGCCTGGTGCCTTGGCCAGGTTTAGGCCTTTGGGCCAAAAGGCAATAGGCTTGGGCTTTTGAGGCTTAGGCTTGGATTTGGTGTTTTGTGCTTTCAAGTCTATTTTTAGAGAAGTTTTGGGCTTCCCTTGTATTCAAAACTTGTACTTTCTCATCATCGAGCTTTCGTTGCTAGCTGATCAAACTAAAGGTGTCCATAGTTTTCCCCCTTGGTTTTTTAAAAGACCAAATTTTTGGAAATCAACTTTTTGAAAAAGCAACATTCATACAAAAAAGTAAAGGATAAGAATGACATACTTGACCTTCGAGCTTCACTTGGGCTATCAGCCTCTGGAATTCAAACCTGAGAGGTCAAACTTTTATTTAAAATATAACCGTGATCCTCAAGTTTTCCTGACTCGATCAACCACTCATTATATTTTGGCATGATTCCCAAGTTTTCCTAGCTCAAAAGTCACTTAGTAAAAAAGATAAAAATGTAACTGTGTTCCTCAAGTTTTCCTGGCCCAATCATTACTCATTATAGTTTATCGTAAAACTCAGGTTTTCCTAGCCCAAGAGTCACTCAATAAAGGAGAATGCACTTCGAGGATTCAAACCCGACCAGACACCTCTTATGAAGTGCACTTCGGGGATTTAAACCCAATTAGACGCTTCTTATATCATGCACTTCGGGAATTTAAACTTGACTAGACACTTCTTCTGTCATGCACTTCAGGGATTCAAACCCAACCATACGCTTCTTATGTCATGCACTTTGGAGATTTAAATCCAACCAGACACTTCTTATGTCATGTACTTTGGGAATTTAAGCCCGAAAATATGCTTCTTTTGCCGTGCACTTCGGGAATTCAAACTCGACCAAACGCTTCTTCTGCCATGCACTTCAGGGATTCAATCCTGACCGAATGCTTTTCTGCCATGCACTTTAGGGATTCAAATTTAACTAGATGCTTCTTCTTATTGATGCTTTGATAAGAATATCTTCAATTCTCAAACATCGATTTCAGGGTACACCCGAGAAGTGAAATAAAATTTTTCGTTCCCTTTTTTTTTTGCTCCGCTAGGGAGTATATTCCTAATGGGCCTTTATGTTCTTTTCATCAAATGGGCTTCACCCTCTTCCTTTCTTTTCTTTTTAACTAGTCTTCCTCTTTCACCCTCCTGCTTTGACATATAAATTCCTTTTCCCCTTTCAAGGTCACTTTCACTTTTACTTTCAAGTTCTCTTTTTTCTTTCCTTTCTTTTCTTTCACTCTTCAAATCCTTTATAGTTATGGACACTATATGGACCCCGTTAACTTGTATAAGATCTAGTGACTCCTTTGGTACACCCCCTATATAGTTTTAGGCTTAGCATTGGAGATGAGATCTCTCTTTTTGCAGACGTGCAATCCCATATCTACAGATTAGCTATAGGATAGGTTAGTACTCGATCTCTTTGATTTTTCTTCCAAATAATATTAAATAATATTGAATTACTATTCATATATGCATTTTTATCATTTTAATCAAAAGAAATTTGATTTAATTGAATGAAATTACAAAAATTAAATCATTGTGTTAGATCACCGACATAAAGAGGTGTTGCCTCTTTGATGGGGCGATCGCCTCTTTGATTAGGCGATCGCTTCATCACAAAGAGGTGGTCATCTCTTCATTCTATGTGCTTACAGAGAGGTAATCACCTCTTTATTAAGAGGAAATGCCTCTTTAATAGGGTGATCGCCTCTAGTTTAGAGGCATTTGCCTCATTGATAGAATTTTGGAGAAAAAATGGATTTATTCACATAAAATAATAATTCAACTCCCTGTTTTGTTCCTATAGCTCAATGTCCACACCCTCAAGTGTGCTAAGAACTTCAATAGTGCCTGCATCTAGTATGATGAGCACATGGATACGCTGAAGACTCTTATCCATGATACCAGATTTTTTGATTTCATTCTCGCACTTTCGACATAGTATGGGCATATAGACTACTAGCCTTTACATGATCTAATAAAGAGATGGTTCGACACTACTCACACATTTCATCTTCCTTTCAGGGAGTTTACACTTGATTTAATTGCTTTTGCTGCTATCACTAGCATTACTTGTGCAAGGGATTCTATTCCTCTTGATGCAATTCTCCATTGCCTGTCTCCTGACTGTCTCACTTTTATTAAGCGTCTACTTGGCATGGTCTCAGATATGAGGGGGACATACATAGTGAAGCTCGATTCCATCAAGAGCTTCTATACCCATGCTAGAGTTGAGGCAGCTACCATACCTCGTTAGATTGATCAAGTAGTGTGCACATTCTTGGTTTACTTCTTGGGCATCACTCTATTTGTAGACACTACTAGTTCCATAGACCTGAGCTTCCTTATGCCCTTAAGAGATTTAGATCTAGTGGCTTCATACAATTGGGGTAGTTGTGCTCTAGCCTATCTATACAGGAGTATAAATGAGTTGGTGCATGGAGCCAAAAGGCTTTTTGGTTTTTGGCATGCCATTCTGGTACTTCCCTCCTCTTTTATTATTAAGTTCCATCTTAAATATTATTATCATGATTTATTAATAGTTCTTCCTTTCTCTTATAGGATTGGGCTATAAAGCTAGAGCTGATTATAGGGATCACTCGTGTTATCGACACTCCTTTTCCTGCTATGGCAAAATGAGGCCCTAGTCATGCTTGGAGGAGGCCAGTTGCTCGTGTGCATATTCATCATGAGCGAATGAACACTCTCACACATAATGAGGTAGGTACTTACAAACATTATTGTAATTAGTAACACATTTGTTAATCATTCACTTACCGGCTTATTTTCACAGTTGTGCCTTGATTTGTGGGGTCTCCAAGCTGGATGGTCTCAGGCCATGGTCTGCTTGATTCCACTATCCCAGAGGAGGGTACTGCTCCAAGGGCCTGATTATAAAGTTTGGTACCTCAGCGAGAGAGTACACCAATGGCGGATGGGTGCTCGAGTAAGATGGCCACCCCTCACTCCTCCCTAATATGGGCATATGAGTTAGATGGAGATAAGCTCAATCAGGCTCTGGCGAGAGATGATGATGTGAATTATTATGAGAGGAGGAAGTCTTGATACATGGATTTCACACGAGCTTATCTCATATAGAGGGTGCCTCTACTTGCACCTGCACCTCAAGTAGGCATGCAATTCTATTAAACATATATTTCACATTCATGCTTATGGATACTATTTTCTGACTTAATTTTTATTCTTAGGTGTCAGCTAGTGCACCAACCCCTCGTTCTAGGCCTATAGCACAAGAGAGGCCTCATTAGCATCCCCTTATTGTGCTTAGAGGTAAGGGTACTTCCTCTGGTGTGCCACCTATTAGGGAGCCTTCTAGCTTTAGATCTTAGATGATAGCTGGTAGGCTTGTTGCCACTCCTAACTTGCTAACCCATTACTAGGTGCCTTTGGGCAAGCTCTCTCATCAATTCTTAAAGCTAGATAGGAGTTTGGAGCTCGAGTTTTTATTGGAGACTACTATACATGTGAGTTCCCTTCTTTTAAAGTCTTGTTCTAAAATTTGACTTAACATATAATTAATTCTAATAATATATTGATTGTGTAGATACCTCGAGATCAGGGAGAGTATATGTATAGGGTGATTGAGGCCTATAAGGACTTTCTGATGCAGATGACATAACAATGAAAGGTAACAACTATGCCTGACTTTTATATGTATGCATGCTCTCATGATTTCTAACCTCTTGTTTCATTTTGACAAGATCGAGATGAGGCTAGTCAGGCTAAAATTACTGCTCTTGAGTGTCAGTTTATTGCTCTCCAAGTTAAGGGTGATGAGGAGGAGGATGACACAAGTGATAATGAGGAGGAGGATGACACGAGTGATGATAAGGAGGTGGAGGCAGCTGATGAGCATGCAGAGGATGACAGTGATGATAATGGAGTTGACCCTGGAGATAAAGAGTAGAGGGATACCCTAAAGGTCTTCTAGCATAGGATCATTTTGATTGGAGACATTTTTACTGTCTTGCACTGTTGATGTGTTACTATCTGGATTAACTTTTTCTTTATCATTTTCATATTTTACACTTTATGAATGATGCATATTTAAAATCAAATTTTGAATCAATCGAGGAACATTTTTTACTATTAAAATACTATTCTCCTAAATTTACATGTACTAAATAACCATTTTGCAATAACACAAGGATGTGATTTAACTGTTGGAGAGGCGTCACCTCTTTATAAATAGGCGACAGGGAATCACCTCAGGACAAAGAGACGCTGCCCAATCATAGAGGCGAATGCCTCTATGCTAGTATCCTACAGCTATTTAAATCCCTAGCTCTTCTTCAAAATCCCTAATTTCTCATTCACATAAATTCTCTTCATTCTCTCTCTCTAGACAGTATCCTAACCTCTCAACATGACTGAAAGAAGCTTGAAACAACTACAGTCGATTTTGAAAAGCCTGGATGGTGAATCATGGGCTAGATTAGAGCCATTTCATATGTCCATTTTCTAATCTTTGAATGCTAGGAAGATTAAATTCCCATTTCTCCATTTTCTTACTCAATTATAGGATCCTCAGAAACATGTCTTCAGATTTAACACAGTAGAGTTATGCCCCATGCCAGAGGAATTCGAAGCTATATTGGGTTCTCAGATGGATTTTTCTTGTCTTATTGTAATGCCTTTGGTTAAAATCCCAGATTTACACTCTATCCAATACCAAATGGCTAGGCTATTCAACCTTTCCCCTTAGTCTTCTCTTCACCATATCTTTGGTAATAAGGTTCTAATGAGCTCTTTTCTTAAAGTTGTCAAAACTGTAGATAGCAACGAGGTTTATTAGCCTTGGATGATTGTTCTTTGCCTATATGCTCAATTTTTACTGGTTTCCCCTTCTAGCAACTGTGACCCAAAGATTATTCATATTCTGGACCAAGTGGAAGCGAGCCTCAATCCTTTCCCTCTTATCTAAGTAAAGACTATCATTGGGGTTAACTACTTCTCTGAAACTAGGCAATTCTCAGGGAGTCCCCTTCTACTGGAGGTAAGCTTCTTTTCTCTTTCCATTTACTGCTTCTTGTCATTTTCACCTATTCATTCTTCCTACAGGCATAGTTTCACGAAAAGTTGAGGTTGCTCGAACCTCTGAGAGACATTGCACATTATAAGGCCAAACACTACCGTACCAAGAGACTTCATCCTATTCCAAAGGATATTCAAAGCTGGTTGTCTACATTCCCTGACACTCTGATTTAATGTATGTGCCCATGGTGGAAGTTGCAGCATGTGACCATTCGATCTTATACCTACTGCGTTCCACTAGCTAGTCTCCACTTTGCCACTTTCTATAATCCCGCTTGGCTTTACAGACAATATGGGCAAAAATAATTGATCATGGATCTAGTGCATGAATTTAAGCCAGGGCCCCTTTCTCAGAACTTTCTAGACAACCTGGTCACTACTTGGCCTCGCAGATTCATTTAAAGGTTCATCGACTACGATGGATATCAGTCCACTGATGACCAGTACAAGGCATGGATCCAGTTATAGTAGACGGAGAAGGATGAATTTATAAGAATCAAAATAATAAGGACATTATAGGCATCGAGTGCCCAAAGTGTTCAAAAGAAAAGCAAGCATAATTAGTTTATGAAATTTAGTCTTTATTTGCTTTTTGTTGGATGGAATTTCCTTTCTAGTTAAACAATGTGTAATAAGCATTTAATGCAATATTCAACAATAATAAAGGTAATCCATTCCATTTAATTTTAACACAAAGTGACTATACATCTTGCTTCTTATATATATCTCTTGTCGTTAATTGGCTTGCCCTTGTAATTTCTCTCTCTCTCTCTCCTTTTATATGTCCTTTACTTTTTCCTGGATCACCCTTTCAGGTTTTCAATCCAACAAGAATTTTTTATTTTTTTATTTTTTCTATCTCTAACTTTTACCTAGGCAACCTCTTTTGAGATTTTCTCTATAGCGAGACTTTATAAGAAGTATTTCTTAAGCTTATCTAGGTTAATGGACTCTCTAAACTCATTCCCTTCCAAATCTGACAGAATAGCAGTGCCTTTGGAAAATAGCTTCTTCACTTGATACAGACCTTCCTAATTTGGCTTGAACTTTCCCTATGAATCCATCATAATAGGCCTAGTGAATTTTAATATGAAGTTACCCTCTTTGATTTTGCCTAGCTTAATCTTTTTGTTATAAGCTTAGGCTATCCTTTTATGGTACAACTGAGAGTGATACATGACTTTCATTCTCTTTTCAACTAGCAAAGTTAGCTGTGCCAATCAGATTTTAACCCATTGATGCTTAGGGATTTTAGATTCCAAGAGAACCTTTAATGATTGAATCTCAACCTCAACTGGCAACATAGTCTTAGACCTATACACTAAAGAATACGAAGTAACTCCCGTTGATGTTCTAGCAGTGGTCCTATATCCCCATAATGCAAACTGTAGGTAGCTTGCCCAATCCTTGTAGTTCTCCAGTATCTTGGCTAGGATCCTCTTCACATTCTTATTCATTACTTCCACCACTCTATTCCCTTGTGGTCTGTAAGAAGAGGATCTATGATGTTCAATCTTATATTCCTCTAACAAAGTGGTTGTTTCTACCCTAAAATGAATAACATTATCGGTGATGATGTGATGAGGTAACTCGTATCTGTAAATTATATTCTTTTCTATGAACCTTGCCATCTGTTTAGCTCCAATAGTCATGAACGATTTTTCTCAGACCCACTTAGAGAAGTAATCGATTGCTACTATAATATAATGATGACAGTTAGATGCGTTCGGCCTTATCTCTTTGATGATATCAATTCCCTAGACTACGAATGTCAAAGGAGAGGTCAATCCTTGAAGTTTCATAGAAGGCAAATGGCTTACATCACCATACACTTAGCAGTTATGGCATTTCTTTACATATTTCACACAATCTACCTCCATAGTCAACAATAATTACCCTTAATGAGTTATTTTCTTAGTGAGGGTCCATATACACCCTTGTGAACTACTTCCATAATTTTTCGTGCCTCATCCTTATCAACACATCTTAAATGTACTCTAGTTGGAATCCTCTTATATAACATCCTGTTATAGCTGATGAATTATTGAAATAGGATCCTCAGTGACATTCTTTCTTTTCTATTGGCATTATCAGGGAATTTTCCTATCTTAAGATATTGTTGTAGATCATGAAACCAAGGCTTCTTTGTGGGTTTGATCGGCATTATTTTGATCTCTTCATAATAGGGAGTCTAGAACTTTATTAGAATAAGGGACTTAATTTCTACTTGCTTTCCTCCTTCCCATATTGAAGCTAGAGTAGCCAAAGCATCTGCCATCTGATTCTCTTCTCGCGGTAAGTGCACAAATCTACATTGGGTGAAAGAGAATAAAATTATGGCCAAATAGTCCCAGTATAGTCTCAGCCTATCTTTTCTCACCTCCCATTTATTAAAGATCTATTTCACTACCAACATCAAGTCTCCGTATACTGTGACATCTTCTACCCTCACATTCTTGAGTGCTTCTAAACCAAAGATGTAGGCTTTATATTCAGATTGATTGTTGGTGACTTCAAATTCCAATCGCTTCGCCATTAGAATCATTTCTCCTTCTAGCAAGACTAGAATTACACCAATACTTGCTCCTCTATTATTGACTGCTCCATTAAAATACATTTTCCATATCTGTATCTCTATTGCCTCTATATGTTCATCTAAAAATTCCAACTCCCATTATTGTCGATCATTCATTGGATTCTGAGTTGAGAAGTTCGCTATAGGTCTCCCTTTTATCACCTTCTTTACCATATAGTCTATGTCAAATTCGGTAAGCAGGGCCAACCATCTGGTTAATTTCCCTGGAAGTGACAGAGTCTGCTGGAGATATCTGAGAGGATTGTGCTTAGAGACCGCTTGGATTCTATAAGACTTGAAGTAATGTCGAAGCTTCTCTATCACCTAAATTACGGCTAAGCAAGTTCTTTCTATTATACTGTAATTAGCTTTATAGGGTAGAAGCTTCTTACTCAGATAATACACAATATGCTCAATCCTTCCTTCTCTCTCCTAAGCTAGCATTGCGCTAATCACATCCTTCTCTATTGCTCGATAAAGAATTAAAGGCTTACCCAGCCTCGGCGGATGCAAGACTGGAGGATTCATCAAATAATTTTTAATAGTTTCAAAACCTTCCTGACATTTGTCATCCCAGATGACTGGCTTATTCTTCTTTAAGAGCTTAAAGATTGGCTCACAGATGGTAGTAATCTTAGCAATGAACCTACTGATGTATTGCAACCATCCAATGAAACCTCTGACCTCTTTTTCATTTTTTGGTTTAGGCATTTCTCTTATTGCTCTCACTTTATCCGGATCCACCTCTATGCCTCTCTGACTAATAATATGCCCTAGCAGTTTTCTAGACGTTACCCCAAAAACACATTTTTTCAAATTTAGCCTAAGGTTATACTTTTCAGCTCTTGCCAGGAACTTGTCTAAAGCCTCAAAATTCCTTTCTCTAGTTGGAGATTTGACCAACATGTCATCCATGTACACTTCTATCTCTTTATGGACCATATTATGTAGCAATATGGTGGTCATCCTTTGATAAGTAGCTCCTACATTTTTTAACCCGAACAACATGACTATATAATAATAAACACCTCATTCACTGGTGAAAGAAGTCTTTAGCTTTTCAATCATTGCCATCATAATCTAGTTATATCCTGAGAAGCCATCCATAAAGGAATATATAGCACTTGAAGCTGCACTATCGACTAAAGTGTCAATATGCGACAAGGGAAAATCATTTTTTGGACAAGCTTTGTTCAGATCCCGATAGTTCATGCACATCTTGAATTTCCCATCCTTCTTAGGAATTGGAACTATATTGGCTAGCCACTAGGTGTCATCCACCACTTCTAAGAACTTTGCTTTTAATTGTTTCTCCACTTCTTTTTTTATTAAGAGAGCCCATTTTAGTTTTAATCTCTTCTTTTTTTGTTTATCGATGTGACATAAGAATACGTGGGGATTCTGTGTTCTATAATTTCTCTATCAATCCTAGGTGTATCTTCATAGCCCTAAGCAAATACTTTCTATCTTCTTTTCAGTGTTTCTTTCATTTTTTCTCTCTCATTAACGGTTAAGTCAGAAGTAATAAGTATATTTTTAGGGTTATCACATGTGCCTAAGTTAAATGATTTAGTTTGCACTGAATTAATGTCAAACATATGTATGAAATGATCATCACAAAAAGAATAACCATTAGGAAAAACATCTAATAAATAAGCAAATTCAGACCTTATCGCATTAACTTTAGAAAAGAAAATGTCATTAGTTTTAAACAAATTAGAAAAAGAAATGTCAAGGTCATCATAGAAAACATCCATAATGGAATCAAGAATATAGGATTCAAAGTTGAATTCCTTTTCTCAATCAGCTCCATTGCAGGAGTGTCCTCTTTAGTACCAGTTCCTCCACTTTCAGCTCTTCAACAGCAACTGCATTAATCCCAATCATATGTTCAGTGAAAATTTCTCAGTAATTATGAAAGGCTCAGGAGCTCCTCTGTAGGGATAGTTAGCACCTTCCTCTATGAATGTTTCCTATAGCATCTTCTTCTTCAGTTTAGCTTTTACTCTATTCTTTCTAGACTTTCCCTCAACTTTTTCCTCTTCATCAGACTCATATGCTTCTAGATACCCTACCCCGTGCTTCAAGATCAGCATTTTAGGTTTAATAAACTCAGGTGGGCCCTATTGATTCTTCCTCATTCCCATTCTAGGCATAAAGTTCATGCTCTTCATCATACTCATAATTCTCAGATTTAGCTCATCTTCATAAACCATGCAAACCTCAAAACTTGAACTGACCGAAATTTCACTAGGAGTTAACTTTAAAGTAGCTACAACAACTTCGATTTCTATCGTGATAGTGACTACCCTTCCCTCATGTGAAAATTTAATCTTCTGATGGATAGTAGATGACACTCCCCCTCGAGGATAAAACCATGGCCTCCCTAGAAGGATGGCAAAGGTGACTAAAATATTAATGACATGCAAGTTAATACAAACTTTAATAAGTCTAGTCTTGACCAAAGCTCTGAAAGTTCCATCAACTAGCTTTTTCATATCATCATAAGCCTTGATGACCATATTAGAAGGCTTTAGATCAGTTACCGTTAGTTCCAACTTTAGCAAGATCTTTAAAGGGCACACATTAATGGTGGACCCATTATCAACCATAACACAACATGTCAATTTCCCTTTTACTTCAGCCTTAATGAACAAGGCTTTATTGTGGTCTCTGCCTTCCAAGGATAGGTCATCATTTGTAAAAATAATTCCTCTCAGAGGGCTTTTAGTCAGTGAATCCACCAGTTGTTATGGAGTATAGGTTGAGGGGATCTTCTTATGATTAAGGGCCATAACCAGTGCTTTTTAATGGGCTCGAGAGTTCATAAGAAACTCCCAAACACTGGCAAGAGTTTTCTTATCTCTTTTGGTCTTAATAGCTTCCTCACCTTTCTCATCTTTCTTTGGTTCTTCTTTTGAATCGACTTTCTCTTTTTCTAGTTTAGCATCTTTCACTTCCTCCCTCTTCTCAAGCTTCTTAACTAATTGGGTTGTCTTTCATTCATTATTTTTTCATAGATCAATTGCTTCCCCTCCTTCATCATCGAAACTCCAAATGTTTAGAACATTTACATGAAGCTCTACAGATTGCTAGTTCTAGTCTTTTAGTTATGGTTTTAGTGGTGTGGGTATGGCATCAATGAAGGTATTAATGACTTGTTCCTTCATTAAGCCGGTATCGATCATCAAGATACATGGATTTGGTAGAGGTACATTTCAGTAGTTAGGTAGAGGGTTATTTTGGGAGTTTGGTTTTCTGGTTTTAAGGTCAGTTAACTTGCTTGAATCAATTAAATCTTGAACCTCATGCTTTAGGCAGGTGCAACTGTCAGTGTTGTGTCTAATGTTTTAGTGGTATTTACGATATAATTTCAGGTGGGCATTTGGAAAAGAAGGTCTTTGAGGTAAAGGTCGCAATAGATTATTTTTTATTAACTTCTCTAAGATTTTGGAGAGAGGTCTTCCCAAGTTAGAAAACCTTCTAGACTGCCGAATAGTATTGATCTGTATATTACTATTTGGCCCAATTTCACTACTAGACCCAATCCCTTCTCTATTGCAGGTCTCGCACTAAAGAACTTCTTTTCTTGTGCCAAGTCAGATTCTTTTTACACCCTAAATCTATACAGTTCTTCAAAATTTTAAATTCCTTAATCTTTTAGCTTTTTAGAGAGTGAGAGCACACACCTTTTTATTGTTATCAGTAGCTTATAAGATTTTATGGGTTGGTGCTTTATCTGTTCCAATTTTGCTCTCCATCTAATTAAGTAATTAGCAAAAGACTCATTGAATTTTTGCTTTGTATTCTGCAGGTCTCTCAAAGATGCTTCCATTTGAATATTGAGATTGTATTGCTTTACACATACAATGCATAATCTCTCCCAGTCAGCTTGGATATAGGATTCCAAAGCATAATACCATATGATGGGTGCCCCTTCCAAAGATAAAGGAAATTGCTTTATAATCTATGCCTTGGTCAAACCAATCATCTTCATATGAGTCACATATTACTTTAAATGTAAATAGGGATCCTTAATTCCAGTAAATTTCTTTACATAAGGAATTTAAACTTTCAAGGTAGAGGGTCATCATCTTTGTCCAAACTTAGATCAAAGTAGTTCATCGAAGCATCTATCCCCTTCTCTTTCATCATTAACTGCATTTGAGCCATAGTATTGGTCACATTTTTAGCCCAGTCAAACCTTTTTACATTCTCTACAGTGTCTATATTCATATTTTGTCTAGCTACAAGCTCTGCCACTAAAGTTTCCTGATCATCCTCTCTTTCCTGTCTTTCAGAATTTTCAATATCCAAATCAAACGGTTGTGGATGAGGTGCTAGCGGTTCCTGTCTAATTGGTCCCCTTATTTCAACCATCATCTCTCATATAATTACCCAGGTTTGTTCAGCCATTTTTGTTTTCAACTGTTCTTTGAAGGCCTCAGAATTAAATCTTACCATCTCAATTTCTCTAGAAATCCTAACCAGGCGACTAGTGTCGGATCGTTTCCAACTGGAAGACTATCCTAAATCTATATCTGCAATCACCATGGATTAGAAATATGCATGACGTGTATGCATAAGATGTAGGTTCACTGAAAAAAAAAAGAAATCAACATATGCTCTATTTACACGTATCAAAGAGACAAACAAAAAAGCTCTTCAATGGTATCTCCACCTTTATTTCTCCCACACACGTGTTTATTGGTGAGTTCCTTGTCCTAGGATTATTGTTTTGGGTTTTAATTATCAACATGGGATAATAAAACTGATGGATGCAAGACAACTCTTATGACGGTAAGTAGTAATTTCTTCAAATAATTCCAAGTCCATTTTAATGGCCCAAGAATGACATTAAAGGTCCACCTTGTCAAGATCCATTTGTAATGGGCTAAAATAAGCATGAAAGGCCCATCTTGTCAAGGTTCATTTATAATGGGCTTGGGCCTTATTCAAAGATTTATTATATATCATCAAACATATGCATTTAGGAAAAATTTCTAATGGAAATTACTAAGTCATTACATGAGCTGAGTCTTGGTTAATAAGCTTCGGCTCCCATAGCTATATACTTCCATTACGTCTCCCCACTTAAGGATCTGTATGACGTGGATAAGTATGAGCTATAACTGATAATAATTAAATAGTCTACCACCAGGTTTGAGTGAAGCATAGGTAGCAAAGCAAAGACTATTATCAGTTTATTTAGGACTTAGTGTGCACATTGTGTGGAAACATGTAGTGAATGTAAGAATTTTCAAAGGAAATAATCAAAGATGATAAATTATAAAATGCTTACAATCAGTTTCTCTATCCCCAGTGGAGTCACCACTATAGGTAGCGGGGTTAAGCGTGCAACTAAGTGTTTAGCGACCACAACACTGTATGAGCTTAGGGCCCAAAATAGAGATGGAGTCACCACTCGGATAAAAGTCAGTACACACTATACAGCAACTGGATTCCATGAAGGTTCCCAGAAGCCGTCATTAAAGAACGGGTTCAGAAACTGGGTATAGGCATTTGGAATGCCCACCCAACCTTGTAGTTAGCCTTCGTGTGTGTTTCATATTTTATTACCTTTGATTATTAAATTATTTCCTTATTTAATATGGAGCACACTCATTTCCAATTTTATATTTTAATCTAAGTTTGTACATTAGTCCCATTTTCATACTTATAGCCCGATATACATCATAAATAAAATAAATAATGATAATTTACAGTCATACATTCCAAATAAATAGGGGAAAGGATTAGGGATTATAATGCTTTGTTTAAAAAAATGTCAAATAAACAGAAAATAAACCATACATAAACCAAAGATTAACTAATTAATTATACAAATAAAACCTCTCAAAAACTAATTAATAGAATAACTATTTGATGATTAAAAATCACCAAATAATTCCTGCAATAAACACAAATTAGACTCATCTCATAAAATAACAATATTATCCATAAAATAATTAACACATAATATTCATGGGAAACAAGAATAGCATAATAAAATAATCCACCAAAAATCAAAATAATATACTGAGCAATATAGTAATCATGCATAAAATCAAGATATATGACAAGACAACCATAAGAATCATGCAAAATATATAAATGAACATCAAAACATAAAGCAGAATTGTGTAGGATCCTAACCAAGCGGCGATGTCTCTACGTGAAGGGGCGACGCCTCTATGAAGAGACATCGCCTCCTCAACAGAATATGGACATACTACATTTCTTAGCTTCTAAGAAACTAGATATTTATGCAAATAAACTAAGACTGATACAAATATGCAAAGATCAACTATCAATACTGAGTCTATCATACAATCATGCTTCATATATAACCTTAAATAAGCAAGAAAACTCAAGAGAACAAGCAAAAGAGTAATAAATTAAAGCTTTTAACAAAATGAAGAACTTAAAACTTAAAACTTAAAACAAAGTACTCTCACTGATTTGAATGAAGTTGATGCTCATAACTAAGCCCTCAGAGTTTGGTCGGTTGATTTGAATGCTTTGAATGTAAGAGAGCCTTCCTCCTTCTAAAGAAATCAAGTCTTTTGATCCAAAAGTCCCCTTCTTCTTCTTCCTCTTCTTCTCCTTTTTTTCCTTTTTCTTTTTTCTTTGTTTCCTCTCTGTTTTTTTATTTTTTCTAGTGACCAAAAGTCTAGTAACAAAAAAAAAAAATTCTTCTCTCCTATGCCCCCACTCTCTCTTTTAAAGCCTCTCTCTTTTTACCTTTCCAATTCCCAACCAAACCACTGTCACCCTCTCCCCCATGCTTTTCATCTTTCCCAATGCTCTTCTCTCTCTTTTTCCTGCTTTTTTTTCCTTTTCTTTGGTGTCAAAAAATTCCCCAAATCAAAGGCAAGTGGGTCTCAACTACTGTCATTAATGATATTTAATACTGCAGAGGGTGGGTGTAAACAGGCGCCGCCTCTTTGAGGAGTCATCGCTGAGCATAATGAAGAGGCGATGCATCTTCGTTGAGGTAATTGCCTCTTCAACTAGGTCAGGTTTGGGCCTTTGAGCCAAAAGGCATCGAGCATGGGCTTTTGAGGCTTACGCTTGGTGTTTTGGGTTTGGATTTAATGTTTTAGGCTTTGGAGTCTATTTTTAGAGACGTTTCGGCCAATCAAATTGAAGGTGTCCATAGTTACTATTTGTGTTTTTTCAGTTAAGGTTGAAGTATTCACATTTAGATGAAATTACATGATGTTCTGAATTAGCTAAAATTATGTGTATGTGTGCTTAATTCTTTGGTTTTAAATTCCTTTAGTTGATTAGCTTTAGGCAAATTTTTTATAATCATAGTCCCTTTAGGCAAATGTTATTACTTAAAGTGGTTAATTATTACTTTAACCATTGTGCTTAAATTGTTTCACATGTATATAAGTGCTTCTTTCATGTTGATTTTGTAATAACCCTAGTTTTTAAATTATTTTAATATAAAATGAGATATGCAGTGTTAAAAAATTTAAAAATTATATTTAATTATTTTACTATTTTGTGATTAATCATTATTATTTTATGTTTAATTATATTTTCTATATAAATATTTTATTTTGAAACTTATTATTTTGGACATTTAATTTGCATGGTTTATATTTATTATTTTCGGATAGTATTATTTTAATAATATTTAATTTAGTGCATTATTATTTCTATTATGGTTTTATCAAATTTCACTATTTATTTTATTATAATTATCATTATTAATTATTGTTAATTGTATATATGTTAATGTATGTGTACATGTGTGTGTGTTTATATATATATATGTATATATATATCTGTGTGTGTGGATAATTATTGTGTGGTAGAGATTTATTGTTATAAAGTTATATTGTATAATATTAAATATAAAGTTTTATTATATATATATATATATATACATACAAAAAACGCAAAACACAAGCGCATACACTGTAAATCCATTTTCTTCCCTGCGCACCATCTCGATCATTGCCCATCGGTGTGCCTCTAGCCTCTCTGATGCCGGACCACCTCCTTCCAGCCTTGCCGCCACCTTCTTCTTCCTCTCCTCCGGTCACCGGTAGCTGCAGAACGGCGGAGATAGAGCATGATAACAACTTGAGTTTTCTGGCCACCCTTCCTTTTTCGGCCACCATTTCTTGCATTTCCAATCTCAATCAACTCCCTGAGCTCCAGTGATCTTGATTCCAAGCCCCGTTTGAACTTAAACCCGATCGTTTGTGAGTTTTCTCGATTTTTTATTTTTGAGCTTTAGGGTTTTCTAATTTTTTTTAGGTTGATTTTGGTTGATTCAAGTAAACTTCCTTAACAAATGTTGATTCTAGTAGCTTAATCTCCATGATTTTTTTTGTATTTTTGGAATTTATTTTAATTTTTGTGAATTTCTGAATATTTTATTATTATTTATTTAATTTTCGTAAATTAATTTATTTAATTATAAAATTTGTTGATTTGGTGTTATTATGAGTTGATATTAATTTTAGAGTAAAGAAATTAATTTTTGTGAATATTATATAATTTTTAGTAATATTTATAGTTTATGTAAATATTGAATTATTAGGTTAAATATGTATTTTTGTTGAAATTATTGTTTAATAATGTGTTTTAGTTAATATTAGTATATTATATATTGATAAAATAATTTTAATGATTTTTATATAATTTTTGAGGAATATTAGTTATATTATGTGTATTTTGATTTATTAGGGTAATTGTATAATTTTGTTAAAATTATAACTAAATATTATGTTTTAATTGGTTTTATAATTATTTAAGGTATTAAAATGATTTTTATAAATTAATTACTATTTTTAACTAATTAATACAAATTTTCGAAAATTATTTTCAAATAAAATATAATTTACTAAATTGGTAATTAAATGAATTTTTAATAGCTTTTAATATGTATTTAGGCTATTTAAGCTATTTGAATATATAAAGTGAATTTTTATTATTTTATAATGAATTATCGAGAAATTTGATTTTTAATAATATTATATTATTATTTTGGGATTTTCATCTAATTATTGTGAAATTGATTATATTTAATGTTTTAATGTTAAATATGCTATATTTTGATATTTTAAGGATATTTATGGCATTTATTGGTTTTTAATATATTATTTGTATTTTTGGTGAATTATGGAATTCGGTTGGTAATTGTGTAATTCGGGGTTCCAACCAAATGTGTGAATATTCTGTTGTTTAGAAGTATGTTTTCTTGCAGGACTGACTCTACTTTTTAGTAGAGAGATGTTTGTTTTACAGAGGAAACTCTGTCAAATTTTTAGTAGAATTCTCATAAAACGTGACATCGGGTTGATCATAAAATTTTGTGTCTGTCTGTGTTCCGTATTCTTAGATTGAGTCTCTCTAGAAGTTTAAGTTAGATTTATTCTGATTTCTGCTATTATTTTATTTGTTTAGTTGCATCGAGACCGAGGCCTAATGGACCGAGCCTGTCAAACCAGTCTTGAGGAGCGCAAACTTGTGAGTTGTTATTTTATATATACATCGCATTTAGGATACATGTTTTAGTATACATACATGTTTTGAATTGTATTTATCCATAAATTGTTTATTTAAATGTTTAATATATTTTAGGTATATTTTTTGGTATATTTTGAAATAAATGCATGTTATATTTTTTATTTATACTTAAATTATTTTTAAGTATATTATTGGTTTATTTTTTGTTATATTTCATGGTTGATTTGAATTTATTTGACATATATATACTTAAAATATACTTAGCTTATTTTAAGTATATTTCTGGTATATATATGGTTTATTTTGCTATTATGAATGTCATTCTGCATGATTTATTTTCCAGTATGAATGTTTTATTTTAAATGAAGGATATCGATAGAACGTGTTATCTAGTGGGCAGTACTATGACCGAGTATGTACTGATGCGATAGATTTAGGGTTGAGTGAGAATCAATTGTGGTGAATTATGATTTGATTGAGATTGATTGATTGATTGAGATGTGATATGATTGATAATGTGGTTGTTGGAGTTCGATTGACCTAATGTCTCGGGGCTAATCACACTAGCAATTAGACTGCTGGAGCTCGGTTGACTTAGTATCTCGGGGCCAATCTACTGTCCATATGGAATAAGTGAATTTATTTGGAATTCAGTGAGCCTGTATGGCTAAAGTGATGTTATTGTTGATTGAGGTTGCAATTAAATAGGATTCTATTTGATCCTTCATAAACTTATGTTTTTCAATATTATTATATAAAGTGATTTTCAGTATCTGTGTGAAATGCTTGTATATGTATTTATTATATACGATTGATTGATTGCATTTGACATTAGGAGATGCATGTATATACATTATAATAATTCACTCAGTGAGGTCTGACTCCCCTCAGTTGATATTTTTCAGTAGATTCTTCTTCTTCAAACCTCAGCAGTAGGCCTATCCGCCAGATTTCTTCAACCCTGACTTGTTTATGTAAACTACTTGCTTGATTTTATATTGTACTCTAGAAAATTGCAGTAGTGAGTTGTATCTTGGTTTTTACTGTATGTTAGATGTAATTTAGAGGCCTTTCTCTGAATATTGTATTAACATATTTTATTTTATGATATGACAAAGTTATTTTTATTATATTGGTTTGAGTTTTAAATATGGTGCATATTTTATTTATTTATTGCATGCTTTTATTTTTTAAGGTTTGCTACGGGTTCTGGATTGAGTCATGACTCCCCGAATTGGATCATGACAAATTTACAGTTGTTGTTTATAATATAGTGCTTTTGTTGACTGTTCATGTGTTTTTTTACTATTGTAACTATTTTTTATTGTTGTCACTATTTTTTGCTACTAGTGTGTTGTTTTTCTTATTCCATTTATGGCTTATTATTGGTAAGGCCTGCTAGATGCTATAGGTCAGTGATTGCCTAATACTGAACACCAATGTTGTGTAAGGCATTTGTATGCCAATTGGAGAAAGAAGCACAGACTTAAGGACTTGCAAAAGTAGTTTTGGGCCTATGTAAAGTCAAACAATATGCTTGACTATAAGGAAAATATGGAGGAGTTGAAGAGGTTGACACCTCAAGGCTTTAAGGATATATTCAACACACATCCAAGATAGTGGTGTCGTGCTTATTTTAACACTGAAGCCAAATGCGAGATTATGGATAACAATCTAATTAAGGCTTTCAATGAAATATAATGGAGTTTAGGGATAAAAATATTCTAACAATACTGGAGGGAATCAGAAAATTTATTATGAATAGGCTGCGAGAGAATTGTGAAAAGTCTGAAAAATGGCTTTATGATTTCAGGACTTAAATAAGAAAAAAGTTGTATGACAGTTGTCTTGAAAGTGTCAATTGCAGCATGCTTTGGAATGGTGATAATGGATTTAAAGTTGGACATAAAGGTGAAACCTATGTGGTCAATTTAAAGAATAGAACTTGTCCATGTTGATCTCTTAGGAATTAATAGGAATTCCCTATGCTCATGTGATTTATGTCATCCATCACATTGACAAGAATCTAGAGGACTTTGTGCATGATGTTTATAGGAAGGCAACATATATGAATACTTATGCACACATGATGGAGGGAATGAACAATAAAAAATTTTAGTAGAAAAGGCAAATTGACACGCCTCAGCCACCTCCAGATAAAAGGATGCCCGAGATACCTGCAAAGAACCGAAAGAAAGAAGAGGATGAAGATAGAATCAGTGGGAGAAAGATATCTAAGAAAGGACAAAAGATGACATGACATGTTTATTATAAAAAAGGGCACAATAAACAGACATGCCCTGAATTGAGAGAACAAAAAGAACAAACTGCCAACACTAACTGTGAAGTGCTTGCACAATAAACAAGAGAAAAAAAATATGCAGTTAGTCTTTCATAATTTATTGTATTATTGTTTGACATGTTTGTAAACTAGATTCATGATTTTGTGTTTATATTATGCAGCTTAGTGGTGACAAGGGCAAAGAGAAGCAGGATGTTGTCTCTAATTCAGAAAATGTTACACATGTATGGTTTGTATTAAAGTTTGAACAATATTTTGAATTGTTTTTTACATGTTTGTTAGCTAAATTTAGGGCATGTATTTTTTTTGTTAAATTTATGCAGCCTAGTGGTGGAAATAGAAAAGAGAAAGAGTCTGTTGTACCTAATTCAAAAAATATTGAATAGGTTCCTTTACTTCTTGCCTACTCTTGAACATGATTGGTTACCATTTGTTAATTAATTCATGTTAAATTCACAATTAAAAATAATAATGCTTGTTTACAATATGAAGAGACAGATTGGACTCGTAGGAATGCCATCGATGGTGTTTGGTACATCAAAACATAGTACCTCATATTTCAACACTGATTCAAATAAACACTATAAGATTAGTTATAGTAGGAAGGGGACTCCAACCTATGTTGTTGTAACACAACCAGGCACCTTATGGTCTTGGAAGCCATCTCGACCACTAATTGGTTTTGCAACACAACCCCCAATTAGTTATAGGGTATATACAGACTTGCATACTTCATCAGTTAAGGTTGACGCATATGACATGCTATTTGTTGTTCATTAGTTATAGTTGATGTAGGTGACATACTTGATTTAATTTGTTATTCATTTCATTGGTTTTTGGTTTAGCTGGTGTATATTTTTCAATCTCAATAGGAATGTGAAAGAATTGTTCACTTTGATGGAAGGCAAAGGTTAGGTAATGAGACTAAAGCAACCTTTATAATAGAAAAATTGGAAGGATGTAAGAAGGGTGGAAAACATTTCATAACATCCAGTCAGCTACAAGTATTTTATACATTTCTTGTGTAATGAATGTTGTATTCACAATAGTCACTTGGAAACCTACCAATACTGATAACTAATCTCTGGAACTCCTGGGCTAGATGTCCTACAAAGCACGAAACAGAGGGCAAGGTGAGAGGTGGGGGGAATCCCCACAAACACTCCGATGCCTAAGGTAGAGAATAGAAGCAGGGAGGAAGTGAGATAGCTTGAATGTGTGTGAATGAGATGTCCCCTTATGAGGGGCATAGGGTTCTATATATACCAATACTCAAACCTGGGAGGAATGGGATTCCTTATGGATAAGTGAATCATAATCTTTGTAGGAGAGTGTTCCTTCTTTGGTTAGGATTCCTCTTTGAGGTAGTTCCTTGGACGGATTTGTCTTCTCCCTTGTCCATATGTTCCTATTTAGGGGGATAGAGGACCCCTAATTAGGTGGGAACATTCTAGATGGTATCAAATACTTCACTATAAATTTATTGTTAATTCAGGCTAAAGATGTTACGTAGTCATCAAAGAGAAAAGTGAATGCTAAAAGTAAAGATTCTAAAGGCAAAGGAAAGCTTCAAAAACATCAATAGATTATGACAATCATAGCTTCACGAAAAGCTTACTTCAAGGAATTACTTGCAAACTTCAAGGACAAATGCTGAAATTTTTTGTATTGCTTTTGGATTATGAACTTAATGTTCATGTGCAAGCATTATATGAACATGGATGTATGCTTGTGAATGTTATAAACATTGTTATTATGCTGAAGGACATGATCGTAATTCTTAAGAACATGTTTATATTTATTTTGTGGATTTTATGTATAGGTTAGCCTTAACCCAACTAAAATGTTGTCAATGGAATCTATTACCAATTTGCTGTCAAATGTTGCTAATACTTCAATCCTTAAAGGTCTTCTATGATCAGGTATACCCACTTATATTCATTCCTCACATCTAAATAGATTAAAGAAAATTAATCTATTTTCAACATGTCTGTTATCAGGAATCAAGTAAAGCTTCACCAAAACTCAATTTAGTTTGTAATTACTTAAATTAGGCACCTAAATAAACACAATTCTGTAGACATTTAACTGCATTTCATAAACCCAAAATACATTAACTTCAATTGAAGACTTCAAACAAAATTTGTGCAAATTTTCCCTAAATATTTAACTAACTTCACATTACATTAATTCGTCAATAGTACCATAATCGCCAACAAAATCACTACAACCCATAAACGCTTTTCCCTAACTTTGCTCCTCTGTAGCTTATCTTTTAACATTGCTTCACTACTCAGAAGACTAGAAATAATTCTTCCTAACCTCTCACATAATGCTTCCTCAACCCATTTAAATATTCTGTTACAGTCTGGATTTTCATAAGACCAAAATTGCTAACTTGGATTAAATCGAGTCCAAGACTGTCACGACCCAAATCGGGGAGTCATGACTGGCACTAAGGAATGGGAATTCTCATGAATCTGGAACCCGTAGCAAGCTTTAAAGATAAAAACTCATGCAAACATATCACAAAAATACCTCATAATTAAAATTTTAATTAATATAAAAGAAATCCTCATATTATAACATAATAAAATATATTCATTCAATTATTCAAATACAGAATCTCTATCTAATATAATACAGATACTATAACAAGATATACTACTACTACAGTGTTTACTAAAATATAAGAAAGATAATGGTTCAATATTTACATAAGTCAGACGGAGAGGAAAAACTCTGACGAATAGAACTAATGTGGAGGTCTGAAGTAGAGGATCCTGAAAAAAATATTTAGGAGGGTCAAACCTCATTGAATGAATTATTATTATATATATACACGCAACTTTAAGACATAGACACTCAAGCATTAGTATAATAATATATTTATATTTATTTAATATATACATGCATTTCATACAAATGCTCAAAATCCATTTTTATTATAATAATAAATGCAAAAAAATTTTAGATGGAGGATCGGAGTAGAATCCCTAAATTTCCCTCGACCTCAATCACTGTATTCCTTAGCCAACAGGCTTTCCATATCTCCAAAATATTTCTTTCATCCAACTTTTGGCAATGAACTGGCCCCGAGTACATAAAGGGTCAACCGAGGATCCGCAATTCCACTACCGGTGCTAACTGGCCAGTACCCTACAGGTCAACTAAGGATCCGCAATCACACCCCTTTATCCATCATTCACCATAATCATTATTTCCATATCCGAAATCAATCAAACTTCAAAGCCCAATTCTAGCATACTGTTGCGCAATAACTCTAGTATGACCTATTAGGTGGCACATTCTATGAAAATCCTCCAAAATGTTTATCAAGAATAGAATAATTAAATTTATATTAAAATATGCAGCATCCATCAATAACAACTAGTAATCGCATTTTATATATGAAAACATATATGCTCAACAATAATAATAAAAAGCATTTAATGCGATATAACATAATTAATAATAAAATTCATAATTATTCAAAATATGGATGTTCACAATATTTTATCTACATGCAATGTATACATAGAATAGTAACTCAAAAAATTACTAATTTATACTAATTTTTTTAAAAATTCAATTTTTACATAAATATTCAAAAATTGATAATAAATATTCAGAACATAATTTCAATAAACTTTCTTCACGAAATATGCTTACAATATTTTTAGAATTTATTAAAAATAAAACACATTTCCGAGCTGGGAACAGTTCCCGTGAACAGTAACCAAGCTCAGAATAGTGCTCAAATCGCAACTATCTCCAAAATTGAATTTAAATACATTTTTGGACAGCTTACAACTTCAATTTCATTAATCTAAAGTCAATTTAACATGAATCAAACTAATTAAACTCAAAATCAACAAATGAAACATAGAACCCTAAGATCAATTATCCAAAATTGGAGTTGAATTCAAAGTTGATCAAGTGAATTACCTTAAGGGAAATGAAGCCCATGCAACTAGCTTTTAATCAAGACCAACCTCGACCCTTGGCGTTGCCGGAAATGACATCGACGGTCTCCAGAAGTTATCAGTGCTGAGAAGGAAGAAGAAAGGAGAGAAGGGAGCAGTGTTGTTAGCGGGAGGAAGAGGAAAGGAAGGGTAGGTGGTGGTAGCGAGCAGAGGAGAGGTAGCGGCAGCGATGGTGGCATGCTGGCGGTGTGCACTGGTTCAGCAACGTGAGGAAGAAGAAGGAGGGAAATGAGAGGGGAAAGGAAAAAAAAGAGAGGGGAGAGAGAGGAAAGAAAAAAGAAAAAAAAAGTGTTTTTATATAAATATTTTATTTTATTTTATTTATTTATTTTATTAAAACAATTGTATAAAAATTTCTCACCATAATATTAAAATATTAAAATGCACTACATTAACATAATTCACAAATAACAATAATATTAAATAATATATAACAATAAATTTAAGTTTTAAATTTCAAATTAATAATAATAATGCCATAATATAATAAAGAAAATAATCGCACTTGAATTTAATTTAATTTCACAAAATAACCATAATATAACAAGTTAACAAAAAATATGTATTAACATTGCAAATCCCAGACATTAATTTCATAATTTATAAAAATTTGGTTTATAACAATCTTCCTCCTTTTCAAAAATTCATCCTCGAATTTCAAATAAAAAGAACTGAATACAAGAATTCATCAAGAAAAAAGGTAAAGGTAAGCCCCGCATCTTAGCTTTAGTCTCCCACGTGTGTTCCTCCATGTTATTGATCCTTTACAACACCTTGACCATCGAGATCTGCTTTGAACGCAACTGATGAACTTGATAATCTATAATTGCAACTAGCTCTTCCTCGTATGTCAGATCTTCATTCACTTCCACACGCTAGGGCTGCAACACGTGTGAAGGGTCTGAAATGTACTTTCTCATCATCGAGACATGGAATACTGGATGCACTTGAGACAATTTCAGAGGCAAAGCCAATCGGTATGCAACCATGCCCACTCTCTCCAGAATCTCAAAAAGTCTAATGGATCTCGGTGCAAACTTCCCTTTCTTTCCAAATCTCATCACACCCTTCATTGGTGACACCTTCAGAAATACATAGTCCTCAACCTGAAACTCTACATCTTTGTGCTTCGGATCCACATAGCTCTTTTGTTTGCTAGCTGTGGTTTTTAATCTTCTTCTTATTAATGCCACCTTCTCAGCTGTATCCTGGATAATCTCAGGTCCAGTTAACTCTCTTTCTCCAATCTTATCCTAACACAAAGGGGATCTACACTTCCTTTTGTATAGAGTTTCATACGGTGCCATTTCAATATTGCCATGGTAGTTGTTATTGTAAGCAAACTCTATTGATGGCAGATGATCATCCCAACTACCTCTAAGATCCATTATGCATATTCTTAACATATCCTCAACTGTTTAGATCATCCTCTCAGATTGACCATCAATCTGAGGGTGAAAAGTAATACTAAAATCAAGCCTGGTGCCTATTACTTCTTGTAACTTCTGCTAAAATTGAGAGGTAAACACTGAACCTCTATCAGATATAATGGAAACAGGCACTCTATGAAGGCACACAATATGCTTGACATATAGTTTAGCTAATTTGGCTACATAATAAGTAGCTTTAACTGGTAAGAAGTGAGCTGATTTGGTTAACATGTCCACTATCACCTAGATGGAATCATATCCATCCTTTGAACGAGGTAACCCAGTAATAAAATCCATAGAAATTCTCTCCCATTTCTACTTAGGAATCAAAAGAGGCTGAAGCTTCCCAGAAGGCTTATGATGTTCAACTTTCACCTACTGACAAGTTAAGTACTTAGAGATAAAATCAACTATATTCTTCTTTAATCCATCCCACCAGTACATATCCTTAATGTTGTGGTACATCTTAGTAACACTTAGATGTACATTATAAGCTATAGAATGTGCTTCTTCTATGATCTTTTCTCTCAAATTATCCACATCAAGAATGTATAATCTTCCACTAATCCATAAAATACCTTCATCATTAAGTATAAAATTAGTGAACTTTCCTTCACGAACATTCTCCTCAAGCTATACCAAAATACGATCTCAGCTCTAAGCTGCCTTAATCATATCCCTCAACACTGATCTGACTCTTAACTAAGCTAGCAATCCTCTTAATCTGTTATTTTCATCATCAAACCTTGATCCACTAATTAGTGCAACTCTTGGATTAAATGTCTCCTCTCAAGACTACCCAAGCACTTTTCGCTTAAAGCATCTGCCACCATATTAGCCTTGCCTGAAAGGTATAGGATATCATAATCATAATCCTTCAGCAATTCCAACCATCTTCTTTACCTTAAGTTTATATCTCTCTACTGGAAAATGTACTTCAAGCTCTTGTGATCTGTGAAAATCTCACATGTCACTCCATACAAATAGTGTCTCAAAATCTTGAGAGCAAAGATCACTATAGCCATCTCTAGGTCATGGGTAGGATAATTCTGTTCATGCTTCTTTAACTGCTTGAAAGCATAAGTTACTACCCTACCATTCTACATCAACACATAACTTAGGCCAACTCCGAAAGCATTGCAATACACAATGAACTTGTCTTCCCCATTTGGCAAAGTCAGAGTTGGAGCTATGGTCAACTTCTCCTTTAGTAAGTGAAAATTATTCTTACAAGCCTCTGACCATATGAACTTTGCATTCTTCTGAGTTAGGTGAGTCATAGGTGCCACAATTCTCGAGAAATCTTGCATAAAGCTCTTATAGTACCCAACCAAACCTAGGAAACTTTAAATCTCAGTGATTGATGTCGGTCAGGGCCATTCAGATACTGCTTCAAACTTCTATGAATCAACCTAAATACCATCTTTAGACACTACATATCCAAGGAATGCAACACTCTCAAACCAAAAATTACATTTCGAGAATTTAGCATAAAGCTGGTGTTCTCTCAATATTTGTAGTACTGTCCTCAAGTGATGTATGTGCTCCTTCATACTTTTTGAATACACCAGTATATCATCAATGAATACCACTACAAACTAATCTATAAATGGTTTGAATACCTTGTTCATAAGATCCATGAAAGCAGCTAGTGCATTAGTTAGCCTGAAGGACATCATTAAAAACTCATAGTGACCATATTTTATACAGAATGCTGTTTTAAGAACATTGACTTCACTGATCCGTAATTGATGATAGTGTAACCTCAAGTCAATCTTGGAAAAGAACTATGCACCCTGAAGTTGATCAAATAAATAATCTATCCTCAGAAGAGGATATTTATTCTTTACTGTAACCTTATTCAACTCTCTATAGTCAATGTACAGTGTTAGTATACCATCATTCTTCTTTACAAATAGGACTGGTGTACCCCAAGGAGAAACACTAGGTCTTATGAAACCCTTGTCCAGCAAATCTTATAACTACTTTTTTAACTCCCTCAACTCTATAGGAGCCATTCTATAGGGCAACATCAAGATATGAGCTATACTTGGGACCACATCTATATAGAATTTGATATCTCTATGAGGTGGTAAACCTGATAACTCATCAAGAAAGACATAAGGAAACTCACAAGCTACTGGAACATTTGAAATAGATGTCTTCTCCATTGAAGTATCCCTGACTAGTGCCAAGTATCCCTGACAACCTTTCCTCAACATCTTCCTAGCCGTGATAGTGGAGATAAGATTTTGAGGTGTAGAAGTCTTATCATGCACAAACTTAAACTCTTCATCATTTGAAATTCTAAAAATCACCTCTTTACTCTGACAATCAACTATGGCATAGTGCTGAGATAACCAATCCATACCAAGAATCATATCAAACTCCATTACATCCAATAACACCAATTTCATTAATAATTTTCTACCCTCCATTAACATCGGACACCCAAAAAGAACAATGTCAATGTCTAATGAATCATTTAGAGGTGTGGCAACCGATAAAGGAAATGCCATCCTCGAAGCTTGCCAACATGACTCCAAAGTAAAAACAAGGGACACAAAAGAATGTGTGGCACTCGAATCAATCAAGACTTTAGCATCCAAGAAGCAAACTGGAAGTATACTTGCTATAACGGCGTTGGATGCCTAAGCATCCTGTTGGGTGAGGGTGAAGACTTTGGCTTTTCCTCGGCCTCCTTACTGGCTGGTGGAAGCCTGACCAAAGCCTCTGGCATTACCTTTGCCTCTTTTGCCATGCCCCTACTGGGCTACAAACTGCGACGTAGTAGGATACTGAGCTGGAGGCAACTGATAAGGAGCTGGAGCTGCACTGGCAATAGACTGCTGTGAAAACTACTGCTGATAACTAGAATAGGGACATGCTTTGGGAAAATGCCTCATCTATCTGTATCTGAAACATGTCAATGGAACCATATAACAGGGTCCCTGATAGACTCTCCTATACATCTGGCAAGCATTGGCTACAGATCCTATGCTACCAAATCTAGAACTATATCCACTGCTGCTACTGGTAGCACTAAAACCAAATCTGATAGGCCTACGAACTCCACCACAGCTATGTCTCCTACTCCTGTGGTATCTGTGTTGTTGTCTCTAGTCCTGTTGAATAAAGCCTCTTTGCTGACTGCTGGAGCCTATCTGAAATATTATGAACGGTGTGCTCTAAGATCCTCCAGTCTGAACACCTCCCATCTAATAATAGTCAGGTATAACTCCTTATCTAACCAGTCTGAGCTCTATCTCCTTGGCCAACTCTATCACAAACTCTAGAGTAAGGCCTGTAGTAAGCATCCTAACGAATGTAGAACCTAATCCATCTCTTAAAACTGAGCCCAAGTGAGTATTTTCATGTGCAACTGGATGGCCAGTACAAACCAATCTAGGTTTGGCCCCTCAACAGACAACTCAATGATCATAATCCTCTGGTACTCGGTGTGAGCAGTCCAAGTCCTCGTCCCTATAGCATGCAAAAAATTTAGAGGATTTGTAGACTCGTCGAATGATATCCTGCCAACTCTGGCATAAAATAAAGCTGCCTCTAGGTTAGACATGCCCTGCTGATACACACATTGCATCTGCGGTATGGCCGAAGGTATAACAGCTTCCTCAATTTCCAACTCTACAGGTTCCTCATCATATAGCTCTCTCTATGTACAATGACCTGCCACTCCTCAAGGTTTACCTTTACCTCTATCTCTACGCCTAACTGGCAGCTTAAGGGGTAGAACCTCATCCTGAAAAGACTTATCATCTTCGGCCTCAACTACTGGTGGAGCGACACATGTTTGCCTCCTCATTTTGAAAAGATAAAACCAAAAAGATTCAAATAAAATAGACAACAAACAGACATCCTAACGATTATGCGAAAAACTACAATAAGGAAAACCTATCAAAGACATAGTCGAACTTAATTTACTGTAATAGTTTAAAAAAAACACAACTCTACTAACCTAGGTCCACAATTCTAAAACCTAGGCTTTGATACCAACTTTGTCATAACCCAAACTAAGGAGTCATAACCGGTGTTAAGGAATAGGAATTCTCATAAATCCAGAACTCGTAACAAGCCTTAAAAATAAAAACTCATGCAAACATATCACAAAAATACCTCATAATTAAAACTTTAATTAATATAAAAGAAATCTTCATATTATAATATAATAAAATATATTCATACAATTATTCAAATACAAAATCTCTATCTAATAAAATACAGATACTATAACAAGATATACTACTACTGTAGCATTTACTAAAATACAAGAAAGGTAATGGTTCAATATTTACATAAGTCGACCAGGGAGGAAAGAGTCCGACGAATAGAACTAATGTGGAGGTCTGAAGTAGAGGATCCTGAAAAAAATATTTAGGGGGGTCAGACCTCACTAAGTGAATTATTATTATATATATACACGAAACCTTAAGACATAGACACTCAAGTATCAGTATAATAATATATTTATATTTATTTAATATATACATGCATTTCATACAAATGCTCAAAATCCATTTTTATTATAATAATAAATGCAAAAGAATTTTAGGTGGAGGATCGGAGCAGAATCCCTAAATTTTTTGCAACCTCAATCATTGTATTCCTTAGCCAATAGGCTTTCCATATCTCTAAAATATTTCTTTTATCCAAATTTTGGCAATGAACTGGCCCAGAGTACATAAAAGGTCAACCGAGGATTCGCAGTTCCACTACCGATACTAACTGGCCTTGAGTACCCTACAGGTCAACCGAGGATCTATAATCGCACCTTTTTATCCATCATTCACCATAATCATTATTTCTATATCCGAAATTAATCAAAGTCCAAAATCTAATTATAGCATACTGTTGCACAACAACTCTAGTGTGACCCACTAGGTGATACGTTCTATAACAATCCTCCAAAACGTTTATCAAGAATAGAATAATCAAATTTATATTAAAATATGCAGCATTCATCAATAACAACTAGTAATTGCATTTTATATATGAAAACATATATGCTCAATAATAATAATAAAGAACATTTAATGCGATATAGCATAATTAATAATAAAATTCATAATTATTCAAAATATAGATGCTCACAATATTTTATCTGCATGCAATGTATACATAGAATAATAACTCATAGTTCAAGTGTCCTCGTCTACCCTGGCTCGGCTAGCCCAATCCAATAGCCAAGTTCGCGGAGCAATTAAAGAAAATATTGACAATAATAATATATATTATAATCAAAATCCTAATTTATAATTCTAGAATTTCTGAAAAATGACTCAATCTAGGACATGACTCGATAAAATTTTAAAACTCAAGACCAACTCAATGTCACGATTTACGAGAATTCTATCAAAAATTCGGTAGAGTCTCCTCTGTAAAATAGACGTCTCTCCACTAAAAGTAGCCGATCCTGCATGCAAACGCACTTCAAATATTCACAATGCTCAACTTCTCGGGTTGGACCCCGAAACCAACATACTCAAAAGTTAATAAATACTAATAATTCACCAAAACTCATAAAAATCATAAAATACCACAATTCAATTTATTTAAATAATAAAAGCATCAAAGATATTTATTTTCAAAATAAATAATAAAATCTCAAATATAATTAAATAATATTAATAAAAATCCATTTTTGAAATATTCAAAGTCAAATAGCATAAATTACCTATAATTATTTAAATTGCCCAAGTATATAATAAAAATAACTAAAAATCCATTTTATCATTAAAATAATAGATAAAACTATTATTCAAATATATTTCTGGAAATTATTATTAATTAGTTAAAAATAGCAAAAATAATTCATAAAAAATTTTAATACTATTTATTACTCAAAAATTATCCAAAACATAATAATTAACAATTATTTCAATTAAAATATAAAAATTACTAATTTATACTAATTTTTCTAAAAATTCAATTTTTACATAAACATTCAAAAATTTATAATAAATATTCAAAACATAATTTCAATAAACTTTCTTCACGAAATATGCTTAAAATAATTAGTAGAATTTATTAAAAATAAAACACATTTCCTAGTTGGGAATAGTACCCATGAACAGTAACTAAGTTCAGAATAGTGCTCAAATCGTAACTATCTCCAAAATCGAATTTAAATACATTTTTGGAAAGTTTACAACTTTAATTTCAATAATTTAAAGTCAATTTAACATGAATCAAACTAATTAAACTCAAAATCAATAAATGAAACTTAGAACCCTAGAATCAATTATCCAAAATTGGAGTTGAATTCGAAGTTAATCAAGTGAATTACCTTAGGGAAATGAAGCCCATGAAACCAGCTTTCGATCAAGACCAACCTTGACCCCTGGTGTTGTCGGAAATGACACCAGTGGTCTCTGGAAGTTATCGGTACCGAGAAGAAAGAAGAGAGGAGAGAAAGGAGCAGCGTCGTCGGCGGGAAGAAGAGGAAGGGAAGGGTAGGTGGTGGTGGTGAGCAGAGGAGAGGCGGCGGCGACGATGGTGGTGCGTTGGCGGTGTGCGTTGGTTCAGCAACGTGAGGAAGAAGAAGGAGGGAAAGGTGAGGAGAAAGGAAAAAAAAGAGAGGGGAGAGAGAGGAAAGAAAAATGGAAAGAAAAAAAAATGTGTTTTATATAAAAATTTTATTTTATTTATTTATTTTATTAAAATAATTGTATAAAAATTTCTCATCACAATATTAAAATACACTACATTAACATAATTTACAAATAACAATAATATTAAATAATATATAACAATAAATTTAAATTTTAAATTTCAAATTAATAATAATAATAATGCTATAATGTAATAAAGAAAATAAAAGCACTTAAATTTAATTTAATTTCATAAAATAATCATAATATAATAAATTAATAAAAATATTTATTAACATTGTAAATTTTAAAAATTAATTTTATAATTTATAAAAATTTGTGTTATAACAAAGACATCCTCGTAATGTGCTGGTCACCACATGGGCATCTTCCGTTTGATTCCATTACTTCTTCAATTAACTGCTTCGTCTTCTTCTCCTTCTTTGGGTACTCGACTTTGACAGCTTTGCTACGCAACTTTGATGAGAGATTCTCTTTTGTTTTTTTTTTTTCTTTTCCTTTCCAAAATTACAAACCCTATGGATATGTATACAATAATAGTAAAAGGGCATTTTAGATAATTACAAATGCATTCTCCAAGAGAAAAGTTGACGTGGTGCCATGCATGTTGACAAGTGGGACTCAATTATGCTGATTGTGTTTTTAGCCAGCATAAATCGGTCAGAACCATTTGATTGACAAAAAATTGGTGAGTTCAATCACTCAATTGTAAAAAAAATAAATAAATAAATAAATTCAACCACTAAAATAGTAAAATTGAAAAATTCGTGCAGCATGTGTGTATTTTTTCTATTTATAAAATCATGTTTCCTGATTAAAAGATATTCAGAAAATGCGAACCTAATGATGAGAATGGGTTTGCTTCCAGGTTTTAAATAGGGACTCTACCCTGCGTTGAGCTTCTAATTTTAGAGTAAGATATTTTTTTTTTTGGCAACTAGATGATTTTGTGATATATCAACTAAATATATACTTTCCAATAAAAATGAGACATATATTTTATATTATAAATTTTACCGTTGAATATACTACACATGATATAAATAAAAAAATTTCAAATTAATCATAAATAAGGTGCATTCTATGATTACTTGGTTTTTTATAAAATAAAATATATTTTGTTAATAATCACCATTAGATAAGAAAATACATTTTCATCTTATGATAATAAAAAATAAAAGTAAACAAAAAGACAAGTAAGCATAGAATTGCTCTCATAAATTATTATGAATTGACTTGTTAAACACAAAAATATTTAAATAGAATAATAAGTCAACAATTAATTTTTATTTATATCAAATATATTACATCAAATCATAAAAATATATGATACTTATAAAAAATTATAAATGTGTTCGGTGTAAATAAATTTCTCAAAATTTTTATAAAATTTATTTGCAAATCCAAATGAGTGTGTTTGATTTATATGAAAACTATGAAATTATTTTTAGTTCTTATATTTATTATTAAACCTAATTCTAAAAAAGTTATTAGAATTTTCAAATAAATTTATTTTATAAAATAGTCTTTTAAGTCAAATACACTTTATTGGGTTTATTACATCAATGGTACCTTAACTTTGCTTTTGTTTCATTTTGATATCAGATTTTTAATTTTTTTTCTTTTCAGCTACTGAAGTTCTATTGTTGTTTCAGGTTAAAATATCTCGAATAAATCTGATCAAATTTAACATACGTGACAACCGAAAAAAATATATTCTTAGTATATTAGCCATGTAAGCATCTCATTAAACAGCATAATCATCTTGTTTAATAATTTTGTTTTCTAGGACCTACAAAACAATTAAACAATCGGGTTTAGTAATTTTATTTTCTAGGATCAACAGGATGATTATGTTGTTTATTGGGATGTTTACGTGGTAAATATACTAAGAATATGCTTATTTCGGCCGTCACTTATACTAAATTTAATCAAATATGTTCGAGATATTTTAGCTTAAAATAAAAATAGAACTTCAACAATTGAAAAGAAAAAAAATTAAAAATCTAGTACCAAAATGAAATATATGAAAAAGTTAAGGTACTAATAATGCAATAAACCCCACTTTATTAATAAAACTTCATCATTAGATAAAATTTCTATTTAATATTGATTTAAAAATAAAACAAAATTTATAGTATATTTGGACTGAACAAGGAAGTAATAACATCCAATAGCTAAGTATAACACACAACATTGATAATGGCTTGAGAAGCTAGTAGTCAAACTTTAATTGTAGTCAACCTTTTTTTTTGGAAATGGAAACTAGATTATTATTGATTATCAGAAATAATAACATTCAATAGGAAAACTGGAGCATTGTGCCTCCAATAGGTTAGATCAGGCATAGAGCTAGCAGCTCTTGCTAATGTATGCGCGGCTTCATTCGCTGATCTTTCAACAAAATGGATAGACATTAACTAATTTTCTCACTTTCAGCTTGATGTGTTGCACAATTGACCCAAAGTGAGACAGATGTTGCTGGTCTTCTTGTAACTGCTGCACTACAACTTGAGCATCAGTTTCTATTATAATATTTGATAGGTTCGATTATCTCCTTGATCCAAGACAAAGAAAGCTTCATGAACGCTGATGGCTTCTGCAAATTTTGGTAACATTTGACCTCGGCACTTCTTTACTTGGGCAGCTATAAAGACTCCTCTGGAACCTCTCAGAATTCTGCTAAGTCGCATCATTCCAAGGTTATTAAAAATTTGCTGCGTCCACGTTCCACTTGAACTGGCCCTCTGGTGGTTTTTCCCATTTTGAACCCCTTACCTGCGTCTGTTGAAGTTGGTTGTAGAAAAGTGACATCCTCATCAACCACCTGACTTGGGTGTTGCTTCTTCTTTTGCCACAGCAGTAGATTTCTGCTTCTCCACAGTGTACAGATCACCACTGCCATTAAATTAACTCCAAACTTCTGTTTGCAAATTGATCGTTGAGCCAGTCTAGTACATTTGATTGGTTACCGTTTATTGTTGCAGTTCTGCTCAAAGCCCAGTAATTTTTTCAATCAAGTTCTCTTTGAAATTATTTACACCATATTCGATCTGAAATAATTTCATTCAAGCTCTAAGAACAACTGAAACAGTGGGCTAGTGACTCTTGTAACTTGTTTTAAAATGGCCCTTGACATAATGTTTAGTATAAACTCGCATTAGTCATGTGCAGTATCTTCTTGACAGAATTATGATGCTAATAACAAAAGCTTTCTCATCCTCAACAAACTTGGAAATTAGACAATGCAGTATCTTTCCTACAATTGGAATATTTGGTGGACCTTAGCTTACAAATTACAATTTCGAATAAGAATTAGAGGCAGTTCAAAAATAGACTTGAAAACACAAAAGCCACGCAATAGGCCCAACATTTAACAATCCAACAGACCTCAAATGGGCCATGAAGGTATGCTTTTTGTTTTTTGGTAATGGTATGCTGCTTCATATAACATACAATACAAGGCATGAACCTTGTAAAAAATCAAGTACTCTTCATGCTACTGCCATTTTGTTTTTACCCAGTTCATACTTCATAGTGATAACAACCGACAGAGAGAAGTGCTTGAAATATGTAACCAACAAAAAAAAAAAGAGATGGTTCTCAGATGTGCATATGACAAAAACAGCACTTCATTCTGCATCAATTTCAACCAATAAACTTATGGCTATCTATGAGGTCCACATGCTATCATATCATGCATGACATTCACTACCCCAATAATCACAATAACCCCCCACATCTTTTTATCGGCAAACCATCGAAACTACAGAATTGAGATTCAAAAAAAACCCATAACATAATTAGCAACAACAAGAAAAATTAATAACCATATAAACAACAGAAAATGGCATTACATATAAATAAAGAAAAGACTGATTACTACTAGCCAGCGTAGATGTGGACACCAATGGCAATAAGGAAGATAGTGATGAGGCCAAAGTAGATAATGGCATGAACGACAATAGAAGCACCACTTGTCTGCATGTTACCAAACTCAACCACTCTGTTTCTTCCTGGTATCTGGAACAGCAGCCCTGGAGTTAACAGCACAAACAGCACCACTGCTATAATCACTGGCCCCCAATCTGCCATACTCACTCTTTTATTTTTCTCTCTTTTTCAGACACAAGATCAAGAACCCAGATGCAAAAACTAGAAGTTCAAGAGACAGGGAAGTTAAAAGAAGGATCTGGCTTATGAGAAAGTATGAGAACAGGCTGAAAAAGGAAACAGACAAAGGTATATCATAGATGGGGTTTAAAAAAAGCTGGACAGAGGAAATTGAGGGAACACTAATGGACAAACGCATTGATGTGGATGCTTCTCGGGAAATGTAAATGGGGGCATGTCAACAATTTTCGATTGTTTATTTCGACGGTTGTAATTTTCTTAGGATGTGCATGTGATTACAGTCCACTCCTCTTGTTGAGGCCCAGTTTTAATATGTCGTTCTAAACATGCAAGTGGGCTACAATCTAACTTCAGCCCTGCCCATTCATTACCCATTTCATTTGCCTGTGCTAAACAAGCGCCACTAATGATCAGTCAGTCATGGTTGACACTTTTCTATGCAATTTGTACAAGAAAACGAGAAAAGTAATCAGATGTCTTGTAGTGTTTTGATATTATAAATATACAAATAGAAAATGGGAAAAACAAACAAGAACTCATTTCAAAAAAAAAAAAGAGAAAATCAACACAACATACAATTTGCTGGTACAATAGAAGCCAAATTAGCAGAAGTACAAAGCTCAAAAAATTTTAGAAAAAATATCTCAGCCAATGTAGAGGCGGATGTGGACTGCCAAAATGAGGATGGTAATGGCTGCAAAGAAGAGAAGGGTGTGAACAACAATAGCCTTCCCGCTGGTCTTGAAGCCGCCAAAGTCAACGTGTCTTGCGCTTCCCGGTAGCTGAAATATCAAGCCTGGAGAAAGAAGTATGAACAGTAATACTCCTATCAATATGGGTGCCCAATCCGCCATTGCAATTCAATCAGCTTATATTATTAGCTATCAATTTTATTGCTCTACTGTTTGAAAAGTGCAAACAGCTGAACCAAGAAATGGTTAAATTAAGTGAACTCCATTTTAGTGCCAATGGTACTCTTTTATACGCGAAACTGTGCGCCCAGATGCGCGCTGCACCTGTGGGACCTAAAATGAACATGTTTTGTGAGACGTTAACATTCCTTTCTTGCAGTGTATGCATCGTGTGAAGGATGCATATAATATAATCCATTTTCTGCGCACTTGAACAAAATCTTTACGCAAAGGACCGTTTGTTACTTTTCTATATGAGAGGTTCTTGCTTCCTGCAAATCCACTTTGACAGGCCCATAAATGGGTTTAAGCATCTTATCCTACGCATTTTTTTTTTTTCAAATGAATTTCGTTAGAGTTTTCTTCTTAGTTACAATAAATATATATATATATATATATATATATAATTAAAAATTTTTACGTGTACTAAATGTATTATATTATATAAATATTTTATATTTACCTAGTAAAAATGAGATTCGTATTTTTAAATAAAATATGCAAATTGAATCTCAACATTTTGTCCTAATTTTACATTGAATTTTTTTATTCATTTTGACCCAAATTAGTTCTTATTTTTTTTATACTAGACCATATTTAACCTTTTGTAAGTACAATTAGTAGAATTATGTTCTATAAATAAAAAAAAAATTAAATGGTTAACTAACAAATAAAATTTATTATTTTTTTAAAATATATATATATATAACACTGTTATAACAATTTTCAATATTTTTAAACTTACACAATAATATTTTAAATTTTTTATTAAATTTTAAAAACTTTACAATCAAGTGATGTATATTTCAAAAATTATCTATTTTTTTGTTAATTATGAACAATAAATTGATAATTGACCCAAAATTTTTTAAGGAATACAATTGACTCAAAATTTGATTTTAATGGTTGAATAAAAAAATTATTCATCAATATAAAAGTTTTTCATTGATCAAAATAATTTTTTTATTATTTAACCATTAACTTAATAAAAAATTATTTTGATCAATGAAAAATTTTTAAATTGATGAATAAATTTTTTTTATTCAACGATTGAAATTAAATTTGAGTCAATTATTAATTTTCTATTTATATTAATGAATAAAATGGGTCCTCTTAAAAATATACATAATTATTGTGTAACATTTTTAGAGTTCAAGAAAAATTATATATAATTATTGTGTAGAACTAAAAATATCTAAAACTTTATAATTAGATTACATATATTTTTTTATAAAAAGTTTATCGATTTTATTTGTTACTTAAGATTGAAATTAAATTTTTTAATTTATAAGATTTAATTGTACTTAAAAAAGTTATAGAACCTAATTGTACTTATAAAAGGTTCAATTCAAGTTTCAATTTAAATCAGAAGTAACATAAAGGTTCAATATAAAATTAAGGCAAAATATTAAGGTCCAATTTACACCTTTCGCGTATAACTTTATACGAGAAAGTTAACCCGCACTTCGCAACGGGAAATCTCAAACCATTTCAACACCGATAATAAAATGCAAAAAAAAATAAAATAAGATAAAAAGTTAAACATAATAAGTAGAATAAATTTTTTTCTTTCATTTTGCATAATACAAACATTGTTATTCAATACAAACAGTAAGTTCATATTTTCAATATTAATGTTTTATTCAAATTGTTCAAGTCAAAGAAATGAAAAGCAAATAAATAAAAGCAAATATCGTGAAATCAAAGGGTGAATCTACTTGTGCGAATAAATTTTTTTCTTGGCAATTACTTTCTTTTCAATATCCTCAGTTGAAGTGTGTGCTTCCTCCTCTTCTGCTTCAAACTTAGGTTATTCGGCCTCTTTAGCATCTATTGTGCCATACTAAAACTGCAAAAGTTCATTAGAGGAAAAAAAAAGTTAATGTAGTTGTTATATGAACATCTAAAGGCATAAATCTAGTATATTTAGAGTAAAGAAAATAGCATTTGACTTACCCTAAAACTTTTAGGCTAGCAGTAACATTTTGTTATTGCTAGTATGTGATTAAGCCCTTGAAATTCCTAATTTGAATCCAAATAGAACCATTTGCACTAAGAAATAGTTACTCAAATAAAATCATAATGATTTACAAAGATCAACAATCACTAATCAAGGTTGTTCAACCTCATTATTCAATGATTTTTTCAATTGTAACAACCTCTGCATAAACAAAATAAATATCTACTAAGAGACCAGTCCAAAAATAATTTGCAAATAAACTCAATCTAGTTAGTCTAATAAAAACAAATCATGAATCTAAAGCAAAAGGCAAATGGATCATAAAACCATGGAAATAAATCTCAGATCATAAAACCATGGAAATAAATCTCAGATAGTCAAGACGGTTCCTATTAATATAGAATCATCAATTAATAATGAAGAAGACTATGGAAAATAATGGCATCATATACAATACAAATTGGGCAGAAAAGGAATACAAAATACATGCATGCATTGAAAACTAATTCATTGCACACAATCATATAAAAAAAATGAATAATTTAAGAAAAAATAAACCAAACACCAATAGTAAAAAAACAACAAATAGGAAAAGAAAGCAATTTTTGAGAAAGTGAACTATACAACGCCTAATCAAAAAGAAAAAGAAAAAGAAAAGGAGGTCCGCTATTTCTTGCAAAAATTAAAACCAGTAACATGTAAAAATAAAATCAATCAATGGCCAAAAGAAATCCCGCATAAACCAATAAAGTGAAATTCAAAGGCAATCACTTTTTTAAAAAAATTATAAAGAAAGCAATTAAAATTATAATGATTTACAAAGATCAACACTCGCTGATCAAAGCTGCTCCACCTCATCATTCAATGATTTCTTCAATTGTGACAATTCCTACATAAACAAAATAAATATCAACTAAGAGACTAGTCTAGAAATAATTTGCCAATAATCTCAATCCAGATGGTATGATAAAAGCTTATCATTTAGAATGTAAGGCAAAAGGCATATGGATCATAAAATCATGGAAATTAATCTTAGATGGTCAAGATGGTTCTATTAACATAGAATCATCAATTAAAAATGAAGAAGACTATGGACAACTATGGCATCATATAAATACAAATTAGGTAGAAAAGGAATACAAAATACATGCATGCATCAAAAACTAATTCATTGCACACATAATCATATAAAAAATGAACAATTTAATAAAAAATAAATCAAACACCAGCAGTAAAAACAACACAGGAAAGAAACCACATTTTGAGTAATGGAACTATACAGCACCTAATCAAAAAGAAAAAGAAAAGGAGCTCTGCCATTTCTTGTAGAAATTAAAACCTGTAACAGGTAAAAATAAAATCAATCAATGGCGAAAAGAAAACCTGCATAAACCAATAGAGTCAAATTCAAAGGCAATCGCTCTTTTAAAAAAATTGTAAAGTAAAGAAAGCAGTTAAAACCTTAAAATCCAGTAAGATCGGTAAATCGTTAAAAAAAAGTGAATCAACTAAAAATAAAAGCAATACCAATTTTTCCTGTCATCTTCATCAACATTACGAGGAAAATAAATAATTAGTAAAAAAAAAGTATTATTATTTTTAAAATTAATAATTTTTTTTGTAAAAAAATTGAGCTGGATGTGTAATTAAAAGCAAATATTTAAAGTGACTTGTGAAAGGAAATTCCAAATATCTAGCTATGCTTTAAAAAATTGACATTTTTTTTCTTATTCATGATTCTAGTCTTTATATCTCTTTAAGCAAAAAAATAATTTCAATGGATAATAGCAAATCATTTTATGAGTTTATAACTAAATCAACATTACATTATATTGGTTATTAAGAACCCTTGCATTCAATATGAACTAACCAAGATTATCAAAATTCAAATAAACATAAGTAACTGGTGTTTTATAGGCAAAAAAAAAAAACAACAATAGTTTTTTTTATGTTAATGTTCTTATCAAGATTCGCTTAAAAGGTAATGTTTGCATTTAAATAGTCAGCTAATCTTCAGTTACCTAGATCTAGAAACTTTCTCATTTGGATTAAAACCACACTAAACATAATAATAAATCAAACTACAAATTATTAGAGTTTGATCAACATAAGGAGTGTCATATCATGACCACTCGAGTTCACTATTAAAGCCATAAAATTAAAAAGTCATCTTTTGAATTAAAATGCTACTTTCAAAGATGTTGCCATACACATACTATAATTACTCTTATTTATGCTTCTAAAATATAAATAAAAGAGCATAAGTTCTCACCATATGGAAATATAAAGCCAAGACAATAATATATGTTAGGGCTCTATTGACCAAGTACCAAAAAGGAGCAGTTCTTCAATATATTGAACCTACAGCAATGAAAAAACCTAATTACGCAACCACGAAAACTCCGTAAATTGACATTCAGATAAACACAATGGGTGTGAAATATGCCCGATTATTACGGTAATTAATAGTAACTACTAATTTAAAAAAGAAGAAGAAAATAGCCTAATAAATTAATATATAGAAACACTTTCAAAACACCACCAACCTACTATTACATCCAGATATGTGCAAAACTTCACTAAACACAACAGAAGGTTCCTCAATGGAAAATTCAAACTAGAAAAAGCCCATAAGTGGGATTCAATAAAAGACCTCAAAAGTGCTACCTTCCTTGATATTTGCTTTTCCATTTCCACCCACTTATTCTTTCCAACCTACGAACACCCTATTTTGAAAACTATAGGGTTAAGCTTTTTCTGCATTAAATAAATTGTTTGGACAACATAGTTTAGTACATTAGAAATGATGTGTGAGCACATAACACAGAAGAAAAGGGGCAATGTAATAAATAACATAAAAATCACTTGTGTAGAAAGTAGTAAGAACCTGTAACTCATCCTTTATGATACTTCCCTTAGGTGGCACTACTAAGAACAACTAAACTTCAAGTGATCCTTCAACAGTATACTTTTTACCTTCGTCAGTGAGCACCCATGTCTCTCTCTTAATATCTTGTGCATCAAATCAAGCATACTACCATTTAATTACTTAAATATCCACTGACCAATGTTCATCAAAACCATTATTTGGAATAAATTATGTTCAAGAATTTAATTCAATTTGATTGAATTCTCACAAATCATGTCACTTGTAGCACGAATTAAAGTGAATTCTTACAAAATAGAAATGAAATGAATTATTACATTTTATTTAGATGGCTCAATTTTTAAAAATATTCTCTTTTAATACCGAGTATACAATTTAATTATAACACTTATATCCTGCAGGGCTAATTATACACACATTAAGTGCATAAATCAAATTTTCCATGCAAAATCTTACCTAATTAATTATGATTAAACAGAGCAAAAACTAGAATTGAAAGATGAATGATTAAAAGAAATAGCACCTGAAGGTCTACGAAATAAAATTTGAAAAGGCTTTTGAGGACATTGACAATCTTGGTGTCGTCTAATCCATATTCAGCTACAACTAGCCAAAGATTAAACAGTGTGTTCTTTTGTTTAAGCAGTGCTTTCTCCACCACCAGAAGATCATATTCCATTATTATGACCAAAATAGCTACCATTTACATTTTCTCCACCTGTAACATCAACCCTAAGTGTACCTGTTGTTTTCCTACCACCTCATTTGGTGCCTAATGATCTATCATTTCCAAAGAGTAGTTAAAATTTCTTTTGAAAACAGGAAGAAAAGGAGGGGAAATAGCCTTAACACGGGATTAATCAATCATTTTTGTTCTCATCTCAGATATAGAAGAAGAGAGGGAGCGGCAGCTAAGGTGTGGATATAAGGCGAAAAAGAGAGAGTTCATAAGTTTGAGATTAGAGCAAAAATCAAGTAAAATCATGAAAAATCTACAGCTTAAAAAGGATGCATGAGGCGATCTGAAAGACAGAAAAGGAGGAGCAAGGGAAGTAGCAGAGAGGAAAAGAAAAGGGAATTATTGAAGGATGCTACAGTTGGCTACTAAAAGCCAAAAAGAGTTCATTTACTTTAATGGCCATGTAACAAAAATAAGGAAACGACATCATTTTCTTCACTGGGGGATGCACCTACCATAGAAAGCAAAGAGTTAATGGTAATGACACTAATAAGGCAACATTCAAGGGTAGCAACTTAAGCAGACAAACTGTGGCAATCGTGTAAATAAGCATGAAATCGAATGCCAATTTTTGTACTGTAGATGAACAGTTAATTTCATTTTCATTTATATATATATACATAAATTATAAATTCTACTATTTGATGTGACACACTCAATACAGATAAAAATTTACATGTTCAAAACTAATTTCCTTAAACACTATGGAAAAGATCATTGATAAGCTCAATCACTGAATGTGAAATTATCAGTTTCATCCTTTTTATCTGTTGACCTTAGCAATAATCAATCTAAATTTAATCTTAATAAACTTAATTTTGAGCATTTAATTTGTTTGTTTAAGTGTGTATAAGTTAGGACTCCATTAAAAGTTAAAATGAAATATGATTATCTTGGGCTAATTCGACCTCTAAGATTCAATGAGGCTTTTGACATCCTTAAAGCTTTACAATGAAAAAGTTATCTTCTTCATATTTAAAATAGACATCTTGAGCTTTCTGAATTGGGCTTACTTGTCAAAATCCAAGTTCATTTAGATATGCAAATATTAAGTCAAAATTAACATATGTAGTTGCCATTTTAGATTGCACAACTCTTAGTATTTTAGACATATCTTGAGCTACAAAAGCCCAATTGAAGTGATTCAAAATGATATTAAAATTTAGTCAAATATCTAAAACTTTTGTGAAGAAATTATAGGCAAATTAAAATGTCTCCAATAGAAAATCATGCTTTAACTTGTGTATAGTTGTCTGACAGTAGTCTATATTTTAGAATGCAGAGCTCTTAGTATTTTGGATATTTCTTGAGCTAAAGATGTCTAATTGAGGTGATTCAAATTAATATAAAAATATAAGTTAAATATCTAAAACTTTAATGAAGTAAGTTTGGGCAAATTCAAACGTCTTAAATATAAAATCACGGGTTCAACTTATACATAGCTGTCTAACAGTAGTCTGTATTTTAGATTGCACAACTCTTAGTATTTTGGACATATCTTGAGCTACAGAATTCCAATCGAGGTGATTTAAAATGATATGGAAAACTAAGTCAAATATCTATAACTTTTATGAAGAAAGTATGGGAAAATTCATCAACACATCTTGTTATATTTCAAACTAAGTTTTCAAAAGACCAATTTGAAATAAAAAATCTTATGAGCTATGGAACAATAGAAAACCTAAAATCTCATATCTAAGAGTATTTGGATGCAAGTGCTTTATATTGAACACTAAGGACAATCTTGGGAAATTTGATTCTAAAGTCGATGAAGGAATTTTCCTAGGCTATTCTATTTCTAGTAAAGCATATAAGGTCTTTAATAAGAGAAATCTAGTAGTTGAAGAGTCAATGCCTGTGGTATTTGATGAATCAAACTCATTTGATCTTAGAAAGGATTTTGTAGTGTTGATGATCTTGTAAGTGACAATAAGATTATGGAAACAAAAAAAGAAAATGCTAGTAAACCTTCAGAACTTAAAGATCCAAGTAAGGAGGAAAATGAGAAGACATCTCAACCTACCTTGAAGGATGAACTTCCAAAGGATTGGCAATTCAAGAAAGCTCACCCTCAAGACCTTATTATAGGTGACATTATAAAAGGGGTAACTACTAAATCTCAATTAAAGTCTATTGTTAATTTAGTTTTCATTTCTCAAATTGAACCCAAAAATATTGATGATGCTTTGTGTGATGAATTTTGGTCCTTACTATGCAAGAAGAGTTAAATCAATTTGAGAGAAATAAGGTTTAGACCTTGGTTCTTAGACCTAAATATCATCCTATTATAGGCACCAAATAGGTGTTTAGAAATAAGATGAATGAATAAGGTGTTATAACTAGGAACAAAGCTAGCTTAGTAGCTAAAGGTTATAATCAAGAGGAAGACATTGATTATGATGAAACCTTTGCCCTCATTGCAAGGTTAGAAGCTATTAGGATGCTACTTGCATTTGCATCATTCATGGATTTCAAACTTTATCAAATGGATGTTAAAAGTGTATTTTTAAATGGTTTTATTGAAGAAGAGGTGTATGTTGAACAACCTCCAGGTTTTGAAAGCTTTGATTTTCCAAATCATGTATTCAAACTTTCCAAAGCATTATATGGATTGAAACTATAATGACCCTATATTTTAAATAATATTAAATTATTTTGAAATATACAGTGTTAATAAAATTTTAAATTTTATTTATATATTACTATTATTATTATTTTTCTATATTATTTATTTAATTTATTCTAAGAATTTTGTTTATGTAAAATAATTTATTTAAGGGGTTTTATTATTTATATGCATTAAAGTTATTATCATTTCTATTATTTAAATAGTATTATTATTATTATTATTATTATTATTATTATTATTATTAATTTGGATTGAGGGGCATTTTAATCTTTTTCTAAATTAAAAAAAGAAGGTCAAATATCGGGTCAAAGCAATTTCTCTCCCCCTTTTTTTTTTCTTCTTCTTCTCCTTCCTAAGTCTTTGCCAATGCCACCTCAACCCACCGGAGCTACCATAACTACCACTACTCACCACCATCGACTTCTTTTCCTTTCTAGCTGCCTTCCGCGGCCTGTAGCACGTTGGAAGGCCATCGGAACCATCTGAAACAGCAACAGGCAGCAAGTGGAGCTTTATGCCGGCGACTTTGATTCTGACCACCAAATCACGTCGCACCAGTCTTGTTTGAACCACCAAGCTTCGGTGAGTTCATTTCCAAGCTCCATTCGAGCTTAAATCCCTTTAATTTTAAGTTATCTTAAATTTTTAGTTCATGTGTTTTAGGGGGTTTTTATTTTTTTTGAACTTGATATTGATTGATTCATGGATTCTTGCTTTACAAATGTTGTCTATGGCAACTTAATCTTCCTAAAAATAATTTTTTTTATTTTTTTGAATTAATTTGAATTATGTTTAATTTTTTATTATTTTAATATTAAATATTGATTTTTTGATAATTATGTTAATTAATTATTTTTAATGGAAATTTAGTTAAATTAGTGTTATTAATTTGAGCTAATAATTTAGAATTTATAAAATAATTTTTAGTGAATTTATATAATTTTTGAGAATATTATTAGTATTATGTGAATTTTGTATATATAGGATAATTATGTATTTTTGTTGAAATTATAGTTAAATAATATGTTTTAACTTATTTTAGAATTATATAGGGTATTAAAATTATTTTTATAAATTATTTACTATTTTTAACTAATTAATACTAATTTTCAAAAACTATATTCAAAGAATATATTATTTACTATTTTGGTGATTAAATGGATTTTTAATTACCTTTATTATATATTTAATCTATTTGAGTATATAAAAGTGAATTTTACCATTTTATGTGGAATTATGGAAAAATTGGATTTTTATTAATATTATATTATTATTTGAGATTTTATTTAATTATTGTGCAAATAATTGTGTTTAGTGTTTTAATGTTTAGATATATTATTTATTGGTATTTTATGGAAATGTATGGAATTTAATGATTTTTAGTATATTTATTATTTTATATTGATTTTTGGTGAATTGTGAACCTCGGTTAAGAAATTGTGCAGTTCGAGGTCTCAACCCGAGGTGTTGAGATTTGTGGTGTTATAAGTGCATTTTCCTTGCAGGATAGGCTCTATTGTTTGTAAAGAGATGTCCGTTTTACAAATGAGGTTTTGCCAAATTTTTGATAAAATTCTCGTAAAACGTGATATCAGATTGATCATGAATTTTTGTGTTTGTCTGAATTTTAAATTCTTAGATCGAGTCTCCTTTAGAAGTATAAGTTATAAATTTATTCTAATTTATTATTATTATTTATTTTCTAGTTGCGCCAAAATTGAGACCTATTGGACCAGACCCGTCAAGTCAGTCTTGAGGAGCGCAAACTTGTGAGTTATTATTTTATATATGCATTGCATATAGGGTGCATGAATTCGAGTTTTTATATTTCCATAATGAGTTTAAATATGAAGTATTAATTAAATGATTTACTATATGTTTGGTATACTTTCAGTATATTTTTGGTATATTCATGGTTTATTTGGGTATATTTGCTGTATATATATATCTCTTTTTTGTTTAGTATTCATTTAGTATATTTTCAGTATACTATTGGTATACTTTTAGTATATAATTGGTATATTTTTCTTTAAATGAATGCTATTATGTTTATATCATACATTTATTATTTTTAATAATTATAAAAATAATTTCAAGGATAGCAGTAGAACATGTTACCTAGTGGGCTACACCTACGCTAGGACTGTTGTGCGACAGTACGGTAGAATTAGGTTGAGAATCTGATATTGTTATTGAGATATTGGTTTTGGGAAAGGATGACTGTGGATCCTCGGTTGACTGAGTGCACTCGGGGCCAGTCATGGCAGTAGTGAGATTGCGGAACCTCGGTTGACCTAGTGTACTCAAGGCCAGTCTACTACCTTAAATTGGAAAAAATTTATACTTGGAGTTTTGATTAAGCCTTTTGGCTATTGATTATTATGATTGAGGTTGCGAACTATTAGGGTTCTGCTTGGGTCCTTCAACTAAAATAATTTTATGCATCTATTACATATATAAAATGAATTTTTAGCATCTGTGTGAAATGCTTGTATATATTTATAGCTATAATGATGCCTGGCTGTATATGTTTTATATTGCATGTATATATATTATAATAATTCACTCAGTGAGGTCTGACTCCCCTCAATATTTTTTTCAAGAGATTCCTCATCATCAGACCTTAGTAGTAGACCCCTATGCTAGACTTCTTTAGCCCTAGCTAGTGTATGTAAATCATTTATCTAAACTTTTATTGTATTCTAGAAAACTGCAGTAGTAGTGCTTTGTATCTGTAGAATGTTGTTTTAGTAAGAGAACTTTCTCTGAATATTGTATGAAAATATTTTTATTTTATGAGATGACAGTTAAACATTTATTTTTATATCAACTTAATTTTTAATTATGGTCTATTTTTATTTATATATTGCATGCGTTTTTATCTTTATGGCCTGCTACGGGTTCTAGATTTGAAAGAATTCCCGGTCCCTAACGCCGGTCATGACTCCCCGATTTGTGTCATGATAGAAACAAGCTCCTAGAGCTTGGTATGAAAGATTAAGCAACTTCTTATTAGAGAAACGTTTCTCTAAAGGAAAAGTTGATACAACTCTTTTCGTAAAGAAATCCAAGCATGATTTATTAATTGTTCAAATATATGTTGATGACATTATATTCGGTGCTACTAACCATTGCTTGTGTGAGGAATTCTCTAATTTAATGCAATAAAAATTTAAGATGAGTATGTTGGATGAACTTAAATTCTTTCTTAGACTACAAATCAAGCAATGCAAAAATAGGATTTTCATCAATTAAACCAAGTATGCAACAGACGCTCTCAAGAAATTTGGCATGGATGGAGCTAAGATAAATAAAACTCTCATCAGCACTGTGATTAAACTTAACAAAGATAAGAATGGCAAATCGATTGATGAAAGGCGATTTAGAGGTATGATCGGATCCCTTCTTTATTTAACTATTAGTAGACCCGATATTATGTTTGCTACTTACTTGTGTGCTAGATTTTAATCTAGTTCTAAAGAGTCTCATTTGAATGCTATCAAAAGAATTTTCAAATATCTTTATGGTACAATGTATTTAGGACTTTGGTAGCCTTGGAGTTCTTCTTTTGACTTGATTACTTATTCTGATGCAGACTTTGCCGATAGTTTACTAGATAAAAAAAGCACTTCTAGAACTTGTCAATTTTTAGGACAATGTTTAGTTTCTTGGTTTAATAAGAAACAAGTTTCAGTTGTCTTGTCCACTGCTGAAGCTGAATATATTGCAGCAAGTCTCTGTTGTTCACAAGTTTTGTGGCAAAAACAATAGTTGTTAGACTATGATGTAAAACTTTATCACATTCCAATCAAATGTAACAATACAAGTGCTATCAACCTTAGAAAAATCTCATTCATCATTCTAGAACTAAGCATATAGACATTAGACATTATTTCTTGTGTGATCATGTTCAAATTGGTAATATCTCACTTGAATTTATTGATACAAATAATCAACTTGCAGATATCTTCACCAAACCTCTCAATGAAGAGAGATTAAATTTCATTAAGCATGGACTTGGCATCATTGATGGTTCTAGTTTATCTTGATTTTATGTTTAATTGATGGTTGAATTGTTTTCATGTGAAATCATGTTATGCTTATTAATTACTTTGATTGATAAATATTTTGATTTTGATCTTAAAATTTTTTTATAGTCGTCAATTTATATTTGATTTATCTTTTTAAATTTCTTTTTGCATTTTGTCAAAGGAGGAGAAATAATTTGAGTTTGCGTGTGTACCTAGTTAATTTTTTTTAGATGTATACTTAGTTTATTTTTAATTTTAAAACTCTCTTAAAAAATGTGTTTATATTAGTGACATATTATATTTTTGTTTGATATATGGAGAGAAAATTTGTTTAAATTTTTGCATGCATATTAACATTATGGCTAATTTTGTTGTACATCATATGTGATAAAAGACCTTATTTTACTTACTTTGTTTATGTATGACATAGATTTTATAAAGATTTTGTACAATTTTGTTTTCATTTTCCCTTTATGTGTCTCTTTTTTCTTTTTGCTTTTGACAATGGGGGAGAAATATATTTGAGTTTATTATTTGTTACCATACATGTATATAATATCATCTTCTTAGGAATTATTTTTATCTTTGTTAAGACATTAATATTTTTACAAAGATTTGATGTATCTTTACTTTGTTCTTATAGGAATTTTGGTGAATATTGTTACTATACATGTGTATAATATTATCTTCTTAGAAATTGTTTTTATTTTTTATAAGGCATGAATATTTTTACAAAGATATAATGTATCTTTGCTTTGTTACTATAGGAATTTTGGTCCCTTTAGGCTCATTTTTCTTTATATCTCTCTTTTTCCTTTTGCTTTTGTACAAAGAGAGGAAAATATGTTATGCATAATTTGTGTTTATTTTTTTATATGCTAAGTGTTACATGATTGATTAGCTATATGATCATATAATAATTAAACACGTCTAGCATCAACATTATTATTATATGTACTATTTTTGTGATGCATTTTAGTGGCACTATATGCATATATGTTTGAAATTATTTCTTCACATTGCCTAACATTTATTTAAATGATCATGTTATCATATTTTATGTGTTTAATATATTTGTTATAAAAATGTCATTTTTTTATCCCTCTTGCTATATTTTATGTTTTTGCTTTTTTGTCAAGGGGATAATCTATAAATTTATATTTTTTATCATGTCCATATTCGTAGGGGGAGAAATAAAGAAATATATTTTATTTCATTTGGTATCATTATTATCATAAATATTATCACACATTTTACTTTGTATTATTTTTTATCAAATTCAAAATAAGTTTGTCAAAATCAAAAAGGGGGAGATTTTTTACCTTAATAATAATCAATATTAATTTTGATCTTAACAAACTTAATTTTGAGCATTTAATTTGTTTGTTTAAGTGTGTATAAGTTAGGACTCCATTGGAATTTAAAATGAAGTATGATTATCTTGGGTTGATTCAACCTCTGAGATTCAAAGAGACTTTTGATATCCTTAGAGCTTTATAATGAGAAAGTTATCACATTTGAAATAGACATCTTGAGCTTTCTGAATTGGGCTTGCTTCTCAAAATCTGAGTTCATTTGGATATGCAAATATTAAGTCAAAATCAACGTATGCAACTGCCATTTCAAATTGCACAGCTCTTAGTATTTTAGACATATCTTAAGCTACAGAAACCCAATTGAGGTGATTTAAAATGATATGAAAATTTAAATTAAATATATACAAATTTTATGAAGAAATTACAGGAAAATTTAAATGTCTCCAAAACAAAATCATGGCTTCAACTTGTGCATAGTTGTCTGATAGTAGTCTACATTTTAAATTACATAGCTCTTAGTACTTTAAACATATCTTGAGCTAAAGATGTCTAATTGAGGTTATTCAAATTGACATGGAAAGATAAGTAAAATATCTAAAACTTTGATGAAGAAATTTTAGGAAAATTCAAAAGTCTTAAATATAAAATCATGGGTTCAACTTGTGTGTAGCTATTTGAAAATAGTTTGCATTTTAGATTGCATAGCTCTTAGTTTTTTGGATATATCTTAAGCTACAGAAGTCCAATTGAGATGATTCAAAATGATATGGAAATTTAAGTCAAATATCTATAATTTTTATGAAGAAATTATGTAAAAAATCAAACATCTAAGTAGCCAATTATGGTTTGAATCCATGCATAGATGTCTAATAGCATCACCTTCAATAATTCAAAATTATAAACATTGAATTCAAACTATAGATGTTGGACACATTATTTGCACCTCTAATAGCTATATTTTTAATTGTTTTTCTATATAAACACCTCAAGAGCTAAATGGAAATTAAGAAACTTGTTATCATTTATTCTTTTTTAAGTTTTCAATTAAGCTCTCAAATTCTCTTAAACAATTCCTTTTTTGTATAACTCTTATGAGAGTTGGTTATGTGTTAGAAATAGAATTTCTCTTCATCTTAAATCTTAGGATAGATTAGAAGGAAAGTGAGATTCATCTCTAAAGGAATTGGTTTAAGTGTTGTTCATTAAAACACTTGGGATTTGGTTTTTTGAGTAAGCCTTGAAAACTTAAATTTTTATGTTCTTCAGTCTTGCTTCTTAATTTCCATTCAATTCTTGCAAAGAATTCTTTTAATTTCTCATTTTTATTTGATAGTCCTATTCACCCCCGCCCCTCTAAGATTCTTTTCATTATCAACATAAGATCATATAAATCACCAATTCTCATTTTTTAGTTATAGAAAGGCCTTTTTAAGAGAGTGAGCTGAGAGTCACTCATTCCAATTGTTATACCATGGACCCTGGGGTCCATATTGCAATGTGGACTAGGGTCCATAACAGGTGTGACATGCATGTTTTTCTTTTTTTTTTTTGGCATCAAATATTTTTTTTTATGTCAAAATTGTATGGGTTCATTGATCTTCACCTACATATTCATTGAAAATCAAATGAATTTGCAGGTGAAGATCAATGAATTTGTTACAAGTTCATTGACCTTTACCTACAGATTCATTTAATCTTCAATGAACATACTAGTGAAAATCAATAAAGCTGCAGAAAGTTCATTAACATTCATCTATATGTTCATGGAAATTCATTTGCAAATTCATTGATCTTTACTTGTAGGTTCACTTTTTATCTTATAATATATGAACCTTCAATTTATAACACGTGAACATTTACATTACAACTAATGAATATATATGTACAAACTAATGTATTTCAAATTATAACTTTAAAAAATAAATATAAAAAAAATGAACACCCAAACTATTGAATTCTAATAGCATCAGTAATTAACCCAACAACCATATAGCAATTTGTAGTTCTCCTATGTAGTTCTTAAAAATATTGTTTTACAGTTACCCATCAAAAGAATTTACATCCAAGCATAGGTTAAAAAGAATAAATAACAAATTCTTTGCAGATCTCCACTAATAATTTCTACATGTTCTATTTGTTAGGGAAAATGAGCCCGTTTACAATCCAACAAGTACCTTTACCCCTTTTAGATCACAACATGAACAAAAACACTTAAAAAATAAAAGAGAAAAACACACAATAATTTATTGTGGAAAACTCCTAAATGAAGAAAAATCACGAGCGTTGTCAAAAGACAACCAAGAGAAAAAATATTTATTATGTGCAAAATTATTACAACCATACTATAAAATATTTAACTCTCCCACATACCCAAAAATGCAAGTATACCCTAAGAGAATTTTTTTAAAAATTCTCTACTAATATAACTAATAGCTTTGAATGGTACACCAAACACAAATGGTGATTGACACACTTAACAAATGAAGCAAAGAGTTCAATTTACAACCAAACCCCTCTCTCCCTCCTTCCTTCACTTCTTTCCAATGTGGGATTCCTATATCTATCCTTTTATTTTTTTATCATATTTCAATAATCTCCACCATAATTAAAAAATTAAAAGAACAACAACTACCTTAATAACACCATCAATTATGACAGTCATAATTCTGAAAAACAAAAATTATTATACTCCACTATAAGAGTATACACACTTAGAATTCACCAACTCTAAGAATCTTCACCTTGGCTAGTTTATGTCGAAAAAACTGCTAATAAGTTATGGTGCAACTTCCAATGTTGACTTTTTTAGGAAGTTCATTAGCCATTGACATCAATTTCACCACACACCTTGCATTAACTGTCAACCAATTCCCATGACTATGAGCATGCTAACTTTATACATCCTTTTCCATGGAGACTCAATTAATAGCTATCACACTGTTAGGATGTATATCTTTCCTTATATAAAAAGTTCATTATCTTCTTTTCAAATACGACCATATTAGTAATATTACTTTTGGAGCTATTAGTCGAATTAGCTCCACCATTTTTTCAATCGTTCCTTACATATCCAAGTTGCCCACGTCCCCAGCAGATAAAATTTCTTTTTGGAGTCTTTATTCTTTTTCCCATTTCCATAAACCGACAATGTTATACTTTTAGAAGACTTGTTCTCTCCATTTTTTAGCATTCTTTCTTAAAAAATCAACTTACTTGTTACTTCTAAAAAAATACATTCTCATTCCCATACATTAAAATTGTTTGCATTTATTCATAGGAAGGTGGAAGAGACCAAATAACTCTCAACGCTTTATCTTCATTATCAATTTTCACACTAATAGATTCTAGTTCAAAAACAATACCATTGAGTGTACTAAGGTGGTCAGAAATTTTTGTACCTTCTTCCGTTTGCAATTTATGAAATTGCTCCTTCAAATGTAACCGATTTGAAAGACTTTTAGCTTAGTATATTTTTCCATAAGCTTTTCCTAAAATTCTTCTGTTAATGACTATCTAACAACATTAGCAAGAACATTTTTTGCTAGACAGAGACGAATTTGACTTATTGCTCTCATGTCTAGCTCCTTCCATTTTTCTTCACTTATCTTGTTTTTTTTTTGTCTTCACTGCTATCACCAGATATATCTAAACTCCTTTCCATTGGACAAAGATGTAATAACCCGAGTTTTTAAGTGTTTTTATATTTTATCGGGATATGCAATGTTAATATTTAAATAATATTTTATTGTTTAATGTTATTTTATTTAACAAATTATATGGGTTCATGCATTATTATTATTATTGTATGTATTATTATTATTATTATATATATATATATATATATATATATATATATAAATATACATGCATATATATATTATTATTAGGGTTATTTTTATGTATGTGTTATTTATTATTGTGTGATATATTTGTATATATATGTGTGTGTATATATGTATATATAAATCTGTATATAATATAAATGTGTGGTGTGTGTTTATTTTGTATATTATAAATTTTTTAATATTAAAATATAAAGTTATATATATATATATATATATATAAACACATTACCTTCATCACCTTCTTCCCCGACACCACCCCCTCCCGTCCCATTCACCGTCCATTTTTCCTTCGTCAGAGTGCCACCGTCTTCCCCAGCTGCTCCGCCACCTTCCTCCACCCTCTCTGGCGCCAGTTGTTGCTGTAGGAGCCGAGGAAGCCGAAAATCAACCTCACCTTCGTTCAAGGCATTTTTGGCCACCGTTTTTGACATTGCTAGTCCCATTATCTTCCTCTATTGCTGGTGAGTGTGAATCCAAGCTCCCTTTAGCTTAAAAACTCATTTTGATGAGGTGTTGATCAAGTTTTAGTTTCGGTCACTATGAGTTTTTTGATTTTTTTGAACTTGATTCCTTGTGATTCATAAGAAGTGCCTTCACAAAAGTTTATCCCTCTAGCTTAATCTACATCTTAGAATTTTTATGGAATTTTTGGAATTTATTTTGATTTTTGTGAATTTTTTATTATTTTCTAATTTTGGTAAATTAATTAATTAAATTGTGAAATTGTGATTTTTAGTGTTTATGGTGGTTGAAAATAATTATAGAATTTAATTTATAATTTTTTTTTATTTTTGTATAATTAATATAATTTTATTTAGTTTATGTGAATTTTGGAAATTTAGGTTAAATATGTATTTTGTTAAAATTAATTGGTTAATTGAGTATAATTGTTTATTTTATTGAATTATATGTTTAGAAAATAATTTTAGAATAATTATATAATTTTTATTGAATTTTTGAGTATTTATAGTATATTATGTGAATTTTTAAATATTAGGGGTATTTAGGTAATTTGGTAGTAATATTAGTTGAATATTAAGTTAAATTGGTTTTAATAATTATTTGAGGTATATAAATGATTTTTACAAATTATTTACTATTTTTAACTAATTAAAACTATTTGTCGAAAATTATTTTCAAATTATATATAATATACTATTTTTGTTAATAAATGGGTTTTTAGTAATTTTTAGTTTGTTTTTGGACTAATTAAGTAATTTGGATTTATAAAATGATTGTGAGAATATTCTGTTTCGAAGTGTGTTTTCTTACAGGACCGACTCTACTTTCTAAGTAGAGAGATGTTAATTTTACAGAGGAGGTTTTGCTGAATTTTCGGTAGACTTCTCGTAAAATGTGACATCAGGTCTGATTCTATATTTGTCTGTGTTTATAATTCTAGATTGAGTCTCTAGAAGTTAAGTTAGATTCATTCTGATTTCGTGTTGTGATTTGATTGTTTAGTTGTGCTGAGACCGAGGCCTAATGGACCAGGCCGGTTGGACCCATCTAGTGGAGCGCACAACTATGAGTTGTTATTTTATATATGCGTGCATTTAGGTTACATGTTTTAGAAATATATGTTTTAATTGCATGATTTATGCATAAATTGCTTTAATAAATTACTAGTATATTTTAGGTATATTTTTAGTATACTTTGAAATAAATGTATGTTTTACTCTTGATTTATACCTAAATTGTTGGTAAGTATAAATATGGTTTATTTTATAATTGAATTGAATTTATTTGACATATATGTACTTGAAATATACTTAGTTTATTTTAGGTATATTTCTAGTATATATATGGTTTATATTGCCATTTAAATTAATATCACGCATCATTTATTTTATGAATGTATGAGTTTATTTTAATGAAGGATATCAATAGAACGTGCTACCTAGTGGGCAACACTATGACCGAGTATGTACCAGTACGACGATAGATTGTAGGTTAAATTACTAACCTATTGGTGGATTATGATTTATTGATTGATTTGATTGATATGAGATGTGATTGAGAGTAAGATTGCTGGAGCTCGGTTGACCAAGTGTCTCGGGGCCAATCACACTGACAATCAAACTGCTAGAGCTCGGTTGACTTAGTGTCTCAGGGCCAGTCTACTGTCCAAATAGAATAAGTGAATTTATTTGGAATAAATGAGCATATATGGCTAGATTGTTGTCTAATACTATTTGAGGTTGCGATCATTTAGGGTTTTATTTGATCCTTCATAAAATGATATTTTTTTCAGTACTATATATGAAGTGATTTTTCAGCATCTGTCTGTACATGTCTACATATATATATATATATATATATATATATATATATATATATATATATATGCATATGCATATGTTTGACATATAGGAGATGCATGTATATATATTATAACAATTCACTTAGTGAGGTTTGACTCCCCTCCGTTAATTTTTTTCAGGAGAGTCTTCGTCTTCAGACCTCAGCAGTAGACCTGTTCGCTGGATTTCTTTCGCTCCGGATTTATTATATAAACTGCTTACCTGAGTTTTATTTTGTATTCTAGAAACTGCAATAGTGATTGTACTTTAATTTATTGTGAGTTGTATTTATAATTATGTACGTATGAGATTTAAATTTCAAGATATTAAACTGAAAATTTTTACTGAAAGATTTTATTATATATGAGATGGAATTTATGCTATTAAAATCAGTTGAGGAATTATTATTTTTATACTTGAGATTTAATTTCTGTCGTACAAACATTTTATCTATTATATTATATTGCTTGCTTTTATTTTTAAGTCTTGTTATGGGTTTCAAATTCGAAAGAATTCCCGTTCCCTAGCGCCGGTCATGGCCCTCTGTTTTGGGTCATGACAAAGTTGGTATCAGAGCGGAGTTCTGTGTTAGGGCCTTAGTTGTGTGACTTGTGGCTCTAGTTTTTAGTGTTGTGTTTTCTTTTAAAACTACTGCAGTGAATTAGGTTCGAGTATGTCTTGATAAGTATTCCTTGGTTTAGATTTCTGCATTATCCTCTGTTGTCTATTTTGTCTAAATCCTGTTGTTTATCTTTTCAGAATGAGGAGGTGAGCGCGTGTCGCTCCACTGATAGTTGAGGTAGAGAATGATGAGTCCTTCTAGGATAAGGTTTTACCTCCTGAGTCGCCAGTTAGGCGTAGAGGTAGTGGCAGAGGTAGACCTCAAGGAGCGACAGGTCGCTGTAGGCAGAGAGAGTTATAGGATGAGGAGCCTGTAGAGCCACAGTACAAGGATGTTCTTGTAATTCTAGTAGTTCAGCCTGTTCAGCCTGCCTATTAGCAGGGTATGTCTGACCCTGAGGCAGTGTTATTCTATGCTAGAGTTGGCAGGATTGCCTTTGATGGGATGTCTGATCCATTGGATTTTCTGCATGCGATCAAGACGAGGACTCGGACTGCTCATACCGAATACCAGTGGATTATGATAGTCGAGCTTTCTGTTGAGAGACCAGCCCTGGACTGGTTTATTCAGATGATCCAGCCGTATATGATGACGATGACTTGGGCTCAATTCAGAGAGCGATTCATGAGGAGATTCTGCCCAGAGCCACTTCGTATGAGTTATTGACTCCGGTTGACTAGTATTTCTCGAGGTGACAGATCTGTCGAGGCCTATACTAGAGAGTTCCTCTGGCTTGGCAGATATGCAGAGGATCTGATGTGAGACCAGTACTTCGCAGTCATTACATATATCGCTAGATTGGGTTCTGCATTTACTGGTATGCCTACAACGAGCCTTACTCTGAAGTTGGTGATTGAGTTAGCCAAGGAGATTGAGTTGAGGCTAGTCAGGCAAGGAGCTATGCCTAATTATTACCAGCTGGGTGTTCAGTCGAGTGGATTCCAGACTACTCTGTACTCGAGTTTTCAGATAGGATTGAGTAGTCAGCAGAGGGGTCCAGCCCAGCAGACTCAGAGACAGTAGTAGCGGGTACATCAGAGTAGTAGACATGGCCATGGAGGTCAGTATAGACCGTTCAGACTTGGGTCAGGTGCTTTGAGCAACATCAATGGATGTAGTTCTGGGTTAACTACTAGTGTATGTCAAACGTGCGGTAAAGTCCATCAGGGACCGTGTTATATGGCACCGTTGACGTGTTTCAAATGTGGGTAGATGGGACATTTTGCCAGATTGTGTCCTTATTCTGGGTATCAACAGCTGTAGATTTCATAATTTCCTCAACAGTCGATTACCAGTGCTGCACCCATTCCTTTTCAGTTACCTCTAGCCCAATATCAGAGTTCTACCCGGATTGTTCCCCAACAGGGTCATGGTAGAGGTACCAGAGGAGGTGCCAAAGGTGTTGGCCAGGTTTCTACCAACCAGCAGGGAGGTCGAGGATAGGCCAGAGTCTTTCATCTCACTCAGTAGGATGCTCAAGCATCTAATGCGGTCGTGGCAGGTATTATTTCTATCTGTTACCTGGATGCATGGGTTTTGTTTGATCTGGGTGCCACGCATTCGTTCATTTCTCCTGTTTTTGCTTCTAAGTCTTGTTGGCAAGCTTCGAGGATGGCTTTTCCTTTGTCTGTCACCACTCCTCTAAGTGACTCTTTAGACATCGATGTTGTTCTTTCTGGTTGTCCAATTCTTATTGGAGGTAGAGAATTATCAGCTGATTTGATTCTGTTGAATGTGATGGAGTTTGATGTTATTATAGGTATGGATTGGTTATCTTAACACTATATCATGGTAGATTGTCGAAGCAAAGAGGTGACTTTCAAAATTCCTGGTGAAGAAGAATTTAAGTTTGTGGGTATAGGAGTTCAGCACCTCAGAATCTCATCTCTGCTATTACGGCTAGGAAGTTACTGAGGAAGGGTTATCAAGGATATTTGGCATTGGTCAAGGATACTTCAGTGGAGAAGTTATCACTCACAGATGTTCCTATTGCCTGTGAGTTTCCTAATGTTTTTCTTGAGGAGTTGTCAGATTTACCACCTCATAGAGAGATTAAGTTCTGTATAGATGTAGTTCCAGGCACTACCCCTATATCTATGCCACCCTATAGAATAGCTCCTGCAGAGTTAAAAGAGTTAAAGGAGCAGTTGCAAGAGTTGCTAGATAAGGGTTTTATTAGACCTAGTGTTTCTCCTTGGGGTGCACCAGTCCTGTTTGTGAAGAAAAAGGATGGTACCCTGAAACTGTGCATTGACTATAGAGAGTTGAACAATGTGACAGTAAAGAACAAGTATCCTCTCCCAAGGATAAATGACTTGTTTGATCAGCTACAAGGTGCACAGTTCTTTTCTAAGATTGATCTAAGGTCGGGTTATCATCAGTTGCGGATCAGTGAAGCTGATGTTCCTAAAACAACATTCCGCACTCGATATGGCCATTATGAGTTTCTGATGATGTCTTTTGGCTTGACTAACACACCAGCAGCTTTTATGGATCTGATGAACAGGGTGTTCAGACCATATGTGGATCAATTTGTGGTAGTCTTCATCGATGATATACTGGTGTATTCGAGGAGTATGGAAGAGCATGTATATCACTTAAAGACTATATTACAAACACTGAGAGAACATCAGCTTTATGCTAAATTCTTGAAGTGTGATTTCTGGATGGAAAGTGTTGCATTTCTTGGACACGTGGTGTCTAAAGAAGGTATCCAAGTTGATCCACAGAAGATTGAGGCAGTGTCTGAGTGGCCTAGACCGACTTCAGTTACAGAGATTCATAATTTTATGGGTTTAGTCGGGTACTATAGGAGATTTGTGTAGGATTTTTCCAGAATTGCAGCTCCTAAGACTCGCTTGACTCAGAAGAATGTAAGATTTGAGTGGTCAGAAGCTTATGAGAATAGTTTTCAATTGTTAAAGGAGAAGTTGACCACAGCCCCAGTGTTAGCTTTGCCTAATGGAGAAGATAAGTTCACAGTGTATTGTGATGCCTCTAGAGTTGGCCTAAGTTATGTGTTGATGCATAATGGTAGGGTGATAGCCTATGCTTCGAGGCAGTTGAAGAAGCATGAACAGAATTATCCTACCCACGACCTAGAGATGGCTGCAATGATCTTTGCTCTCAAGATCTGGAGACATTATTTGTATGGGGTGACTTGTGAGATTTTTACTGATCACAAGAGCTTTAAGTACATTTCCAGCAGAGAGATCTGAATATGAGGCAGAGGAGATTATTGGAATTATTGAAAGATTATGACTATGAGATTCTATATCATCCAAGCAAGGCTAATGTGGTAGTAGATGCCTTGAGTAGGAAGTCCTCAGGTAGTCTTACTTACATCAGTGTAAAGAGGAGACCGTTAATCCAGGAGTTGCATCTCTTAGTGGATCAAGGTCTGATGACGAAGATTAGTAGATCAGGTGGACTGCTAGCTCAGTTTAAGGTGCGATCTCTACTGAGAGATAGGATTAATGCAGCTCAGGGCCGAGATCCTATTCTGGAAGAGCTTACAGAGAATGTCTGAGCAGGGAAGTTCACTGATTTCACACTCGATGATGATGGTGTTTTGTGGATCAATGGTAGATTGTGTGTTCATGATATGGATAATTTGAGAGAAGAGATCCTTGAGGAAGCACATTCTACAGCCTACAGCGTACATTCGGGTGTCACTAATATGTACTACAGTATCAGAGATTTGTACTGGTGGGATGGACTGAAGAAGGATGTCACTGATTATGTTGCTAAGTACTTGATGTGTCAATAAGTGAAAACTGAGCATCAGAAGCCTTCTGAGAAGCTTCAGCCTCTTCCTATTCCTGAGTGGAAGTGGGAAAGGATTGCTATGGATTTTATGGTTGGTTTACCTCGTTCTAAGGATGGATACGATTCCATCTGGGTGATTATGGACAGGTTGACCAAGTCTACACATTTCTTGCCTGTGAAAGCTACCTATTATGTAGCTAGACTGGCGAAGCTGTATATGAAGCATATTGTGTACCTTCATGGAGTACCTATGTCCATTATGTCAGATGGAGGTTCAGTGTTTACCTCTTATTTTTGACAGAAGTTGCAGGAAGCGATGGACACTAAGTTGGACTTCAATACTGCTTTTCATCCTTAGACAAATGTTCAGTCTAAGAGGACGATCCAGACACTAGAAGATATGTTAAGGATGTGTGTTTTGGATTTGGGAGGTAGTTGGGATGATCATTTGTCACTCGTAGAGTTTGTGTATAATAACAGTTACCATAGCAGTATTGAAATGGCACTATATGAGGCGTTGTATGGAAGGAAGTGTAGATCCCCTTTGAGTTGGGATGAGATTGGTGAGAGAGCTTGGATTGGACCTGAGATGGTTCAGGATGCTACAGGGAAAGTCACTGTGATCAAGAGCAGATTAGAGACCGCAGTTAGTAGGCAGAAAAACTATGCGGATCCTAGGCGCAGAGATGTAGAGTTTCAAGTAGGAGACTTTGTTTTTCTGAAGGTGTCTCTGATGAAGGGTATTATGAGATTTGGAAGGAAGGGTAAGCTACCACTAAGATATATTAAACTGTTCGAGATTCTGGAGAGAGTTAGCATTATTGCATATCAGTTGGCTTTGCCTCCGAGTATGTCTCAAGTGCATCCGGTGTTTTATATCTCAATGCTGAGGAAATATGTCTCAGACCCTTCACACGTGTTACAACCTGACAGTGTAGAAGTGAATGAAGACCTGACGTTCGTGGAAGAACCTGTTGCGATCGTTGACTATCAAGTTCGACAGTTGTATTCGAAGTAGATCCCGATGGTCAATGTTTTATGGCGCAGCAACAGGGTAGATGAGCATACTTGGGAGACTAAAGTCGAGATACGAGCTTCTTACCCGTATCTCTTTCTTCTTAATTTGTATTTCTTCTTTTTGGAATTCAGGGACAAATTCTTGTAAGGGGAGAAGATTGTAATAACCTGAGTTTTTAAGTGTTTTTATATTTTATCGGGATATGCAGTGTTAATAAATTTTAGATATATATTTGATTATTTAATTATTTTGTTAATAATTAACATTATTTTATGTTTATTTAAAGTTTTCTACGTAAAAATTATCCCGAAACCTATTATTTTGGAAAATAATATTTAAATAATATTTTATTGTTTAATGTTATTTTATTTTAACAAATTATATGGGTTTATGCATTATTATTATTATTGTATGTAATATATATATATATATATATAATAAAAAAATAAAAAAATAAAAACACATTACCTTCATCACCTTCTTCCCCGACATCAACCCCTCATATCCCCTCACCGCCCGTTTTCCCTCCTTCAGAGTGCCGTCATCTTCCCCAGTTGCTACGCGACCTTCCTCCACCCTCTCTGGCGTCGGTTGTTGTTGTGGAAGCTGAGGAAGCCGAAAATCAACCTCACCTCTGTTCAAGGCGTTTCCGGCCATCATTTTTTACACCACCAGTCCCATTCTCTTCCTCTCTTATTGGTGAGTGTGAATCCAAGCTCCCTTTAGCTTAAAAACTCGTTTTGGTGAGGTGTTGATCAAGTTTTAGTTTCAGTCACTATGAGTTTTTTGATTTTTTTGAACTTGATTCCTTGTGATTCATGAGAAGTGCCTTCACAAAAGTTTATCCCTCTAACTTAATCTACATCCTAGATTTTTTGTGGAATTTTTGGAATTTATTTTAATTTTTGTGAAATTGTGATTTTTAGTGTTTATGGTGGTTGAAAATAATTATAGAATTTAATTTATAATTTTTGTGAGTTTTGTGTAATTAATATAATTTTATTTAGTTTATGTGAATTTTGAAAATTTAGGTTAAATATGTATTTTGTTAAAATTAATTGGTCAATTGAGTATAATTGTTGATTTTATTGAATTATATGTTGAGAAAATAATTTTAGAATAATTATATAATTTTTATTGAATTTTTGAGTATTTATAGTATATTATGTGAATTTTTAAATATTAGGGGTATTTAGGTAATTTGGTAGTAACATTAGTTGAATATTAAGTTAAATTGATTTTAATAATTATTTGAGGTATATAAATGATTTTTACAAATTATTTACTATTTTTAACTAATTAAAACTATTTGTCAAAAATTATTTTGAAATTATATATAATATACTATTTTTGTTAATAAATTGGTTTTTAGTAATTTTTAGTTTGTTTTTGGACTAATTAAGTAATTTGGATTTATAAAATGAATTTTTATTAATATTTGTGAATTTATCGAAAAATATCAATTTTTAATAATATTATATTAATATTAGGGTTTTTAAGTAATTGTTAGTTAAATAATTATTCTTAGTGTTAAATATTTAATTTGCTATATTTTGGTATAAAAAAGGGTATTTTTGGTATTTATGGTATTTTCTTGTGAATTGTGAACCTCGGTCGATGGAATTGTAGTTTGGGATCCCGATCGAGGGTTATGAGAATATTCTATTTTGAAGTGTGTTTTCTTACAGGATCGACTCTACTTTCTAAGTAAAGAGATGTCCATTTTACATAAGAGATTCTGCTGAATTTTTGATAGACTTCTCGTAAAACGTGACATCAAGTCTGATTTTGTATCTGTCTGTGTCTCTGGAAGTTAAGTTAGATTCATTCTAATTTCATGTTGTGATTTGATTGTTTAGTTGCGCTGAGATCGAGGCCTAGTGGACCAGGCCGGTCGGACCCATCTAGTGGAGCGCACAACTGTGAGTTGTTATTTTATATATGCGTGCATTTAGGCTGTATATTTTAGAAATATATGTTTTAATTGCATGATTTATGCATAAATTGCTTTAATAAATGATTAGTATAGTTTTAGTATACTTTGAAATAAATGCATGTTTTACTCTTGATTTATACCTAAATTGTTGGTAAGTATAAATATGGTTTATTTTTTATTTATTTTATAATTGAATTGAATTTATTTAACATATATATACTCAAAATATACTTAGTTTATTTTAGGTATATTTCTAGTATATATATGGTTTATCTTGCCATTTAAATTAATATCATGCATAATTTATTTTACGAATGTATGAGTTTATTTTAATGAAGGATATCAATAGAACGTGCTACCTAGTGGGCAACACTATGACCGAGTACATACCGGTACGACGATAAATTGTAGGTTAAATTACTAACCTATTGGTGGATTATGATTTATTAATTAATATGAGATGTGATTGAGAGTGTGATTACTGGAGCTCGGTTGATCAAGTGTCTCGGGGCCAATCACACTGACAGGCAGACTGCTGGAGCTCGGTTGACTTAGTGTCTCGGGGCCAGTCTACTGTCCAAATGGAATAAGTGAATTTAATTGGAATAAGTGAACTTGTATGACTAGAGTGTTGTCTAATACTATTTGAGGTTGCGATCATTTAGGGTTCTATTTGATCCTTCATAAACTGATATTTTTTTAATACTATATATGAAGTGATTTTTCAGCATCTGTGTGTACATGTCTGCACATATATTGTAATATCCTAGATTTTTTACATAATTTTAAACTGCATCGAGATATGCAGTGTAAATAATTTGTATATATATATATGATTATTTAATGAGTTTGTTATTTATTAAAGTCATTTTTAATTATTTTAAGATATTTACGTAAAATTTTTCTGAAAATTTTATTTTCAAAAAAATTAAAACGTGAATAATTAAATATTAATTATTTTAACCGGTTTAGTAAATTTACATGAGTTTATGCATGATTTTAAAGTATCAATAAAATATATTTACGACTACATGCATTTAAAGTTAAATTAGGGTCTTTTAATTAAATTAAATTATATTATATAGTTTATATTAATTAAATAAATATATGTATATATATTATTATTAAAGTGTGTGGTGGATATTTATTGTGTGTATTAATTTATATATTAAAATAATATAAAGTGAGATATATATATACATATATACATAAAATATCATTAACTAAAATAAAGTTTGAGTTATTTACGGAATTGCCACTCCCTCTCCTTCTTCTTCCTTAATCGGTTTCTTCCCCATTTCCGGCGCTGATCTCGTCGTTCCTTCACCTTTACTATGCCCTTTGGTGTGCCACCTCCCTTTTCAACCATTTCTAACGTCCAGAGCCTTCTTCTCCAGCGTGGTTTGGCCGGAATTTGTGAGAGAGGCCGAAATCAATCCTAGCTTCGATCGATGACTTTCCGGCCACCATTTTGAGCCCCACCGGTCTCTATCTCTTCCTTAAGCTCCGGTGAGTGCATTTTCAAGTTTTTTTTCACTTGAAATGGTCTAGATTTCCCTAGGTTTCAATTTTACAATTTTGGTCTACTAGGGTTTTCAATTTTTTTGAGCTTTGATTTGGTTGATTCATGCAAACTTCCTTCACAAACATTATCCTTGTAGGTTAATCCATCTCTGTGAATTTTTGTGGAATTTTTGGGAATTATTTTGATTTTTGTGAATTTTTTATTATTTTATTAATATTTTCTAATTTTTGAAAATTAATTAAATAAATTATGAAATTGTGTTTTATGGTATTTATAGGTGTTGAAATGCATTTTAGAAATTTATTTGTAATTTTTGTGAATTTTATATAATTATTTTGAATTTATTTAATTTATGTAATTTTTGAAAAATTAGGTTAATTATGTGTTTTATTGAAATTAATTGGTTAATTGGGTATATTTATTGATATTATTGAATTATATGTTGAGAAATTTAATTTTGAGTAATTATACTATTTTTGGTGAATTTATATATATTAGGGGTATTTTGGTAATTTGGCACTAAATTGGCTAAAAATATAATTAAATTGGTTTTACTAGTTATTTGAGGTATAAAAACAATTTCTACAAATTATTTAGTATTTTTAGCTAATTAAAACTATTTTTCGTAAATTATTTTTAAATTATATATAATATACGATTTTTCTAAACAAATGAGTTTTTATTGATTTTTAGTAAGTTTTAGGGTTAGTTATGTAATTTGGATTTATAAAATGTATTTTGGTCAATATTTATGAATTTATTGAGAATTATCGATTTTTAATAATATTTTATTTAAAATTAAGGTTTTTATGCATTTATCGATAAAATAAATATTTTTAGCATTTAAATATCTAAATTGTTATATTTTGAATGTTGAAGGGCATTTTTGGTATTTTCTAGAATTTTCGTGTGTTTTATATTATTTTGTGAATTGTAGACCTCGGTCGGTGAATTGTAGTTTGGGAATCCGACCGAGGGGTTGTAAGCCTGTTTCTATTTGAAGTGTGTTTATTTGCAGGACCGACTCTACTCTTTGAGTAGAGAGATGTCCGTTTTACAGGGGAGGTTCTGTCGGATTTTCAGTAGAATTCTCGTAAAACATGATGTCCGGTCGAATTCCTATTCTAATTCGGTGTCTAAGATTTTAGATCAAGTCTTTAGAATTTTCATTAGATTTATTTTGATTTCCTGTTGTCATTTGTTTGTTTAGTTGCGCCAATATCGAGGCTTAGTGGACCAGGCCCGTCGGACCTGTCTTGTGGAGCGCAATAACTGTGAGTTGTTAGTTTATATATACACGTTTTAAGATGCATGTTTTTAGAAATGTATGGTTTATTTTAGTAAATTATGCATAAAAGATTTAATTATTGCTTAGGTTTATTTTTGGTATATTATTGGTATATGCATGTTTTATAAATAAATTATTCTTAAAATGTTTTTAGGTATATTCATGGTTTATTTCTAGTTTATTTTGTAAATAAATTGAATTTATTTGACGTGTATATACCTGAAATATACCTAGTTTATTTTTGGTATATTTCTAGTATATATATGGTTTATATTGTTATTTTATTTAATGTCATGCATCATTTATTTTGTGAATGTATGTTTTATATATAAATGAAGGATATCAATAGAACGTGCTACCTAGTGGGCAGCACTATGACCGAGTACGTACCGGTACGCCGATAGTATTTAGGCTTTATTACTAACCTATTTATGGATTATGATTGGATTGATTTATTTGATGTGAGATGTGATTGGGAGTGTGATTGCTGGAGCTCAGTTGACCAAGTGTCTCGGGGCCAATCACATTGACAGTCAGACTGCTGGAGCTCGGTTGACTTAATGTCTCGGGGCCAGTCTACTGTCAAAATAGAATAAGTGAATTTATTTGGAATAAGTGAGCCGGTATGACTAGAGTGTTGTCTAACACTATTTTAAGGTTGCGATTTTCTAGGGTTCTATTTGATCCTTCATATACGGATGTATTTCTTAATATTTATATAAAATGATTTTGTTGCATTTGTGTGGTTTTGCCTGTATATATATTTATTATATACACTATTGAATGTGTGCATTTGTCATTTAGCTATGCATGTATATATATTATAACAATTCACTCAGTGAGGTTTGACTCCTCTCCGTTGATTATTTTTCAAGAGAGTCTACGCCTTCAGACCTCAGTAGCAAACCCATACGCCAGATTTCTTCCGCCCCGGCTTCACTATGTAAACTGCTTACCTGAGTTTATTTCATAATCTAGACACTGCAGTAGTTATGGTCGGTTGTGGGATTTATGTATTATGTTTGTATGAGATTTGTATGTTAAAGATTTGAACTGAGATTGTATTAAAGGTTTATATATAAGAGATGGATTTGTATTGTTAAATCTATTGGCGGATTATTACTTTATTTTATTTATGAGATTTATTTTTGCTGTGAGATATTTTATTATGTTATTATTATTATTACATGTTTTTATTTTTAAGGCTTGCTACGAGTTCTGGATTCGAAAAAATTTCCGTTCTCTAGCGCCGGTCATGGCTCCTGTTTTGGGTCGTGACATATATATATTTACTATATGCATATGTTTGAATGCATTTGTCATATAGGAGATGCATATATATATATTATAACAATTCGATCAGTGAGGTTTGACTCCCCTTCATTGATTTTTTTCAGGAGAGTCTTCGTCTTCAGACCTCAGCAGTAGATATGTTCGTCGGATTTCTTCTGCTTCGGCTTTATTATGTAAACTGCTTACCTGAGTTTTATTTTGTATTCTAGACACTGCAATAGTGGTTATACTTTAATCTGTTGTGAGTTGTATTTATAATTATATACATATGAGATTTAAATTTCAGGATATTAAACTGAAAATTTATATTGAAAGATTTTATTATATATGAGATGGAATTTATGCTATTAAAATTAGTTGAGGAATTATTATTTTTATACTTGAGATTTAATTTCCGCCGTACAAATATTTTATCTATTATATTATATTGCTTGCTTTTATTTTTAAGGCTTGTTATGGGTTCCGGATTCGAAAGAATTCCCGTTCCCTAGCGCCGGACATGACTCCCTGTTTTGGGTCATGACAAAAGAAGTTAGTTTTCCTCTTAGGGCCTTATACAATCCATACTATATTAGTATATCTTTGACTTGTACTTGCCATAACCCAAAATTTATTCTCCATCAAATTTCTCAATATCAAATATGAAGCTCATTTTTTCTTAACAAATGCACAGTACCTTCATATACTTGAATAGTACTTCATGCTATAGTGACTTCATACGTGATTAATGAATGAATAATTGTGTCTACAAAATACACTAAGAAAATTTTCAGGAGAGAATGAGGGGACATAAATGACACCACTTAAGACCCAACTTCCGTAGGCAATTATAACTTTTGTGACAAAACTTTTTTAGTTGTACTTATTTAAACAATACCACACTCAGTAAATACAATATTGTATTTAAAGGACCTTTAGTTAGATCACAACAATTTCTTAAAAAAAATTTGTCGATGTAGAATGCCAATTAACCTAAGAAAATTTTTTCTAATGTGGAAGATTAGTCTAAGCCGCAACCACAAAGGATAGTAAAATAAACAAAAAGCTCTGATACCAATTGTTAGGGAAAATGAGTTCCTTTACAATCTAATAAGTACTTTTACCCTTTTAGAACACAACATGAACAAAAATATTTGAGAAATAAAAAAAATACACACATAACAATTTAATGTGAAAAACATTCAAATGGAGAAAAATTACAAGCGTTGTCAAAAGACAACTAAGAGAAAAAATATTTACTATTTGAAAAATTATTACAACCATACTATAAAATATTTAATTCTCCCGCATACCCAAAAATTCAAGTACACTTAAAAAGAGAATTTCCTTTTAAATTTTCTACTAGTATAACTAATAGTTTTTAATAGTACACCAAACACAAATAATGATTGACACGCTTAATAAATGAAGTAAAGAGTTCAATTTATAACCAAATTCCTTCCTCCTTCCTTCACTTCTTTCCAATGTGAGATTCCCACATCCATCCTTTTATTTTATTTTTTATCATATTTCAATACAATTTGTCTTATCAGAATGAAAATAACATCATATGCTCATGAGATTCAAAGGACTGAAGTCAGTATGCATGAAATGAATGAAGAAAATATAATCTGCAAATAATTTTTCTTGATGAGAACTGAGAGAACATGATGTACTGCTAGGACTAGAGAATAATGTAGTGTCAAGCAAGTGTACATGAAGAATGTGTTGGTGTGAAAATTATTGACTAAAGAAAAACAACTGAAAGATGCGTAGAAAAAAAAGAGAAAAAAGAGTAAAAGATAAAAAAAAACAGAGAAGAGACACTCATAAAAAGAAAAGAGATGCACAAAAAGAAAAATTTTACACGTATAATGAATTCCTAATTCATATTGCAATATATACGATATAATTTGCACACTCATCCAAGCCAGTAGATTCGAATTTTACTACACTGGTGCATAAAGTAAGGGTTACAATGCAAAATGTGATAATGGCCTCCAACCCAACACCAAAATCAAACGTGATTTGAGTTCTGTGAACAACAAAAATGCACAACGACGTTTTCATTGTTCACTAACCCAAAATTGATTTTTTTTCTTTTCTCCATATATTCATATCTTTTAAATATATTAAATTTAGCATAAACTCTTATCGTATATATATACTTTTTTTTTAAACAATTTCGTCCAAGATTTAATTTTATCTAATTTTTTTTCTTGAATGTAAAATATACCTAAATCAAATATATATTTATAAAAAAATAAATATAATATATTTAACACTAGTTGGTAAATACTAAAATATCTTATAAGTGGAAGAATTTATTAAAAAGATATTAATATGGGTGTAATGTGATAAATATTTAAATATTATAAAATGAGGTATAAAAAAAATATGTTGAGAATATATTTTGTGCGTTGAAAATGATGTAATGAATTAAAAAAATTATTGTAAAGATTATATTTTAATATATATTTAATATTTATGGTCGGAGATGGCTTATCATGGTTAGACTGTAATGTGCAGCTTTTAGTCTGTCTGTCTGCTAGCAGTGTCCATTAAGAGCTCACTCCGCAGACGAGCACCGCTGTTGGAATTATTAAACTAAAGAACTACTCTGCTTCTTCCAGCCTATTCCTTTTCAAATTCGTCAGTTTTAAGTGTCGAACCGTATATTTAATTCCAATATAATTATACGATATTCACTCGAAAATTAATGGACCTTGTTTTATTATTTGAAATAAACAAAATTATAAATATATATATATATATATAATGCGCCAAGTGGCGATTTTTTTTTTTTTTATTCGGATGATATCTGACCAAAAAGAAGTGGCTCATTTGACATCAATTCTTGAGATCTGCAAGCCCTCAGCATTCATTTTCCACCCTATATATTTAGAGACAGATGCCTTTGTTTCGTTTTCAGACCATACACGTGGCAGAATTCACCTAGTTCAGACGCAATCCCTGTCCATCATATGCTGTTTGATGATGACTCTATGACTGCGGGTTCAACGATACCTTTCATTTCACCGCTCGTGCTAAATCCACATCCCTACATTACATGTACGTGTATATATTACAGCAGTAATTAGTGAGAAGTCAATTTTGGCTTCCCTAATTACCATTCCCAAACCCAAAAACTATTTAAAATTCATTGCTCATTCCAATTTAGACGATTCTATTGCCCTTTACCACCAAAAAAAATCTTTTAAAATTCAAGAGATAAATCTAACCGACTATAAATATTATATCACAAAATAAAAATATTTAATTGATAGAAGAGTTTGATTTTCAATTTCTTTTACTCTCTCATTTTTAATTGTAAATTAGTTATTAAAAACAAAGTACTATCCATTAATAAACTATGAGAAAATTGCTTTTTTACTTTTTGTGTTTTAACTTATTAAATTATTTTATTTCTAATATTTAAAAAAATATTTATTCATTTTTAACATTTATAATAATTAACACTTATTAATCTTAGTATATAATTTTACAAATGTCAGAGATGAATAAATGTTTTTTCGATTGTTAAGAATAAAATAGTGTAAAAACATAAGGGACAAATAGTAATTATCCCATAAACTATTAAATACTTTAATTTTATAAAAATAACTTCATATAATATACTCATTCCCTTTCAAATTGTCTTTTTTTCAAATAAAAAAAATTCCAAACTAAATTGTCAATTTTATATACCCAATGCAACAATAATTTTCTTTCCTATTTTATCCTTATATTACCCTTATTTAATTGGTTTTGTAAATTTTTATAAGTTTTGAATATAAGTAGATAAGGGTAATTTAATACCATTTAACTATTTTATAAGCCTATCAAAGCCTTTCTTAATCCAAGTGAAATATTAAAAAGAGACGATTAATTTGGAATGGAGAGAATAATTATATAAAATTATTTTTTTATTAAATCAATAAAAATATAAGAATATTTATTGATTTAGAGATACAATTCAAATTTGTTAAAAAAAAAAAAGAAATAGAATTCAAATTGGTAAAAAAAAATAATTAATGCCTTGCTAAGCTTTTCTAGAATTATACATATTTCACCAAATAAACATTAGCCCTGAAAGTACTCAAAAAAGATTTAACAACAGTTACATGAATGATCTCGCTCTTAGAATAGAAACGAAAAGTCATTTTAGGCCTCGTTGTTGATGGCTAGATATCGCCAATACAGCAAAGACACAGCAAGGATAACAAAGTAAATTCGATGGATTGATTTTTTTAAAAAACGACCGTTTAAGTAAAACGGAAAAGACCATTAAAAAAAATCCCCGTGAAAATGGAGCACATTCAGTTAAAATCGTTAACGTGCGCGTGTCAACGGTTGTTCTCCCATCCTTTACAAAATCTTTAACATTTCTTCTGTTTTTGTTTCTAGGGTTTCACCTCTGTTCCTGCTTCATTCTCCCTCTGGTTCGCCGGTTGGTGAGTCTTCCGGAAAATCTTCAAATTTTCCGATTACAATCCCGACCTGCGATTTTCTCTTCTAAATTCTCCATATCTCAAAAATTTCTTTTTTTTTTTCCCCTTGAAATGTATCAATACTAAATTTTCTCAGCTCTTCTGGTGAGTCTGTTTTAATTAATATTCTCTTGTGAAATGGGACGAAATCGGAATCTGTAATCTGATTTTTTTTTTTAATATGCGGTGTGATTTGTATGCAGGAATTATATATATATAGAGGAGGAGCTATATATATATATAATAGACAAGAGGAATTGTGTTTGTGCGTTGATTGAGCGGAAAAAGAAAATGGCCAATCACGGCGGTTCTTCGAGGCGTAGTATCTCGTCGTTAACAAATTCAACATCTACGACTGGAAAAAAAAAATCAGATAATAATGGTTTAGCCTCCTCTGATTCTGTTCGTAAATCCTTTACCCCTTCTCGTCCCGGGTAAATAATTGGTTCCTTTTTTTTTTTTTTTTGATATTATTAATTGTTAAATCCATATGTTTAGGTTCTACCTCAGCTATTCAATTCAATGCATGTCACAGTGAGCATGTTGTCTATAATAATCAGAAATTTTTGCTGTACATAGTGTCACCTTGTATTGTATTTACACTTCCATTTTGGAAACAGGGGACTAACTGGTGAGCGAACAGTGAAAAGATTGCGCTTGTCAAAGGCCTTGACGGTTCCTGAAACTACAACTGTCCACGAAGCTTGTCGTCGTATGGCTGCTCGAAGAGTTGATGCCTTGCTGCTAACAGATTCTAATGCATTACTTTGTGGAATCCTCACAGATAAGGTAGGATATCACGCTGTTTTTTTTTTTTTTTGGCCAAAAAAGGTGCATTTTTTTAATTTTACCCGTAATTTTTTTTTTTTTTTTTTGATATAGGATATAGCAACGAGAGTTGTTGCTCATGAGATTAATCTTGAGGAAACACCTGTTTCTAAAGTTATGACTAGGAACCCAGTTTTTGTTCTGTCCGATACTCTTGCTGTTGAAGCTCTCCAGAAGATGGTCCAAGGTTGGTAGTAACTGGAGAACCACATCAACTCAATTGTGCTATTTCATTTCTTAAATAAACTTATGCATGCTTTTTGATACTGGTATATACAGGAAAGTTTAGACATTTGCCTGTTGTGGAAAATGGAGAGGTGATTGCTTTACTTGACATAGCAAAATGTTTATATGATGCTATTGCTCGTATGGAAAGAGCAGCTGAGAAGGGGAAGGCTATTGCTGCAGCTGTTGAAGGTGTAGAAAAAAATTGGGGAACGACTTTATCTGGTTGGTTGAAAATGTCCTTCTGCATTACTTTTAGACTAGTTATGGTACTTTAGACCTAGTACACAATTATTTGATTTTCTACATTCTTGCTCTTTTCCTTGTTGACATGCAGGACCTAATACATTCATTGAGACACTTCGAGAGCGGATGTTTAGACCATCTTTGTCTACGATCATTCCAGAGAATTCAAAGTAGGTAATATTTGAAAGTTCTTTTTATTGTATCCCATAGTTTCTTAGTTTATAGGATTTTATGGAGTTTTCATTTAATATATATTAGTTTAATGCCATGTGTCATCTTTCAGGGTTGTAACAGTTTCATCAACTGATACAGTTTTGGAAGTGACAAAAAAGATGCTTGAATTCCGGTCAAGCTCTGCAATGGTGATTGTTGATCAGAAACCACGTGGAATTTTAACGTGAGTTGCTTGTTAGTTAGACTCTTTATTGGATCCAATAAAAAGTCACATCTCCGATTCCATTTTTTCATGTAAATGTAAAATCAGGAGCTTTTCTTCTACATATTCCATGTTATAATATGTGCATTGTTTTGTCAGCTCAAAAGATATCTTGATGAGGGTGATATCACAGAACCTACCACCAGATTCCACTATTGTGGAAAAGGTACTGTTTGGCTTCCAGAATCTCTATTTCTTTTTGAGTGTATCTGTCAATCAAATTTCATATATATTTTGTACTGCATTACTTGTGAGTAGATTAAAAAAAAGAAATGACCTTTAATCAGCCAATGTGCTTTCTATTTCATCTACAGGTCATGACTCCTAATCCTGAATGTGCGAACATGGACACACCAATCGTTGATGCTCTGCATACAATGCATGATGGGAAATTTTTGCACCTTCCCGTGGTGGATAAAGGTATTAAACATTTTAATCCTAAAATGAAGCTAAGTGGCCTATTTTAGTCATCTTATTTTCTGATCACGCCTCTGTATGGTTGAATGCAGATGGGAATATAGCTGCTGTCGTTGATGTGATTCATATTACTCATGCTGCAGTGGCCACAGTAAGTCAAATCCATGCACTTATGTTACTCTGTATTTTTCTCTTTGTGAGTTTCTTTTATACAGTCACAATTCCACAAGACATCAATTAGTGGTGGTGGAAATCGTACTTCTAGTGTTGGGTGCTAGCTGCTACTGCTGGTTTTAGCACTTGCCATATGTTTCCCACTGATTTCTGTTGTGGAGCCTAATAAAACATTCTTGTCATGAATCAGGTTGGAAGTACTACTGGAGTCAATAATGAGGCAGCAAGCACAATGATGCAAAAGTTTTGGGATTCTGCTATGGCCTTAAGCCCTAATGAGGATGATGAAGATACACGGAGGTTAAATTCTCCATTCTTGTTGTTATGATAGTACTTCGATTTCACTTTTTATTAACATGTCTTATGGCATTTCAGTGAAGGTTCTTTGAAAGTGCCTTCTGAAGGAGGAGAGACGGGGAGATCTCTTCCCTATCCTTCAACAGCATTGCCGAATACATTTGGTTTCAAAATCCAAGACAAGAAGGGCCGAATGCACAGATTTACTTCTGGTGAGTTTTTCTCTTCTTTCCTTTCATTTTTTTAATCAAACGGCAGTTGATGCATTCTCCATGTTGCATATGCGTGCATGTAGCTCATGGATGTATGCTTGCTGTTTTATGATTCTAGGTGACTTGCCTCGCACAATGAAGCATTTCAACATTTTTATGGACTGGAACATTATATATATATTAGTGATTTTGAGAGTGAGCTGAACATTTGCTTGAGGGGATTTGAAAGACATCATATTATGTGTTCACTTTTCTGAATTATTATGGTTCCCTCATTAACAAGGAGTTGACCTGGTTTTGGTTCATTTGTTCTAGATACTCGAAGTTTGACTGATTTGATAACTGCAATCCTTCAGAGGCTACACAATGATATTGACCGTAACAACTTACCTCAAATTCTGGTATGCCTGAAATTTGTACCATATGACCATCAGCTTGAATTCTTGATTTCAATTATTCTAATTTATGATCACATTTTAAAGTATGAAGACGAGGATCATGACAAAGTTGTTCTGGAGTCAGATACCGATCTAATAACAGCAGTAGAGCATGCAAAATTAGCTGGATTGAAGGTATGGTTTTTCTGCCTATTTGTTTTGTAATGCTTTATTTAGAGGTAAGACACAGGAAAGGACAATGACAAATTTGCCTATTCTAATCCAGATACCTATGCAATAACCAAGTTGTTTTATAGATGGCCTTCACTATGCTTAAAAATATTATTTGCCATTAAAACATGTAATACAAAGGAGAAAGGGCCCTTCTTTAGGGGGGAAATTATTTTCTTTCTGCCAATTAAATCGTTAAACTTTTCCATCTTCAATTGATAGAGATGAATTTTGCAGGGTCTGAGATTGCATTTAGACTATTCTGGAGCACGCAGTCGGAGGGGGGGTTCTGGTTCAGGAGATTTAGCTTATTCTCAATCAGATGCATGGGCTGCTGCATACAGTGGTGTAGCAGCAGGTGCTGCTCTGGTTGCCGGGCTAGGTGTACTAGCATACTTGCGAAGATCTGGTTATTGATACATTTGAAAGTTACTAGTTCATACATATGCTAATTTCACCTGAGCTAAATGACCAAAATAGAATTTGTTGGGAGGGCATCTATTGTGCTTGATATTCTGGTTTTTTGTTTAGAACAACATATGTAAACAAGAAAGAAAATCTCAGTTTTCTTGTTGTTGGATGGATACTGCACACTTCACATGTATTGGCAGCGGGTTGCTGTGTATTCTTTTCTGCTACATGATATTTTTAATGTATAGAAAAATAAAATGTGCCACTTTGGTTTCCACATTTCAGCATGGATTTCTCAATGACAACTGATGTTGAATCTGCTTTTTAACCATCATGATGCTTTTTGGATTTAAGTAATATTTAGATTTTATATAAAACAGAAACTAAAATATTGAAAACCCATGGGGCTGATTTTTTGCTTAACAGGCATGATAAAAAATTATTGTGCGAGGAGACAGATCTTTTTTTTTTTAAACTGATAATTGGTTTTGTTGATTCAAATCTTGATCAATGGCAATACAAATAAAAGAGGGAATGACACAGCCATGAGTCTGTCCACATATGGGTTTGCGAGATTTACAATAATCGGTGCAGTCTTCAACTTCGATGCAAATTTCTTGGGTTAATTACATTCATGGTACCTAAATTTATCATAAATTTCTATTAAAATATCCGAACTTTATTTTATCATTTAAAACCTTTTAAATTTTCGCCTAGGTCCTATAAAAATACCTAATCCCACAATCCAGTTGTCAATGTCCATGTGGAGGATGACGTGGTAACTTTTTTTAAAAAAAGAGGTTATGTGGAAAAAAGCATTGGCCACATCATCAATCTAACAGTTGATGTGACACACTCCACTTATTCTCTCTCACAAAGCTTCCAAAGGAAGCTTTACACTTGAAAAAACACAAAGTCTAACGATTACATGTATGTCTTTTACAGATCTAAAATGCAACTCATAGCTTTAAAAAACGCAACTCATATTTTCCCAAAACGCAAAAGCTAAACATATTGAAAGCAAGTCTTGCATTTACAGTGAATCAATCGCACATGCAAATAACCCAGAGTAAGTCCTCCATTATCTTTAAGTTGGATCTGAATTGAAGAATCTTGATTTTTTGGTTTTAGTTTGATTTGGATGAACTGTAAAGAGGTGCAAAATTTTGATATTGGCTTAATGTACATGCATGTTTTGATTGATTAAGCTTTATAGGGTTTGAGAGGCTTGTGGGTGTTTGAGCTGAGCTTGTTGTCACGGTAAAAAGAGAAGTAGAAAAGTAGGGTTTAAGAACAATAGTCCAAGTGGTGGTGTGGTTGACGAGAGAGAATGGACAAACAAAATCTAGGTAAACTAAAGCTTTTGTATTTGTATTTATTTTATTTTATGTTTGGTAAACCCTAAATGATATTATAATTGAAACAAATATTTTGGGAATGACTGAAGTTTCTATATTATATTAATCTTTATGAAATACATTAAATATAATAAACTTCTTGAAAGAACACTTTGCCCTTAGTGGTGTGTGTGGTGGTGTTTGTATATTACTTGAAATTGTAACTAAATCAACATGCATTATTATTTTTTATTTTTTAAAAATAGAGCCAATTATTGAAGAATTTGAAGTGCACTTGCACTATGGGGGGGGGGGGGGGAATTTGGTGAATGGGGTTATCATGAGGGGGAGGTTGACTATTAGCTATTTGAGATTGACAAAATTTCTTTGGTAAGATTTGATTTATGGGCACAAGAATTAGGACTGTTGGGGGGCATAATGTACTTTTGGACATCCTAATAAGGATTATAAGTAAGGTTTAAAACTTTTATAAAATGATGGCTCAGTATATGAAATGGCATTAAATGCAGCTAATATGAGGGAGGTGGATGTGTATGTGAGGCATTTAAGTGAGGATGAGTTGGAGGATGTCTTAAATATTGGCCAATGAAGCTTTGTGGTAATTGAAGAAATAAATTATGAGAATGAGGAGTTGCCAACTGTTAAGACTAATAACGTGGGGCAAAAAGCACAGACAAAGGTTGCAGCAGGTTATGTAGAGCAGTAGTTCCTTTTAGTTGAAACAAATACCACTCATACAACTGCTGGTGATGTAGTTGAATATGGCATTGGTGCTAAAGCTGACACTTAGGCTGATGATGATGTCGAGGGGATTAGTTAAGATGATTTTAAAGTGACTGAACAAGAAAAGACAAACAATTTCATTGATCCTGAGTATAATATTGTCAATGGGGATAAAGAGCTTATTGAAGTGCTTAGAGAAACAAGGCAATTGAAAGGTGCATAAAAAATGGCAATGGTGATGGGATAAATGAGTCAGACTTAGAAAATGAAGCTACATAAGATGAGACAGAAAATGAAGCTGTAGAAATGAGAGAGCAGGGGCTGGTTCGATAAGTTGTTCAGCTGCAAGCCAAAGTAAGGAAAAAAAAAGTAAGGTTAGAAGACCAACAATAAAAGGGATTCATATTAAATCTGGTGGGTTATAAGCAACTATGAGAGTAGAAGAAAATGAGATGGATTTAGACTATGTAGCATTCGATGAGTTCTAAATAGCTTCAGAGTTAGATAGAGAAGAAAGAGGGTAAAGAAAGAAGGTCAGATTCCTAAGTTTTAATTTTGAGAGGGACATGAATGATCTAACCTTTGCCATAGGTATGATTTTTACAACTAAGGAGGAGTTAAAGGAAGCATGTAAGCAATGGGGTATCAAACATAGATTTTAATTGCACTTCCCTAAAAATACAAAGATGAAATTTAGATGTAAATGTTATGATAGATGTGGATTTTGGATCTATGTATGCAAATTAAACAAGCATGGCAAGAAAGGCTTGACTTTTCAAGTAAGGACTTTCAATTTGAAGCATAAGTGTCTAAGAAAACATCATAACTTCCACTTAACATCCTAATGGATTGCTCAAAAATACATTGAGGAATTTAAGTCTGATCCAACTTGGAAGCTTAAAGCAATTAAAGCTAGGGTTAAAAAAGATACACGATTAAACATATCAAGAATGAAGGCATGCAGGGCAAGAGACTATGCTTTAAAGCAAATTAATAGGGATGAGAAGGAGCAATATTCAAAGCTGTATGACTATAGGAAGGAGTTACTAAGGACAAATTCGGGAAGCATAGTTGAATTCAAGGAACCAAAAGGTGTATTTGAGGGGAAGTATGCATGCTTATTAGGTTTGAAAAATGCATTTAAGTCAGATTGTAGGCCACTTGGGTATCTGGATAGATGTTGGCTTAAAGGCACATATGAGGGACAATTGTGTTCGGCAATATCAATTAATCAAAATGATTGTATTTTTCCCATTGCATAGGCTGGACAAATACTTGATCTTGGTTTTTTAAACTACTGAAAGTTAATATTGAAATGTGAAATTCACACCATTAGGTGTTCATGTCGGTGCACGATAATCTAGTACATTGTTTTATTGCTTTATGTATTATATTCATGAATAGGGATGTTCACAGATATTCAATTCTTTTTCTTGGTCTTGCAGTGTTTAAAAAGAGCAGTTGCAAACTTCTTTCCAAACTCTGAACATATTCTTAGTGTGAGGCATATATGGACCAATTTAAAGGGAAAACTAAAGATGGGAGCTCAAAGACTTGTTATGGAATGCTACAAGGGCTACCTTTAAGGTAAAATTGAACTATTAGTTAGAAAAAATTTAAGATAAGTATCATGATGCTTTAACTTGGCTTAAAGAGCGTCCTTGTGAGCAGTAGAGCAAGGCATGTTTCAAGAATGTAACAAAATGTGATATTTTTCTAAATAACTTAAATGAATGCTTCAATAATTACATCTTAAAAGTAAGGGAGAAGCCAACTTTGACAATGATGGACATGATTTGATCACAATTGATGAAGAGAATTAATTGCAAATAGTTATGAGGAAATAAAATAAAGGGGAATTTATGCCCCAAGATCAAGAAGAAGTTGGCTGCATATAAAAAAGACTCTTTTAATTACGAAGTAGAATTTGCATGGTCAGCTAGAGTTCAGGTGATAGGTCCTGATGGTCAATTTATGGTGGACATGTGACTGTAGGAGATGGGATCTTGCAGGGATTTCCTGTATGCATGCATGCTGTTGCATAATTGAAAATAATGAAGAACCAAAGAATTATGTTGATGCATACTACTTAAAGGTGGCATATCAACAACTATATGGTTGTGTAATTAACCCAATAAATGGCCCTAGCTTATGGGAAAAGGATATGTCTGCACCTGGCATGTTCATTGCCCTTTCACCAGTTAAGCAAAAAAGAGGGAGAAAGTCTACAACAAAAAGGAAAAAAGCTGAAGAACTTGAAAGCCAGGTTGCTAAGAAGAAAGCAAAGGGGAAAAGGTTCAAAGAATGAAATTGAAGGGCAAAGAGATTCTTATATTTAAATGCAGTGTTCATGGACAATCAGGACATAACAAAAGGTTCCATGACAAAAGCAAAAGCACTATGAGCAAATCATCTTTACATTTTTTTCTATAATTTTATGGTCCAACATGTTATTTTTTAACTTTGGTTATTTTTTATAAATTATTGTTTTTGTTTTATATTGTCAACAACAAGGGACCAAAAGTACTCCTGTAGCACCAATTACTGTCTAATGGATGATGGATGTATGTTAGCTCATGTTTGTGGCTATTTTTTTCACTATCATCTTGGCTCAGTTGTGGGGTGTCTTTATCAAGATTTTTCTATATGCTTTTTTTTCTTTAGGGCAGTTGTAAGGTTTCAGGATCGAGGAATGAAGCTGCATCAACTTTTCCAATTGATAATACTTGTGTATGTAAATGCCCATATTGGTGTTATAGATGATTATAAGTCTTCCAAATTTTTATAGTTATTCTGTTGTTATTTTGTAGGATACTCAACAGAGTACAATTACATAAGGGGTTGGTTTAATGACCCTTTATTTTAAATTATTAAAAGTTATTTTGAGATATGCAGTGTTAATAATATTTTAAATTTTATTTATCTATTATTATTATTATTTGTGAATAATGTTCGTTATTTTACGTTATTTACTTTATTACGTAAAATAATTTATTTGGAAGTTTTATTATTTAAAATTATTATTATTATTATTAATGTTATTCTTATTATTATTATTTGTTATTGTATTATTATTGTTATTGTTGATGTGCATGTGCATGTGCATGTGTGACTATGTGTTGTGTATATATATGTGTGTGTATATATATATATATATATATATATATATGGGTGTTGTTAAGTTAATATATATATATATATAATTTGGTCAAAAGCAAAAATGGGTTAACTCCTTTTTCCTTTCCCCACTTTTTCTTTTTTTTTTCTTTTTCTTTTTTGTTTTTTCTTCTTCTTCACCTTCTCCTTCCATTACAGCCAAGACCAGCTGCACCAACTAAGCACCACCACCCACTTCTGAGCCACCATGAACCACCACTAGGCCATCACCCAAGCTCACCACCACCTCCTCTCTTCCTTCTGCTGTCACCTGAAGCCATAGAGTTGTTGGAAATTACGAGAGATACTACAATACCACCGACGAGTCTTTGGTCATTTCAGCTTATGTTATTGGGCTCATTCGACTCCTCTCGATGTGTACTTCTCGATTCTCAAGTCGTTTCAACTCTACGACGTCCGGATTGTTAGTTTTCTCTAAGTTTTAGTTTATGTCGTTTAGGGTTTTTATTTTTTTAAGCTTGAGTTTGAATGTTTCTTGAATATTTCTTTTGGAAATTTTCATGTATGAAACTTAACCTTCCTAAATATATTTTTAGTTTTTTTTTTTTGAATTTATTTGAATTAGGGGTAATTATTGAATTTTTTAATAATTAAATGAATTTTTATTTATTATGAGTTTTATATGTTTATTATGGAAAATTAGGTTAGTATAGTTAATTTAAATTATTAATTTTAAAAGTGAGAAAATAATTTTTAGTAATTTTGGTTAATTTTTGAATAATATTTAGTATTATGTAATTTTTAGATTTATGGGTAAAATATGTATTTTTATTGAAATTATAGTTAAATAATATGTTTTAAATAATTTTGGAATAATAAATAGTATTAAAATAATTTTTACAAATTATGTACTATTTTTAACTAATTAATAATAATTTTTGAAAATATATTCAAATAATAAATTTATTGACTATTTTTGTGACTAAATGAATTTTTAACTATTTTTAATATATATTTCGACTATTTAAGTAATTAATTCTGAATTTTATTATTTTATGTTGATTATTTTAAAAATTGGATTTTTATTAATATTATAAAATTTATTTGAGATTTTATTTAGTTAATGTGAAAATAATGATATTTAATGTTTTTGTTATTTAAATAAATTGTATTTTGGTATTTTATTAATATTTATGGAATTTAATAATTTTTATTAGATTATTATTAATTATTGATTTTTGGTGAATTGTGAACCTCAGTTGGGAATTGTGTAGTTTGAGGTCCCAACTCGAGGTGTTGAACATTTGTGAGTATAGAAGTGTGTTTTCTTATAGGATCGACTCTACTTTCAGTAGAGAGATGTTCGTTTTAAAGAGGAGACTCTGTCCAATTTTTAGTAGAATTCTCGTAAAACATGATGTCGGGTTGATCATAAGTTTTTGGTTTTGTGATTGAGTCTTCCTTAAGAATTCTTAGAAGTGGAAGTTAGGAATTTATTCTGATGCTTGTTATTATTTATTTTCTATAGTTGCACCGATACCGAGGCCTATCGAACCAGGCCCGTCAGTCTATCTCGAAGAGCGCAAACTTATGAGTTATTATTTTATATATACATTGCATGTAGATACATGATTATGAGCATTCATGTTTTCATTATGTATTTAAACATGAATTATTTCATTAAATGATTTGGTATATTTTTAGTATACTTTTAGTATAGTTTTGGTATATGTGATATATATATGACATATTTGCTTACTATGTTTTTAGTATATTTTGCACATATGTGACATATATATATTAGTATATTTTGGTATATATTCAGTATATTTTGACATATACTCGGCATATATATTCAGTATATTATGGTATATTTTGATATATCTGCGACGTATATATTTGATATATTCTTAATATGCATTTGATATATTTTTGGTACATTTATGGTTTATTTTGGTATATATGTGGCCTATATATTTGGAATATTTTTAGTGTATGTTCGGTATATTTCTGGCATATAATGGTATATTCTTCTATAGTGAATGCCGTTATATTCACGATTTATTGAAGGATATCAATAGAACGTGCTACCTAGTGGGCTACGCTAGGACAGTTGCGCAACAGTACGATAGAATTAGGTTGAAATTCTGATGTTTGATTATGAATGAGAATATGAAGATTATTGGTTATTGGAAAGGGCGACTAGGGATCCTTAGTTGAACTAATGTACTTGGGGCTAGTCATGTTGGTAGTGAGATTGCGGATCCTCGGTTGACTTAGTGTACTTGAGGCCAGTCTACTACCTCGAGTTGGATAAATGAATACTTGGAGTTTTAGATAAGCTAGTTGGCTATTGATTTTATCATTGAGATTACGAATACTTAGGGTTCTATTTGATCCTTCATTTAAATAAACATTTTTCTATATTTATTATATATAAAAGCGAATTTTAGCATATGTGTGAAATGCTTGTGTATATATATATATATATATATACTGATGCTTGACTGTATATGACTTTAGGTTGCATGTATATATATTATAATAATTCACTCAGTGAGGTTTGATCTCCCTCAATATTTTTTTTCAGGAGATTCCTCATCGTCAGACCTTAGTAGTACTTTACGCCAGTCTTCTTCAGCCCTGGCTAGATTATGTAAATTTATTATCTGATCTCTTATTGTATTCTAGAGACTGCAGTAGTAGTGTATTGTATAAGTAGTGTATTATTTTAGTTTTTGAGATTTGTATCAAAATACTGTATGAATATTTTATTATGATATGACATTTAAGTATTTATTTTTATATCAATTTAAGTTTTAAATTGGTGTATATTTATTTATTTATTGCAAGAGATTTTGTTTTTAAGGCTTGTTGTGGGTTTCGAATTCGAAAGAATTCCCATTCCCTAGCGCCGATCATGACTCCCGATTTGGGTCGTAACAAAGTTATTATCAGAGCCCTAGGTTATTAGTGTTGTGGACCTAGGTTTTTAGAGTTATGTTTTCTTTGAAATTACTGCAGTAAATTAGGTTCGGCTATATTTTTGATAACGTTTCCTTGACTTAGTTGCCACGTGATCATTAGGTTGTCTATTTGTTGTTTGTCTTATCTAAATCTTATTGGTTTTTATTTTGTCTATTTGTTGTTTGTCTTATCTAAATCTTATTGGTTTTTATTTTTTCAGAATAAGGAGGCGAGCACGTGACTCTCCACTAGTTGTTGAGGCCGAGGACGATAAGTCCTTTCAAGATGAGATTTTACCTCCAGAGTTGCCAGTCAAGTGTAGAGGTAGATGCAAAGGTGGACCTCGAGGAGCGGTAGGTCACCATAGATAGAGAGATCTACAGGACGAGGAACTTGTAGAGCCAAAGTTTGAGGAAGTTGAGATACCTCCAGTTATATCGCAGATGCAACCTACCTATTAGTAGGGTATGTCTGACCCTGAGGCAGCGTTGTTCTATGCTAAAGTTGGTCGTATAACTTTTAATGGGACTTCAGACCCATTAGATTTTCTGCACTCCATTGAGATGAGGACTCAAACTGCTCACACCAAGTATCAGCGGATTATGATTATCGAGTTTTCTGTTAAACGACTAGCCTTGGATGCTAGAGTTTTGATTGATCAGGGTGCTACACATTCTTTCATGTCCCCTATTTTTGCTTCTAAGTCATATTGGCAAGCTTAGGGATGGCTTTTCCTTTGTTTATTACCACTCCTCTATATGATTCGTTGGATACTGACATTATTTTTTCTAGTTGTCCAATGTTTGTTGGAGGCAGAGAGTTGCCAGTGGAATTGGTGTTATTGGATGTGATGGAGTTTGATATGATCCTTGGTATGGATTGGTTGTCTCAGCACTATGCCATTACGGATTGTTGAATTAAAAAGGTGATTTTTAGAATTCCAGATGAAGAAGAGTTTAAGTTTGTGAGTGATAAGAGTTCTACACCTCAGAATCTCATCTCCGCTATCACGGCTAGAAAGATGTTGAGGAAAGGTTTTCAAGGATACTTCTCTGGAGAAGTTGTCTCTCATAGATGTTTTAGTTGCCTGTGAGTTTCCTAATGTTTTTCCTTAGGAGTTGCTAGGTTTACCACCTCATAGAGAGATCGAGTTCTGTATAGATATGGTCCCAAGCACCATTCTTATTTTGATGCCGCCCTACAGAATGGCTCATGTAGAGTTAAAAGAATTAAAGGAGCAGTTGTAGGATTTTTTGGATAATGGTTTCATTAGACCTAGTGTTTCTCCTTAGGGTGCACCAGTCCTATTTATGAAGAAAAAGGATGGTACTTTGAGACTGTGCATTGATTACAGAGAGCTGAATAAGGTAACAGTAAAGAATAAGTATTCTTTTATGAGGATAGATGATTTATTTGATCAACTTCAGGGTGCACAGTTTTTTCTAAGATTGACTTGAGGTCGGGTTATCATCAGTTGTGGATCAATGAGGCCGATGTTCTTAAAATGGCATTCTGCACTCAATATGGCCATTATGAGTTTTTAGTGATGTCATTCGGGTTGACTAATGCACCAGCTGCTTTTATGGATTTGATGAATAAGGTATTTAGACCGTTTATAGATCAATTTGTAGTAGTCTTCATTGATGATATACTCGTGTATTTAAAGAGTATGGAGGAGCATGTATATCACTTAAGGACTGTACTACAGACACTAAGAGAATATCATCTTAATGCTAAATTCTCGAAGTGTGATTTCTAGTTGAAGAGTGCTGCATTTCTTAGACACATAGTGTTTAAAAATGGTATCCAGGTTTATCCATAAAAGTTAGAGACAGTGTCTGAGTAGCCCAGACCAACGACAGTTACAGAGATTTTTTTGGGTTTCAACAAAGAGATATGAATCTAAGGCAGAGGAGATAGTTAGAACTCTTGAAGGATTATGATTGTGAGATTCTCTATCATTCAGGAAAGGCTAATGTGGTAGCAAATGCCTTGAGTAGGAGGTCCTCAGGTAGTCTTACTCACATTAATGTGGAAAGGAGATCGTTGATCCAATAGTTGCATGAGTTAATGGATCAAGGTCTGATGATGAAGATTAGCAGATCAGGTGGATTGTTAGCTCAGTTTAGAGTTTGATAAGTGTTGAGAGATAGGATTAAGGCATCTTAGGGCCGAGATCTTATTTTAGCTGAGCTTGAGGAGAATGTTCATGCAAGGAAGTTCACTGATTTCACACTTGATGATGAAGGAGTTTTATAGATTAATGGTAGATTATGTGTTCCTGATGTGGATAATTTGAGAGAGGAGATCCTTAAGGAAGCACATTCTATAACCTACAACGTACATCAGAGACTTGTATTGGTGGGATGGATTGAAAAAGGACATAGTTAATTATGTTTCTAAGTGCTAGACATGTCAACAGGTGAAAGTTGAACATCAAAAGCCTTCTAGGAAGCTTCAGCCACTTTCGATTCCTAAGTGGAAATGGGAGAGAGTTGCTATGGATTTTATGGTGGGGTTACCTCATTTTAAGGATGGATATGATTCCATCTGGGTGATTATGGATAAGTTAACTAAGTCTGCTCATTTCTTGTCTGTTAAAGCCACTTATTCTATAGTTAAGTTAGCAAAGCTGTATGTTAAGCATATTGTATGCCTTTATAAAGTACCTATGTCCATTGTATTTGATAAATGTTTAGTGTTTACCTCTTGATTTTGGTAGAAGTTATAGGAAGCAATGGACACTAGGCTTGATTTTAATATTGCTTTTCACCCTCAAATAGATGGTCAGTTTGAGAGGATGATTTAGACACTTGAGGATATGTTGAGGATGTGTGTATTAAATCTTGGAGGTAGCTGGGATGATTATTTATCGCTTGTAGAGTTTGCTTATAATAATAGCTACGATAGTAGTATTGGGATGTCACCATATGAGGCTTTGTATAAAAGGAAATATAGATCTCCTTTGTGTTGCGACGAGATTAAAAAGAGAGTATTGACTGGACCTGAGATGGTTCAGGATGTAGTAGAGAAAGTTGCTATAATCAGAAGGAGGTTAAAGACTGCAGATAGTAAACAGAAGAGCTATGTGGATCTAAGACGCAAAGAAGTGGAGTTTTAGGTTGGAGACTATATATTTTTGAAGGTGTCTCCAATGAAAGGTGTGATGAGCTTTAGTAAAAAGTGAAAATTAGCACCAAAATATATTGGACTATTCGAGATTCTGGAAAGAGTGGGCATGGTTGCATATTGGTTGACTTTACCTCCGAATTTGTCTTAAGTGCATCCAGTGTTCTATATTTCGATGCTGAGGAAGTATATTTCAGACCCTTCACACGTTTTGCAACTTAATAGTGTGGAAGTGAATAAAAACCTGACGTATGAAGAGGAATGAGTCATGATAGTAGATTATCAAGTTCGTTAGTTGTGTTCCAAGCAGATTCTGATGGTTAAGGTGTTATGGCAAAGCAATAATATGGAGGAGCATACTTGGGAGACAAAAGCCGAGATGCAGGTTGTTTACCCTTACCTCTTTCCTTGATAAATTCTTGTTTTTTGTTCTTTTATTTGAAATTCAAGGACAAATTTTTGTAAAGGGGGAAGATTGTAATGACCCTTTATTTTAAATTATTGAAAGTTATTTTGAGATATGCAATGTTAATAATATTTTAAATTTTATTTATATATTGTTATTATTATTTGTGAATAATATTTGTTATTTTACATTAATTATTTTCTTACGTAAAATAATTTATTTGGAAGTTTTATTATTTAAAAATATTAAAGTTATTATTATTACTATTATCATTATTATTATTATTGTTGTTGTTGTTGTTGTTGTTATTATGGTTATTATCATTACTATTATTATTGTGATTATTATTATTAATGTTATTATTATTATTACTATAATTATTATTATTTGTTATTGTATTATTATTGTTATTGTTGATGTTCATGTGCATATGTGACTATGTGTTGTGTATATATATGTGTGTGGGTGTTGTTAAGTTAATATATATATATTAATTTGGTTAAAAGCAAAAACGGGTCAACTCCTTTTTCCCTTCCCATTTTTTTTTCTTTTTTTCTTCTGCTTCACCTTCTCCTTCCGACATAGCCAAGACCAGCTGCACCAACCGAGCGCCACCACCCATGCCTGAGCCACCACGGACCACCACCAAGCCATCACCCAAGCTCGCCACCACCTCCTCTCTTCCTTCTGTCGTTGCTTGAAGCCGTGGAGTCTTCAAAAATTGCGAGAGACTGAGAGCTGCTACAGTACCACCAACGTGTTCTTAGGCTCATTTGACTCCTCTCGATGTGTACTTCTCGATTCTCAATTCGTTTCAACTTTATGACGTCCGGCTTGTGAGTTTTCTCTAAGTTTTAATTTATGCCATTGAGGGTTTTTATTTTTTTTAAGCTTGAGTTTGAATGTTTCCTGAATATTTCTTTTGGAAATGTTGATGTATGAAACTTAACCTTCCTAAATATATTTTTAGTTTTTTTTTTTAATTTATTTGAATTAGGGGTAATTATTGAATTTTTTAATAATTAAATGAATTTTTATTTATTATGAGTTTTATATGTTTATTATGGAAAATTAGGTTAATTAGTATAGTTAATTTAAATTATTAATTTTTGAAGTGAAAAAATAGTGTTTAGTAATTTTGGTTAATTTTTGAATAATATTTAGTATTATGTGATTTTTAGATTTATGGGTAAAATATGTATTTTTATTGAAATTATAGTTAAATAATATGTTTTAAATAATTTTGGAATAATAAATAGTATTAAAATAATTGTTACGAATTATGTACTATTTTTAACTAATTAATAATAATTTTTGAAAATATATTCAAATAATAAATTTATCTATTTTTATGATTAAATGAATTTTTAATATATATTTGGACTATTTAAGTAATTAATTGTGAATTTTATTATTTTGTGTTGATTATTTGAATAATTGGATTTTTATTAATATTATATAATTTATTTGAGATTTTATTTAGTTAATGTGAAAATAATTATATTTAACGTTTTTGTTATTTAAATAAATTGTATTTTGGTATTTTATTGATATTTATGGAATTTAATGATTTTATTATATTATTATTAATTATTGATTTTTGGTGAATTGTGACCTCAGTTGGGAGTTGTGTACTCTGGGGTTTCAACCCGAGGTGTTGAACATTTATGAGTATAGAAGTGTGTTTTCTTGCAATGTCAACTCTACTTTCAGTAGAGAGATGTTCGTTTTAAAGAGGAGACTTTGTCGAATTTTTGGTAAAATTCTTATAAAACGTAACGTCGGGTATATCATGAGTTTTTAGTTTTGTGATCAAGTCTTCCTTTAGAATTCTTAAAAGTGGAACTTAGGAATTTATTATGATACTTGTTATTCTTTATTTTCTATATTTGCGCTGATACCGAGGCCTATCGAATTAGGTCAGTTGACTTTGTCTCGAGGAGCGCAAATTTATGAGTTATTATTTTATATAAATTGCATGTAGATACATGATTATGAGCATTCATGTTTTCATTATGTATTTAAATATGAATTATTTCATTAAATGATTTGGTGTATTTTTAGTATACTTTTAGTATATTGTTGGTTTATGTGACATATATGTGACATATATGCTTACTATGTTTTTAGTATATTTTGCACATGTGTGACATATATGTGTTAGTATGTTTTGGTATATATTCAATATATTTTGACATACTTGGCATTTATATTTAGTATATTTTGGTATATTTTGATATATATGCGACGTATATATTTGATATATTCTTAATATGCATTTGGTATATTTATGGTTTATTTTGGTATATATGTCACTTATATATTTGGAATATTTTTAGTATATGTTTGGTATATTTCTGGTATATAATGTTATATTCTGCTATAGTGAATCCCATTATGTTTTAAATGATGCATTTTATCTTTTTCCATAAATATGTGATTTATTGAAAGATATCAATAGAACGTACTATCTAGTGGGATACGCTAGGACTGTTGTACAACAGTATGGTAGAATTAGGTTGAAATTCTGATGTTTGATTATGAATGAGAATATAGAGATTATTGGTTATTGGAAAGGGCGATTGCAGATCCTCAGTTGACCTAGTGTACTCGGGGCCGATCATGCCAGTAGTGAGATTACGGATCCTCGATTGACCTAGTGTACTCGGGGCCAGTCTACTACCTTAAGTTGGATAAATGAATACTTAGAGTTTTGGATAAGCCAATTGGCTATTGATTTTATCATTGAGGTTGTGAATACTTAAGGTTCTAGTTGATCCTTCATTTAAATAAATATTTTTCTGTATTTTTGATATATAAAAGTGGATTTTAGCATATCTCTGAAATGCCTGTATATATTTATATATATATATACTAATGCTTGATTGCATATGACTTTAGGTTGCATGTATATATATTATAATAATTCACTTAGTGAGGTCTGATCCCCCTGAATATTTTTTTTTAGGAGATTTCTCATCGTCAGACCTCAGTAGTACTTTAGCCAATCTTCGTCAGCCTCGGTTAGATTATGTAAATTTATTATCAAATCTCTTATTGTATTCTAGAGACTACAATAATAGTGTATTGTATTAGTAGAGTGTTGTTTTGGTTTTTGAGATTTGTATCAAAATACTGTATGAATATTTAATTATAATATGACATTAAAGTATTTATTTTTATATTGATTTAAGTTTTAATTATGGTGTATTTTTATTTATTTATTGCATGAGATTTTATTTTTAAGGTTTGGTATGGGTTTCCGGATTTGAAAGAATTCTCGTTCCCTAGCGTCGGTCTTAGCTCCTAGTTTGGGTCGTGACAAACACCTCCAAGCCAATATGTTGATCCATCACAATGAGATAAGGGCAACAAAAGATCCAAGTAAGTCGAGAGGGACGTTGGTTCAAAGAAAGCAAAATTTATTTAGCTTCTTAAAACTAAACTATGGATTTGAATTAGCCAAAGACTATTTTTTTTTTAACTTTATCAGCTAGCACAATTATGAATTATAGACGAGCTATTGTCTCTTTTTCATTTTAGTATACCTTTAAACACTATAATATGTAATTAGGTCTTATGAATTAAGACCAAGATTGTATTTTATTGATTCAAGATTGAAACAAAGCTATAGATGCTTTTGTTTCAATATTGAATCATCACCAAACCTCTATTTTTTGTATACAGCAACAAAGCTACTTGTGCTTTGCTTGATTTTGGTATAAATATCCATATATATTTTGGTTGTTCAGGTATTATTATTTTGTTTTTGTATACTACATTTTTATATGTTTACAATAAACATATAACAATAACAAGATAGGATCAAGAATAATAAAGGATCTAATAATAGTAATTGATGTTCATTTTTAGTTTTCAAAACAAAGTTACATCAATTGCATCCTACTTAAAATTTGCATTTTACATGGCCAAATTGCATGCTTTATAAGCATTAACATTTGGTTCACCTTCACCATTCCTACTGCTACAACATCACCATCTAAAACCTTAAACGCCTCAACATCCATAACACAAACAACATGTAATGACCTTGTATTTTAAGTAATATAAAATTATTTTGGGATATGCAGTGTTAATAAAATTGTAAATTTTAAGTATATATTATTATTATTATTTGTGTATAGTATTCATTTATTTTATTTTAAAAGCTTTATTATGTAAAATAATTATTTTGTGAGTTTTATTATTTAAAGTATTAAAATCATTTTTATTGCTAATATTTTTAAATAGCATTATTAATAATATTTTTATTGTTATTAGTATTATTATTTAATTAGGGTTAATATTATTGTTGTGTTATTATTATTGCATGGTTGTGAGTTTATGTGTGTGTGTGTGTATATATATATATAAAATAAAAGTTGGTTAAAAAGTAAATCACGTGGTCAACCACCCATCTTCCCTGCCATTTTCATTTCTTTCTCTTTTCCTTACTTATTTTCTTCCTTTCTCTCTGTCTTCTCGCAACCTTCACTGTGCCACCCATCCACGCCGGACGTCACCACTGCCACCAGCTATCACCACCATCATCTCTTCTTTTTCCTCTCATCCTCACTGTCACTTGAGCATCGCCTGGAGCACGCCGGAGCCGTTCACGCCGAAGGTGACCATGAGACAACCATTTTTTTTGGTAGCTTTTCTAGTCACTTCAACTCCTCATTCTAGTGTTGATCAACTCCTCTTGGACCGGTGAGTCCATATCTAAGCTCCTTTTAAGCTTAAACTCTTTAGATTTTAAGTTATGTCCAAGTTTTGTTTAGGTGTCATTAAGGTTTCAATTTTTTTTTGAATTATTGACTTTGATTCATGAATTTTCTCTTTTATAATGTGTTTGTAGGTAGCTCAATCTACTGAAATATATTTTTGATTTATTTTTTTGAATTAATTTGAATTATGGGTATTTTTCATTATTTTAATATTAAAATATTGAATTTTTGATAACTATGTTAATTAATTATTTTTAATGGAAATTTGATTAAATTAATGTTATTAATTTGAGTTAATAATTTTAGAAATTTAAAAATATTTTTTCGTGAATTTATATAATTTTTGAGAAATATTTTTGTATTATGTGAATATTGAATTTATATGTCAAATGTGTATTTTTGTTGAAAAATTTGTTAAATAATATGTTTTAAATAATTTTGAAATAATAAATGGTGTTAAAATAATTTTTTTAAATTATTTATTATTTTTAACTAATTAATACTAATTTTTGAAAATTATATTCAAATAATAATATTAATTACTAGTTTTGTGATTAAATGGGTTTTAACTATTTTTATTATATATATAACCTATTTGAGGAAATAAAAGTGAATTTTACTATTTTAAGTTAAATAATTGAAAAATTGGATTTTTATTAATAGTATATTATTACTTGAGTTTTATTTAATTAATGTGAAAATAATTATATTTAGTGATTTAATGTTTAAATATATAATATTTTGGTATTTTATGGATATTTATGGAATTTAATGATTTTTAATATATTTCTTATTTTATATTGATTTTTGGTGAATTGTGAACCTCGATTGGTAATTTGTGCAGTTTGGGGTCCTAACCTGAGATGTTGAAAATTGTGATATTTGACGTGTGTTTTCTTGCAGGATCGATTCTACTTTTCAGTAGAGAGATATCTATTTTACAGAGGAGGTTCTACCAATTTTTTGATAAAATTTTCGTAAAACGTGACGTCGAATCAATCTTGAGTCTTTGTGTTTTGTTTGAGTTTTTAAATTTTTAGATCGAGTCTTTCTTTAGAATTCTTAAAAGTATAAGTTACAATATATTCAAATGTTTATGATGATTTATTTTCTAGCTGCACCAAGACCAAGGCCTATCGGACCAGGCCCGTCAAGTTAATTTCGAGGAGCGCAAATTTGTGAGTTATTATTTTATATATACATTGCATGGAGATGCATGATTATGAGTTTTTATATTTTAATATAAGTTTAAACATGAATTATTTTATTAAATGAATAAGTATATTTTTGGTATACTTTAAGTATATTTTTGATATATGTAACATTTTACTTAGTTTGTTTAGTATATAATTTGTATATATGTCACATATCAATATTAGCATGTTTTAGTATATATATTCCGTATATTTGACACATATTTAGTATATTTTTAGTATATTTATGATATATTTCTAGTATACAAATAGTATATTTTTCTGTTATGAATGTCATTTGTGTTTAATTATGCACTTATTTATTTTCTATAAATATGTGATTTTAAATGAAGGAGACCGGTAGAACATGCTACCTAGTGGGCTGCACTAGGACTACGTACATACTGGTACGATAAATTTTAAGGTTGAGTGATATATGATTGATCGATTATTGAGAATTGATATGATTGACCAGTGTGATTGCAGGAGCTCAGTTGACCTAGTGTCTCAGGGCCGATCATACTGATAGTGAGACTGCTAAAGCTCGGTTGACTTAGTGTCTCAAGGTCAGTCTACTGTCTAAAATGGGATAAGAGAATTATTTTAGAATTAAGTGAGCCTGTGTGGCTAATATGATATTTTGATTGAGGTTGTGAATATTAGGGTTCTTTTTAATCCTTCACCTAAATAAATGTTTTCTGCATTTATTATATATATAAAAGCAGAGTTTGATATTTGTGTGAAACGCGTGTATATGTATATATATATATACTGATGCCTGACTGTATATAGTTTAGATTGCATATATATATATATATATATATATATATATATATATATATATATATATATATATATATATATATATATATATATATATATATATATATATATAATAATAATAATAATAATAATAATAATAATAATTTACTCAGTGAGGTTTGATTCCCCTCAATATTTTTTTTAGGAGATTCCTCATTGTCAGATCTTAGTAGTAGACCTTTACACTAGACTTCTTTAGCCTTGGCTAGATTATGTAAATTATTTGTTTGAACTTTTATTATTTCTAGAAAACTGCAGTAGTAGTGTTTTGTATCAGTAGAATGTTACTTTAGTAAGAGACCTATCTCTGAATACTGTATGAATTTTATTTATTTCTTGCATACTTTTTATTGCAAATTTGAGTATTTATTTTAAATCGATTCAAGTTTTAATTTTGACATATTTTATTTATTTATTGCATGCTTTTTATTTTTAAGGCTTGCTACGGGTTCCAGATTCAAAAGAATTCCCGTTCCCTAGCACCAGTCATGATTCCCGGGTTTTGATTGTGACACAACACCACACAAATTTCCCTTAAATTCATCCACATTCTTGACTTTTGGTTCTTCAAGCTTTTTTCCTTTTCTTTCTCCTTTTCTAATCAATTGATCTTTCTTAGTAACCATGTAATAACAACCTTTCCCCTTATAGAAATAGGTGGATTAACCCACTCAAAGAATTGACATCAACTGCCCTGTGAGAGGAGTGGAGAAAAAAGGGTAATTTTAATAATTTTTTTTTAAATTTATAAAAAACTCAAAATTCCCAACACATTTAAACTTACCGCTATGTTCGGGCAACACAAAAATCTCCTACCTAGATTTGGATTTGTCTATGATGTTCTTATAACGACTTCGATTGAGCAGTAACAAATTGGTGTCCAACTCTCCATCTTAATCTTTGATTTGATCTCTTTATCAAATTTCTATGTTTCAATTTTAGTTAGGGTTAACAACAATGCAAAAGAAAGGCGATGTTAAACTTAGGTTTAAGAGCTTGATACGAGAGTGGAGAATTATATTTGATGCATCTTCATCTCTGAGAGAGGCTGTATTTTTTAAAAAAAAATTGTAATGGCCATGGAAGAACATATCAGGTGTAAGGCTTCCTTGTGGGAGGGAGAATAAATGGAGTGTGTCATGTCAGCTGTTAGATTGATGACATGGTGAGTACTTTTTCCCATATAACCACTTTTTTAAAAAAAGTTGCCATGTCATCTTCCAAGTGGACATCGGCGACCGAATTGTGGGATTAGGCACTTTTGTGGGACTAAGACAAAAATTTGAAAGGTTTTAAGTGACAAAATAAAATTTGGGTATTTTAATGAGAATTTATTATATATTGGGTACCTTGAATGTAATTAACCTAATTTTCTTTAGTTTTTGAATCTAAGGACCCAATTTCTGTACTTCTATACCAAAACTCTCTCAGCAAGGATCAGATAGGCGTGAAGCATCATAACAAGGACAATAGAAATAAAATTAAAGTAAAGAGACTTGCTCGTGAACAACCACTAATTATTGGAATATAGAATTCTCCCACCTCCCAAGATGTTACTTCGACTGATATTTCTTTTTAAGATGCTACTTCAGCTGATATTTCTTTATATTCTCATAACACTAGTGGCTCGCCTAAAGCCACCCAAGAGCCTTGAAAGTTTGGGTTTTAAAGGATCTATGTTTTATCTATGGTCCAACTTTTGTATTTCTTATAAAAATACACAATCAGAGGATTTATATGAAACATCAATAGTTTCAGCTTGGATGGGATTATGGCTTTTATTTGGATCTTATTGGCATCTCGGGAGATTTAGATCTTTGGTGGCATAAGAATACTCAAGTTTAAATTTAAACTCTTCTCCACATTATATTCATTGTTTAATTGATGATATTGTGATGGGTCATTACTATGTGGCATTTGTTTATGGTCCTTCTTAAAGGATAGAAAGAGATGATTTTTGGTTGTGTGGTAAATCTTTCCAACCTCTAATTTCGGCCCTTTGGATGTGCATTGGTGATTTTAATACTATTTGCTCTAATTTTGATAAAATTGGGGGTTCATATGTTAATTGTCATCCTTTTTTAGGGTTTTATGAATTTTTAAATACTACTGCATTTTTGGAGATTCCTTTTAAAGGAAATAGATTTACTTTATCTAATAAGCAATCAGGTAGTGATTTTATTTTTCAGCGTCTAGACATGGCTTATGCTAATTATAAGTGGCTTTTTGTCTTTCCTAACACTTTGCTTATTTATAAGAAAATGATTGGGTTTGATCACAAACCAATTGTTTTGCATGTTGATGATAATCTTTTCAAATGGAGGCCCTTATTTATATTTGAAACAAAATGGTTATTTTTTATGATTGTCATAATATTATACAAATGGGTTGGGCATATGAAGTTAGGGGTCTAACATGTTTAAAGTTCAAGCTAAACTTATAAGATGTAGGGATCTCTTTAGAACATGGAATAAGGTATGAGTTGGGAATTCTAAAGTTAAAATTCAATCTCTTCAGTCTCAAATTGATATCTTGAGTCTGGATATGAATGCTTCCAATAAGAAAGCTATCCTTCAATCTTTAAATGATCAAATATTAAGTAGCTATAAAGAAGAAGAAGCTTATTGGTGTCAAAGATCTAGAGTTTCTTGGATTAAAGAAGGGGATAAAAACACAAAATTTTTTCATGTCTCTTGTTTACAAAGAAGACAGATTAATAAGATCCTTAGACTACAAAATCAACATGGCAAATGGATTTTTCATCATGATACTATTAGGAATAAAATTATAGGGTTTTATAGATAACTTTTTTCTACTTCTAAACCCCAATCTATTGATCAAGTTTTGTAATATATACCTAATGCCATCTTCTCTCAAGTTAATAACATGCTTCTTGCTTTCTTAGAGGATGATGAAATTAAAAATACAATTTTTCAGTTGGGTGCTTATAAAGCTCCTAGACCTTATGGTTTTTTAGGAATTTTCTATAGGAAATTTTGGAATATTTTAGGTCCAGCTGTTTGTAAAGCCATCAAAAGATTTTTTCATATTGGTTTCTTATTAAAATCCTGGAATAAAATCTTTCTTTTTTTTATCCTTAAAACTAATAAACCTATTTATATTAAACACTTTAGGCTTATTAGTCTATGTAATTTTATATATAAGGCTGCCTTCAAAATCATTGTGAACATACTCAAGCCTTATTTATCTAGTTGGATACATGAAAATTAAGCTGCTTTTATTATGAGAAGGCAGATTTATGATAATATCCTCCTAGCTTATAAGGTGTTTCATAATTTAAATATTTTTTAATAATACTAGAACTTGTCATTTTGCTTTAAAATTAGAAATATTCAAGGCATATGATTAGGTGGAATGGATCTTTTTGGAGAAGCTTTTATTTAAAATGAGGTTTCATAGTCATTTTATTTAGTTGATTATGTAGTGTGTAACTACAGTTTCATATTTTATGCTTAAGAATGGATGTCCTACACACTCTTTTCATCCTTCTCATGGATTAAGATAAGGAGATCGCCTTTCTCCTTACATATTCATTATGATTTCTAATGCACTTTTGCTAATTCTCTCATAAGCTTTTCTTGTTGTTGGATGAATACTGCACACTTGACATGTACTGGCAATGGGTTGCTATGTATTCTTTTCTTCTACATGATATTTTTAATGTATAGAAAAATAAAATGTGCCACTTTGGTTTCCACATTTCAATATGGAGTTCTCAATAACAACTGATGTTGAATATGCTTTTTAACCATCATGATGCTTTTTGGATTTAAGTAATATTTAGATTTTATATAAAATAAAAACTAAAATATTAACCCATGGGTATGATTTTTGTTTAACAGACATGATAAAATATTAATGTATAAGGAGAAAGATTTTTTTTAAATTGAAAATTGGTTTTATTGATTCAAATCTTGATTAATGGCAATACAAATAAAAAAGGGAATGACACAACTATGGGTCTGTCCACATATAGGTTTGTGAGATCAACAAGAATTGGTGCAGTCTTCAATTTTAATGCAAATTTCTTGGGTTAATTACATTCATGGTCCCTAAATTTATCATAAATTCCCATTAAAATATTTGAATTTCATTTTTTCACTTAAAACCTCCTAAATTTTTGCCTCGGTCCTATAAAAATGCCTAATCCCACAATCTGGTCGTCAATGTCCACGTGGAGGATGGTGTGGCAACTTTTTAAAAAAAAGGGGTTATGTGGAAAAAAGTATTGGCCACGTTATCAATTTGATAGCTGATATGGCACACTCTACTTATTCTCTCTCCCAAAGCTTCCTAAGGAAGCTTTACACCTGAAAAGCACACAATGTCAAATGATTAAATGTATGTCTTTTATTGATATAAAATACACCTCATAGCTTCCCAAAATGCAAAAGCTAAACATATTGAAAGCAAGGCCTACATTTATAGCGAATGAATCGCACATACAAATAACCCAGAGTAAGTCTTGTATTATCTTTAAATTAGATCTAAATTGAAGAATTTTGATTTTTTGGTTTTAATTTGATTTAGATGAATTATAAAGAGGTGTAAGATTCTGATATTGGCTTAATGTGCATGCATGTTTTGATAGATTAAGCTTTATGGGGTTTGAGAGGCTTGTGGGTGTTTGAGCTTAGCTTATTGTCACTGTAAGAAGAGAAGTACAAAAGTGGGGTTTAAGAATAACAATTCATATGGTGGTGGGGTCGACGAGTGAGAATGGACAAACAAAATCTAGGTAAAGTAAAGATTTTATTTTGGTATTTATTTTATTTATGTTTAGTAAACCCTAAATGGTAGTGTAATTAAAATAAATATTTTAGGAATGATTGAAGTTTGTATATTATATTAATTTTTAAGAAAGACATGAAATCTAATAAACTTCATGAAAGAAAAATTTATCTTTGGTGGTGTTTGTATATTGCTTAAAATTGTAACTAAATCAACATGCATCATTATTTTTTATTTTTTTAAAATACAGCCAATTACTGAAGAATTTGAAGTGCACTTGCATTATGAGGGGAAATTTGGTGAATGGGGTTATCATGAGGGGGAGGTTAATCATAAGCTATTTGAGATTGGCAAAATTTCTTTGGTAAGATTTGATTTATGGGCACAAGAATTGGGACTTTTTGGAAGCATAATGTACTATTAGAGACATCATGAGAAGGATTATGAGTTAGGCTTAAAACTTTTAGAAAATGATGGCTCAGTATATGAAATGGCATTAAATGCAACTGATGCGAGGGAAATGGATGTGTATGTGAGGCATTTAAGTGAGGATGAGTTGGAGGTTGTCTTAAATATTGGCAAATGGAGCTTTGTGGTAATTAAAGAAATAAATGATGAGAGTGAGGATTTGCCAACTGTTAAACTAATAATGTAAGGCAAAAAGCATAGACAAAGGCTACAATAGGTTATGTAGAGCAGTAGTTCCTTTTAGATGAAACAGATACCACTCATACAGCTGTTGGTGATGTAGTTGAATATGGCATTGGTGTTAAAGCCGACACTTAAGCTGATGAGACACAGGTTGATGATGATGTCGAGGGGATTGGTTAAGATGATATTGAATTGACTGAACAAGAAAAGACAAACAATTTTATTGATCCTGAGTAGGATATTGTCAATGGGGATGAGCATTTGATTGAAGTGCTTAGAAAAATAAGGCAATTGAAAGGTGCATAAAAAATGGCAATGGTGATAGGATAAATGAGTCAGACTTAGAAAATGTAGCTGCAAAAGATGATACAGGAAATGAAGTTATAGAAAATGAGGGAGTAGGGGTTGGTTCAACAAGTTGTTCATTTACAAGCCAAATTAAGGTTAAAAGACCAATAAGAAGGGGGATTCATATTAAATCTAGTGGGTTAGAAGCAACTATAAGAGTGGAAGAAAATGAGATGGATTCAAACTATATAACATCTGATGAGCTTCAAATAGCTTTAAAGTTTGATGGAGAAGAAAGAGGGTCAAGAAAAAAGGTTAGATTCCTGATTTTTAATTTTGAGAGGGACATGAATGATCTAACCTTTACCATAAGTATGATTTTTACAAGTAAAGAGGAGTTTAAAGAAGTGTGTAAGCAGTGGGGTATCAAACATAGATTTTAGTTGCACTTCCCTAAAAATAAAAAGATGAAAGATAGATGTGAATATTATGATAGATGTGGATTTTGGATCTATGAATGCAAATTGAACAAGCATGATGAGAAAGAATTAACTTTCCAAGTAAGGACTTTCAACTTGAAGTATAAGTGTCCAAGAAAACATTGTAACTTCCACTTAACATTCTAATGGATTGCTTAAAAATACATTGAGGAATTCAGGTCTGATCTAACTTGGAAGCTTAAATTAATTATAGTTAGGTTTAAAAAAGATGTGTGATTAAACATATCAAGAATGAATGCATGCATGCAGGTCAAGAGACTATGCTTTAAAGCAAATTAATGGGGATGAGAAGAAGAAATAATTAAGGTTGTATAACTATAGAAAGGAGTTACTAAGGATAAATTTAGGAAACAAAATTAAATTCAAAGAACTTAAAGGTGTATTTAAGGGGATGTATGTATGCTTAGCAGGTTTGAAAATTGCATTCAAGTCAGCTTGTAAGCCACTTGTGTGTTTAGATGGACATTGGCTTAAAGGCACATATAGGGGACAACTACTTTCTGCAACATCAATTGATCCAAATGATTGTATTCTTCCCATTGCATGGCCTGTTGTGGAGACTGAAAGCATAAATACTTGGTCTTAGTTTTTTGAACTACTGAAAGTTAATCTTTAAATGCAAAATTCACACCATTAGGTGTTCATGTCTGATAGATAGAGGGTGCTAATCTATTACATTATTTTATTGCTTTATGTCTTATATTCATGAATATGGACTTTCACACATATTTAATTCTTTTTCTTAGTCTTACAGGGGTTAAAAAGAGCAGTTGCAGACTTATTTCCAAACTCTGAACATATCCTTTGTGTGAGGCATATGTGTACCAATTTAAGGGGAAAATTGAAGATATGAGAGACAAGCAAAAACAAGGAGCTCAAAGACTAGTTACAGAATGCTGCAAGAGCTACCTTTAAGGTAAACTTGAACTATTGGTTAGAAAAAATTGAAGACAAGTATCTTGATACTTCAAGTTGGCTTAAAGAGCGCCCTTATGAGGAGTGGAGTAGGGCATGTTTCAAGAATACAGCAAAATGTGATATTTTTCTAAATAACTTAAGTGGATGCTTCAATAAGTACATCTTAAAAGTAAGGGAGAAGCCAATTTTGACCATAATGGAGATGATTCGATCATAATTGACAAAGAGAATTAATTGCAAACAGTTGTGGGGAAATAAAATAAAGGGAAATTTATGCCCCAAAATTAAGAAGAACCTGGTTGCATATAAGAAAGACTCTTTTAATTACAAAGCTGAATTTGCAAGGTCATCTAGAGTTTAGGTGACAAGTCCTGATGGTCAGTTTATGGTGGACATGGAGAATAGGACATGTGCCTATAGGAGATAAGATCTTACAGGGATTCCTTGTATGCTTGCATGTTTTTGCATAATTAAAAATAATGAAGAGCTAGAGAATTATGTTGATGCATGCTACTCAAAGGTGACATATCAATGGATATATGGATGTGTAATTAACCCAAAAAATGACCCTAGCTTATGGGAAAAGGATATGTTTGCACCTGACATGTTTGTTGTTGTAATAACCCTAGTTTTTAAATTATTTTATTTTAAAACAGGATATGCATTGTTAATAAAATTTAAAGTCAAATTTGATTATTTTATTTTTATTTTACTATTTTACGATTAATTATTATTATTCTACGTTTAAATAAATTTCCTACATAAAAATAATATTTTGGGTCGTTTGATTTGCAAGATTATTTTAGTATTTTTATTCTCTTATTGTTTTATTAATTTCCCTAATTATTTTATTGATAAATTATTTTATTAATTGTATTATCATTTTATGTGTGTGTAATATATATATATAATTGTGTGTATAATGCATGTGTGGTGTAGATTTAAAGTTACCTATTATTATATTATAAAAATAAAGCTTTATCTAATTATAATATAAAGTATTATACATATAATATTATATAAACATACACACATACATGCATGCATATAACACACACATAAATGCATGCATTAAACTCTATCACTACACAAATAAATAGTAACGTGGACCAAGTGAAGGAAAAAATAAACCAACTTACAGAAGCAAGAAAAAAAAAATGTTGTCTTACTGTCACCTTCACCCCTCCCCGTTCTGTCCCATTCCGATCCCGTCAGAGTGCCTCCCCCTCCTCTAGCTAGTCACCACCTTCCTCTTCGGCCTTCCCACCATCGCCTACATGTCGGAAGCTCGCCGACGTCACCTGTTTTTAAAGGAAGCCGATTCTCCATTATTTCTGGCCACTCTCCATTTTCGGTCGTCGTTCTTCTCACCACTAGTCTCTTTCTCTTCCTTGGACACCGATGAGTGTAAATCCAAGCTTCTTTTCGATTGATATCGCGTTTTGTAGGGTGGTGTGTGATTTTTAGATTATAGGTATTAGGGTTTTTAATTTCTTTTTTAGGGTGTTAATGGTTGATTCATGAAAAACTCCTTCACAAATGTTGATCCTACTAGCTTAAGCTACTCCCATGAATTTTTTTGTGACTTTTAGAAATTATTTTGATTTTTGAATTTTTGAATATTTTATTATTATTTTATTAATTTTCGTAAATTAATTATATAAATTATGAAATTTTGATTTTTAGTGTTATCAATAGTTATTATTAATTTTAGAGTTTAGTTTATAATTTTTGTGATTTTTGTATAATTTTTATAATTATTTTAGGTTTATGTCAATTTTGAAAAATTAGGTTAAATATATATTTTGTTAGAAATAATTGGTTAATTATATGTTTTTGTTGATACTATTGGGATATATTTTGAGAAAATAATTTTTGTGTATTTATATAATTTTTATTGAATTTTTTAGTATTATTAGTATATTATGTGAATTTTTGAATATTAGGGTTAATTGTGTAATTTGGTGATAATTTTAGTTAAATATTATGTTTAATTGGTTTTAATAATATTTGAGGTATAAAAATGATTTTTATAAATTATTTACTAATTTTAACTAATTAATACTAATTTTTGAAAATTATTTTCAAATAATATATAATATACTATTTTTGTAATAAAATGGATTTTTAGTAATTTTTAATATGTATTTAGACTAATTAAGTTATTTGGATTTATAAAATGAATTTTTATTAATGTTTGTGTAATTATTGGAAAAAGGGATTTTTAATAATATTATATTATTATTTAGGGTTTTTAAGTAATTATTGGAAAAATAATTATTTTGGTGTTTTAATGTTAAATATACTATATTTTGATGTTTCGAGGGTATTTATAGTATTTATTGATTTTTAATATATTTTATTGTATTATTTGAATTGTGGACCTCGGTTGGGGAAACTTTGTAGTTCAAGATCCCAACCGAGGATTTGTATGAATTCCGAAATAGAAGTATATTTTTCTTGTAGGACTGGCTTTACCTTTTAGTAGAGAGATGTCTGTTTTACAGAGGAGATTTTGCCGAATTTTCGGTAGAATTCTCATAAAATATGACATTGGGTCTAATTCTTATTCTGTGTTTGTCTGTATTTTGTAATTCTAGATTGAGACTCTAGAGGTCTAAGTTAGATTTATTATGATTTTGTGATCATTTTTATTGTTTAGTTGCATCGAGACCAAGGCCTAGCGGACCAAACCCGTCGGACTACTCTCACGGAGCGCATCCCTGTGAGTTGTTATTTTATATATACATTGCGTTTAGGTTGCATGTTTTAAATGTATAATTTTGCATAATTATTTTATTAAATGTTTAAGTATATATTAGGTATATCTTTAGTATATTCTTGGTATATTTTGAAATAAATGCATGTTTTACTTTTGAATTGTACCTAAATTATTTTTAAGTATGTTATTGGTTTAATTTAGTATATTTCATGATTTGTTTGAATTGATTTTACGTATATATACTTGAAATATACTTAGTTTATTTTAGGTATATATATGGTTTATTTGATAATTTTGAATGCCATTTTACATTATTTATTTTTCGAATGTATTTTTTTTTTAAATGAAGGATATCGATAGAATGTGCTTTCTAGTGGGCAGCACTAAGACCAAGTACGTACTGGTCCGATAGATTGTAGGATTAAATTACTAACTTATTTGTGGAAATATGACATGATTGATATGATTGAGATTGATGTGATTGAGGGTGTGATTGCTGGAGTTCAGTTGACCAAGTGTCTCGGGGCCAGTCTACTGTCCAGTTGGATTAAGTGAACTTACTTGGAATTAAGTGAGCCAGTATGGCTAGAGTGATTTTTATTGTTATTGAGGTTGCGATCATTTAGGGTTCTATTTGATCCTTCAAAACTTATATTTTTCAGTATTATGAAATAAAGTGATTTTCAGCATCTGTGTGCACAAACCTGTATATCTATTTATTATATACATATGATTGTTTGCATTTGACATTTAGTAATGCGTGTATATATATTATAAAAATTCACTTAATGAGATCTGACTTCCCTTAATTGATATTTTTACAGGAGAGTCTTCTTCTTCAGACCTTAGCAGTAGACCTATCTGTCGGATTTCTTCCGCTCCGACTCTATTATGTAAATTATCCACTTAATTATTTATATTGTACTCTAAAAATCTGCAGTAGTTGTATTTGTATCAGTAGTGGGTTTTATTTTATTTTTCTATATGAGATTTTAAAATTCAAATATTTATTCTGAATATTATATTGATACATTTCATGATATTAAGGAGTTTTATTTTATCATATTAAATTGAGATTTTAATTATGTTATATTTATTTTGTTATATTTATTGTATGTTTTTTATTATTTTAAGGCTTGCTACGGGTTATGAATTCGAAAGAATTCCCGTTCCCTAGCGCCGGTCATAGCCTCTGGTTTCGGTCGTGACAATTGCCCCTTCACCAATAAAGAAAAAAAAGGGAGAAAGCCTATAATAAGAAAGAAAGAAGTTGAATAACTTAAAAGCTAGACTGCTAAAAAGAAAGCAAAGGGAAAAAAGGTTCAAAAAATGAAATTGAAGGGCAAAGAGATTGTTATATTTAAATATAGTGTTTATGGACAACTGGGACATAATAAAAGGTTCCACGACAAAAGCAAAAGCACCGTGAGCAAATAATCTTTATGCTTTTTCTATAATTTTGTGGTCTAGCATGTTTTTTTTTAACTTTGGTTATTTTTTATAAATTATTGTTTTTGTTTTATATTGTCAGCAACATGGGACCATAAGCACTCTTGCAGCACCAATGACCATCCAATGGATGATGGATGTATGTTAATTCATGTTTATGGCTATTTTTTTTCATTTTCATGCTCGCTTAATTATAGGGTGTCTTTATTAGGCTTTTTCTATGTGCTTTTTTTCTTCAGGGCAGTAGTAAGGTTTCAAGATCGAGGAGTAAAGCTGCATTAGCTTTTTCAATTGATAATACTTGTGTATGTAGTGCCCATATTAGTGTTATAGATGATTATAAGTCTTTTAAATTTTTGTAGTCATTCTACAATTATTTTGTAGGATACTCAAACAAGCACAATTACACAAGGGGTTGGTTCAACACCTCCAAGCCAATATGTTGATCCATTATAAGGAGCTAAGGGCAACAAAAGATCCAAGCAAGTTGAGAAGGACGTTGGTTCGAAGAAAGCAAAATTTATTCAGCTCCCAAAATTGAACTATGGATTTGAATAAGCCAAAGACTCTTTTTTAAAACTTTATAAGCTAGCACAATTATGAATTATAGACAGGCTATTGTCTCTTTTTCATTTTAGTATACCCTTAAGTACTAAAACATGTAATTAAGGTCTTATGAATTAAGACCAGGATTGTATTTTGTTGATTTAAGGTTGAAACAAAGCTATAGATGCTTTTGTTTCAAAATTGAATCATTACCAAACCTCTATTTTTTGTATACAACAATAAAGCTACTTGTGGTTTGCTTGATTTTAGTAGAAATATCCATATATATTTTGGTTCTTCAGGTACTATTGTTTTGTTTTTGTATACTGCATTTTTATATGTTTACAATAAACATATAACAATAACCAGACAAGATCAAGAATAATACAGGATCTGATAATAGTAATTGATGTTCATTTTTATTTTTCAGAACAAAATTACATCAATTACATCCTATTTAAAATCTACATTTTACATGGCCAAATTACATGCTCCGTAAGCATTAACATTTGGTTCACCTTCAGCATTCCTACTGCTACGACATCACTATCTCAAATCCTAAACACCTCAGCATCTATAACATAAACAACACCACACAAATTTCCCTCAAGGTCATCCACATTCTTGACTTTTGGTTCTTCAAGTTTTTTTCCTTTTCCTTCTCCTCCTTTAATCGATTAATCTTTCTCAATAACCTTATAATAACAACCTTTTCCCTTGCAGAAATAGGTGGATTAACCCACTCAAAGAATTAGCATTCACTGCCCTATGAGAGGAGTGGAGAAACAAAGCAACTTTAATAATTTTTCTTTTAAAATTTATAAAAAACTCAAAATTCCCAACACATTTAAACTTACCTTTATGTTTGGGCAACACAAAAATCTCTTGCCTGGATTTGCATTTGTCCATGATGTTCTCATAATGGCTTCAACTGAACAGTAACAAGTTAGTGTCTAGCTATACATCTTAATCTTTGATTTGATCTCTTTATCAAATGTTTGTGTTTCAGTTTTAGCTAGGGTTAACAGCAATGATAAAAGAAAAGAGATGTCAAACTTAGCTTAAAGAGCTTGATACGAGAGCAAAGAATTATATTTAATGCATCTTTATCTCTAAGAGAGGCTGTAATTTTTTTTTTTTTGAAATTATGATAGCCATGAGGGACATATTAGGTGTAAAGTTTCCTTAGAAAGCTTTGTGAGAGAGAATAAGTGGAGTGTTTCAAATCAATTATTAGGTTGATGACATGGCCAGTACTTTTTTTCATATAATAATTTTTTTTAAAAAAGTTACACAACATCCTCCACGCGGACACTAGCGACCGAATTGTGGGATTAGGAACTTTTGTGGGATCGAGGCAAAAATTTGGAAGTTTTAAGTGACAAAATGAAATTTGGATATTTTATTAGGAATTTATGATAAATTTAAGTACTGTGAATGTAATTAAACTCATTTTCTTCAGTTTTTGAATCTAAGGACCTAGTTTCTATACTTCCAGACCAAAACTCTCTCAATAAGGATTAGATAGGCATGAAGCATCATAATAAGGACAATAGAAAGAAAATTAAATTTAAGAGACTTGCTCATTAATAGCCATTAATTATTGGAATACATAATTCTCTTACCTCCCAAGATGTTATTTTGGCTGATATTTCTTCTCAAGATGCTACTTTAGCCAATATTTCTCCATATTCTCATGTCACTGGTGGCTCGCCTAAAGCCACCCAGAACCTATGACGTCCCTAGTGTGGAACTGTCAAGGTCTTAAGTGAGCCTTAATAGTTCAGGTTCTAAAGGATCTATGTTTTATCTATTGTCCAACTTTTGTATTTCTTACAGAAACATATAATTAGAGGATTTATATGGAATGTCAACATTTTAAGCTTGGATAGGGGTGTAGTTTTTATGTGGATCCTATTGGCATCTCGAGAGGTTTAGCTCTTTAGTGGAATAAGAATACTGAGGTTCAAATTTAAACTCTTCTCCACATTATATTCATTATTTAATTGATGATATTATGATGGGTCATTGCCATGTGTTGTTTGTTTATGGTCCTTCTCGAAGGATAGAAGGTGATGATTTTTGGTTGCGTGCTAAATCTTTACAACCTCCAATGTCGTTTGCTAAATCTCTGCTCTAATTTTGATGAAATTAGAGAATTAAATGTTAATGTCAGCCTTCTTTAGGGTTTTATGAATTTTTAAATACTACTGCACTTCTGGATATTCCTTTTAAAGGAAATAGATTTACTTGGTCTAATAGGCAATTAGGTAGTGATTTTATTATTCAACGTCTAGACAGTGCTTATGCTAATTATGAGTGCCTTTCTGTCTTTCCTAACACTATGCTTATTCATGAGAAAATGATTGGGTCTGATCACAAATCAATTTTTTTGCATGTTAATGATAATCTTTTTAAATGAAGGCCTTTATTTATATTTGAAACAAATTGGTTATATTTTGATGATTGTTATGATATTATACAAATGGGTTGGGTGTCTGAAGTTAGGGGGTCTGACATGTTTAAAGTTCAGGTTAAACTTATGAGATGTAGGGATCTCTTTAGAACGTGGAATAAGGTACGGGTTGGGAATTCTAAAGTTAAAATTCAATCGCTTCAGTCTCAAATTGGTAGCTTGAATTTGGATATGAATGCTTCCAAAAAGAAAGCTATCCTTCAATCTTTAAATGATCAAATATTAAGTAGCTATAAAGAAGAAAAAGCTTATTGGTGTCAAAGATCTAAAGTTTCTTAGATTAAAGAAGGGGATAAAAATAGAAAATTTTTTCATGCCTCTTGTTTGCAAAGAAGACAGATTAATAAGATCCTTAGACTATAAAATCAGTATGGTAGATGGCTTTTTCATCAGGATACTATTAGGAATGAAATTATAGGTTTTACAGACAACTTTTTTTTACTTCTAAACCTAATCTATTGATCAAGTTTTGAAATATGTACCTAATGTCGTCTCCTCTCAAGTTAATGACATGCATCTTGCTTCCTTAGAGGATGATGAAATTAAAAATGCAGTTTTTTCAATTGGGTGCTTAAAAAGCTCCTGAACCTTATAGTTTTCTAGGATTTTTTTATAGGAAATTTTGGAATATTTTAGGTCGGACTGTTTGTAAAGCCATCAAAAGATTTTTTCATACTGGTTTCTTGTTAAAATCTTGGAATAAAACCTTTCTTGTTTTGATCCCTAAAACTAATAATCTTCTTCATATTAAACACTTTAAGCCTATTAGTTTATGTAATTTTATATATAAAGTTGCCTCCAAAATCATTGCGAATAGACTCAAGCCTCATTTATCTAACTAGATACATAAAAATCAAGCTACTTTTATTCCGAGAAGGCAGATTCATAATAATATCCTCCTAACTCATGAGGCGTTTCATAATTTAAATATTTCTAATAATACTAGAACTTGTCATTTGCTTTGAAATTATACATGTTCAAGGCTTATGATCATGTGGAATGGATCTTTTTAGAGAAGCTTTTGTTTAAAATGGGGTTTCATAGTCATTTTATTCAGTTGATTATATAATGTGTAACTACAGTTTCATATTTTGTGCTTATAAGGGGATGTCCTACACACTCTTTTCATCCTTCTCATGGATTAAGATAAGGAGATCGCCTTTCTCCTTACTTATTCATTATGATTTCTAAAGCACTTTTGCTAATCCTCTCACAAGCTTTGCTTAATTAGTCTATTAAGGGGTTTCATTTTAATAGAAGATGTGAACCTTTAACTCATTTGCTTTTTGTAAATGACACACTCATCTTTGGGAAAGCTTAACTTAGGGAAATGTCTAATATTAAAAATGTTTTGAATTTGCATTGTAATGCTTCAGGTCAAAGCATTAATATTGATAAATTAAGCATTTGTTTTAGTATAAAAAGCCCCTTCAGATTTGTGACAATCTTTGTCTCAAATAATTGGTATCAATCAATCAAAGCCTACTAATAATTGTCTTGGTTTACCAGCTTTCTGGGATAGGTCTAAAAAGGTTGCTTAAAGCTTTATTAAGGATAGAATTCTTGCTAGGGCTGAATCTTGGAAACATAGATTTCTAACTCCAGTTGGAAGGGAAGTCTTAGTTAAAGCTGTTTTGATAGCTATGCTTGCTTATGCAATGTCTTGTCATAAGTTTCTTTCTGGTTTTTATCAAAAACTGAATTCTATAGTTGCTAATTTTTTATGGAAATGTCATCCTTTAAATAAGGGCATTCATATGACTAGTTAGAAGTCTTTATCTATTTCTAAATACAAAGGAGGTTCAGGTTTTAAAGAATTTGACAGATTTAATAGTGTTTTTCTTGCTAAAAGAGTTTGGGGAATCATTGATAATCCACATTCCATTTGGGCCAAAACAATATTAATATATATTTCCCTCACACAAATTTTTTGAATGCTAAGAAGGGATAAATACTATCTTATCTTGGGGATGGTCAAGCTTATTAAAGACTAGAGACTTGTTGTATCAAGGCTTCCGTTATAATATTAGCAATGGTAGGGATGTTTCCATTTGGGATGATCCTTGGATTCCTAACTCTCCAAACTTCATAATTTCTTCTCCTAAATCTCCTAATTGTACAATTTTGCTAGTTTCACATCTCATAATTCCACATCAAAGAAGGTGGAATGTTCAATTAATATGCTAAATTTATAATACTGTTGATATTGAAAGGATTCTTAAAATTCCTCTTGGTGATTCAAGCATTCCGAACAGGTTGATTTGGCATTTTGATAAAAAAGGGTCTATTAATGTTCGATCAACTTATCATTTTTTATCTTCTCACAATAATTTTTCTGCCCTTACTTTTCCACTTATTTCATCCTTTAATTGCAAAACTTTATGGCATAGTTATACAGTGCCCAAAATTAAAATGTTCTTGTGGAAAATTCTGCATCATTTATTGTCCACTCAAGCAGCTATGTTAACAAGAAGAATAATCTATTCTGCACTTCATAAAATTTGTTAAAAACAAGATGAATCTATTCAGCATATGTTTAATTACCCATATGCTCTTGCCACATGGTTTGGTTCATGCTTTACTTATGTTCCTTCTCTTTCTAATTCAAATTCAATAACTGATTGGTGGGCTCAAATTCAACATCTGTTTATCAATGACCTTTATCAATTTTCTTTGATATTAATGATTGGATGGTTTATATGGAAATCTTTGAATGCTTGCATTTTTTAAAATGTTAACCCGCAGCTTGTGCTTTGCATCCAAAAGGCTTACACTTTCCACAATGAAGTCATGACTACAATTTCAGATGCTCAAACTAATACTATTGATATTTTGAATGAAAATAATAATAATAATGTGCCTACCTTTATTAATTCTTCTCTAGCATGGTTGCCTCCATCAGATGATTTTATCAAATTTAATGTTGATGCTGCTTTTAATTCATTTACATATTTAGCAGGTTTAGTTGTTCTATGTAGAGATGCTGCTAGACATCTTCTTTATAGCACTGCTCAAATTAAAGCTACTTATTCAGCACTTATTGCTAAAGCTGAAGCTCTTCTTTTAGGTCTTAATTTTGCTTCATCCTCTGGTTGTACCCATTGTATTTTTTAGATGGACTCCTTGTTAGTTATTCAGGCTTTACATAAGATTATTGAACTAGATTGGTGTATTGTTAATTTGGTTCATACTATCCATGCAAAGAGCCATTTGTTTGTAAATATTAACTTTAAGTGGGTTACTAGGTCAGCAAATGTCGTTGATTATATAGCAAAAGTTGCTTTAGCTCTTAGGCTTCCTTATGATTGGTACTGTAATTATCCTCCAGACTTTGTACGTTTCTTGGCTTGTTAATATATTTATATATTCGACTAAAAAAAAGAGGGAATGACACCATTCCACTCTGCAAGATCAGGCATAGAACCAGCCGCTTCCCTGATGTCTTAACATGAGTTAGGGTACGTTAGAATAACCCTTTCAACAGAATTTGACAATCTTTGGTTAATTGGCCAAAATATGTTCTTCTACCTTTTGGTGACTGCATCTAAGATTGTCTGGCAATCTGATTCAACTATTACTCCTGGCAAAGACAACGATTTGATCCAGTTAATGCTTCTCTACAACTCAAAGCTTCAGCTATACCACGGTCCCAAGGGCCTTTAAAGGAAATATTTTTTAGAGGAAATTTCACCGACCATTTTAATATTGTTCGTGACTTAGCCCAATTTTTTTTTTCATTTTTGTTTTTGTGGTTTTCATTTTTAGCCTTCCTTTCATTTTTTTTCTTTCAGTTTTAGTTTCAAGCACACTTTTCTCTCTTTTAATTCGTTGCATGTAGTGGCAATTTGTTTCTTCATCGTCTTCTTTTCAGTTGTTTCACGGTTTTCCTCATTTTCTTAGGTTTTTTTTAACTTGATTTCTTCTTATTTTCGGCGTCATTGTTCAGATTCTTTTTGTATTCAAATGGTTGATGATTTACCTCAACAGATTGAATCGTAAGATTTTATTAATAGTTTGTGGTTTTTTGTCTTTATTAAATTTATTCTTTTTAATGTTCTTTGTAATGATTGTGGAGCTTTTGTTGTTGCATATGCTTAATATTTTATTTATGAGAAGAATATTGGAAGTGATTTTGATGTTGAAGTGTATCGAAGCAAGCTTGCATGTTCTCTTTATATTTATGGGATGAAGAAGGTTGAAGGTGAAATTGTTAGTGATTTAGAGCAAGCTTTGAGGATGAAAAAAAAGAGGAGATTGAAGAAGTGAATGTAGGAGATTGAAGAAGTGAATGTTGAATTTTTTGTTGTTTAGTTTTTTTTAAATACATTTTAATTTTTTTTAGATACAGTATACAATTATTATTGTTAATATAGTATGTTTCTTGTTTATTTCTTTATTTTCTTCTCTGTTTTATGTTGTTTTATTATTGTTTATTTTTGTTGTTTTTTATTGATTGATGTTTATTTTCCTTTCTAACAGATAAAAAAAGTTTATAAAACTTTTTGTAATGAAAGAGAATAATAATTAACCTTAAAAATTAATTTATAGTGACAACCAGTTATTGGTTTTTTTTTCCATTTGTTGATTTGTATTTATTTTTGTTGATTTTTGTTTTTTTCTCTCTTGAACTATTATAAAATCTTTAAAAATGAATAAATGAAATAAAATAAAATAAAATGATAATTTAAGTAAAAATTAAGAAATAGTGATTAAAGTTGATAATATTTTGTAGTCTTGTATTGTTATTTTGTTTATTATTGTTGATTATTTTTTATACTATTACAAAATGTTAGAAATTATATAAATTTGATACAAGACAACCATAATTAATATAAAAAATGTACTCTTTTGGTGTTGTTAAATTTCAAATAAAACACAGACAACAAAACAAAACAAAACTAGTCGATATTTTATTATATAAAATATAAACAACAAATTTAAAGAAATAAAGTGTATAGAAAAACCTGTAATTAAATTGAGGCTAGAGTTTTACTCTATTTCCTTAAGATAAATTTGTTCCCCACTGATGCTAAGGGTTTTGCAACAATTGTCTCTTAGGATACAACAATTTATTCTTGTAAAAGTAGCACTCCAATTTACAAGAAAATTGAACTAAAAATAATATTAACTCTCTTAATGATGGTATGAATAATTTGACAAAGGAGGAAGAAGATATATAAAAAATAATTTTTTTTTTTTTCTCTTCTATCTAGTGTTAGAAATCTTTATTTATAATAAAGACTTATGAAGATCATGACTCTCTTAAGAGTCATTAATCAAAAGTTGTGACTTATGAAAAGACATGAGTCAAAGAATATGTCTTAATACAATTTCTCATTCAACCTAAATAAAATAATATTAATTTATTAAAAAACTAATAAGGATAGTTTTTTTTTTATTGTTTACTGTTGTTTTGATTTTGTTTATTTTTTTTATTCTTGTTGATTTTCCTTTTCTGCAGTTATATTTGACAGTATTTTCACTATTTCATCAAAACTACAATTTGTTTCCATTAAAATTCCAATTACTTCAAAATCAACAGAATTTATTGTTTCATTCCATCTTCCTTTGTGATGAACGAATACTGGTATGATTTTCATTGTGCATGTTAAAAAACAATTCAAATAAAGGGAAAAGATGCATTTAGGCTCCTAATGTTTACCTGTGAAGCGGATAGATCCTTAATATTTTTTTTAAACCTAAAATACACAGAATTATGTTTTTTTGGTATTTGAAGCCCTTGGTTTTGATGGCAGTTGATACTCTGTTATCTACATCTCACGTGGCCATCGTTTATGAGTAAAACCAATCAAATTCCTTGTATTCTCCTTCTGCCGTGCTTATTTTTGATGGCGACAATATGGGAAGTTTTATGGCTGGTTCTTCTCCGTTTTCTGCTAGTGTTATTACTGCTGATGGATTAGGCATTCGATCGTCTAATGCCCTCGGTGCTCCCTTTCTTGTATGGACAAAACTGGCCCATCCTGTTAGCATGCACGGTTGCTCTGAGGTGTTGGCAGCTCAGTCCTCATCCACTTCCCAAGGTTTAGAAAATAATAATAATGTAACATTCAATTACATTCTGATGTTTTAGATGAAACTGATATGTTTCTTTTAGTGTCAACTGCTAATGCTCTATGATCTTGGCTTATCGTTATCGAGTTGAATATGCAGATGAGAAGCTCATCGGTGCTAAGGATCCAGCTACTAATTTGTCTTCTGTTTCAAGAAGGGACATGGCAACTCAAATGAGTCGTGAGGGTAGTAACCATTCATCTCTAAGCATGAGGAGAAATTCTTGAATGAACCAAGTTTGCTACGTTTTATAAATTCTCCACTATAAAAGTGACATGTAGTATAATTAAGTAGTATTTATTGTACTTTTTTACTTTAAAAGTCAAATATCTAACTATAATTACTTTTAATACATCTATAAATTTCTTTTTTTTAATTATAATTTTTTTTTAAAATCTCATATGTTATGAATTTTTTTTTATAAAATTATAGGTTATTTTTTAAAATAATAAGTAAAACATATTGCTATTACATGTGGTAACAAAACATAAATAAATAAATAATAATGATTAATGTAAGAAAGTCTATCATCGATTAATGTAATTATTTTTTTTTCTATATAATGTGCTACCAAAAAAGTAAATAGAGGTAAAAATAAAAAAATATTAATTTTTTTTTTGCCTCTTAATAAAAATTAGGGTGTCTACCCATTATATCTATCAAAAAAATATGATTTTCTTTTTTGAAAGCACATTTGTGTGTTTTTTTTAACAATTTTAACTAAAATTTTATTTATTATTTTAGAAAATAACTCATAATTTTATATAAAAAATTCATAATATATGAAATTTTTAAAAAAAATTATAATTAAAAAAATTTATAAATGTGTTAAAAATAATCGTAATTAAATATTTAACTTCTAAAATTAAAAAATACAATAAATGTTACTTAATTATGCTACATATTAAGTTTATAGTAAAAAATTTATAATCATGCATGGCGAACTGGATTAACAACCAGAAGTCCTTCCTTCTCTACATCTACTCCCTCTGCCTTATATCCATTTGCTGGATCATGTTCATTGGCTTTTGTCATTTTCAGTTTTTGACATGCATTAAATTTCACAAAATCTCTAGGAAACTTGTATTTGAAACGAGTTTTTTTTTTTTTTGTCTTTGGTGGAAGCCCACTTAATATTTTGTGCCTACCGTCGCCACATTATCTTGATTGTCAACATCTCCATTCTCAATGTTAATGTTACTGTCATGATCATCATTGCTGCTTCCAACATGGTAGTCATTCACTGTTGTGGCAATAACTACTGCTCTTGCTCCATTATCTCTACTTCTAGAATTACCATCAGCGTCATGGTTATCATCCGTATCACTGTTGCACCACAGATATCACCATTTTGATTTCTACAATCACTCTTACCACAAATTGTGTAACCACCAACTAAATCAATGCCACCATCATCACCTCTGTTTGTTAGCATCACTATTTTTCTTTTTAATAATAAAAAAAATTAAGTTATCATTGACTACATTTTTTATTTTGAAGTTTAGTACTTGTTAATACAATTATTTTGTAGTTCTAAGTTCTTTTTTGTTCAGTTCTACCAAACCCACTTTAAATCTCTAGCAATGAATTTTAAAAAAGGCCTTGGCCAAATGGCTGCTATAACAAGAAATACAACTTGCACATATATGTATCTTAGGGAACACATGTGCATCTAAAATGGTTAGCAGCTCGACACCTTGCTTCATATCCATATACTGTGCCCATACCACAACTCAGCAGGGAAAACAAGAATAATTATGCTTTAAGGAATCTTTACTTAATAAGCTTGATCATTATGTGTATATATTATAAGGCTCTTTCATGAAAATCAAACGGATGTGGAAAAAAAAAAAGGGCTGTCCCTTTCTTGTATATTAGATGGTCGACGTAAAAATGAGTGTACGTGCCTCTCAGTTTCATAATAAATTGCATGAAAACGAACGTTTGGCTATGTTAAGTTCTAGTCTACAATTAAATGAAATAAAATCAAACCCGTAACAAATTGAACACAAAGAATCAAAAGGGTAAAACCAGAGATATTAACGGAGCTGCTGCTTAGCGGACGCGTAGGCCACCACTCATCCCATCGCTGAACTAGCTATCTACCTCGTTCAGATCCGACCAGCACGCAGCGCCACTGTGAGAAAGACCCAGCAAAGCAGCTCCGCCTTCTGCCAGCTTCTCGCCATCGCAAGCTGCTACACCTTCGTGCACAGTGAGCAGCACCTCCGTCGCTCCGTCGCTGACCAAAGCATGGTGCAGCACTAAGGCACCTTTTGGCTTTTGCTTTTTAATAAAAGATGGTTCTGCTCAGTTCTTAATTTCTCAAGGAATTTGATTGGTTTTACTCTTTACTTATTAGTAAACGATGGCCACGTCAGATGGAGTTAACAGAGTGTCAACTGCCATCAAAACCAAGGGCTTCGAATTCCAAAAAATATAGTTCTGCGTTTTTTGGTAAAAAAAAAACATTAAGGGTCTATCCACTCTATGGGTAAGCATTAGGGGCATAAATGCACCTTTTCCCTCAAATAAATATACAGAACTATTGTTTACTTTTGTTTAATACCAAAGAAAACAACTGAAATCAAGAAAAATCAACAACAATAATTAACAATCAACAAAAATAAGCTGAAGCCAAATAACTAAAATAATAAACAATAAGCATAAAAGCACTTGAAAAAAACATAATAAACAAGAAAAATCAACAACAATTAATAAAGATAAATGGCCAAATAACTAAAATAATAAACAAAAAGCATGAAAAAACTTATAAGTAAGAAATAATAACAACAATCAACAAAGATAAACAAAAGCAAAATAACTAAAATAACACCAAAACACTTGAAAAAAAAAACATCATAAACAAGAAAAAACAACAACAATAAACAATAATCAACAAAGATAAACATAAGCAAAATAACTAAAATAATAAACAATAAACACCAAAACACTTAAAAAAACATCATAAACAAGAAAAAACAACAACAATAAACAATAATCAACAAAAATAAACAAAAACAAAATAACTAAAATAATAAACAAAAAGCAACAAAACACTTGAAAAAAAATCATAAACAAGAAAAAAAAATAACAATAAACAATAATCAACAAAGATAAACAAAAGCAAAATGTCTAAAATAATAAACAAGAAGCACCAAAACACTTGAAAAAAACACAATAAACTAGAAAAATCAACAAAAATCAACAACTCAAATAAAATGAATTAATATTATCTAAAATTAAGAAGAAATTACACTAAATAATTCAATTCAATAACAACAAGAAAACGAAACATAAAACATCGTAAAAATCAAAAAAATACAAAAAGGATGAAACAATAGCAGCTTAAAATAACAAATGTAGATATGATATTTTTTTTAAGTAATGTACCTGATTTCTTTGTTAATTTGTTAATTTTCCTTTGAAGTTGATGCAGATCTTATGTATATTTGTTGCAAAAGAAGAAACTTTATAAATATGAAAAATACTTGAATAATCAATAATGAAATGAAGAATTTTCAACAATAAACATGAAGAAAATTGTAGATCTCGTGTTTGATTGATGCATATGAACTTGAAAATAATTACAAATTTTTAAAAATTGATGAAGATGAAGAAAAATTGATTTAGAAAAGGAATCTCTTTTGTTAGGAAGTTAAGTTCGTTTAGAAAGTTGAAGTTGAGATTGTAAGATTTTTTAGCTAAAAGTTGGCGAGTTTAGAGAGAAAGGTCAATTTTTGAACAAATTAATTTTGTAAAGATATTTTTGAAAGTTTTTATGTTCAACGTTTTTTTTTTTAATTTTTTTTTCCCATTTATGTAAGAAACCCTATTTTTTATGAATAAAACCTGACCCGCACTATCTCTTATCACACAACCAACTTCAAACTGATTATGACCTAATAATGCAGCATCAATATTACAGTTTAGGAAACCTGCTTTTGGGGGATGCCATATTTGAGGAGCTTTTCTATGTATTAAATGGGAGGTTCGCAGGCCTATAGATTGGGTTGTTTTCCAAGTGTTCAAAAAGTTCGAAGCCGATTGCACTACCTGCCAGGCCTGTTGAGTTTTATGATTCCATATTTGCGAGTGTCATTACTACCAAACTGAACTGATCATTAGAAAATTCATTGAAAACTAAAGTTAGCCATTCTGAAAAAAGTTTGGAGCTGCCTCGGCTAGGTCCTAAAGGAGATAGTTACCAACAATGTTTAGCTAATCCACAACACAAAAGATAAGACTATGAGCTACTGATTCAGGGCACTTTGACAAACTGGGCATCCATTATCTTCCATGATGTGCCGACGTCTAAGTTCACATCTGGTGGGGCAATTTTGAATAACACGCCATATGAAATTCCTAATAGGATGGGGAGAGACCACAGTTTCTTCTAATGTTGCCAATTATTTTGAAAAACCAAAGTAGAGCTCAAGTGAATCTGGCCTCCTATAACCACTATGAACTGAGTAACCACCCTTCTTATCCCATTTCCAAAATAAGTTATCTTCAGATTGACTATTGGGAAGGGGCTCATGTCGCGTTCATTAAACAAATCTATAATAATATCCCCATCTCATTTCTGAATTCCAAGGAGCATAAGAGAATTGACAATAACGGTTTCCATACTTGGAAGAATAGATTTTGAGGCAAAAGGATTGTCTCTCTCAGGTAGCCAAAGATCATGCCATACTCTCACTATTTTGCCGTTATCGATCCTCCATTAACACCCATATATCAAGAGTTGTTTAGCTGCCAGAATACTTTGCCAACAAAAACTAGGGTTTGCACCGAGCTGTGCTTGAAACAAATTAGAGTTAGGAAAATACCTTGCCTTAAGCACCTTGGAAACCAATGAATTGTGCTCCGTTAGAAGGCGCCAGCCCTGCTTTCCAAGCATTGCTATATTGAACTCGTGGAGTTTATGGAAAGCCAAGGCCACCATTCTCTTTTCTGGAACAAATCTTACTCCATCTAAGCCATTTCAGACCTTAATTTTGTGCTTTTCCCGTGCTCCACCAAAGGAATTCATTATGCATTCAAGCTCGTCACAAAGACCTTAAGGGATGAGATATACACTCATGGCATAGTTTGTAAGAGTTAGAGCAATGGTTTTTATTTTAAATCTCCTTGCCAGATTTAGAAAGGAACTTTTGTTTCCACTAATTGATTCTCTGTCTTAGAAAAGAGAAGACGTCTTTCTTATTTCTACACAGCTAAAAAGATAATCCAAGGTACTTACCTCTGTTGTTACCCATAATAGTGCAGATTTCATGAACAGCCTGATCATTAATGTTTGAGCTGAAAGTAAGGCAGGAGAAGATTATAGGAAAATGAATTATGTGATTAGTAGCTATGTGAATAGTATTGTCCATGGAGAGAAAATTTTTTATGTCATAATCTCTCATTTGATTAGCCTCTTATATATGGAGTCAATATGTAATTTTAACTCAAAAAAAATTGTCTTTTAGTTTTATAAATAACACTATTCATGTTATTATTAGTGATATGTATCATTATCCAAGATTATAGTATAGTACAATTATCCGGCAAGAACTAGGATATTGAGTTAGGTGGGCTAAAGGCTTTGATTACTAAACTAATTGAATAAATTTATTAGTAAAAGCTTTCATCACTATCTATAAACTAGAATTATAATATATCACAATTTACAATTGTAAATGATATACTAAAGTACAAAAAATGGTTTATAAAAATATTGATATATAAAAAATTCATTAAAATATTTAATATTTTGATGATAACCATGTAATAATGAATGAATTTTATATATAAAAGTTAGTCACTAAAAAAATAAAAAAAAGAGATAATTTTTTTTTTATATTAATGAGATATTGATATGTATATATTGTATCATATGTGAAATTTATTCATTTTGAAGTACTTCACTAAAAATAGAGTTGAATTTAGGTGAGAAATTAAAGAATTTTGACAATATAAAAGAAGAAAGAAAAATTGTAAAATATAGACAGGGAAGTCCGGAGACAAAAACGTGAAAGAATGAAATAAAACCAAAGAGAAAAAAAGTAATAGACTAGATTGTGAAGGGTTAAGTATCTTTTGAGGTAAATTTTGATTTTTTTAATTAAATTTATTTTTTGGGCTTAACTAAATGAAACTATGTTTTATACTTTTGTCATGTGTTATATGTAGTTTCGCCCCTAACACAGAACTTTTAATTTACCTGAAAACAAAAGAAAATAATAACACTTAATAAGGACAAGGATTAACTTATGACCAAAAAAAAGGAGAAGGATTAATTTAGTTAAGCCATGTCAACAGCCAATGAGGAGATTATGTATTATGTGCTGATCCTACTACTAATTTTTCTTTTGTACAGAAGTTTCTTTATAAGCCAGTGGTTGAACTTGAATACAACTACAGGAGAGATAAGTATTCTAATAATTAATTATTAATAAGTAGACTTGAGTATACCAGAAAATATGATTTGACATATATAAAAATAGATAAAACTGCTGTGATGTTTATTTTAATTTTTTAATAGTTAGATTTAATGTTATAAATTTTATATTTTAATGATAAATGATAAATGATAAATTTTGAACACTGGTTTCCATTAACCATCAAATAAATTACAAGAGTTCTAGCAAACCATCAGGGGAAAAAACAATCTAACAAGGATTATAACATATGACATCAAGATTTGTGACAACCCAGTTTGTGGCCTTGTTGGTTTTGCAAGAGATATGAAGAAATATAAATAAAAGCTCAAAGTTAACAAGGCATTAGAATTGAAATTAACTCTCCGGATACCCTTAACTTTGCTCTAAGGCACAGCAGCGAAAAGGGTTGTTTTATCTTCAATGAGCGCTGAATCAGTTCTAGGAGAGAGTCAAAAACCACTACACTGATGGTCAGTGTAATCCTGAACTAGCACCGCTATAACATCAATAGTCATGAATGCCAACTTTTTGTTTTCCAAGTTAGAAAAACTTTTGTTATTATAGATCATGGAAGCTTGCCTGCAGACGCTACACGGTTCGAATCTACGAACCAGGTCCAGTTTTTTTTTTTTTTAGGAGGCGGAGGCCTAAGAAAGCAGTGGGCCGTGTGGGCTGTGGATTTTATTTTATTTTTTAAAATTTAACTGTAAAATTGAGAAAAACAACAACAATAATTTTTTTTTAACAGCAACAACAATAATCTCTGTTACTGATGAAAATGATGACAGCACTAATTTAGATTCCATCCAATCCTCGTTGTCGGTTTGTGGGTCCCTTCTCGTTGCCGCTTTTTGACCCTTTTTTCATGGTAATTTTTCCCCCTTTTTTTTGACTTTCTGTAGTGGTGGAGGCACTAATAGGGGATGATAGTGATATTCACGCTGCCACACACCCTGCACATGCTTTTCACTGAATTAAATTAACAATTTCACAACCAAATAATAATAATGATGATGATAATACTAATAAAAAACTCAAGTTCACACCCTTAGTATAAAAACTATCAATTAATCTAATCCAATAATTGATGTGCTTCTGTTGTACTGTAAAGGAGTGTAACCTTCAAAAATAGTTAGCACATTTTATTTTTAATTATGGATATCTGAAACTCACTAAATTTTTATTAAAAGGTGATAAAAATTTTATAATATTTAATATAAGACAATGCTCAAATTCCAAATTTTTTTATAATGAATTCAGCATTATTGTTTTTTTTACAATAAGAAAAAATATATTATTAATTTAATATAGACAAAATACAAGAAAAAAAAGCAACTCTTGCGCAACACAAAGAAAACTAAAACAGTACAAATTACAACAAATAACTTTACTCTTGCAAATTATATTATAGATAGATGGAGGAAGATAACATCATAAAAAGAAAAAAGAAAAACTACAATCACACCACTACATTGGTGTCGCCTCAAGGAGATATACATTTTGACAAATGAGTAAGCCAAAACTTGATATGGAGAGACATTAATTTTGGATGAAAAACCAGAAAATTGCTCCAATATCTCTAGCGAAATAATGGGTATAGTTAAACTTATTTTACTTGCAAATAAAATCTTGAACAATGGATAGATCAAATCAAAAAATTTCTCAAATAAAAGGATATCTTATTCTTCATGCATGTATACTCAGAGATGAGATTTTTCTTTCCAACCCAGAAAGTTCATATTAAGAGAGGCTAAGTTCACTACAGGATAGCAAAAGAGAGATAAAACCTTAGATCTAAAACATATACTAATTATTCTAAGAAAATAACTTAAAATAGATGTAAAAACAAAAGAAAAGACTAATTTATGGCCATAAATTGGCCCTTTATAAGGATAAATATGAAGATGAAAATCAAGAGAAGAACATTCTAGACAAACCAAGAGGAAAGAGAAGGACAGTTCTTCTAATGGACAAATGGTCAAATTGCTCCTTGAACTTGTATCAAGGGATCAAATAGTCTGAATTTTAACTTTTTCAACAAATAGATCCAATATTTTCAATTTCAAAGCCAAATAAACCCAAATTGTAAATATAATGCTGTGTGTACAACAATCACTTTGCAAAAGTTAATTTTTCTAATCTAGTTTATCAAATATTAAAAATAATATTCATAGTAGTTTAACTTCTCAAAACCCTTTCTTTATCTTCATCAATTTATTTTGATTAATTTATTGTCTTTATCATTAATTATTCTTATTTTGTTTTTCTTATCCTTTTCTTTTTCTTCTTCTCGTCCATACCTTTGTGAAAAAAATCTTGCTGTTCAATAACACCAACAACAACCTTAACCCCCTCCTCTTCCATTTTCTTTGGTGCCCTTGGCGGGTATCTTCAGCTCTGCAAAAACCACCCATTCTTGTAAACGTTTCTAAACACTAAAAACATGCAGAGATCACAACTCCTAAAATGGGTCAAAAGAAGTAAGTGGAGGGTAGTGAAATTGGAGAAGAAGAGGAAACAAACAAGTCAAGTAGTGAATGATAAGTGAAATCCTATAGCAATGAGGGGAAAGAAATTTATGAGATTGTAGAAGTTTTAGATGATTTGGATTGTGATTTATATTGGTGTTTTCAATTGGATCACAATTTCTGCTTTTTTTTTTTTTTTTGAAAAATTAGATCAAAATTTTATTATATTTTTATTGAAAAAATAAATTAATATGTTATTTTTGTTTTAGCCAGTTTCAGTTGTAAAAATTCATTTGTTTATGTTTTTTTTTTTCTAATTGATATGAATAGATTGTTATAAACAATGAAAAGGATTAAATGGAAGGCTCCAACAAGAGGATGACTCAAACTAAATGTTGATGTTGTAGCCTTTTCTTTAAGTAATTAGACAAAAATTGTTGGTGTTATTGGTGATCATCTAGGATCATATGTGGTAGCCAAGTCTAGATTATTTTATGGTGTGTTAGATCCATTCAAGGTAGAGGTGTTGGAGTTCATGAAACCTTGAGTTGGTTGAATGAAATTTTATCTTTTATTTAAAAAAAAATGTTTTTCTTTCTATTTATGTTGTTTTTTTTTATTGATTAAAATAGATTGTTGTATTATTATAAGGGATGTTGTTTTGCTATGGTGATGATAGTTGTAGCACCGGTTACGATGATGATAGTCTTGGGGCTAGTAATGGGTGATTATTTCACCGAAAGAAAAAGAGAAATTGAATTTAATTAGTTAAGATTTTTTAAATATTTTAAATCTAATTTAGTGTTGAAATATTAATATAATATTCAATATAGATAATCACTCTATTTTCATAGAGTTTATATGACATGCGTAATACTCGGTCACAATTTGAATTTATTTGGTTTTAAAATTGAAAGTATTGGATTTATTTGTTGAAAAAGTTAAAATTCGGGCTACTTGACCCCTTGATACAGGTTCAAGGGGCAATTTGACAATTTATCCTTCTTCTAATTCAGCGTTATCTTTTTTTTTTTTTGAACTGTAAAAGTATATTATATAGAGCAAATTCAATACATATTAAGAGGGCCACGATCAAAATAAGCCGACGACCATTGGTTCACTATTGCATTGAGAAGGGCCAAAGCTAAGACAAGCCCAAGAACATATTTTCCCAACTGTAGGGTTGCAACCCTAATGTGTTGAGATGAACAAGACAGCCGAATAACAGCGACGGCAACAACAGCAGCACCTCGATGGACTGCACCCTGGTGCTCTTCATCAAGCCCGACATGCTTGATTAGATGAGGTCTTGGACAAATCAGGAAGAGCAGCTGCAAGAGAAGCTTTCCTTCCATCAGTAAAATCTAGATTTTGACCCCCACAACCTTTTCCTTCATCCGCCGATATGAAGCAATCTTGCAGAGACTTTTGAGGGCAGCCAAGAAGAAACCTAGCTGAGGAGAAGCGACGGTGAAGGCAGCAGCAAAATAGAGGCCGACATACTTGGCCAACCATCTACACAAAATAGCTATTGACAACAAAACTATCAAGAGACACTGATATTTAGACATTATTATAAGATTATTACCACAAATATAAGATAAAATCTAAGAAACAAAAAGACCGGTAGCCATTCCCAGAAAAACTACGTTTATCAAAAGAAGTATGACAGACACACTGTTTAGAGAACTGTCATGAGAGTTTTAATAACATCATCTTCTATTTGATTTTTAATAACATCATCTTCTATTTGATTTTTAATAACATCATCTTCTATTTGATTTAGTTGTCATGTGTAATTCTGTACAATTGCCCATACCTACATGGAAGTACATAAATCGCCAGCACAAATCCGGGTGCTATACTGAGAAAATCAAGCATGGAACTTCTATACATACACCAACCTACTCATTACATTAATTGTCCTCTAGCTAGATGATATCGTTTCCGATGTCTTTCCATATAAAAATTATTCCACCACATAATTTTAATTACCAACTTTCTACGTAAACCCAAAATTAAAATATATCTTGATTTGAAATTAATTTTATTCACAAGGGTAGTAAGCTGTTACAGCTAAATCATGTACATCTAGCTAATGTCACTCTTTTGTAAAAGTAACTGTGCTCCTAAAAAATTGGAAGTGATAGAACTAGTGCATAAATTCAAACGTTGAACTGGAAACTGGTGTACTGTAACAGCAACTTACGGGCAATCAAATCACAAATAAAAACTGAAATGTTCGAAAAACATGGATTGATTGACCATGTTTTTTTTTCCCATGAATGTTACCCACAAGAATTTATATTAGAAGTAGTAAAAATGTTTTTGAAGCTCAGTAAAATCTTTTAGATAGAGACAAATGTCATTTTCCAGCTTTTACTTTTTCTTCTTGTCCCTTCCCTTCCTCTTTATTAAAAGCAAAAAAAAAAAAAAAAAAAAAGAGAGCTTGCATAAAAACCAGAACCTTCTTTATTCTTTGTTAGTGTCTGTACCAAAACTAGCTCAGCCTCTCATCATTTTTACTTTAAAAATATCTAAGGAAAGAAAATATTACATCACAAGGCAACAACTGTACTTTCTTTGCATAACAACATCTCTTAAATGAGTTGTTGATTCTCTCCCAAGAGCGACACATAGTCTAGTTTCTTGAAGCTGAAAATACAGCAAACCCATAACCATGAGAGGATTCAGGATAAGACCACCTTCATTTTCTTGCATTTTCTTTCTGTTTCTGACTCTGTCATGTGTTTCTACAGCTCAACAGCAAAACCCCATCAAGACCATTGTGGTGTTGGTGATGGAAAACAGATCCTTTGATCATATGATTGGGTGGATGAAGAAGACTGTAAATCCAGCCATCAATGGAGTGACAGGGACAGAATGCAATCCTGTATCAACCAACAATACAAAGCAGCAATCGATTTGCTTCACAGATGATGCAGAGTTTGTGGATCCAGATCCTGGTCACTCTTTTGAAGCTGTTGAGCAACAAGTATTTGGCACTGGCTCAATTCCTTCAATGACTGGCTTTGTTGAACAAGCGCTCACTATGTCTCCAAACCTGTCTGAAACTGTTATGAAGGGTTTTAGACCTGAATCTGTTCCTGTTTATGCTGCTTTGGTTAAAGAATTTGCAGTTTTTGATAGGTGGTTCTCTTCAATCCCCGGTCCAACACAGCCCAATAGATTATTTGTATATTCTGCTACTTCTCATGGCTCAACTAGCCATGTCAAGAAGCAATTAGCTCAAGGGTATCCTCAAAAGACAATATTTGATTCACTTCATGAGAATGGTAAGAACTTTGGGATTTATTTCCAAAACATACCCAACACTTTGTTTTATAGGAATTTGAGGAAACTCAAGTATATCTTTAAGTTTCATCAGTTTGATTTGAAGTTCAAGAAGGATGCACGAGATGGGAAGTTACCTAGCTTAACTGTTATCGAACCAAGGTACTTTGATCTCAAGGGATTGCCTGCAAATGATGACCATCCATCTCATGATGTTGCCAATGGCCAAAAGCTTGTAAAGGAGGTTTACGAGGCACTAAGGGCTAGTCCTCAATGGAATGAGACACTTTTGGTCATTACTTATGACGAGCATGGTGGGTTCTATGATCATGTCGAGACCCCTTATGTTGATGTTCCTAACCCTGACGGGAACACTGGCCCTGCCCCTTCTTTCTTCAAGTTCGATCGCCTAGGTGTTCGTGTGCCGACAATTATGGTCTCTCCTTGGATCAAGAAAGGCACTGGTAAGTGGAGCTTCAAATTTGCTACTTGCCTTTTCTTTAATTCCTTTTTCTGTATATTAAAGAGAGTTCGGTGGTAGAAAATGTCTTTAGCTGTCGAGTTCCATTTTCTATTATGTTAGTATTCATTTGCTCTTCTGTAATGATATTGCTTTTCTTTTTTTTTTCCCTCTTCCCAGTGATAAGCGGCCCAAAGGGACCTGCTCCAAATTCAGAGTTCGAGCATTCTTCAATTCCCGCCACAATAAAGAAAATGTTCAATCTCTCTTCTAACTTTTTGACCCACAGGGATGCATGGGCTGGCACATTTGAAGGGGTTGTTGGGGAGTTGACCTCTCCAAGAACAGACTGCCCAGGTATACAAGTTTAATTTTACATCTTATTAATTAATTCTTAGCTTCATATTTGATGAGTTTCATGGATATATAATCATGAGGGATTCGTATGCAGAGATTTTGCCAGATGTGCCACCTTTGAGAAGCACAGACGCAAAGGAAGACAGTAGCCTGTCCGAGTTTCAGAGTGAGGTAGTTCAATTAGCCGCGGTTCTTAATGGCGACCACTTCTTAAGCAGCTTCCCAGATGGGATGAGCGAAAAGATGAATGTCCGAAAAGCTCACGATTATGTGAAGGGGGCTGTTTCAAGGTTCATAAGAGCTAGTAAAGAGGCCATTACTTTAGGAGCAGATGAATCTGCTATTGTAGATATGAGGTCGTCACTCACTACAAGATCTTCAGTTCACAACTAGTAGCAAATATTGTGTCCATGTCTTCGCTTACAGAATAGAAATATTAAAAATGTTACATTCGTGAAATTAGGAAGCAATCAAAGCAAGTATTTCTCCATTGATAATACGTTTGTTTTTTCCTAGTCTCGTGACCTTACGATCTGATTGTTAGCAAATGAACATCTAAAAAAACCTAATTATATTAGAAAAAAAGGTGAAGTTTCGAATATTGCAAGTTAAAGGTGAACACTCAAAGTGAAGGAATTTAAATGCACTGCACAAGATCACACGCACTCTTAAATGGAGATGGGACCTTATTCTTTTTTACTACTCATTTTCTGTTGTACGGTGGGTAGTAAACAAACACAGCAAATGATGACCCAAAATATTCTGCTGAAAATATGTGATGCCGCTTGTATACTTCCGAAACCGAGGGCCAAAACATGTGGCCTAAATTCTTTAACATCAGCAATTGCTTATGCTAGAATCGAAGTGCTTGGCTAAAAATGGTCAGCCATCGATGACACCGACAGAGGCAAGTGCTTTCCAAGCGCAATGAACTAATGCAAACGCTATACAGTAAACTGTAAATTCATATGAATAAAGATCTAAAATCAAGCAACCTCGACTGTGGAAAGCTGAAATATAGTTCAGCAAGAAACCTAACATATTGATCAGCAAGCATAACCTCAACAAGGGGAAGAGCACAGTTACAAAAAACAACCAAATTAGTCACGAGTTTTCTTCACTTGATTAAGAAAAGCCAAAACATTTTCAAACTCCATAAATTGTCAAGATATTCCCACTATTAAAACGGGTGAAAAAAAAAAAACAAATCCGTCACAGATTTCCTCAACCGAGTGTGAACTGAAACAATTCTCAACTTAAAAATGTCAAGGCATACAGAATTATTCTCCGCCACAGGTCACATAGGTCCAAGAACAAGAACCAAATCAGTCACATGTTTTCTTAACTGACTAAAAGCTGAAAGATTTTCCAACTTCCTTGACCAAAGCATAGAGACGTATTCCCCATAAGCTCCACATCTCTTTCCCTCCCACATGCACACATGAAGAGATCTAGAGCATGCAATGGAAACACATTCATCATGATAACTCACAAAACTCTTAATCGCTCAATATTCATTTTTAATCTCATTTATGAAAAATATTTATCCCACGAGATGCATCTAAAAAGTCAATTTGCTGTTACCACCAAAATCATTCTATCTTTGACTATATATCATGAGAGACACAGGAAACCATGAAAATTGTAATATAATATTGTAGGATCTGAGATCAGACAAGATACATATTAAGTCTATAACAATACATAAGAATGGATTAATTCACATGGAAATCAATAAAACAAAATGCCAGAAAATTACTTAATAGCCAAGAATGATCATAGCATCATCTGAACTATATATAGACTCCTAGGCTAGGTGCTGAATATTTCATAAAAATCCAGAATCTCCTAACCCTTGTGTAGAATTGCAAGAATTTCAACAAAGAAACTCAGTAAAGACTTAGCTCCTGTGCTTGTAATTTGATTACAATGGTCACCTGAAACCTTTCACCATTCGTTGAGTGCATGAAGAACAATTTCTTAATAGGGAGAGCAACCTCATGAAAAGTAAGGGGGGTGTGCATGTGCTAAAATACAAAGTTCTTACACAGCAACAAGGTAAGCTTCCAGAGTAAGCAATTCCAAGCTAGTTCAAGTAAACATCAAGGGACTTATGTTGATAACCTTATTGGGCCACTTGCCAGCAAACCACTCAATTGTCAAGAAGAAGACTTTAGGATTCAAAATTACAAGATTCATATATCATGTTAGAAAAATAGAACTTTGTCTGATGTCATTACTATACCGTCTGGTAAAACGAACGCCAGTACAAGATTGACCCAATTTACCTCAAACAAACGCTTTATAATGCTGAACACAAGATGATATAATATTCCTTTAAAGTGAGAATCGTGTTCCTATAACTCGAGTGAAATATCTAAATCAATTAGAAAGAAAGCTATGTCAAGATAGGATCACCTCAAGCAGGCATTTATCTCTATTCAGGCCTCCATTTGCGGCATATGGACTTCAAACAGAGCAAGGGCTTTGCCATGTAGATATATCAGTGATAAGATCTCGTAATTGATCAATGAGAAGCTTGAGATATGCGTTCTTGTTCATAAGTTCCTACAATGCAAAACCCCAATTTCTTAAGTAACACAAACCCGAAAAATTGGCAATAAACTCTAATAAAAAGAATACTATTACTTGCCTTTCTTAAATTGGAAGCTCGCTCTTCCAATTTCACTACATCAGCTTCATCAACAGGAGATGCTGAACTTGTTTCAAATGCTTTTGCCTATTTGCACATGTAAGAAAAAAGCAATCAATTGCATAAGAAGGGGGGAAAACAGGCCTAAAGTTGGGAGCTTTACCTTATGAGAATTAGGAATCGCAGTGAGGACCTCACGAAGAGCAGCTACAGAGTTCTTGTATCGAAACCGAGCTTCATCGAGAGCACCATTAGCGGTGCCAACACCGGTTCCATCAAAATGATGAGCGGAAACAAGATCAGACGAAGAATCGCCATTTACGACGACGCCGTTGTGGGGAGAAATTGGCAAAGTAGTAGAGGTAGAAGAGGAAGTAGTGGACCATAAAGTAGGGTTGCAAAGCTCATCGTTCATTGAAGAGAGGATTTGATAGGCTGCTTGGATTGTTTCTTCTAGATGTTTCTGTCCTTCCACTGCTAATTCTTGTGTTGTTTTGGGTACCGTCACTGTGCTCATTGTGGCGTCCTCCATTTTCTGGTTCTCAGTTCCAAACCACAGAATTCTTCAAGCCAAATACGAACCCTAAAATTGAATTGAAAAGGAATGATGATCAAAACCCAAAAAAAATAAAAAATCGTCGACAGCAGGGTTCGAACCTGCGCGGGCGAAGCCCAACAGATTTCAAGTCTGTCTCCTTAACCACTCGGACATATCGACGGTGTTATTTCATAGTAAACGTCAATATCTAAATTTCATCACAACAAGATCCTTTTGCTAGAGTTGCAACCTCATGATGAGTTAGGATAACGAACTTCTAAACATGAGTTTGATTGGTTGTGTTCTTCTTCCTCTCGATCCTTCAATCTCCAAAAACACAAGCCACAAGGCTTTTCTTTCTGAACCCCATTTTGCAAAATTTAGCATACAAATTGTTGCTCCCAAACCTATTCTCTTCACCAATCTCCTTTCCTTAGCCCTCACTGTTACTTTGAACTCTACATTGCCTGCCTTAGCCATCCCTTCTCCCAACTCTCTGTCAGCCTCTCCTTTGCTCCCTCCCGCCACTCCATTTTCTCAATCCAAGGACTTGCCCACTGGACTGGAAGATGGGTATGCAATTTCTTCATTACTGCTTTAATAAAGTTCCAGTCTTTGTATTGTATCATGATTTTCTTCCTTTCTTGTTTTTGGGTGCTGTACATGTTATCTTGGTGCAGGAAAATTAGGCCTTGTCCATCTACGAATCCAAGTTGTGTATCCACCAATCCGAAATCTTCGCAATTTGCATTCCCATTAAGAATTCCTGAGAATTCTAAAGACAATCCTATTCAGGTTTTAAAGAAAGATGATGTCTTTCATTTAATTTCTAAGATGTTTCACTTCAATGTCGAACTAACTACTTGGTTCCTAAATTTAATAAAGAAATTGCAGGAAGCAATCTTGAAAACGCAGAGAAATGCCAAGATTATAGTCACTGAAGATACCCCGAACGGTAATCTTGTATGTTAATAGTAGATGCATTGCAAGTATTTTTATGAGACATTCTTGATTCTTAATAGTGGGTTAACAATTTTAGGCCAGTATATACAAGCTGAGGTTGATGGAGGATTTGGGCGTGATGTGCTTGAATTTTTGGTGAGAGGAGACGTGGTTGCTTATAGGTGCATGGCCACGAAAGTTACCTATGTGTATCCATTTACTACAGCATTAGGAGATTCAAAAGGACAGGAAGAAAGAGTGAAGAAAATCATTGATGAATTAGGTTGGTATGCTCCAAGTTTTGATTCTATGTATTAGACTTTGAGCAGTCTTACATCGCATGTGCAAAAGAGAATCAAGTATCTTTAGTTCCTTCTCCTCCTCTGGCAGTTTATGTATTCATTTGATTCTGAGCATTTTAATAAATAATTTTTGATACTCTCATTGAGTCAAATATTACACATAAAAAATTATATAAAATTAATGCTCTCTCTAAATGTTATAAATATCAATAATAATTGATAGAAAGTTACAAACACTTTCTGGACTAGACAATAAATAAATATTGATAATAATCATAACGTGCTCTGCATCTTCTTCCAACATCAGCAATGGTGTGAGCTCACTTTGACCATGAAACCTCAAAGAATCAGAGTATCGCCAATTCAACATCTGGAGGTAAAATTGTTTCTAGCTGCTTAGCTTGAACTATTGCTGCTAAGTTACTCTTCAGATCTTCATGTTCTGCTCAATCTCCCATAGAATATGTGCAGGGATCAATGATCAATTTCTCAAGTGACATAGCCCGTTTAAGTAATTGCTTTGCAAGTTCAACACAAATTGAAAATCAAGAAAACCACTCAATTCAACTACCTTTAGGTAGCAATGAGGGTTTGCTTTCCGAAGCTTCATCATAGACCCCATAGATAAGCAATATAGCGCTAAAATCAACCAAAAAAAAGTAGCTTTTTCATAAGTCTGATGATTGAAACTACAATAACGCTAAATTTTGAACAATTTCACACCATATTCACTAAAGATTTTGTTTATGTGAACCCATGTTATATGCAGAGACATAGAGCACAATCTTTAAGATAGTGAAACCAACTTATGTTCTATATGAAATCCAAACAGCCACTAAAAGTCACATAAACCATCAAGGTAACTGAACAACTTGAAAACACAATTATGAACGATATGAACATAATCATGGTAAGAAAATGCAAAAATAAGAGGCTTGTAAGAGCTATTTCAAAGTCTCATAGCTATCAAATCCATGATACAAGATACAAAATTAGAATATTCACCTTTACTTTCAATCTATGCAAGAAGGGACACATATTTAGGAACGAAGTGCAACAGAGAAGGTTGTAAGCATCATTGATAACCCATATTAGTATTCTATTCTAATAAGGGTTATATTTCCCCCAAAGAGGATGATTACTTGAATAAGAAGAAAGCTTAATAAAAAAGTTTATTTCAATTAGGAACATTAACTACAAAGGAAGTCACCTCCTCTTCTCAATAAGGCAATCCTACAAGATTAAGAAATCATATTCCTAAGAGATTTGAGCAATATCTTCTCCTACAAATACATCTCATAACATCTCATGTCATTCATGTTCTCATCATACAACATCACCAAGACATCATTCTATCACCTCATCATCACAAACAATCATCATTTACTCCTTTATTATTTATTCTCTACTTTATTATACCTATTTGCTTTATTATATTTTTTCTTATCCCGTTACTGACTTAAGTTTCAGAGTATTTATGAGGGAAACCTTGCCCCTTTACTCGTTCTCCTCGTCCATGCAGGTTCCACAAGTAAAATATCAATTCGGAGTTATCAATCATAACCATAAAGTGCTAGATCCACATGCTTGAGATTCCTTAACTTAAGAAATTTTGGGTAACTTCCAATTATCTAGCAATGTAATTTAGAACCAACTATGAGACTATTAATAAAAAAGATGTTTTAACTTCGTCTTTCATAACAATTGATCAGGCTTACCTCAATTGACATTAAGTCAAGTTCAAATGTTTGTAATCGGGAGAGAGAACTTGAGAACTGGGACATGTTTTTGAGGAAATAGTAAGCACACTCGCCCCTAATGGATGCCTCAACAAGATGGGGAGCATCTTTAATAGTTATGCGTGTGCATGGTCCATGATATGTAAATGACACAAGATTTGTAGCATAAATCTCCACATATTTCACAAAGTGGCAGGATAATACCTCTTAAGTGTTTTAGATTGAGCGAAGGGCCATAAACTTTTAAATAATCGAGAGAAGGTGAGGTATCCACACTTAGCACTTCAAGAAATGGGGAATGGTGTAAAATGTGCTCAACAATATCACCAGTAACTTTTGCGCATCTTAAACGGAGAACTCCAAACGAACTAAGCGCATTACTACGAAGAAACTGTGTTGGAAAAGTATATCTATATCCAAACTCCCCAATATTAAAATCCAAATGAAGCCTTTGAACTCTTCTTTCTAATGCAAACTTGAGCCAACTATTAATGTGATCTTTATAATTCCTCTCACCCAAATAAAAGCAGACAATGAATTCATCTAAGCTTGTGCATTAATGTGATTCCAAGACACCATTAACCCAATCCATGAATCTAGAACTCTTTAAACTGACCTTCCTTGTATCAAAGTCCAATTTGTTGGTAAATTTCTATAAATTCGTCCATCTACGATGATAACTCCGAATTGAATCATTACTTGTGGAACCTGCATTGACGAGAAGAACAGATGAAGGGGTGGGGTTTCCTCCATAAACACTCCAAAGATTAAGTCAGTACTAGTATTAGAGAAAAATATAATAAAGCAAATAAGTAAAATAGAATAGAGAATAAAGAATGATTGCTTGTATGATGATGTGATGGAATGATGTTTTGATGTAGAGTGTGATGTTATGTGGAGATAATGAATGACTGATATGAGATGTATTTATAGGGAAAAGTATATATAAATCTGTTAGAAATATGATTCTTTAGTCTTGTAGGATTGCCTTGATTAGGAGAGAAGTAGACTTTCTTTGTAAAGTAATCTTCCTAATTGAGAATGACATAACTTATTAGATTCCTTTGAGGATTTAGATTCCTTTGTCATGAAGGGCAAAGATCCTTATTAAGATAGGAATATGAATACAAGGTATCAAGAGTCCTTCCTGAAAGTCTACTTGGATATTTATGTCCGAGATTTCCAAATTAGAATCACACGAATTTTGACTACCTTGCTAAGATAAGAACTTTGCTTGAAATCTCATGTGTTGTTGAAAGATGACATGAGGTAGCCAACCTCAGTTATTGAACATTGAGATGCTCAGTATACCAAATCTTAGAATCACTATATCATACTTATGAAATGCCAGCTAGACTTAGATGCGTAGAACCTGCAATAAAAGATGCTCGGTGTTATAGAAATAACCTAAGGGATTAACCCGTTAGTATTATAGAAATGACTTGACTATAAAGACCCAAATTTTAAATTAAATAATATTATTTTAGAATATACAGTGTTAATAATTTTAAATTTTATTGTATATTATTATTATTAATTGTTAACATTATTTACGTATTTTATTCTGAGAAATTATTTATGTGAAAATAATTTAATTCACGTGAGATTAATATTATTATTATTATTATTGTTTTTGTTAATAATATTGTATTTATTATTATTGTTACTATTATCATTTTCATTTTCATTATTATTATTATTATTATTAAATTATATGAAGGGCATTTTGATAATTTTACAAAAAAATATAGAAAAGTCAAAAAAAATTTTGGGGTCAACACTTTTTTTTTTCTTCTCCCTCACTCTCGGCCACCACCATCTGACCGCCCCGCCCTCTACTACCAACCACCATCCACCTTGGACATTCCTAGCCGCCATCCATCGCCTTCAGAACCGCTTGCCGCCGCCTAGAACCGCCATAGTTAATAGTGACTGAAACTTAGAGCTTTCAACGCCGGTGAGGATTTCGGCCACTCCAGCTCGTCGGACCGGACTCTTTTGAAAGCTTTTCATTCGATGAGTCCATTTTCAAGCTCTGTTTGAGCTCAAAACCTCTAGATTTTTAGATATCTCTAATTTTTAGTTTATGAGTTTTAGGGGTTCTTGAATTTTTTGAATTTGATTTAGGTTGATTCATGAAAACTTGCTTCACAAATGTTGTTTTTTGTAGTTCAAGCTTCTCAAATATATTTTTTTTGAATTTTTGTGAATTAATTTGAATTTTGGTTAATTTTTGATTATTTTAATATTAAATATAGAATTTTTGATAGTTATGTTAATTAATTATTTTTATTGAAAATTTAGTTGAATTTGTGTTTGTAATGTGAGTTAATAATTTTAGAATATTTAAAATGATTTTTGGTGAATTAATATAATTTTTGAGAATATTAATTATATTTTGTATATTTTGTATTATTGAATTAATTGTGTAATTTTGTGAAAATTATAGTTAAATAATATGTTTTAGATGGTTTTAGAATTATATAGGGTATTAAAATGATTTTTATAAATTATTTACTATTTTTCACTAATTAATACTAATTTTCAAAAATTATATTCAAATAATATATTATTTACTATTTTGGTGATTTAATGGGTTTTTAATTACTTTTAATATATATTTAAGCTATTTGAATATATAAAAGTAAATTTTTACTATTTTATATTGAATTATTGAAAAATTAGATTTTTATTAATATTATATTATTATTTGAGATTTTTAGTTAATTATTGTGAAAATAATGGTATTTGGTGATTTAATGTTTAAATATATTATATTTTGGTATTTTGAGGATATTTATGAAATTTATTGATTTTTAATATATTATTATTTTATTTATATTTTTGGTGAATTGTGAACCACGGTTGGGAAATTATGCAATTTAGGGTCCCAACCGAAGGTGTTGAATTATCTGTGTTAAAAGTGCATTTTCTTGCAAGATCGACTCTACTTTTTAGTAGAGAGATATCCGTTTTACAAAGGAAGTTCTGCCGAATTTTCGGTAAAATTCTCGTAAAATGTGACGTCTGGTCGATTATGAGTTTTCGTATTTTATCTGAGTTTCGTATTCCTAGATCGAGCCTCTTTTAGAAGTATACGTTAGATTTATTTTGATTGTTATTGTTATTTTATTTTCTAGTTGCATCGAGACCGAGGCTTATTGGACCAAGCCTGTCGAGCAAGTCTCGAGGAGTGTAAAATTGTGAGTTATTATCTTATATATCCATTGCATATAGGATGCATGATATTGAATATTTATGTGTTTAATATGTATTTATTCCTGAATTGTTTTATTAAATGTTTTAGTATATGTTAGGTATATTTTTAGTATATTTTTGGTATATTTCAATATAAATGCATGATATATTTTCAATATACACTTAATATATTCTTTGGTATATTCATGGTTTATATTCGGTATATTTATGGTTGATTTTGGATTTATATAGAATATATATACTTGAAATATACTTAGTATATTTTCGGTATATTTCTGGTATATATATGGTTTATTTTGTTGTTATGAATATTGATATGTTTAAATATGCATTATTTATTTCCCATATGTATATTGAACTTTATTTGAAGGATATCGATAGAACGTGCTACTTAAGGGGCAGCACTAGGATCGTGTATGTATTAGTGCGATAGATTTTAGGGATGAATTATTAAATCAGTTGAGGTGACATTTATTGATTGATTGATTTTAAGATTGATGTGATTGAGTAGTGTGGTTGTTGGAGCTCGGTCGACCTAGTATCTCGGGGCTAATCACACTGACAGTGAGACTATTGGAGCTCAATTGACTTAGTGTCTCGGGGCCAGTCTACTGTCCAAAATGGAATAAGAGAATTAACTTGGAATTAAGTGAGCCTATATGGCTAGAGAGATGTTTTTGATTGAGGTTGCGATTAATTAGGGTTCTATTTGATCCTTCACAAAAATAAATATTTTTCAGCATTTATTATACGTAAAAGTGATTTCAGCATTTGTGTGAAATGCTTGTATATATTTATTATATATACTGATATTTGATTGCATAAGACATTAAGAGGTGCATGTATATATAATATAATAATTCACTTAGTGAGATCTGACTCCCCTCAATTGTTTAGTTTACAAGAGATTCTTCTTCCTCAGACCTCAGTAGTAGACCCATACGTCGGACTTTTTCAGCCCCGACTAGTTTATGTAAATTACTTACCTGATTTCTATTGTATTCTAGAAAACTGCAGTAGTAGTAGTAGTTTGTATCTGTAGAATATTGTTTTAATGTTAGAGACTTTTCTCTGAATATTGTATGAAATATTTTTATTTTATGATATGACATAAGTATTTATTTTTATATCGATTTAAGATTTTAATTCTGGTGTATTTTTATTTATTTTTTTGCATGTTTTTTTTAAGGCTTGCTACGAGTTCCGGATTCGAAAGAATTCTCGTTCCCTAGTGCTGGTCATGACTCCCGATTTGGGTCATGACATTGACAGAATCAGTCGTTGCTGGAGTTTTGATGCTTGGTGTTATAAAAGTGTGGCTCGAATGTTGAACCTCAATACTATCGAAGTGACTTGAGGGTGCCAAATTCAATTACTGGACTTAGATTCTTAGTGCATTAGAAGCGTGGCCTGAGTACTGAACCTTAGTACTATCGAAGCAACATGAGGATGCCAGCTTCAGTCATTGGACTTAGATTCTCGGTGCATTAGAAGCACGACTCGAGTGCCGAACCTCAGTACTATTGAAGCGACCAGAGGGTAATAAAGATGTTGCTCGGTTTATGAACTTTAATAACTCTGTTGATGGTAGCTACCTGGTTAGAATAATGATTGGTGTTGAGTCTGGACATTATTGCTATTAATGTTTGATTTTTCCAAGCATTGTTGTTTGTAGCATTTTCACAAAAGGAAGGATGTTGTGATCCTGGTAGTGAGTTTGAGCCCATTTAATCTGAGCTCCATAATATAGGATAATAATTTAGTGAGGGTTTTTGAAATGATAGAATGTGGGCTTTGAAGGACCAAAATTTTGGCTTGCTCAATCTAAGTCATAAGATGAGCATTGTAGTTCAGGTGAAAGGCCAAGATTGCCTCTCTTCTTAAATAAAGGATATTATGTGATGCTAGCTAGGATGTTTTGGATTTGTGCTTTGATTCATACAACTATGTAATGGACTCTTGACTCTCTCATTGGATTTTCCTTATTTGATATTCTTTGAAATTTTCATAAACAAGGATCTGCTGTAAATCCCCTGAGTATTTATTTGATCCAGCTTTGAGTGGGAGCCACCACTTATTGTCTGAACATGAATGAGTGCTTGTTTATATTAATTTTTGCATGTTGATGTCGAGTGAGATGATCAAAATGTTTGATTACTTGGATTAATTGGTGCTTAAAGTAGCATCTTCAGTAAATACATTTTCCTTATTTGTAATGATAGACAAAAGAACAACAATTTTAGGATCATTTAATAGATCTCAATAGATGGTTAGTCTTCAGGTAATATATATATATATATATATATATATATATATATATATATATACACACATCAATGTAATTGGTGCATGTTTTGCATGGATAATAATAGTCTGTTGAATGAACATCTATAGGTAAATGGGTAAGCACATTTATGTGATGAGCTGTAGATATTCATATAAGAATAAAATAAAAGTAAATTATTAAAAATAAATGTTTCAGATAGAATTCTTATCTATAGTGGTAGTGTTGTTGTTTTGCATTTATGTTCGTTGTTTGCTTAATTTTTGCTGATTGTACAGGTGATGTCCTGCTCCTTTTTGCTAAAGTAATTTGGATGTCTGAGTGTCCAATTCTCATACTTGAATTAGGATGAGTCTTCAATGCACTTTGTTCTGTCTCAGTGCAAGCTTTATAACCTTAAATAGGCCTCAAGTCTTTCTTAATTGCTCAATAACTATTTTCAACTATAAGCTGACCAATTTAACCTCCAACTTTGTCAATAATTTTAAAATTGGTCATTTAATTTCGGTCTAGTAGTATATTTAATGACCTCACTTGATTGTGGATGATGGTATGCCTTGAAAATTTTGCTGTAAAATTTGTTTCCTTATCATCATAATCAGCATCAGCTTTAAGATATGAATCTATATCATTCATCTCCTTGTTATTCTCTATTTCTTCAAAAATCTTGGACATTTTATGAATGTGGGCGCTTGATTAACTTTCTAATGAATACCCAACTTTATGCCTAATCAACTCAGGAATCATTGTTCATTGCTTAGAGTCAGAGTGTTAGTGAAGTCGACATTCTTGATGGTCATTACTTAACATTCAGTGGATGCTTAAATATCCAAGCCTGTGATGATCGGTTCTCAATCCGACCTAGTCTTCCTACCCACATATTGATGCTCTACTTCATTAATACTGTCCATGTTCTAAAAGCCTACCAATTCTCTAATGATCACTATTGCTCGAGCTTCTTTCTCAAGAAATCCCTAGTAGTTGTTCATATATTCCACTGTTTTAAAATTATTGAGCAAAGCATTCATGGCAGCAGGTAAACCGGAGATGTTAACATTGACAATGGTAATGAGAACCCATTAGAAATAAAAGATGAAGATAGAGAGTGTTTGAATTTGTGTTTTTGTTATTGGCGCTACTACAAAGCTTGTTGGATCGTGCTTTTATGGTCTTTTCATTGAAAAATAAAAATAGATTTATTCAGGTGCCAAACTATCTCGAGGCTTTGATGTTCAGTTCTTCGATGTTCATTGCTTGATGGGAGTCAGTACTCAATTATTGGGGTTCGATACTTGTCGCTTGGTGGATGCTCAGTATTTTGAGCTTATGATCTTCAGTACCTGAAGGCTTGGTGCATGCTTAAAAAAAAAAAGGGAATTAAGAACCATACTTGGATGTCTGACTATTTCTAGGCGTTAGTGCTTTGATGCTCAGCGCTTGGAGCTCATCTTCTGACCAGAAAACCATTTTTAATGTGTTCATCAACTTTCTCAATCTGCTTTCTAGAGTTTTTCTTTTGAAAAAAAAATTTAAAGACTGTATACAAATCTGTAACTTGCGAGTATTCTCATTTTTTCACTCACTTTTTAATTAATGTCAGGTTCCCATAAACCTGCATCTTGGTTCGAGTTTAATGACATTCCTGGTATGAGTTTCATGATTCTCTTATTTTGATTTTCAAAGTTAATAGTAAAGCTTACTTTCAGATGAGTGCATCTTCACCAATTCAAGAATGGCTAGATTCATATTCAACTATTTGACTTAGTTTTTGGTGTTTAGCTTAATGTCCGAGAATCAAACTTGGAAGTTTAACTGTCAAAAGATGTGCTGGTCTTTTTATTAAGGCAATAGAATTGTCCATGCTTTATGATGCTTAGATTTGGATGCCCAGACTCCAATGCCTAGCATCTGATTATCTCTGTACTGCAATGCTTTGGAGCTCAATCACTCAGAGCTTAATAGATGTTCATAAAAATAGATGTCCAATATTCGATGCTTAGAGCTCAATCTATTGTTCAAGATCTGTCTACTTCTATCTTCATCAATTTTTTTATGAAGTTTTCCATTACAAGTGATCATGTTAGTAATTGGAGGCCATGATCGTTCGAATTTCAAGATCTCCTTTAGGCTTGGCATTAGTTGAGCTTCCTCATGCTTTCTTGTTTTCCTTTCTTCTTTGCTTCTTTAAATATGCAACCATGATTTTGCAATAACTATCTTTCTTTGTAGTTTTACAAGACTATATCTTTTTCACTATAATGCCCTAAAGAGATTGGAGCAGGTCTTAAATTGTGGCCAATGTTGCAAGTTTTGTCTCTATTAGATTATCTTCTTGTGACAATCTTGATTTGAATTGGAGAAAAGCTTCTTGTGTAGTATGGATAGTTATAGAAGAAATTATAGATGTAGTCGCAAGTGTTCTTGTAACATGGATGGTTCAGTCAATAAAGTAGCACTAAAATAGTTGTTTAACAAGGACAACTGATTGTAGCACTTCGGTAGATGCAGAAATAAATAGTGATGGCATCTTAATTGGTTGATGTTGGATTTTTATAAACCTGCACCCTAGTCTGAGCTTAAAGCCACTTTCAATATGAGCTTCCGAACTCTACTGTTCCGAGTTTCTTTTGACCTTTCCTATCAAACTCTCAACTCAATTGCAATTTTCTTTGGTTACTATATGCTTACGAAGGGAAGACAGAGGATGGTTATTCGACTTTAAATCATCATGATGGCTTATACCCATCACAGGAACTAATAACGTTGGTAAAGTAAGAAATCTCGCTTGAGCATTTAGTGCTTGCAGAATTTTACTAATCAAGAAGTTGTTAGCTTTTTAGACTTTTGGTTGTTCTTCATGAACCCATATCTAGTACAATGCCTGAGCTTGGACAGATTAGCTTCAAAGTCTTTGTATATGAAGAGAGCTTCTGCAACCTCATAGAAAATTTAAGAAAACAAAGATCTTCTCCAATAAACTAATCAAAACTTCGTAGCAATTTCAAATCATTCTCAAACTCTTTCTTTGAAGTTCTTAAGTTCTCCTTTACAAATGGGACTCCAACTCCCTATGTTGGAATAATTTTCCTCAATAATCCATCACTACATGGTGATGAGTAGCATCTTCACCGTTGCTTCTCATTGTTCAAACTTTTATTTGATTTTTTCCTTCTTTTTTTTGGGTTGTTTAAAAGAATAAATATACTCCTTGCAGCCCACTCATTGTTCAATTATCAACATTCTGCTTCTGTTGAGTGTATAGAGCAATATCCATGTGCCTTCGTTTCCATCTAATGTTATACTAGTCATATGTGTGACTTCTAGTGCTCTTGGTGGACTATTTATTCTAGGACTTCTTGTACACATGCATATGATGTTAACAATTTGAATAGGATACTTTGATTTTTTTAATGGCGGTTCTAGAGGACACATATATGCTTATAAAACAAGAGGGCTTGTCTCGTCTTAAAGACTAGTTTAGCTGAATGATTGAGTCTTGGAGCTAGGTTCAAGCAAGCAATAATAATCTAGAATTTAATTTCATTATGCCTAGTTCTTGACTATATTATTTTGAAGCAAAATAAAATAAGTTAGGTTTTTCATAAACGGCACCACTTGATAACTTTAAATAAAATCATTACTTGTGGAACTTGCATTGACGAGAAGAACGAGTGAAGGGACGAGATTTTCTCCATAAACACTTTGAAAATTAAATCGGTACTTGTATGTGGAGAAAAATATAATAAAGTGAATAAGTAAAATATAATAAAGAATAAATGATGACTGCTTGTATGATGAGATGATGAAATGATGTCTTGATGTAGAGTGTGATGTCATATGAAGATGATGAATGAATGATATGAGATGTATTTATAAGGAAAAGTACACATAAACCTCTTACGAATATAATTTTTTTAATTTTGTAGGATTTCCTTGATTAAGAGAGAAATATACTTCTTTTGTAGAGTAATCTTCCAAATTGAGAATGACATAATTTCCTTTCTATTTGAGGATTTAGATTCCTTTGTTTTAAAGGGTAAAAATCTTTATTAAAATAGAAATATGAATAAAGGTATCATACGGGATAAGAAATTAGTTCTTGTTGCTCTTTCAAACTCAAATGAGAAATAATTGAAATAAGAATGTCATCAGCCAATCTGGTTATGGAATCCTCCTCCATGACTAAATGCCTCCAATTGAACTGTAAATTTATCTGCACAAATAAAATATTTTGAATTTTTTTTTTAGTATAAATTGAAGTTCTTGCAATGAAATTCCTTATATTTTTTTAAAGGGTATCCTTAGAGTTCGTGAAAGCACTGAAATTTACAGGAATTTTATAAAAGTAAAACTTGTTCTAAAAAAACACAAGCGGAAGAACTATAAAATACATATAACAAAATCGCAATAAAACTAGAAAGCTGCACCTGAAGCAAAACTATCCTATTTTGTGAATAAAAGTTTCAAATTTTTTTTCCAAATTTTCCTCTTCTTGCGCGTTACGCGTGGGATGCTTATATTTATTTTTTATTTTTTTTAACAGTAGTATTATATCTTAATTAAAAAAAGTTATTTTTTTAATCTCAATCAATTATTTTGTGGAATAACTTTTCAATTTTTTTAATGCAAAATATCAATTATTTTTTTAAAATTAATTAAGATTAAAAAAACTGAAAAGATATTCCAAAAATTTAAAACTTCAAGCAATAATTATGTAAAACATTAAAAAAAGTGATAACAAAAAATGTACTGTTTACTTGAGTTTCGATTTTCATATGGGAAAGAGGACAATTCAACAACTAACAAAAAACAAAAGGAATATTGCATAGAAAAAAAATATATATATAATAATAATTGATAATGAATATTATTTATTTAACCTAAACTCCTCAAATTTAAAGAAATTTATTTCAATTATAATACTTAAAAAAAATTATTTTAACTACAACACTTAGAATTTTTTAAAGTATATTTTTAATAGAAAAATATTGTAAATGTTTAGAATTTAACACGTAAGTGTTTAAGGGTGAATGCTGAATTATGAGAAAAGACATTTGTCAAAATTTGAACTTAATAACTTTAGAATTCAACATTTAATAAATATATAGATAAATATGTTTTCTATTTTAATCAAGTTAACTTATGTTTTATCTCTAATAAAAATTAAATTAATTAAAATTTTAGTAGTAATTTTGTTTAAAATATATATTTTTCTATTTTAATTTGGTTTACTTATTTTTTATCAAATATAAATCAAATTAGATAACATAATTTTATAAGTCATGCTAAATTAAATTTAATAAGTAAATTATTAATATCAAAATTAATAAATTTTATAAAATAATTAATTATAAAAATATTAATGTCAAATTGTTGATGTCATTATAAAAAATTATAAAAAAATCTTCACTTATTATTATATAAAAATTGGATTATTTAGTCATTTATTAATAAAAATTAAATTAAATTAACTAAAATATAATTCTAATTTAATTGAAAATATATTTTCTATTTTAATTAAGTTAACTTCTACTTTTGTCACGACCCAAAACAGGGGCCATGACCGGCGCTAGGGAACGGGAATTCTTTCGAATCCGGAACCCGTAGCAAGCCTAAAAATAAAATAAATATGCAATAATAACCATAAAAATATAATATGCAGCGGAACATAAAATCATAAATATTACAATATCATCCATATCAACTGGATATAATTCAAAACTCATCACATCGCATATATAATCTCATAAATGTATAATCTTTATACAAATCCAGTTTTAACATAATACATCTCTTTAAAACAAATACATAAAATCCAATACTTTAATTTACAACTACTGCAGTGTCTAGATAAAATAAATAAGACTCAAGTAGACAATTTACATAAAGAAGTCGGGGCAGAAGAAATCCGGCGTATCGACCTGCTACTGAGGTCTGAGGAAGTTGACTCTCCTGAAAAATAGTCAACGGAGGGGAGTCAGACCTCACTGAGTGAATTACTATAGTATATATACATACACTCTAAGTGATAATGCATATAGTCAACAGTATATGAGTAATATGTATATATACAGGCAATTTCATACAGATGCAGAAAAATCATTTTATATATTTTGTCTGAAAATCAACTTTTATGAAGGATCACATAGAACCCTAGAATATCGCAACCTCAGAAAAATAGTGTTAAACAACACTCTAGCCATACAGGCTCACTGATTCCAAATATATCCACTTAATCCATATGGACAGTAGACTGGCCCCGAGACACTAAGTCAACCGAGCTCCAGCAGTCTGACTGCCAGTGTGATTGGCCCCGAGACACTTGGTCAACCGAGCTCCAGCAATCACACCCACAAACCACATCTCACATATCAAATAATCATAATCAAACCAATATCCACAAATAGTTAGTAACATAGCCTAAAGCTATAGGCGTACCGGTACGTACTCGGTCCTAGTGCTGCCCACTAGGTAGCACGTTCTATTGATATCCTTCATTAATAAATAATAAAACATTCATTCACAAATACATGATGCATGAATTTAAATAAATCAACAATATAAACCATATATATACTGGAAATATACCAAACATAAACCAGGTATATTTTGAGTATATATATGTCAAATAAATCCAATCAAATCATGAATTAAACTAAAAATATATTTAAAAACATTTTAAATATATTTTATTAATAAAACATGTATATAATTTATTATATACCAAAAATATACTTGAATATAAATCACATTATTTATGCATATTCAGTCAAAATAAAACATGCATTTTCTAAATCATGCATCCTAAGCATATATATATAATATAGTAACTCACCTAATGCGCTCCACGAGACAGGTCCGACGGGCCTGGTCCACTAACCCTCGGTCTCGGCGCAACTAAACAAGAAATAATTAATCGACATCAGAATAACCCTAACAGAAATCCTAGAATTAAATCTAGAGTATTCAACACAGAATCGGAAATTAGGGTTCGACTGGATATCACGTTTTACGAGAATTCTACCGGAAATCCGGCAGAACCTCCCCTGTAAAACGGACATCTCTCTACTCAAAAGAGTAGAGCCGACCCTGCAAAGAAAATACACTTCAAAAATAAACACCACAATCCATCACAACCCCTCGGTCGGACTCTAGACTACAGTCCATCGACCGGGGTCCACAAACACAGAATATATATTCAAATATACCAAAAATATCCTTAAATCATAAAAATACATTTTATAGGTAGAAATTACATAATAAATCTTGAAACACTGTAAAAATCGATTAAAATTCATTTTATTAGAAAAACCGTATATTATATATATAATTGAAAATAATTCCCGAAAAATAGTTTTAATTAGTTAAAAATACCAAATAATTTGTAGAAATCATTTTTATACCTTAAATAAATATTAAAACCAATTAAATTACATTTTTAGACAATTTAGGGTAAAATTACCAAAATACCCCTATATATATATATATACCTAAATTACTTCAAAAATTCACCAAAAATCATACAATTATCCAAAATTAATTTTCTCAACATATTTATCAATAATATCAATAATTAAACTCAATTAACCAATTAAATTCAATTTAAAACACAATTAACTTAATTTTACAAAATCACATAAACTTCAATAATTAAAAATAAATACTTAGAAATTCATAAAAATTCCAAATAAATTTCTATAATTCATTTCAACACCTAATTCAACCATAAACTCCAATTTCATAATTTAAATAATTAATTTCCGAAAATTCGAAAATAATATTAAAATATTCAAAAATACCCAAAAATCCAAACAATCTCCAAAAATTCTGTAAAAATTCATACATGAAGATTAAACTACCAGGAACAACATTTGTGAAGGAAATTTCCATGAATCATCCAAATTGAAGCTCAAAAAAATCGAAAACCAAAAGTGGCCGAAATATTCAACTCAAAACCTAAGCAATTCTAGACCATTTTAGCTCAAACAAAAGCTAGAATAACACTCACCGGAGCTCAAGGAGAAGATAGAGACCGGCGGTGTCGAAAACGGTGGCCGGATGAGGGAGAAACGACGGTGAGGAATAGTGGTGGCGTCGGGCACCCACGGGAAGAAGAAGAAGAAGAAGAAGAAAAAGAAAAAGAAAGAAAAAGGAAAGAGAAAGGAAAAGAAAAAGAAAAAAAAAGAAAAAAGAAAAAAGAAAAAAATAATAAATTTTAATAATTTAATAATAAATAAAATAATCAAATAATAATAAATAAATAATAAAATATTAGGGTAATAATAAACCCTAATTAAATAAATATACACACACAAGCTTTATTTAATAATTTAAAAATATGTATGAGTTCATGCAAACCCGTAAATACATTTAAAATAATTAATAATACATTGTTTACGTGAAAATTTCCCCGAAAATGAAAGTCCCGGGAAAATTTTACGTAAAACACTGAAAATAAAACACAGTAATTAAAATAGGTTTAAAATACATATCAACTCATAAAAATATCACATATATAGTCAAAATTATTGACACTGCATATCCCGGTACAGTGTAAAAAATATTTTAAAAAAACACGGGATATTACAGTCTTCCCCCCTTACAAGAATTCGTCCCCGAATTCTAAAAACAAGATTACAGAATCAGGAAGGAAAGAGATACGGGTAAGAAGCTCGCATCTCAGCTTCAGTCTCCCACGTATGCTCTTCAACTCTGTCGCTACGCCACAAAACCTTGACCATCGGAATCTGCTTCGATCGCAACTGTCGAACTTGAAAATCTACGATCGCCACAGGTTCTTCCACAAAAGTCAAATCTTCACTCACTTCCACACTGTCAGGTTGCAACACGTGTGAAGGATCTGAGATATACTTCCTCAACATCGAGATATGAAATACTAGATGCACCTGTGACATACTCGGAGGCAAATCCAACCGATATGCAACAGTGCCAATTCTCTCCAGAATCTCAAACGGTCCAATATATCTCGGTGCTAACTTACCCTTCCTGCCAAATCTCATCACACCCTTCATCGGAGATACTTTCAGAAAAACGAAATCTCCAACCTGAAACTCCACATCTCTGCGCCTAGGATCCGCATAACTCTTCTGTCTACTAACTGCGGTCTCTAACCTGCGCTTGATCACGACGACTTTCTCTGCAGCATCCTGAACCATCTCTGGTCCAGTCAAAGCTCTCTCACCGATCTCATCCCAACTCAACGGGGATCTACACTTCCTTCCATACAACGCCTCATATGGTGCCATGCCAATACTGCTATGGTAGCTGTTATTATATGCAAACTCAACAAGCGACAAATGATCATCCCAGCTACCTCTCAAATCCAAGACACACATCCTCAACATATCTTCTAGTGTCTGGATCGTTCTCTCAGACTGACCATCTGTCTGAGGATGAAAAGCAGTACTGAAATCCAACCTAGTGCCCATCGCTTCCTGCAACTTCTGCCAAAAACGAGAAGTAAACACCGAACCTCTATCTGACACAATGGACACAGGTACTCCATGAAGGCATACAATATGCTTCACGTACAACTTCGCCAATCTAGCAACTGAATATGTGGCTTTCACAGGCAAGAAATGTGCAGACTTCGTCAATCTGTCTACAATCACCCAGATGGAATCGTATCCATCCTTCGAACGAGGTAAACCAACTACAAAATCCATAGCTATCCTTTCCCACTTCCACTCGGGAATAGGAAGAGGCTGAAGCTTCCCAGAAGGCTTCTGATGTTCGGCTTTCACTTGCTGACACGTCAAGCACTTAGCAACATAATCAGCAACATCCTTCTTCAATCCATCCCACCAGTATAGATCTCTGATACTGTGGTACATCTTGGTAACACCTGGATGAACGCTGTAGGCTGTAGAATGTGCTTCCTCTAGGATCTCTTCTCTCAAATCATCCACATCAGGAACACACAATCTACCACTGATCCACAACACACCATCATCATCGAGTGTGAAATCAGTGAACTTCCCTGCTCTGACATTCTCTGCAAGCTCTTCCAGAATAGGATCTCGGCTCTGAGCTGCTTTAATCCTATCCCTTAGTACAGATCGTACTTTAAACTGAGCTAACAGTCCACCTGATCTACTGATCTTCATCATCAGACCTTGATCCACCATCAGATGCAATTCCTGGATCAATGGTCTCCTCTCAACACCAATGTGAGCAAGACTACCTGAAGACTTCCTACTCAAGGCATTTGCTACCACATTAGCTTTACCCGGATGGTAAAGAATCTCGCAATCATAATCCTTCAACAGTTCCAACCATCTTCTCTGCCTCAGATTCAAATCTCGCTGCTGGAAAATGTACTTAAGGCTCTTGTGATCAGTAAATATCTCACAAGTCACCCCGTACAAATAATGTCTCCAAATCTTCAAAGCAAAGATCACTGCAGCCATCTCCAGATCATGTGTAGGATAGTTCTGCTCATGCTTCTTCAACTGCCTCGAAGCATAGGCTATCACCCTTCCATTCTGCATCAACACACAACCAAGACCAATTTTAGAGGCATCACAGTAAACTGTGAACTTATCCACACTATTAGGCAAAGCTAATACTGGCGCTGTGGTCAACTTCTCCTTCAACAACTGAAAACTATTCTCACAAGCTTCTGACCACTCGAATCTAACATTCTTCTGAGTCAAGCGAGTCATAGGGGCTGCTATCTTGGAAAAATCCTGCACAAACCGCCTATAATACCCGGCTAAACCCAGAAAACTCCGAATCTCAGTAACTGAAGTAGGTCTAGGCCACTCAGATACTGCTTCAATCTTCTGTGGATCAACCTGATTACCTTTTTTAGACACTACGTGTCCAAGAAAAGAAACACTCTCCATCCAGAAATCACACTTCGAGAATTTAGCATAAAGCTGATGATCTCTCAGTGTCTGCAGTACAATCCTCAAGTGATATACGTGCTCTTCCATACTCCTCGAATATACCAGTATATCATCAATGAAGACTACCACAAACTGATCCACATACGGTCGGAATACTCTGTTCATCAGGTCCATAAAAGCTGCTGGTGCATTAGTCAAACCAAAAGACATCACCAGAAACTCATAATGGCCATAACGAGTGCGGAATGCTGTCTTAGGAATATCAGCTTCACTGATCCGCAGCTGATGATAACCTGACCTCAAGTCGACCTTAGAAAAGAATTGTGCACCCTGGAGCTGATCAAATAAATCATCTATCCTCGGGAGAGGATACTTGTTCTTCACTGTCACCTTATTCAGCTCTCTGTAGTCAATGCACAGTCTCAGGGTACCATCCTTCTTCTTCACAAACAAGACTGGTGCACCCCAAGGGGAAACACTAGGTCTGATAAAACCCTTATCCAACAACTCTTGCAATTGCTCCTTCAACTCTCTCAACTCTGCAGGAGCCATACGATAGGGTGGCATAGATATAGGAGTAATACCTGGAACCACATCTATACAGAACTCAATCTCTCTATGAGGTGGTAAACCTGGCAACTCCTCGGGAAAAACATCAGGAAACTCACAAGCAACAGGAACATCTGTGAGTGACAACTTCTCCACTGACGTATCCCTAACCAATGCCAAAAACCCCTGACAACCTTTCCTCAACAACTTCCTAGCAGAAATAACAGAAATAAGATTCTGAGGTGCTGAACTCCTGTCACCAACAAACTTAAATTCTACTTCACCAGGAATTCTGAAAATCACCTCCTTATTCTTGCAATCAACCACGGCAAAGTACTGAGACAACCAATCCATTCCCAAAATAACATCGAACTCCATCACATCCAATAAAATCAAATCGGCGGATAATTCTCTATCTCCCACGAGAACTGGACAACCAGAAAGAACAATATCGGTGTCCAAAGAATCACTCAGAGGAGTGGCAACAGACAAAGGAAAAGCCATCCTCGAAGCTTGCCAACAAGATTTAGAAGCAAAAATGGGAGAAACAAATGAATGCGTGGCACCCGGATCAAACAAAACCAAAGCATCCAGGTAACAAACAGAAAGAATACCTGCCACGACTGCATTAGATGCCTGAGCATCCTGCTGAGTCAGATGAAAAACTCTGGCCTGGCCTCGACCTCCCTGCTGACTGGTAGAAGCCTGGCCAACACCTCGGGTACCTCCTCTCGTACCTCTACCACGACTCTGCTGTGGAACAAACTGAGTAGAACTCTGATGCTGAGCTGGTGGTAACTGAAATGGCACGGGTGCTGCACTAGCAATCGACTGCTGTGGGAATCACGGAATCTGCTGCTGCTGATATCCGGGATAAGGACACGATCTGGCAAAATGTCCTGTCTGCCCGCATCTGAAACATGTCAGTGGTGTCAGATAACACGGTCCCTGATGGACTCTACCACAAGTCTGACAAACACTGGCCGCTGATCCAGAACTACGACCACTGTTGCTGCTCGAAGCACCTGATCCAAATCTGAACGATCTACGCTGACCTCCACGGCCATGTCTACTGCTCCGATGCACTCGCTGCTGCTGTCTCTGACTCTGCTGAGTCGAACCTCGCTGCTGACTACTCGAACCAACATGAAAACTTGAATACGGAGTAGCCTGCAATCCACTCGACTGAACTCCCAACTGGTAATAATCAGGCATCGCTCCCTGCCTAACTAACCTCAGCTCAATCTCCTTAGCTAGCTCAATCACAGACTCGAGAGTAAGACCTGCTGTAGGCATACCAGCAAAAGCTGAACCCAAACCAGTAACATAGGTAGTAACAGCGAAATACTGATCTCGCATCAGATCCTCAGCATATCTACCCAGACGAAGGAACTCTCGGGTATACTCCTCTACAGATCGATCTCCACGAGAAATACTAGTCAAACGGAGACGATAGCTCAAACGAAGAGGCTCTGGATAAAATCTCCTCATGAACCGCTCTCGAAACTGAGCCCACGTCATCGTCATCATAAAGGGCTGGATCATCTGAATAAACCAATCCAAAGCTGGTCCCTCGACAAACAACTCAACGATCATGATCCTTTGGTACTCGGTATAAGCAGTCCGAGTCCTAGTCTCAATCGCATGCAGAAAATCTAAAGGATCAGAAGTACCATCAAAAGCAATCCTGCCAACTCTGGCATAGAATAAAGCTGCCTCAGGGTCAGACATACCCTGCTGATAGGCAGGCTGAACAGGCTGAACAACAGGAGGAACAGGAACATCAAACTCAGGCTCAACAGGCTCCTCGTCCTGTAACTCTCTCTGCCTACGGCGACCTGCCGCTCCTCGAGGTCTACCCCTGCCACGACCTCTACGTCTAACTGGCTGCTCAGGAGGTAAAACCTCGTCCTGAAAAGACTCATCATCCTCGGCCTCAACGACCGGTGGAGCGACACGCGCTCGCCTCCTCATTCTGAAAAGACAAACGGAAAGATTCAGACAAAACAGACAACGGAAGAATAACGCTGAAAACTACAGCAAATAATACTTATCAAGACATACTCGAACCTAATACACTGCAGTAGTCCAACAGAAAATACAACTTTAAAACTAGGGCCACAACTCACAAAACTAAGCCCTGACACAGAACTCCACTCAGATACGAACTTCGCTCTGATACCAACTTTGTCACGACCCAAAACAGGGGCCATGACCGGCGCTAGGGAACGGGAATTCTTTCGAATCCGGAACCCGTAGCAAGCCTAAAAATAAAATAAATATGCAATAATAACCATAAAAATATAATATGCAGCGGAACATAAAATCATAAATATTACAATATCATCCATATCAACTGGATATAATTCAAAACTCATCACATCGCATATATAATCTCATAAATGTATAATCTTTATACAAATCCAGTTTTAACATAATACATCTCTTTAAAACAAATACATAAAATCCAATACTTTAATTTACAACTACTGCAGTGTCTAGATAAAATAAATAAGACTCAAGTAGACAATTTACATAAAGAAGCCGGGGCGGAAGAAATCCGGCGTATCGACCTGCTACTGAGGTCTGAGGAAGTTGACTCTCCTGAAAAATAGTCAACGGAGGGGAGTCAGACCTCACTGAGTGAATTACTATAGTATATATACATACACTCTAAGTGATAATGCATACAGTCAACAGTATATGAGTAATATGTATATATACAGGCAATTTCATACAGATGCAGAAAAATCATTTTATATATTTTGTCTGAAAATCAACTTTTATGAAGGATCACATAGAACCCTAGAATATCGCAACCTCAGAAAAATAGTGTTAAACAACACTCTAGCCATACAGGCTCACTGATTCTAAATATATCCACTTAATCCATATGGACAGTAGACTGGCCCCGAGACACTAAGTCAACCGAGCTCCAGCAGTCTGACTGCCAGTGTGATTGGCCCCGAGACACTTGGTCAACCGAGCTCCAGCAATCACACCCACAAACCACATCTCACATATCAAATAATCATAATCAAACCAATATCCACAAATAGTTAGTAACATAGCCTAAAGCTATAGGCGTACCGGTACGTACTCGGTCCTAGTGCTGCCCACTAGGTAGCACGTTCTATTGATATCCTTCATTAATAAATAATAAAACATTCATTCACAAATACATGATGCATGAATTTAAATAAATCAACAATATAAACCATATATATACTGGAAATATACCAAACATAAACCAGGTATATTTTGAGTATATATATGTCAAATAAATCCAATCAAATCATGAATTAAACTAAAAATATATTTAAAAACATTTTAAATATATTTTATTAATAAAACATGTATATAATTTATTATATACCAAAAATATACTTGAATATAAATCACATTATTTATGCATATTCAGTCAAAATAAAACATGCATTTTCTAAATCATGCATCCTAAGCATATATATATAATATAGTAACTCACCTAATGCGCTCCACGAGACAGGTCCGACGGGCCTGGTCCACTAACCCTCGGTCTCGGCGCAACTAAACAAGAAATAATTAATCGACATCAGAATAACCCTAACAGAAATCCTAGAATTAAATCTAGAGTATTCAACACAGAATCGGAAATTAGGGTTCGACTGGATATCACGTTTTACGAGAATTCTACCGGAAATCCGGCAGAACCTCCCCTGTAAAACGGACATCTCTCTACTCAAAAGAGTAGAGCCGACCCTGCAAAGAAAATACACTTCAAAAATAAACACCACAATCCATCACAACCCCTCGGTCGGACTCTAGACTACAGTCCATCGACCGGGGTCCACAAACACAGAATATATATTCAAATATACCAAAAATATCCTTAAATCATAAAAATACATTTTATAGGTAGAAATTACATAATAAATCTTGAAACACTGTAAAAATCGATTAAAATTCATTTTATTAGAAAAACCGTATATTATATATATAATTGAAAATAATTCCCGAAAAATAGTTTTAATTAGTTAAAAATACCAAATAATTTGTAGAAATCATTTTTATACCTTAAATAAATATTAAAACCAATTAAATTACATTTTTAGACAATTTAGGGTAAAATTACCAAAATACCCCTATATATATATATATACCTAAATTACTTCAAAAATTCACCAAAAATCATACAATTATCCAAAATTAATTTTCTCAACATATTTATCAATAATATCAATAATTAAACTCAATTAACCAATTAAATTCAATTTAAAACACAATTAACTTAATTTTACAAAATCACATAAACTTCAATAATTAAAAATAAATACTTAGAAATTCATAAAAATTCCAAATAAATTTCTATAATTCATTTCAACACCTAATTCAACCATAAACTCCAATTTCATAATTTAAATAATTAATTTCCGAAAATTCGAAAATAATATTAAAATATTCAAAAATACCCAAAAATCCAAACAATCTCCAAAAATTCTGTAAAAATTCATACATGAAGATTAAACTACCAGGAACAACATTTGTGAAGGAAATTTCCATGAATCATCCAAATTGAAGCTCAAAAAAATCGAAAACCAAAAGTGGCCGAAATATTCAACTCAAAACCTAAGCAATTCTAGACCATTTTAGCTCAAACAAAAGCTAGAATAACACTCACCGGAGCTCAAGGAGAAGATAGAGACCGGCGGTGTCGAAAACGGTGGCCGGATGAGGGAGAAACGACGGTGAGGAATAGTGGTGGCGTCGGGCACCCACGGGAAGAAGAAGAAGAAGAAGAAGAAAAAGAAAAAGAAAGAAAAAGGAAAGAGAAAGGAAAAGAAAAAGAAAAAAAAAAGAAAAAAGAAAAAAGAAAAAAATAATAAATTTTAATAATTTAATAATAAATAAAATAATCAAATAATAATAAATAAATAATAAAATATTAGGGTAATAATAAACCCTAATTAAATAAATATACACACACAAGCTTTATTTAATAATTTAAAAATATGTATGAGTTCATGCAAACCCGTAAATACATTTAAAATAATTAATAATACATTGTTTACGTGAAAATTTCCCCGAAAATGAAAGTCCCGGGAAAATTTTACGTAAAACACTGAAAATAAAACACAGTAATTAAAATAGGTTTAAAATACATATCAACTCATAAAAATATCACATATATAGTCAAAATTATTGACACTGCATATCCCGGTACAGTGTAAAAAATATTTTAAAAAAACACGGGATATTACAACTTTATCTCTAATAAAAATTAAATTAATTAAAATATAGTTACAATTTAATTACAAATATATTTCCTATTTTAATTAGGTTAACTACTATTTCCTCTCTAATAAAAATTAAATTGATTAAAATTTTAGTAGTAATTTACTAATTTTGTTAATATATATATATATATATATATATAGTCTACTTATATTTTATCTAATATAAATCAAATTAGATGATATAGTTTTATAAGTCTTACTAAATTAAATTTAATAAATAAATGATTAAAATAAAATTAATAAATTTTATAAAATAATTAATTATAAAAATATTAATGTCAAAATATTGAAAGATTGTTGTATTTAAATAGAAATTCATAAAGAATATAATAAAAAAACTATACTATAACTTTATCAAGTTTGTAAAATTATATTATTATTTAGATAAAAATATTGAACGAGTGTTATATAATTGTTTTAATAAACTACTATGTGATAATGTAACACTATCAAGATTGAAAAATTGATTAGCATAGAAATAAAATAATACTCTTATTATTTTTAAAAAATTTATTAAATAAAAATTTATTAAGTAAATAATTAAAATTAAATTAATTAAAGTTTTTTATTTATTTTGTATCTGTAATCATATTTTAAAAGATAGAGCATATAATTTGTTTAACAGTAGTATTATATTTAAAAAGTAGTATAATTATTATTTTTAGATATTTATAAAATTTGATAAAAGGTTAAAATTAAATTAATTAATCTTTATCATTTATTTTTTAGTTAAAATTAAAAATTATACTAAATTACTTTTTGAGTGAATAAAACTATTAATATTAAAGATATTGAAGAAATAAAGCATCACTATGTACATAAAAAAAATGATTAAAGTTGTAATTTATTATAAGTTTAATAAGATTGTAATATTAAATTGTTATATAAAGAAAATATAAATTTTTATTATTTTTAAGTTTTTATTAAAAAATAACTAATAATTTTTTATATAAAATTAGTTCTAGAGTTAAGAAAAATATTAATTATAAAAAATATTGAAGAAGTATCACATAATTATCTTTTTTTTATAAAGATTACTTAGTTTAGGTATCAGATAATGCACCAAGACATAATAGCTAAGCTAACACCTATGTGGCATTGACTTCATGCACCAAAACTGAAAATTGTTAATGCAAAAAGAATGCAAAAGTTTGATACAACTTTAAAAGGCAAAAAAAAAATTGAAATTATTGAAATCTATAAGAATGAAAACCAATAGCAGCATTCTGGACTAACTCAAAGCATTCCATAGAAAAAGATGGCCACCACATCTCACAAGGAAGAGAAAGAGCAATGTTGGTTAGTTTACCAACTACCAAGTTACCCTCTCGCTAATAGAGACTTGAGTCGTCGAAAGAGAAACCAAAAAATGATGTCAGTCTCTTCTCAAATGGCAAGGAACCTCAATGCTCATTTGTTGCATTAAATTTACTATCATAAGAGAATCAGTTTTAATCCATAGAGGACTGAAATTAAGTCGAATAACATGTCGTATAGCAACCATCATAGCGACAATTCAGCCTTAAAGGCAAACCAATTACCCAAGGGAACAACAAAAAAACCGATAAAAACACCACTAAATAACCAAAAAATACCACTAGCTCTGGCCACTCCTAAGGAGTATCATATAATTATTAAAATAAAAAAAAGTTTATCAAAATTTGAATGAATTATAACTATATTAAATTAATATCAAATTATTATATAAATAAATACCTATTATTTTTAAAATTTTTATTTTTCAACAATAATAATAATACTACTAACAGCAACCACAATTGAAAAATTATAATTGGTTAACTTAGCTTTTTTAACAAATTATTTTTTTATATAAGGCAAAGGTATTGCAGAAAAATCCCCTAATAGCAATTAAAACTGACTTACGTTACTTACTAGCTTGATAGAAATGGGCTTGGTGAAAATTCCTAGTGCCCACAAGTGTCCTAGATTTCAATTTATATTTTATACTCTATCGATTTGACGCCTATAAAAACGGCATCATGTGAACTTTGCTCTTCCTCTTCGGTTAGAAGGAGAAAGAAACCGCAACAATGGCAACACATTGATCTTTGATTGGGAAAGGATTTAACTAAGAAGGTTTGCGATTTTTATTTCCTTAAATTTTGCAATTTTATGGATATTTTTTCTTGAATTAAATCATTAATAAATATTTCAGTTGGAATGTTGGAGAAATCTTATTAATTAATTGAATTTTGGTCTATCTTATCTTATTAATTAATTGAATTTTGGTCTATCTTCATTTATTTTTGCTTTGTAAATTATCAGAATTTACATTTTTTATTTTCAAATTTTGTTTGTATGATTTTAAAGTCTTTGATTGAATAAATTAGTAAAGTGTTGGAGAATTCTTCATTTGATTAGATTTATTCTATTTATATTTTTCTAATTTTTTCACATCTTAATCTATAAAAAAATCTTCCAAAAAAAAAATCATATCATATCATGATAAGAAGTGATGATTTTTTGTTGAAAAAATAAATCATAGCAATTGATTTTTTTTTTTAATTTGCACAAATTTAGGTTTTCTACTTTGAGCCAAAATTGTTGCAGAGAATATAATTTTTTTTTTTTGGAGAATTTTGTGCTTTCTATTCATATTTAGCTTTCGATATTTCCATATATCATAACCTAAATCAATCAAAGACTTAAGGTTTTGAAAATTTGTGTCTTTTAGATGGATGAGAAATGGAAAGCCATCAAGGAGAAGTTTGTTTTGCCCATGAGGAACATAAATGACATATTCTATCAGCAATTCAAGATCTCTATTAAATCCAGTGAGCTTATGATCATTGTCTTTAAGTATTATGCTAGAAGAAAGGGAGTTGAACGCAATATGCAATGTACTTTGAACTAATCAACTTGCCTTTATACTTTGCAAGCCTCTTAAGTTGTAAAACATTTTTATATTTTGCTTGGAAAAATATTATATATATCTCTTTTGTCAATTTGCAACTACACTCTAACATGATCTAATAGAGATTAACTATTTCACTTTAATTACCACATGAGTATTTTATTTTATTTTTTATTTTCACCAAATTGTAATTGTATTAAAATTGGAAATAACATGTCAAATTAGGTTAATTTTGTGAAATTTTAAATAATATATCAAATTCGATCAATATTGAAATTTCGTATAAATTTACACAAGTTAATTATGGTTTTTGACACTAATATACCTATGTCAAAATATAATACTGATAATTATTACAATAATGTTCTATATCAATTTACCTATGTTGAAATTTACACAATTTAGGATTGTATTTTCACATTTTGTTTGTATCATTTCATAGTCTTTGCTTGAATAAATTAGTAAAGTGTTGGAGAAATCTTCATTTGATTAGATTTATTTTATTATTATTTTTCTAATTTTTTCACTTCTTAATTTATCAAAAATCTTCCACAAAAAAAAAAAAATCATATTATGTCATGATAAGAGGTGATGATTTGTTGATGAAAAAAGAAATCATAGCAATTGATTTTTCTTTTAATTTGCACAAATTTAGGTTTTTTGCTTTAAGCCAAAATTGTTGGAGAGAATAGATCTTTCTTTGAAGGATTTTGTGTTTACCATTCATATTTAGCTTTTGATATTTCCATATACTATAACCTAAATCAATTAAAGACTTAAGGTTTAAAAAATGTATGTCTTTTAGATGGATGAGAATGTGGTTAAGGAGAAGTTTGCTTTGCCCATGCGGAACATAAACAACACATTCTGTCTACAATTCGAGATCTCTATTAAATTCAATGACCTCATGATCATTATCTTTGAGTATTATACTAGAAAAAGGGAGCTGAAAGCAATACGCAATGTACTTCAAACTAATCCACTTGTCTTTATACTTTGCAAACCTTTTAAGGTGTGGAACATTTTTATATTGTGCTTGAAAAAAGTGTTATATCTCTCTCTCTCTCTCTCTCTGTCTCTCTCTCTCTCTTTTGTCAATTTGCAACACTCTAACATGATTTAAATAGAGATTAACTATTTCACCTTAAATACCATATGAGTATTTTATTTTATTTTTTTATTTTCACCAAATTGTAATTGTGTTAAAATTGAAAATAACATGTCAAATTAGGTCAATTTTGTGAAATTTTAGATAATATATCAAACTAGGTCAATATTGCCAAATTTTAAGATTTGGTACAAATTTACACAAGTTAATTATGGTTTTTGACACCAACATACCTATGTTGAACTAAAATATTGATAATTATCACAATAATGTTCTATATCAATTTATCTATGTTGAAATTTACATAGCTTTTTTTTTCACATTTTGTTTGTATCATTTCATAGTCTTTGCCTAATTAAATTAGTAAAGTGTTGGAGAAATCTTCATTTGATTAGATTTATTTTATTTTTATTTTCTAATTTTTCAAAATCTTTCAAAAATCTTCCACAAAAAAATCATATCATATCATGATTAGATGTGATAATTTGTTGTTGAAAAAAGAAAATATAGCAATTGATTTTTCTTTTAATTTGCACAGATTTAGGTTTTCTACTTTAAACCAAAATTTTTGTAGAAAATATATCTTTTTTTAGAGGATTTTTTGTTTCCCATTCATATTTAACTTTTGATATTTCCATTTACTATAACCTAAATCAATTAGAGATTTAAGGTTTTAAAAATGTATGTCTTTTAGATGGATGAGAAGTGAAAAGCTTGTTTTGCCCATGAGGAACATAAATGACACATTCTGTGTACAATTCGAGATGTCTATCAAATTCAATGAGCTCATGACCATTGTCTTTAAATATTATGCTAGAAAAAAAGAAGCTTGAAGCAATATGCAATGTATTTTGAACTAATCCACTTGCCTTTATGCTTTGCAAGCCTCTAAAGATGTGGAATATTTTTATATTTTGCCTGGAAAAAGTGTTTTATATATCCCTTTTGTAAATTTGCAACTACACTCTAACATGATATAAATAGAGATGAACTATTTCACCTTAAATACACATGAGTATTTTATTTTCACCAAACAATAATTGTGTGAAAATTAAAAATAACATGTCAAATTAGGTGAATTTTGTGAAATTTTAAATAATTTATCAAATTAGGTCAATATTGCCAAATTTTAAAATTTGGTATAAATTTATACAAGTTAATTATTGTTTTTAACACTAACATACCTGTGTTGAAATATAGTACTGATAATTATTACAACAATGTTCTATATCAATTTTCCTATGTTGAAATGTACACAATTTAGGCTTTTTTTTTGCACTTTTTGTTGTATCATTTCATAGTCTTTACTTGAAAAAATTAGTAAAATTTTGGAGAAATCTTTATTTGGTTAGATTTATTTTATTATTATTTTTCTAATTTTTTCACTTTTTAATCTATCAAAAAACTTCCACAAAAAAAATCGTATCATTTCATGATTAGAGGTGATGATTTGTTGTTGAAAAAGAAATCATAGCAATTGATTTTTCTTTTAATTTACACAAATTTAGGTTTTTTTTTTTTGAGCCAAATTGTTGCAAAGAACATATGTATATATATATATATATATATATATATATAGATATTGGAGGATTTTGTGCTTCCCATTCATATTTAGCTTTCGATATTTCCAGATACTATAACCTAAATCAATAAAAAACCTAAGGTTTTAAAAATGTATGTCTTTTAGATGGATAAAGTCATGAAGGAGAAGTTTGCTTTGCCCATGAGGAGCATAAATGACATATTATGTCTAAAATTCAAGATCGCTATTAAATTCAGTGTGCTCATGATCATTATCTTTAAATATTATACTAGAAAAAAGGGAGCTGAAAGCAATATGCAATATACTTCAAACTAATCTACCTGCGTTTATACTTTGCAAGCGTCTTAAGGTGTGGAACATTTTATATTTTGCTTGAAAAAAGTGTTACACACACACACACACACACACACATATACATATATATATATATATATATATCTATCTTTTGTTAATATACAACTACACTCTAACATGATATAAATAGAGATGAACTATTTCACATTAAATACCACATGAGTATTTTATTTTATTTCCACCAAATTGTAATTGTGTTAAAATTGGAAATAATATGTCAAATTAGGTGAATTTTGTGAAATTTTAAATAATTTATCAAATTAGGTCAATATTGCCAAAATTTAAAATTTGGAATAAATTTACACAAGTTAATTATGATTTTTGACACTAATATACCTATGTTAAAATATAATACTAATAATTATTACAACAATGTTCTATATCAATATACCTATGTTGAAATTTACACAATTTAGGCTTTTTTTTCACATTTTGTTTGTATCATTTCATAGTCTTTACTTGAATAAATTAGTAAAATTTTTGAGAAATCTTCATTTGGTTAGATTTATTTTATTATTATTTTTCTAATTTTTTCACTTCTTAATCTATAAAAAATCTTTCACAAAAAAAATCATATCATATCATGACCAGAGGTGATGATTTGTTGTTGAAAAAAGAAATCATAGCAATTGATTTTTCTTTTAATTTGCACAAATTTAGATATTTTTTTTTGAGCCAAATTGTTGTAGAGAATATATATACATATATAAAGCTTGACAGTAATTTCACTATTCCAGCTACAGTGTATTTTGCACCCTTCAATTTCATCCAAATTTCAATTTTGTCACCAATTGGCACCGTTCTTAGCTCATGAAGAAAACATCGTCATTTTTTGAAATTGGCAAAATAACACTCACTCTTAGAAAAAAAAACTTTACCACATTGACAGATAGAATGGACAAGGTGACTCACCCATTCACAACCTTAATTTTAGCCTCACTTCCCCTCATTCTACACAGGTCTTTGTCGCCTCTCCCTTTCCCCTTCCTCTCCTCATTTTCTCTCATGGCTTCCCTTGCATTTGACCATTTTTTGCTTCCTCTTTTGGATTTTTTACACATCTTCTTTTTAATTTTAATGTTCTTTAACGTTTGGTATATTTGTTCATTACCCATTTGTATATGTCTTTTTTAATCTTAATTGGAATCTTTACTAGTTCATTTGAACAGTTAAAATCCGCTTTTTATAGGTAACATTGTTGGTTGAAGTTAGGAATCGATTATGCTACTTAGACATCAAATGCTAAGCAGGGCAAATTTTAAAAATTTACTTATTATAACTCCTGATTTCATCAAGAATTCAAATCCCTAGGATCCAATTTGCATTTAACACATAGCTAATACACAAACCATCATAAATACAAGAAATAAACAACCTAGGAATTCTAAGTTTCAAGAAAACTTACCAATTCCTAAGGTTGGTTTATACCACAATTAATATACTAAAATGGTTGACTCCTTTGATTCAACTCTTGAATTAACTCTTCAAGTCTCTCAATTATGAGACACTAAACTTTAACAAATCTCCTTATTGTTTTGATCAAGTAGTAGCAAGAGCCCTCTCTCTATTGACCTCTTAAGCTTCCACTACTTCATCCTTACAAGAGATCTAGGTTTTATATATATCATTTTTGTTTCTTATGTCTCTACACTTTTTCTCTTCACCAACCATCAATTAATATCTACTTTTTGCTTTTAGATACACTTGGCTAGAAATTAAAGTAAAGATTAGTGACATGACTCATATGCCACTTGTCATGATTAATTAACAAATCAATAAATCATTGGAGTCCAAACATGGAGGATGTAGAGATTACAACTCTTATAATTCTCTAAATCACCTAAGACTTACACATGTCAATTAATATCTTAATTAATATTTGATTTAATAAAATTAAATATATCACTTAATGGATTTGGGCTAAAGCATTGGGCCAACTCTTGACCCAAAACCCATTTCATTAAACAAGTGGACTTAAATAAGGTAAATGGACTTTATCTATTACTTGGTCCAATCTTTAGTCCAAAACTATTTTTGGCCTAGGTCCACAATACTTGGGCCATTAATCCAAGTAAATAAGAAACAACATATACCCATTATTAATTTAATATCTCAATTAATATCTCATATCAATTAAGCATAAATTAATAATTAAATTTTTCATTGAAATTAGATTTCATGATGTGTTAGAATCATTACTTTAAGCAAAAATCCAATTTCATTAATTTTAATTAATTGATTAAACTCTTTAATCAATAATTAGATTAATATAAATAGATATTTAGTAAAACCTTTGAGGTGTGACTTACTAGGTCCATGTCTAATTGGTAATGAGAAGATAATATCAACACTTGATATTATTTGAAACTCCAATTAGAAACTTCTTTCAAGTCTAAATGTGAAAATCCTAATTATTCACATTTAGTTCTCATAAGTTATGAGTGACCCTTAGCATTGATATCACAACTACCTAATTAAAAATGAATATTTTTATTAATTCACACGAACCCTTTGGTCATAATTACCGTGAACTAAAATCCTTTCATTAAAAGATCTTGATATAGCTTAGAGTCAAGGATTAGTCATACTCTAATAACTATACCATATGATCCCATCTCAAGTTCTATCTCTTGATTAAAACACAACAACTACTAAAAAATCTTTCTAGCACTGAAACTCTTTCAGACTGTTATGTTTGTCATAGCCAGGAACTCTTTCATTAAGAAAAGACTTAGATAACATAGGATCTTATCCTGGTTCACTCTAAGTAATGAATCTCATCTTGGTCGAACATTCATCTCCACATTTAACTGACTAGAGCCACCACATGTCATATACCAATGTATGAATAGCACAAGTATGTAAGCGGTAACAAACTCTAACCACTCAAATGTGGATGACCATGTCACCTCATGTCAAATGACTATATGCACCATTATGACCTAGATTATGATCATTGGCAATAAGTGAATATCCATGCGATCACATATCTAGCGTCACTGTTTGATCCACCCATCATATGAGTATCTACATGTCTAATATGATATCTCATATCAAGAAGCATGAGAGACTCACTGCATCCCACTATTAGTATCACATACTAATTAAGGAAAATAGAAAAAGATGATAGTTTAATTAATATTACCTAAATATTAATCATACGATTATGAACATTTTATAGCATATGTTTAAAATAAGTTTGTAACTCATATTATCTACTCTTGATAATAAATTTATTTAACATAATACTAAATGATAAATACTCAAATAAACAAACACTTTATTTAAATGAATATTATATTTCCATATGGGGTAATTTACAATGTCATTATACATTACTAGAATGATATTAGGGCACATCTATACCAACAGTTGAGTCATTTCCTTCTTTTGTATTTATGCTTTTTGAAATTTTCTTTTATTTGCAGATTACATGTGAAAATTTTTATAAACTTCTTATCCCTTCTTTATGAATTTTAAACATATGCTTTAAATTTCTTTTTTTTTTTTAATCATTTGGGTCTTTGATCAAACATATTCTTATTTGATTTTTGCATTGAATTTTGGGTTAAGTAGATAAATTCTTATCAATAATTCTGTTTTTGTTTTTGTTTATGTACCATCACTATGGCATATGAAGGTGTAATCTTTTTAATTTAGCAGTGTTTTCTTTGATTTTAGTTTAAATTATAATGTTTTTATAATTTTCCCATCATTTTTTGAATATGCATAAATTTTTTCTTTTAACAGAAAAAAGAGAAAGCAATTTGCACCGGATTAAATATCTATGCTTCTCACTCTCTTTGGGTCCCCAAAAAGATTTTTTTTTTTTTTTGAGATTGGTTTTAAACAGTTTATCAATTTAGTTGAGTAAATGCAATTTGTTGATTTGAATAAGTTTAGTTTTGCTGTTTATTTTCTAATGGTGAACTAATAACATTAGGTTTTGGTTTATATATTTAATATTTTTCAGCTATTTTTTGTATTATGATGATTTAGATTTTGAACATTTGTTTACAATTTTATTGCTTAGCATCAAATCTTAGCTTTTTGTTTGGGTCTACTAGCCTTCATCTCTTTTTTTTGGGCAAATTTATTTTTGGTTTATTTTTTCATTTTTAGGCTAATGATTGAAGGGAGTGGAAAAACTTGGAAGCAAAATCTAAGAGTTTGGCTCTAACAAGACGATACGGGTGGCTACCTGCACAGCCATTACAAGAAATACAGAAGGATATTAGGTTTTCCATTTTCTTTGTAAATTTCGGTTTTTATTTTTTTTTCATTTATTGCTTTTTCGTATACATTATTTTTTAAGTTTGTATCTCTAAGTTCTCCAAAGTCAATAACAAACTAATTTACTTGCTGTTTTCAATATATTTTGTTCACTTATCGAATTCCAAACCAAAATTTGGTTTTTTTTCTCTCTTTCTTGGGATACTTCCTTGCAGAGAAATTTAATTAATCAATAATTTTTTATTTATTTCAAACATATTATATATGTCATAAATCCTTACAACAAACACAATTTTCATTAGTTAACTATTTTTGCTCTCCATATGTTTTTTTAATTTAGTTGTCTGGAAATTAATTTTAAGCTACATTTTCCAATATGTTGTTTATTTGGTCTTTTGATGATTTATTTAGGTGTTATATATATATTTTTAAAAATCTAATCCGGTTCTACTTGTGTTTGATTGTATTTTTAGTTGATTTTAGTTGGCCTTTTGCATGCTAATTTCATCTGTGTGTTTTTCATTCCGTGAGATCGGATAGAATGTTTCTGTTAGTTTTTCAATTGTGTGTGTGTTTTTTTTTATATATATATGTCAAAGTTGGTAAAATATTAGAATTTGAAGTGATATTTTTTAGGATATAATTTCCAATTTAGCTATGTTTTTCCCACTCATTAAATGGGTTTAAAAATATATATAAACATGGCTGTATTTTTTTCTTATGATTTATTCAATATATAATTTCCGGTTTAACTGTATTTCTCCCACTCCATAAATGAGTCTAAAAATCAATTTACAAGGGCTATATAAGTAATCTTTTAACCATGAAATATAGGAAGAGCTTTGTTACAGTTTTACCTTTCACATTGTTTTTTTTTTTTTTTTGGCTTTGCACCATGATTTTTTAATGCTTAAGAGAGAGAGAAAAAAAAAAACAACTTTAGTTAATTAATGTGAATGTGTTTATTATGTATTTATCTTAGGATGACATTGTACCAGTCCTGTGTTATTATTATTATAAGACATTTTGGCCTTTGCTTTTTACAATTTTTTTTTTTTTACTGTCTGATGCCATTTTGCCCCTTAAAAGTTGCGATTAGTTATTTTTGAACATTTGCATGATAAAATGTTAATTCATTCTCATTTTAACTTTGATAAATATTTTAGGATCACTAATGTTTTTTTGTTTAAGTGTGTGATTATAAGCATAGGTACAATATTACTTTCAATGAAAGCCAAATCAATTGATTGACCTTTGGAACATATTTGAAGACATTTAAAACACATTTGAAGCCTTTAAAGACTCCTAAACATATTCCTTTAAGCATGGAAAAAGAGCCAAGTGCAAAGGAGTGCATTCAGAGGCTAATCGGACAAGTTTGCATAAGGTCAGCCTATGCTCACGGTCTACACTCACTACCCATATCTAACCATGAGCGTCCATGAGAAAAGTGGCTGACATGCCCATAGTCTATAGTCACGATCATGAGCGTGACCTTACCATGAGTGTCTATAAAAAAATGGTTGATATGCTCATAGTCTATGCTCACAACCATGAGCATGACCTAACCATGAATGTCCATAAGAAAAATGGCTGATACGCTCACGGTCTACGCTTATGACCATGAGCGTCGTCAATGGTCACTTTTGCAAGTAACAGTCATATTTTTCAAACTCTCATGACCTCGAGCCTACGCTCATGACCATGAGCATCAGAAATCCTGCAAAAGTCAAGTTTTCATTTATTGAAGGAAAGAGACATTTGAGACATAACACTACAAGAAAACAACAAAATAGTGACAAAAATTTCCATCACAAATCAGGTTTAGTGATAGATTTGTGACAAAACTGTTGTCATCAAAATATTAATCGTTGCTAAATTTTGTGACAGAAAAAAATTTCGTCGCAAAATATTGTGATGGATTTTTGATGGAAATCCATTGCAAATTTGTATTTCGGTCTCAAAAAAATTCAATGACAATAAAAAGGTATTTTTGTCACAAAAATTGTGACGGATTTCCATCACAAATTCATCACAACATTGTGATGGATTTGTGACGGTAATCCGTCATAATTTTTGTGATGAAAATGGTTTTTGTCACTAAATTCATGTCAAGGGAATAGGTGTATTTCGTCACAAATTTGTGACGGAATTCCATCACTATTCCGTCACAAATTGACTAAATAGTGATGGAATACATCACAAATTTGTGATGGAATAGTGACGGAAATCCATCACAATTTTGAGGAGGATTAATGATAGAAATTTTTCATAATTTTGAGACTGATTAGTGACAAAAATCCATCACTAATCACTAAACCGTCACAATTTATTTCTATGATTATTCTGTCGCTATTATTTTTTGTCTTATTATTATATTTTATGTAATTTCTATAAATTAAATGTTATTTATAATTGGAATATATTTTGATACATTTTAACAAACTTAGAGGAAAATTGAAATTCAATAATTATGAATGTATTTCATAAGAGAAAACATTAAATAGTACACATAAAAAAGCATAAAAGTAATATAAGTCAAACATAACTAATAATAAACATCTATGTTTTGTGACACATCAAATAATAAACAAGTTATCACCTAACTTAAGGTGCAAAAGATCTTGATTTATGAAATTCTTAACCAGATTGCATTTGCTCCATGAAGCGGCTCATCTCTGCCTGCAACTCTTGGAAATGCTTTTTTTTAGAATTAAAATCAACTATTACTTTATCCATCTCTGCTTTCTTCTCTGCGAGCTCCTGCTGCACAATCTCTCTAACTCGAGCTGCTAATGTAGCATATTGTGATGCATAGAAAGTCCCAGTACTCTGAAAGGAGGAAGGATAGATAGATGTAACCTGTGAACTAAAACCATATACACATCTCCTCTTCTCTCCACCTGCAGCGTCAAAATAAAGACTGTCTATGTCAACTGGTGGAGGTTGTGAACCGTCATCCAAAGGTTGAGACGCAGAAGACACTAACTCCTCCATGCTGTCCTAAATTAAAAAAAATTTAAGTTAATTTTAAAACTTAGGATTTAACAATTATAAATAACATTAAAATTACTAAATAACAAAATATGAACCTACATTCACTTGCTTTGACCTCCTATCCACAAATGTTCCATCTTTTTTATGTGCACTTTCTTAAATAGCTCCCAACTGTTGGGCCGGCGTTACAACTCTTTAGCCTTCAACAATAATAAGTTGGTTATTACATGTTTAGAATGATAAAATAGAAAAAAAATACAAATATAAAAACTAAAAATTAGTGCACTAAATAATTAATAATTTACCATTTTTAAAGAATGCTCCACTATATATTGTGTAATAACCCTAGTTTTTAAATTAATTTAATATTTAATGAGATATGCAGTATTAATAAATTTGAAAGAATACTTATTTATTTTAGTATTTTGTGAATACTCATTATTATTTTTATGTTAAGTAATTATTTTATGTAGATTTTCATTTTTGAAGTTATTAAAATTTATATTAGGGTTTATATTATTAGTTTTATTTTGAAAAGAATTATTTTAATAATATTATTTTAAGTACTAATATTATTTTATTAATTGACTTAATTTGAGTATTATTTTTATTATTTAATTATTCCATAATATTGTTTATTTTTTTTATCTTTATTATTATTATTATTAAAGGTTATATGTATGTGTGTTATATATATATATATATATTATTGACTAAAATGAAGTTTGACCACATTATTTTAATAATACTTTATTATATAATATTATAATATTATGTATATATATATACACCTGCATAAACCCATACATACACATACATTCAATGAGCATATAAACATGTATTTATATACATATAGACACAAAAACACAAAGACTTACCGAAGAAAATACTATGCATCTTCTTCCCTTCCGTTGTCCCAATCCGAGCATTTTACTGTGCCTCCCTCTCTTTCAGCTAGTCACCATCATCTTCCCTGACCTTCCCCTCGCCGTCTGCTCATCGGAAGCTCACCAGAGGAGGCAGAAATGGCAACAGCAGCAGTGGACTTTTCCTCATCATTTCTCCTTCATCCGGCCACCTTAGCCCACGATTCTGGTGTCATTTGACTCCCCTAGCTTTGGCCAAGAAGATTCTAAGCTCCTTTTGAGCTCTAATTTGGCCATTTGTGAGTTTTTCTTAATTTTTATTTTTGGAGCTTTAGGGTTTCGAATTATTTTTAGCATGATATAGCTTGAATCTTGAAAACTTCCTTTACAAAAGTAATTCCTGGAAGCTTAATCCACCTCTACAAATTTTTTTTGAATTTATTTTAATTTTTGTGAATTTTTGAATATTTTATTATTATTTTATTAATTTTTGTAAATTAATTATTAAAATTATAAATTTGATATATTTGGAGTTATTATTAATTTTTATTAATTTTAGAGTTGAGATTATAATTTTTGTGATTATTATGTAATTTTTATAATTATTTTTATATTATGTCAATATTAGATAATTAGGTTTAAGTTGGGTTATTATTGAAATTATGGTTTAAATATGTATTTCAGTTAACATTAGAAATACATATGTTGAGAAAATAATTTTTATGCATTTATATAATTTTTGTAGAATTTTTGAGTAATATTAGTATATTATGTGTATTTTTGTATTATAGGGGTAAATGTGTAATTTTGTGTTAATTATAGCTAAATAATATATTTTAGTTGGTTTTAATCTTATTTAAGGAACTAAAATGATTTTTACAAATTATTTACTATTTTTAACTAATTAATACCAATTTTTGAAAATTATTTTCAAATAATATATTATATATTATTTTGGTAATAAAATGGGTTTTTATAACTTTTTGTTATATATTTGGGTTAATTAAGTTATTTGGATTTATAAAATGAATTATTATTATTATTATTTATGTAATTATTGGAAATTGGATTTTTAATAATATTATATTATTATTTCGGGATTTTTACGTAATTATTGAGAAAATAATTATTTTTGGTATTTTAATGTTAAATATGCTATATTTTGATATTTTGAGGGTATTTATGGTATTTATCGATTTTAATATATTTATTGAATTATTTATATTTTTTGGTGAATTGTGGATCTCAGTTGGGGAATTGTGCAGTTTGGGATCCCAACAGAGGGTTGTTTGAATTCTAGTATTTGAAGTATGTTTTCTTGCAAGATCGGCTCTACTTTTTAGTAGAGAGATATCCGTTTTACAGAGGAGGTTTTACCGAATTTTTGGTAGAATTCTTATAAAACGTGACACAGGGTCAATTCTGATTTCTATGTTCTGTTATCTTAGATCGAGTCTCTAGAAGTTAAGTTAGATTTATTCTAATTCTGTAATTATTTTATTTGTTTAGTTGCGCTGAGACAGAGACCTAGCGGACTAGGCCTGTCAGACTAGTCTCGAGGAGCGCATACCTGTGAGTTGTTATTTTATATATACATCGCGTTTAGGTTGCATGTTTTAGAAAATACATGTTTTAAATGTATATTTATTCATAATTGTTTTATTAAATGATTAATATACTTTAGGTATATTTTTAGTATATTTTTGGTATATTTTGAAATAAATGCATGTTATTATTATTGATTTTTGCTTGCATGATTATAGTATACGATTGGTTTATTTTTGGTATATTTTATGATTAATTTGAATTTATCTAACATATTTATACATGAAATATACTTAGTTTATTTTATGTATATTTCTGGTATATATATGGTTTATTTTACTATTAGGAATGTCATTCTACATTATTTATTTTCCGAATGTATGATTCATTTTAAATGAAGGATATCGATAGAATGTGCTACCTAGTGGGCAACACTAGGACCGAGTACGTACCGGTGCGATAGATTGTAGGGTTGAATTACTAACTTATTTAAGGAAATTATGATTTGATTGATTTGATTAAGATGTGATGTGATTGATGGTGTGATTGCTGGAGCTCGGTTGACCAAGTGTCTCGGGACCAATCACACTGACAGTCAGACTGCTGGAGTTCAGTTGACTTAGTGTCTCAAGGCCAGTCTACTGTCCAAAATGGATAAAGTGAATTTATTTGGAATTAAGTGAGCCTGTATGGCTAGAATGATATTATTGTTGATTGAGGTTACGATTAAATAGGGTTCTATTTGATCCTTCATAAACTGATGTTTTTCAGTATTATATATAAAATGATTTTTAACATCTATTTGTATATGCCTGTATATATATTTATTATATATACTGATGACTGATTGCATTTAACATATAATAAATGCATGTATATATATTATAACAATTTACTAAGTGAGATTTGACTCCACTCAATTGACATTTTTACAAGAGAGTCTTCTTCTTCAGACCTCAGCAGTAGACCTATTCACCGGACTTCTTCTGCCCTGACTCTTTTATGTAAATTATCTACTTAATTTTTATATTGTACTCTAGAAAACTGCAGTAGTCATATTTTATATCAGTAGTGAGTTGTGTTTTATATTTACTGTATGTGATTTTAATTCTGATGTTTTATCTGAATATTGTACTAATATATTTCATGATGTGATATGAAACAGTTTTATTTTATTATATTAATTTGAGATTTTTAATTATGATGCATATTTTATTATTATTATTGCATGTTTTTATTTTAAGGCTTACTACGGGTTCCGGATTCGAAAGAATTACCGTTTGCTAGCGTCGATCATGGCCCCTGATTTGGGTCGTGACATATCGAGATCCACACATATGCTTAGTTAGATCGGTACTAGGACCACCTATCTCACTTAGACGATTTGGTTGACATTTTTTAGCTTTCTCTTTCCATTTTGGAGTGTTCCAATGTTGTTGCCAATTATCCCAAATTTCTTGGGTCACACAATCGGGCTTGCCATCCTTAGAATGCCTCTAGATGTGGATATGTTTGGTGTACTGCATTTTAACATTTTGCCACCAATAACTCTTAATAGCCTCTTCATCCATAGGGTCCCAAGTGTACCTCTTTTGGAATATAAAATAATTATAAATAATGAATAAAAGAATATTTATTTTTATTCACACAAAAATATAAAAAATATTTTAACCTTAAACTCCTCCCAAAAGAAGTCTTTAAGATCTCTTGAGAGATACTTCCCACTATATGTAGTTGCTTTTTATCTTTCATATATTTTTCCAAGCATGTAAGTAGATACTGCTTGACCTGGAGGAAACAAAGTGCTACCTACAGGAACCAACCTGAAAAAAAAATAATGTTACACCTAAAAATAAATAGGAGAACCAGACATGATGAGCTTCAACATACTAACTTGGAATAAACTTTCATTATATACAAACAAACATCTGAATATCATAAACACACATAAACTTGAAAAAAACAATTTCATACACACACAATGAACACCAACAAATATACATAAGATACAATTATATAGAAAAAGCCTTTACTTATTTTCTTCAACTTTAATCAATAGTCTGCTTGTTCCATCAATAAATGATATTGTTGAAGGAACTATGATTGTAGTATGTGCTGGAGACGATGGTGGTGTGAGGACATCCTCAGCATGTCCACTAGAAGTGGTCGGTAAGCTACTTATAGCTATTAAAAAAAATATTGTCATTATACTTAAAAAATAAGTAAAAAAATATTAACACAATCTTACATTAATTATAACATTAAATAGTAAATTCCATATATATTGTTTGAAATAATTACAACAAAATATGAATGTAATCATCTAATCTTCATCATCATTAAATTCTTGGTCTCTCTCACTGTCATTATCAAATTCTTGTTCTACATCGGTGTCTTCTTCATCATCATCAAATTCTTGCTCTACATCTATGTCTTCATCTTCATCATCTTCCTCAATTTGAAAGGCCAATTCAACATTTTTCTCAATTTCAGTATCATCAATGTAAACAAATGAACCATTTTCATCATTTAGAGATTGATGTTTATCATCTATTTTTGCATTAATTCCATGTTGATTGCTGACATCCTTTTGAAATGCCATCACATCAAAAGGCATACAAGCATTTGACTTTGGTACCTCCACAATAGCTCTTACTTTTATTTTGCAAACAGCTAGCCAATCATTCATATTTCTCTTTAAAGTAGGATAAGTTAAAAAATACACTTGCACAGCTTGCACAACAAGAATAATTGGTTCATATTTGTTGAATACTCTTCCCCTTTTAACATTTACAAGTTTGTATTACGGGTGAATTCTTGTACCACGATTCAAGGTTAGATCAAATCATGAACACTTGAATAGTACAGTTCTTTTGATTGGTAGAACAGGGTACTCCAACTCTAAAATTTCTAACAGTTGACCATAGTAGTCTAGCTCATTTACATTATGGCTAGAACTTTTTATGTAAACTCCACTATTCATTGCTCTACTATTTAAACCATGTTCCTTTGTGTGGAATTTATATCTATTAACATAATACCCTGAAAATGATTTCACCTTTTAAAAAGGTCCTTTTGCATGGACTTTGATCATTTGGTTAGAGATGTTGCATGATTGTACATTTGCCTATATATAACAATTGTAAGAAATTAATTACTTATAGAAAATATACATATTATTTCATTTTTATATTCTATAGATTAGTTACTTACATAATTCTCAAACCATAATGCAAACTTTGTCTTAAGTTTTGCATCAATTTCTCAAGCTTCAATATGAGGTTGAAATTTCCTCAACTTTGCTTTAAAGATTCTATATTCATAAAGTAAAATTTGTGATATTGTTTTACATTATATTTCTACTTTGCACAATATGACGAATATATATATATATATATATGGAATCCCCAAGTTAGTTACTTATTGAATGTATCGCTTTACTTCATCACAATTCAACAATATGTATGTGTGAGCTACATTATATTCCATATCAGTTAAGCGTTTGGATTTTGCTTTTCCTAATGATCGACCAACACATTTAAATATAGAAAGCATCTCAAGATCTTCTTCCAAATCAAACCCACAACCCCCACTATTGCACGACACTTTTTGATGTCGTGTATATACACAAGGTTGAAAATAATGTGCATAAAATGATGAAGCTTCTTCAACCAAGTATGCATTACATATTGAACCTTCAACTTTAGCTTGATTCCTCACATTATTCTTCAACTTGCAAAGGTACCTAAAAATTAAAATTGATTTTAATGATTACATAAGACAAATTTGCAAAAATTTGTATTAATATATATTATTTTTAAACTCATCGCTCAAATGGATACATCCATCTATATTGCACTAGGCCAACAACTATTGCTTCATAAGCTAAATGAATTGGAAGATGTTCCATGGAGTAAAAAAAACTTGATGGAAATATGTGCTCTAACTTACATAGCATAATAGGAATATCTTCTTCTAAATGTTTCATGTCATCCTCTGTTATGACTGTAGCAGTTAAATCTTTGAAGAAAATGCTTAACTCTGTCAATGCTTGCCATAGATTTGCAGGCAATAACTCACAAAATGCAATCGAAATTAACCTTTGCATAAAAATATGGCAATCATGACTCTTCATTCTTTACAGTTTATTCCCACTCAAATCAACACATCTCCCCAAGTTAAAAACCCAACCATCAGGAGATTTCAACTTCTTAATCCACTTATAAAGTTACTCTTTTCCATCTTTATCCAATGTGTAACAAGCCTTAGGATATTTATTTGCATTTTCATCTTGATGTAACTCTATATGATGGAAAAATTCCTTCAAATCTTCCCTAGACTTCGCATTATCCTTGGTTTTCCCTTTAACATTCATCATTGTATTAAAAATATTATCAAAAAAGTTTTTCTCAATGTGCATCACATCTAAATTGTGCCTAATGAGATTGGTTTTCCAATAAGGTAAGTCCTAAAAGATACTTCATTTTTTCCAACCACATCCAGATGATTTTTAGATTCTATGATTTATCTCTTCTCCATTAAGTTATGTTACTTTCTTAAACCTAAATTATATTTCATTAATTAGGTATGCACTTAACAATATAGGGGGTGCACTTTTTTTAACAGATCATCCCTTCTTAAACCATCTTTTATTCCTTCGCCGTAAATGATCTTCTGGAAAAAACTTTTGATGATTGTCAAACCATGACACTTTTTTGCCTTTAGTAAGAGAAAATGCATCAGAATCTTCCATGTAATAAAGACAAGCATACTTTCCCATCGTACCCCAACCTGATAGCATCGAATAAGCAGGAAAATCACTTACTGTCCACATTTTAGTAGCTCGCAATTAAAAATCTATTTTCATTGAAACATCATATGTTTCTACACCAACTTCCCATAATTCTTTCAACTAAACAATGAGTGGTTGCAGAAAAACATCCAACTTCATTTTAGGATGTTTTGGCCCAGGAACAATGACAGTTAAAAACATATACTCTTCCTTCATACATATCTAAGGTGGCAAATTGTACGGAGTTAATATTATAGGCCAACTTGAATACTATTGACCAGATTGCCTAAACAATTGGAACCCATCAGTGCACAAACCTAACCTCACATTCTGAATTTCAAATGCAAATGATGGATAAGTCAGATTGAAATGCTTTCAAGTATAAGAGTTTGAACAATGACGCATGATACTACCATCCTTATGAGGCTGCTCTGAATGCCACCTCATATGCTTCGCAGTTGCATTGGATGCATATAACCTCTGTAGATGAGGAGTTATAGGAAAGTAGTACATTTTCTTATAAGGAACATTTTTCTTATGCTTAGAAGATCCACGTTGTTGTCTCTTAAAATGAGGATGAGAAAAAATCTTGTAATAACTTAAGTCATTATCTTCTCCCCAGTATAACATATAGTTATTCTCATAACAATCATTTTTTTGAACTGGCAAACCTAAACCTCGCACTAAATTCTTTATGCTATAAAAGTTGTTTGTCATTAGATTATCAATCGGAAGCAATTCTTTCATCAATGTACAAATTTAATCATAGCACCTTTTAGATATATGGTGTTCAGCCTTAATATTCAATAATCTAGACATTGTAGATAATTAAGAATGGCCATAACGGTTTCCATTCCACACCTCTTGCTTTGATGCTTTTAGCATATTAAAAAGATGTTGATTTATAGGATTTGGACTCTCTTCTAATTCCATAGGATTAAAAGAAGACCGGCAACATCATACACCATAGATTGCATTGCATTGAATGTCTCACCATGCTCTGTATGTATAAAATCATCAATTTGGCCAACATTTTATTCTATTGGCTGAGGCATATAGGTTTCTCCATGATGATACCAATAATAATAATCTGCCATAAAACCATTTCTTCTAAGATGCACTTTAATGGTATTCTCATCTAAATAACTCTTATTCTGACACTTGCGGTGACTATATGGACACTTAATCTTTTCATCGTCCATACATTCTGGATGCATTTTTGCAAATTCCATAAACTGCTCAACCCCTATTATGAAATCAGGCCTCATCCATCCATTATCCAATCTAGCATACATCCACTGCCTATCTGAACTCATATTTATACTTCTTTGGAATGCAAATAATAATCGATTATAATTACATATCAAACATAATTAATTTGTTCAAATGATTTAAAGGTACTTTATTTTTTATTGGTTACCTAATTTCTAAAATTTTATACAACTAATTATAACATCATCCTTGTATCTCCTTAATTAAATTCAAGGATATGGCCCTAACCCACTCAAAAAAGTAGTGTATATGTAACTATAATTGGACACTTTTACCATGCATATGTAGAATTTTTGGCAGCATCTCCCCTTAGTTCTCCAATTGCACGATATGAAAAATATAATAGCTTATACGACATGTTAACTTGTACAAGGTTATCGTATGAGCATGCATATTTTTCTATATGCATTTAGAGAACATATAGAGAAAGCGTTGACTTCCTACATATATATGATAAAATACGTGTCCATTTGCAATTAATAAGTATACACAATGCATTCCTAAGCTGTCCACTGGGACAGTTCAGTGAAATCTTACTATCTAGTAAGGAGATCATTGAATGGGCATCTACGGCTAACTATTATTTTAATATTTTTCATTTATTCTATAAAAATTTTAACAGAGATATAACAATATTGAAAATGAAAAATTTTTTAATGTCTCAAATAAATTTTCACAATTAAAAATCGCTTCTAAAATAAGCAAAAATATACCATTAACTTTGAATATAAAAATACTTGTTGTCACGTAGAAAATCCAAAAAAATTGTTGATGAAATAACACAATAAATTAATCAGCAATTGCTCTGTTCTAATAGTTCCTACAATTAAAAATACAGTTCCATAAGTTGAAGCACTTAATTATATATATATATATATATATATATATATATATATATATATATGTGTGTGTGTGTGTGTGTGTGTGTGTGTGTGTGTAAAATAAAAATGTGGTGCAACACCAGAATTATGAAATATATTTGACTCATCCTTGCCAAAAAAATCACTACCTTGTGTACTATGTTTCTTGGCTATTTCTCCCTGACAGGACAATCTTTTATGCATAGATGCAATAGGCAACAAACAACCAACAACAAATGACACATTGATAATTTATGTGTGGATCAAAAAGTAATATGCTTAACTTTTGATCCAATGGAGATGATGAAAAGGCATTTAATGATACAAGTCTGATTATATAACATTTAGTTACCATCCAATCCATGACTTCTTATCTCTTGAAGGCTCTTATTTGACTGATGAGATTTAGACATATAGATAAGTAAAAATTATAAAAAAATTTCTTAAATAATCTCATAATAGAACTCATACTTTATAGCGTTCCACCTCATGTTCTTAATGATAATAATTCACTCTACACGACCCTGTAAAAAAAACTTATTTGATTTGTTCTTTCATTTTGTCTGTACTACAATTATTGGGGAGTTGTCCTTATCCAGAAACATGGTCAGTGTCACCTATTTCAAATGTTTACTCGATTTCAACTACTTCAAATGCTTAACAAGTCTGACCACATATATAAGATCTTACCTAAATTTTCTAATTCACACAAATAAAAGCCAAATCCTACCATCAATGTCTTGTCAATATTTAGTGCTCAGTTATATATGATTTTCTCACCTAGTTTTGTTCTAAAAGGGAATATTTTTCTCTAAACTAAAATCATTTATAATTTTGTTATGTGTGTTAGGCCTTTAGTAACTCAAAAGACAAGCAAGTAGAACCAAAAGATTGGTTAATTACCAGTTGTTGCACAACATAAGTTCCTTAGTAGTTATAATCATTTTAGCTAACCACTTGATGCATGGTCATTAAGCAATGACCCATGTCACCAACTAAAAGAATACAATGAGAATGAGAATTTAATTTATTCTTATTCTAGTAAACTAATTTTTTTACATGATTTTTTGCTTTATAATTAGAACTAATTAGTTCAAATAATGAGCTGACATTTAGAATGAATCAAATACACTTGGGTATTCAGATCTACTTGGGTAAGATGTCATTACAAATTACAATCAACATCAAAATTCCAATAAAAAAAATAAAGCAGCAGTACATAAAAACTAACTTTTTTGTTGAGGGTGAGAAAGCTAAACCAATAGCAGCAGTATTCTTCCACTGAGGTAACAGAAGGGACTGATGCTAAGGATGAGAGGAAGGAGGCTATATGAGAGGCATTAGAAGCCCCTGCAGTGGAAGAGAAAAAAGATGGAGAAGAAAAGACAACTGAAGAAGATGGTATGCAGGCAGCACAGATTTGCCAGTCAAGAAGATTGAGTAGAAAAATCAAGAAGAGAAGGTAAAGGTTAGCCCTTATGAACAAGCGGAGCTTAGCTGATAATGAGGTAGGAGAAGAAGAAGATCATGAACGGTGAGAGTGAGGTGACCAATGAGAGTGTGGTGATCGGTGAGAGTGAGGTGAATGTGAGAATGAGGTAGAAAAAAAAATTCATGGTGGTGGTGAGAATGAACTGAAGAGAAAAAATTAGGAAAAAAATTGACATCCTGTAACCCTAACCAATTAGGGGGAAAAATTAGAAGCAATCAATGGGAAAGGGAAATAGAAAAAAAGGCTTGGGAACAAAATTTTGCTACTTGTTCAAAACTACGTAGTTTTGAACCATAACATATAGTTTTGCACAATTATAAAATTTCAAAATCATGTATTACAGTCACAATATTTATAATATTTATCGCATAAACATTATGTATAATAAAAATTCTTTAAAGTAATTAATATATAAAATCATACACATAAGCGCACATATATATACACACAATATCATTTAGTTATTTTAAATCCTTTATTTTTTAAACTTATGTTAAAAATTCAATTTAACTTACAAAACTATAACGTAAATATAAAATTTTTTAAACTATTAAATAAAAGTTTACAATATGTATATTTCCAAATATTTAAATTAATACGATTCGGTTCAATGTTTCCAAATATTTTAAAAATTAAAAAGTTTGAACAATATAGCACAACATATATTAAATTTAAAAATCAAAATAGTTTATAATTTTTTGAAATATTAAAATTTTTTGAAATAGTGTATAATACATTTTAAAATATAAAAAGAATTAATTTTATTAGATATCTGTCACACATCAATCATAAAACCATCACAAAGTTGTGATAGAATTAGCTTTCCATCACTATTTTATGATGGAATTAAATTTCCATCGCAATTTTGTGACATTTTTAAGACCGATTTGTGATAGATATCTATTAAAAATATTCTTTTTATATTTTAAATTGCATTATATATTATTTCAAAAAAATTAATATTTCAAAATATTTTAAACTATTTTGAATATATATTGTTAATATATATTGTGCTATATTGTACAAACTTTTTAATTTTTATAAATTGTGACATGTAATTTATATCAAGTTGTTTCAAATGTGCCCCAATGGTGGCTAAATTAAAAAAATTAAGGGTGAAATATCACAAATTTGAAATTTTGTTTATAGAGCACGACATATATTATTTATTTTGATATTTATTATATTTTATTACTTTTGTAGCATTGGATAATACAATTTAAAATATTTTTATATCACATATTTGAAAAATTAAAAAGTTTGTACCATATACCACAACATACATTAATAATAAAATTTAAAATAGTTTATAATGTTTTTAAATATTAAAATAAATTGAATTAGTTTTTATGGACATTTTGAAATTGTGTATAACACAATTTAAAATATAAAAAAGAATTATTTATAATAGAAATCCATCACAAATTGATAAAAAATCCATCACAAAATTGTGATGGAAAAATAAATTGTCACAAAATAGTGACAAAATGCTAATTCCATCACAAATTTGTGACGGAATTTCAATTCCGTCACAAATTTGTGATGGAATTAGCATTTTGTCACTATTTTGTGATGAAATTCAATTTCCGTCACAATTTTGTGACTTTTTTTAACCGATTTGTGATAGATATCCATTAAAAAAAAATTCTTTTTTATATTTTAAATTGCATTATAGATTATTTCAAAAAAATTAATATTTCAAAATATTTTAAACTATTTTGAATTTTATTATTAATATATATTGTACTATATTGTCCAAACTTTTTAATTTTTAAAAATTATGATATGTAATTTATAACAAGTTGTTTCAAATGTGCCCCAATGGTGGCTAAATTAAACAATTAAGGGTGAAATATCACAAAAATTTGAAATTTTGTTTATACAGCAAGACCTATATTATTTATTTTGATATTTATTATATTTTATAACTTTTGTAGCATTGCATAATACAATTTAAAATATTTTTATATCACAAATTTGAAAAATTAAAAAGTTTGTACAATATACCACAACATATATTAATAATAAAATTTAAAATTAACAATAGGAATACTGATATTGCTAAATGCACCAAGCTTTCTGCCCTTTAGGGCAACAATAGGTGGCGGATCCCTGATGCTGTTGATACAACCTCTGAGGATTTAAGGCAATTTGTTGTTAATAATTTCAAGCTAATAAACCAAGATGTTCTTATTATTTGGTGAGTATCCAATTGCGGTGTATATTCTGTCTCAAGTGCTTGGAACTATATGCGAACTCACCACCCTAAAGTCTCTTGGTTTAAGCTTCTTTGGTTTAATGCATGTCCCCCAACATAGTTTTATTTGTTGGGTTGTAATGCATAAAAGACTTGTTACCAGGAATAGACTTTTCAGGTGGAAGATTATTATTGATGCTACTTGATGTTTCTGTGGTCATAATGTGGAGACCTTGAACCACTTATTCTTTGAATGCTGCTTTATTGCTAATATCTGGAAAAGGGTCCTCTCTGCTTGTCAAATAAACCGACATCCTTTTATATTAATTAGAGAAGTCTCCTGGTTTTTCAAAAAAGCTTTTGGCAAGACTTTATTAGCTCGAACAAGAAGAGTTGCTTTTTGCCCAACAATTTATTTTTTGTGGCAAGCTCGAAAAGAAATTATATTTTAGTAAGCTACCATTGATTCAAATGTCATTTTTGCTAAGATTAAGTCTGCTCTTATGCTTCGTTTTCGTACGCAGTAGCAACACGCTAGGAATGATGTTTTCAGGTTTTGGATGTAATTAGTTTTTTGTTGTTTTCAAGTTTTGATTGTAAGCTGTATTGCTATATTTCGGTAATAAATTCTTTATTTGCTGATAAAAAAATTTTTTAAATAGTTTATAATATTTTTAAATAGTAAAATAAATTGAATTAGCTTTTATGGATATTTTGAAATTGTGTATAACACAATTTAAAATATGAAAAAAAAAAATATTTGTAATAGAAATCCATCACAAATCCGTCATAAAATAGTGACGGAAAATTGATTCTGTCACGGAAATTGAATTCCGTCACAAAACAGTGACTGAATGCTAATTCCGTCACAAAATTGTGATGGAATTGAGTTTCCTTCACAAATTTGTGATGGAATTGAATTTCCATCACAAATTTGTGACAAATTTGGCTTTCCCTCACTATTTTGTGACGTAATTCAATTTCCATCACAATTTTGTGACTTTTTTTTATCAATTTGTGACAGATATATTATTAAAAAAAAATTCTTTAACAATATTTTAAATTGCATTTTAGATTATTTAAAAACAATTAATATTTCAAAATATTTTCAACTATTTTGAATTTTATTGTTAATATATATTGTGCTATATTGTACAAACTTTTTAATTTTTAAAAATTATGATATGTAATTTATAACAAGTTGTTTTAAAAGTGCCCCAATGGTGGCTAAATTAAAAAATTAAGGGTGAAATATCAGAAAATTTTGAAATTTTAGTTATATAGCATGACATGTATTATTTATTTTTATATTTATTATATTTTATGACTTTTGTAGCATTGCATAATACAATTTAAAATATTTTTATATCACAAATTTGAAAAATTAAAAAGTATGTACAATATACCACAACATATATTAATTGCAAAATTTAAAATAGTTTATATTTTTTAAAGATTAAAATAAAATGAATTAGCTTTTATGGATATTTTGAATTAGTGTATAATACAATTTAAAATATGAAAAAAAATTATTTATAATAGAAATCCGTCACAAATTGGTCAAAAATCTGTCACAAAATAGTGACGGAAATAATATTCCGTCACTATTTTGTGATGGAATCCGTTTTTCCGTCACTATTTTATGATGGAAATATCATCCGTCACAAATTATTTTTAATGAAATATTTTACTTACTAGAATATTTAGTGGCGTATTGTTTTTTGTCACAAAATTTCTGTCACTAATTTTTTACGTGACCCTCTCGCCATATTTTAGTAATGGTTTTCGTTTTTGTCATAAATCTTTTCCGTCACAAATTGGTCACAAAATCTCCTCAAATGCTTTTCCCATAACATTTGTGATGGAAATTTTTTCCGTCATAAATGTCCGTTTTTAAATCTTATTTTAGTCACTATTCCGTCACAAATTTATCACTATTTTGTGACGAAAATTTCCATCACTAAAATTTATTTTTTTTGTAGTGTAATCAATGGCTCCAACATCCATATTTTTTAAGCTGAATTTATATATATGTGCTCTAGAGTTGTTCTAACAAAAAAAAAATAATACATTACTTTACTCTTTGATTATCAAAAACTCTCTAAGCATTCATTAAGCTTCTTTTTCTTTCTATCAATATTTATTGTATTAATTAACTCTTGTGAGAGTTGGTTATGTGTTAGAAATAAAATTTCTACTTTATCTACGTATTGGGATAGATTATAAGAGGAGTGAGATTTATTTTTAAAGGAATTGAATTAAGTGTTTAGCCATTAAAACACTTGGAAATTGGTTTAAGAGTGAGCCTAGAAACTCTTGATTATAAGGTTGAAGAGTAAGCCTTAAACTTTTACATAATCTCAATCTTATGAATTAGATTATATGAGATTGAAAATCCTAACTTGGGGATAAGTTAGGTGGAGACGTAGGATTATTGAGAATCCGAACTCCTTAAATCATTATGCTCGTTATTCTTCCTGCTATATTCTCTTTTAATTTTTACTTAATTCCTTAAATCATTTTTATTTTTCTAAAATCCTCATTAGTCTTATTCACCCCCCTCAAAGGCTTTTTTAATTGGTATCAGAGCTTGAATTTTAGGAACTTTATTGCTAGAATGCAAGATCATGGGGAGTGAATCTCAAAATATTTCTTCACTAAGTCCATTCTTTGATGGTAATGACTATCCTTATTAGAAGTTCAAAATGAAGCTATTTCTAGATTATGATTCCATTATACTTTAGGAAGTTATTCTCAAAGGTTAGCAACCATCAAAAACTACCATTGATGGTGTACAAACTATTGTCTCAAGAAGTGATTGGAGCAATGATTAAAAGGAAGAAAACTATAAAAATAAAAAAGTTATTATCACTTTACTCTCTTCCATGATAAGAGAAGAAGGAGGCAAGCTTCAACATTACATTTTGACTAAGGAAATGTGGGAGACTTTAGAGAATCATTATGAAGGCAATGTACAAGTAAGAAGCAAAAATGTTCAACTTCATGTAAGAAGCAAAAATGTTCAATATCATATGTATGAATATGAATTCTTCAAAATGAAGCCTCAAGAATCAATCATAGAGATGACAAACCATCTCAATGCTCTCCTCACAACTCTCAAGAAACTTGGAAAACATTTCTCTAAGGAAGAGGTGAAAAATAAGATTATAAGAATCCTACCTAAAAAGGATTGGGAATCTTGAGTCATTTCAATTGAGGAAACTCAAAACCTTTCTATCATTTCAACTGATATGCTTATTGGAAAGCTCTTAACATATGAGCTTACAATTAAGCAAAGAGGTGAAGAGCAAGAAGGGAAGGAAGAAAAGAAAAAGAACATTGCACTAAAAGCTTTAGAAGATAATAGTGAAGAGGAAAGTAGTGAAGGCTCTAGTAATGAAGTTGATGAAATTGCCATACTCACTAGAAGCTTCAAAAAATTCTTGAGAAAGAAAAATTCTTCAAGAATAAGAGATTTCAATAAAAAGTATAAGGGAGAAAATAAGAAGAAAATTCAAAAGGTTCCTTGCTATGAATGCAAAAAACCAAGACATATTAAAAGTGAGTGTCTCAAACTCAAATTCAAAAATAAAGGAGCAAAGGATAAAAAGAAGGCCTTCAAAGCTACTTAGGATGATGTCCTGTAAATCTGAAAAGGAAGAGGAACAACAAGAATTGATAAATCTTTGTTTCATAACTCTTGAAGATGAAAAGTAGGTCTACTTCTAACTCTTCTTGTGATGAGTATTGTGCTTATAATGATGATGATGTTGAGAGCTTTATTGTGAGCAAACTCTTGCTTAAGTGTAAAAATTTCTTTTATAGAAAGAAGCATTATAAGCATAAGTTAAATAGCTTAACCAAGGAATTTTAGAAGTTAAAAATTGAATTTCTTAATCTTGTTAAATCAGATAATAAACTTACTAGTGATTTAAAGTCTTTTAATTCCTTAAAAGAGTAACTCAAAAAAGTAAGTGATGAAAATCATAAACTTTCTAATGAGGTAGTTAAACTAAAAAATTCCATATTAAAATTCCAAAAAGGAAAAAAGAGTTTAGATAATTTACTTAACTCTCAAAAATTTCATGAAATTACTCATAAACTTGGATATACTAATGGAATGGCCTCATCTTCATCATCATCATATATTAAATTTTTTAAAGCATCATATAATTCCATTCATTCTACCTCCAAACCAATTGAGACTCAAGCTTTCAAAGCTAAAAGATCTCATGTGTTAAACAATAAGGGAAAGTCTCATAAGACTCATCCTTCATTGACACAAAGAGGAAAGACTCAAACTAGAGCACCTCAACCCAAACATGCTTATATGTACACTAGACACAATCATATTAGGCATGCTACACAACACAATGCACATAAATATGTTGCACAAACCTATCAAAATACACATTGCTATTGTCAATGTATGTCTCACACTATGACTAAAAAAGGTTATAGGAAGTACACACCAACACAATATGAAAGATATGCTACACACACTAGGAAAGTATATCATCCTAGAAGAAATAAATTTGAAAATGTCATATGTTCATACTGCATGATCAAAGAACATACCAATAATGTATGCTTATATAGAAGACTACACATGAATTTGCTTCCTTTGGATTATCTTAAAACTAACCAACCTAGATCAAGAAAACTTTGTGTTTAAAAGAACACTTAAATTATTTTGTGTAGGTGTGCTTGAAATCCACAAGAACAAAAAGCAAGTGGTATCTTGATAGTGGATGTTCAAGGGACATGACGGGAGATAAAGAGCAATTCAACAAGCTTGATGCTAAGGATGGAGGACATGTCACATTTAGAGACAATGCTAAAGGAAAAATTGTAAGCATTAGAGAAATCAGTAATCTTCAATCCTTATCTATACATCATATATTGCTTGTTGATGGTCTTAAACATAATTTGCTAAGTATAAGTCAACTATATGACATGACAAATAAAGTGACTTTTTATCCTAAAAATTGCTTTATTAGTAATCTTGATAAAGATAAAGTAATTTTGTAGTGGTGAAAGAGTAGACAATGCTTATGTTATTGATTTGAACAAGATTGATAACAAAGACATCAAATGCTTAATGTCTATTTCCCATGACAAATGGAGATGACATAGAAGGTTAGGACATGCAAATTCTAAGCTTTTGAATAATCTTTGTAAACATGAACTAGTGATTGGTTTACCTAAGCTTGAATTCACTAAGGATAAACCTTGTGATGCTTGTCAAAAGGGAAAACAATCCAAGTCCTCCTTCAAGCTAAAAAATATAGTGTCCACTTCTAGACCATTTGAACTTATACATATGGATTTACTTGGACTAACTAGAGTTGCTAGTCTCAGTGAAATGCACTATGCATATGTATTGGTTGATGATTACTTTAGATTTACTTGGATATATTTTATTGCTCATAAGAATGATGCATTTAAAGCTTTTGAAAATTTTTCAAAAAGAAAAAGGTTTTTGTATTTCTTTTATTAGAAGTAATCATGGAACCAAATTTAAAAATGAATTTTTCAAAACCTATTACAATGAAAATGGTATTTCACATACATTTTCTTCTCCTATAACTCCTTAACAAAATGGGGTAATTGAAAGAAAAAAATAAAACTCTTATGGAAATTACTAGAACAATGCTTCATAAGTATAATTTGCCTTTATACTTTTGGGTGGAAGCCGTTAACACATCTTGTTATATTTCAAATAGAGTTTTCAAAAGACCAATTTTAAATAAAACTTTTTATGAGTTGTGGAACAGTAGAAAATCCAAAATCTCATATCTAAGAGTATTTGGATGCAAGCACTTTATATTGAATACCAAGGATAATCTTGGGAAATTTGACTCTAAAGTCGATGAAGGAGTTTTCCTAGGCTATTTTACTTCTATCAAAGTATATAGAGTTTTTAATAAGATAACTTTAGTAGTTAAAGAATCAATGCATGTTGTATTTGATGAATCAAACTCACTTGATCCTAGAAAGGATGTTTGTAGTGTTTATGATTTTATAGATGACTATGTGGATGTGATCACTCAAGAAGAAAATGCTAGTAAGCCTTTGGAACTTGAAAGCCCAAGTAAGGAGGACAATGAGGAAACATCTTAACCTACCTTGATGGATGAACTTCCAAAGGATTGGTAATTCAAGAAAGCTCATCCTCAAGACCTCATTATAGGTGACACTACAAAAAGGGTAACTAATAGATCTCAATTAAAATCTATTATCAATTTAGCCTTCATTTCTTAAATTGAATCAAAAAATATTGATGATGCTTTGAGTGATGAATTTTAGGTCCTTGCTATGTAAGCAAAGTTAAATCAATTTGAGAGAAATAAGGTTTTGTCCTTGGTTCCTAGATTGAAACATCATCCTATTATAGGCACCAAATGGGCGTTTAAAAATAAGATGAATGAACAAGGTGTCATAACTAGGAACGAAGCTAAACTAGTAGCTAAAGGTTATAATCAAGAGGAAGGCATTGATTCTGATGAAACCTTTGCCCCGGTTGCAAGGTTAGAAGTTATTAGAATGCTACTTGCATTTGCATCATTCATGGATTTTAAACTTTATCAAATGGATGTTAAAAACGCATTTCTAAATGGTTTCATTGAAAAGGAGGTATATATTGAGCAACCTTTGGGTTTTAAAAATTTTAATTCTCTAAATCATGTTTTTAAATTATCAAAAGCATTGTATGGATTGAAATAAGCTTCAAGAGCTTGGTATGAAAGATTGAATAACTTTTTACTAGAGAAAGGGTTCTCTAAAGGAAAAGTTGACACAGCTCTTTTCATAAAGAAATCCAAGCATGATTTATTAATTGTTCAAATATATATTAATGATATTATTTTTGATGTTAATAACCATTGCTTGTGTGAGGAATTCTCCAAGTTAAAGTAAAGAGAATTTGAGATGAATATGATGGGAGAACTTAAGTACTTTCTTGGACTACAAATCAAGTAATGTAAAGATAGGATTTTCATCAATCAAACCAAGTATGCAATAGACATTCTCAAGAAGTTTAGTATATATAGAGCTAAATCAAGCAAGACTCCTATGAGTACCACAATCAAACTTAACAAAGATGAGAATGATAAACTAGTTGATGAAAAGTGATTTAGAGGTATGATTAGATCCCTTCTTTATTTAACTATAATTAGACCTTATATTATATTTGCTACTTACTTATCTGCTAGATTTCAATAAAGTCTTAAAGAGTCTCATTTGAATGCTATCAAAATAATTTTCAAATATCTTTGTGGTATAATGCATTTAGGACTTTGGTATCCTAGGAGTTCTTTCTTTGACTTAATTAGTTATTCAGATGCAGTCTTTACCGATAGTTTACTAAAAAGAAAAAGCACTTCTAGAACTTATCAAATTTTAGGTAATTGCTTAGTTTCTTGGTTTAGCAAGAAATAAGTTTCAGTTGCCTTGTCCACTACTGAAGCAAAATATGTGGCGGCTAGTTTTTGTTACTCATAAGTGTTGTGGCAAAAAAAATAACTTAAGGATTGTGGCAAAAATAATAACTTACGAACTATGGCATTAAACTTGGTCACATTCCTATTAAATGTGACAATGCAAATGCTATAAACCTTAATAAAAATCCCATTCAACATTCAAGAACTAAGCATATATACATTAAACATCATTTCTTGCGTGATCATGTTCAAATTGGTGATATCTCACTTGAATTTATTGATAAAAATAATCAACTTGCAAATATCTTTACCAAACCTCTCAATGAAGCGATATTGAATTTCATTAATCATGAGCTTAGCATAATTGATGGTTCTAGTTTGTCTTGATTTTTGTGCTTAATTGATGGTTGGATTGTTTTCATGTGAAATCATGTTGTGCTTATTGATTACTTTGATTGTTAAATGTTTTGATTTTGATCTTAACATTTAAAAAAAAATTAATTGCCATGCATTTATATATATTTAAATATGCTTTTTGATAAGTTTTTATCAATTTTGTTGTCAGTTTACGTTTGATTTATTTTCTGGATATTTTTTGGATATAAGCCATGAGCTGTTAGTTTTATGTCTTATTATGTTTCTCTTTAGTTTACAGTTGTTATTTTAATATTATTATAACTCTATCTTCTTCATTAATGCTTTTTTATTTTCTTTTATAATTTCCTTTTGCATTTTAACTAATGGAGAGAAATAATTGAATTTACATAAGTATTTAGTTAATTTCTTTTAAAGGAGAGACATTTTTTTAAAAAACAATTTTAATTTTTTTAGATATGTTTATATTAGTGATATAACTATGTGATAGTGCGTCCTTAATATCAATTGTTTGAATTTATTCTACATAATTTTGTTTCTGCATGCATAGTAACATTGTAAGTGTGATGAATTTTGTCATAATTTAATAATCATGCTTTCATGATTTTATACTTATGATAAAAGACTTTGTTTTGCTTACTTTGTTTATGTATGACATAGATTTTATAAAGATTTGGTGTATCTTTGATTTTATTTTTTTGGTTCGTGATCTTTTATTCCCTCTAGAATTTTTCGTTCCTTTAGGTACATTTCCCTTTATATCTCTCTCTATTCTTGTATGTTAGCTAAGTGCTACATGATCATGTATGTTAGCTAGCTAAGCTCTATTTAATCATGTGATAGTTAAACTTGTCAAGTGCTATATATGCTATTTTTGTGATGCATTTTAGTAGCACTACATGCATATTTATTTGAAATTATTTCCTTCGTATTACCTAACATTTTTTTAATATGATCATGTTATCATATTTTTATATTCTTAACACATTTGTTATGTTAGGTCATGTTTCTTTCCTCATGTTAAATTTTATGTTGTTTTTATTTTTAACAAAACGGGAATAAAATATTAAATTTATATTTCTTATCATGTCCAAAAAGGAGGAGAAATAAAGAAATACACTTGTTAAAGGAGATAAATATTTTTTTTATTTCAATTGGTATTTTTTCAAAAATATTCTCCTTTGTAATTATTTAGTATTTTTTTTAATGCTCATTCTTTTTAACCATTCAAGCATATATTGAGGGGGAGTATATTAAAAATCCTTAAAACCCTTATCATATGTTAGGGGGAGCCATTGAACAAAGTTACACACACTTGCACTTATGATTTATTCTTTATCATTCAAAATTGTTTGTCAATGTTAAATAGAGGGATATTGTTGAACATTTGCATGATCAAGTGTTAATCCATTCCTATTTTGACTTTAACAAACATTTTTGGATCACTAATATTCTTTTGTTTAAGTGTGATTATAAGCATAGGTACAATATTACTCTCAGTGAAAGCCAAGTTAATTGACCAGCTTTTGGAACATATTTGAAGACATTTGAAACACATTTGAAGCCTTCTAAGACTCCTAAACATATTCCCTTAAGCATGGAAAAAGAGCCAACTGCAAAGGAGGGCATTTAAAGGCTAATCAGATAAGTTTTTATAAGGTTAGCCTATGCTTACTATCCAACCTACGCTCACGGTCTTTGCTCACAACCCATATCTGACCATGAGCAAAGTGGCTAACACACTCACGGTCTACACTCATGACCATGGTCAGGCCAGATCATGAATGTGACCTGACCATGAGTGTCCATAAGAAAAATGGCTGATACGCTCATGAACAACGCTCACAACCATGGCAGACCATGATTGTGACCTGACCATGAATGTTTATAAGAAAAATGGTTGATACACTTATAGTCTATACTCATAACAATGACCAGACTATGAGAATCGCTAATGGTCACTTTTGCAAGTAACAGTCATATTATTCAAACTCTCACGACCCCAAGCTTACGCTCATGACCATGAGCATTAGAAATCCTACAAAAGTCAAATTTTCATTTATTGAAGGAAAAAGGTGTTTGAGACATAATCAATGGCTTCAACAGCCATATTTTTTAAGCTTAATCTATATATATGTGCTCTAGAGTTGTGACAATAACAAAAATAATACATTATTGTAAGCATCCAATTTCGCGATGCAATTGTGCATAGTGCGATGAAAGCCCCTATGATGAAAAATTAATCGAGAAATTGATCTTTAGTGCTGAAATTTAAGATTTTAAGGACTAAATTATAGTGTTTTTAGACCTAATTACAAAATCCTGATTCTAGAAATTTTTTTTTAATTTTTTTAATTTTTTGGGATTATTGAGCAAATTGCCAATCGGTATTTAGCTAATGCCGACCAGCATTGGCCTAATGCTAATAGGCATTAGCCAAATGTTAATCTGCATTAGCCAAATGCCAATCAGCATTACGGGACATTCACATTTTTTTTAGTATTTTTCATCATTTTTCAGTATTTTCCTTTTTCTTATTGGTCCAAAATTAATTTATTTTAATAAAGAAATTATTTTTAATATTTTTCTTGTACAGTACGCGTCCATTACGTGTATTTTCTCTTTCTAAAATCCTTTTATCCTGATTTTTTATTTTGAAAAAATAGAACTCCTTTATCATACCTCTCTAGTGATCATGTAAGAGGTTAGTAGTGTTGTGATCATGCAAGAGTTGTTAGCTGAGGATAAAATGAAAGGAAAGTGATAGAGAGAGGGGTGTTGGAGAGGCTAGGGTTTTGAAGAAAAGTTTGAGAGAAAAAGTAGAGAAAAATTAATGCAGAAAAAAAAAACTTTCTACTGTAGATTTTGAAGAAACCTTTTCAAAAGGAAGAAAAATACGTTCTTTGTGTTTTTTTAAGTCCAGGAAATCAAGAAGAAAAGCAATAGAGTCAATCTTAAAATGGTGACAATCCCAATTTGAGTAGCATTCAAATAGCATCTGCACAACATTCTTCATCTTCATTCCCTTATTTCTTTCTTTATTTATTGTTTTCTTTGATTTAATTCTTTCTTTTTTTTTATTTTCTTATTTAATCAGTACTAATTTATTTCTTTTGTTTCTGCATTTTTTTTCTTTTGATTTTGGCTTGAGATGGGTATAACTGGAATGACTACATGAGGGCAAATGAACAAACAGAAGATCCATGGAAAGCCATAGATTAGAACTTGTAACAATTTAATGTAGGTTTTTAAGGTTTTGCTTTTTATTTTATTTGTTTTTATTGGATTTGTATATAGTTTCCTATTTATTTTATTCATGTAGGAATTGTAATAACCCCAATAATGGGAATAGTTATTATTTGCTTTTGTGTTCTTAAAATTAATTAGTAATTAGGGTTTCACTTGGTAAAATCTGATAAAATCAATGATGGCAGTAGATTAATTTTAGGATTACATGAAATTGAACTAGGATTTCTTAGAAAAATTATGTAAAAATTGTTGTTTTAATTTATTTTTGGTATGTTTGTTGAATTGGGTTTTATTTTTTGTTTTCATGCCTTTTGGGTCCCAAGCCCACGTTAGGTCTAAACCCACTTAATCAATAGACTTAAATTGGCTTTAGGGTTTAATTCAATTTAAAATCAATTTAAGCCCATTTTAGGTTAATTAGATTTAAGCCCATTTTAATTAATAAAATTAATCTAGATTTAGCTTAGCCCATTTAATTTCATTACTTTTAAAATAAATAGACTTAGGCCCACATTTCACTTAAAATAAAGTAAAGTTAGACTTAGCCTCACTAATTCAATTTTTCCTTTAAAATTCTATAGACTTAAGCCCATTTCCTTAGATAAGTTAAAACCAATAGACCTAGGGTTAGATGGATTTTCAAATTAGGGTTTAATAAAATTGCATGTAATTATAGAATGAAGTAATAATTCATAAAGTAATCCTAAATGAACACGAGACTAAGAGAAGTTAGTATTCCGTTCTTAGAATTTCTTAGTTGTGGTGCTAGCTTTCTTTTAGAGAATCGAGTACCACTAAAGCAATTTGTCCCAGTTATTACCTTGGGTTGTGACTTCTCACCTCCACGCTATGTCTTTATGATATAGTAATGTGTTCCCTAGAGTCTTAAGCCTAAACAGTGTCGTAGTTACTAAAATCTTGGGTGCGTGCTAAACCCCACCGTCTACAGTGGCGACTCCACTAGGGATAAAAGATACTAATTCTACTTGTGTTCTTTAGGATCATTTTGTTAATTATTATTTTATTTTTGCATTCATTCTACACGTCCCTATTTACCTGATGTCGTTGTTTATAATTCTATAATTCCACTAGTTTTATGGGGTTGTAGATTAGCTAACCATCACTCTTAGCCTTAACTCGGTTCAAAAGAGATTGTTGGGCTCATATGACCAGAGTTTGTAACTCAAGTCCTAAAGGGGGTAGTCTTCTCTCGAGTTTGCAAAGGATGTTGGGCCCCTCTGACCTTGGCCTGTAACTTAAGTCTTAAAGGAGGGCATCTGTCATGACCCAAAACAGGGGGCCATGACTGGTGCTAAGGAATGGGAATTCTTTCGAATTTGGAACCCGTAGCAAGCCTTTAAAATAAAATAAAAGCATATAATTATAATAAATAAATAAAATATCTTGCAACATAAATTAAAATCTCATAAGTAATAATATAACTCATTCATTGATTTGATAACACAAATCCAACTCATATATATAAAATCTTTTAATACAAATTCTCGGTTCAAACTTCTAAAATATAAATCTCATACATATATAATACCTACATCCCACAAACTTAACTACTGCAGTGTCTAGAATACAAAATAAAACTCAAGTAAGTAGTTTATATAATAAAGTCGGGGTAGAAGAAATCCGATGTAAAGGTCTGCTACTGAGGTCTGAGGACAAAGACTCTCCTGAAAAATAAATCAACGGAGGGGAGTCAGACCTCACTGAGTGAATTGATATAATTTATATACATGCATAACTAAATGATAATGCAAACACTCAATAGAGTATATATAATAAATATATATACAGGCAAATACACACAGATGCATCAAAATCATTATATATATATAACACTGAAAAATATCCGTTTATGAATGATCAAATAGAACCCTAAATGATCGCATCCTCAAATAGTGCTAGACAACACTCTAACCATACAGGCTCACTTATTCCAAATAAATTCACTTGTTCTATTTGGATAGTAGACTGGCCCCGAGACACAAAGTCAACCGAGCTCCAGTAGTTTGACTGTCAGTGTAATTGGCCCCGAGACACCTGGTCAACTGAGCTCCAACAATCACACTCTCAAATCATATCTCCCATTAATCAAATCAATCCAATCAACATTCATAAATAGGTTAGTAATTTAACCTAAATTCTATCGTCGTACCGATACATACTCGGTCCTAGTGCTATCCACTAGGTAGCACGTTTTATTAATATCCTTCATTTAAAAATAAACTCATACATTCATAAAATAAATGATGTATGACATTAATTAAAATGACAATATAAACCATATATACATACTAGAAATATACCAAAAATAAACCAAGTATATTTCAAGTATATACATGTCAAACAAATTCAGTTTAATTACAAAATAAACCAGAAATAAACTATGTATATACTTAAAACAATTTAAGTATAAATCATGGATAAAACATGTATTTAATTCAAAATATACCAAAAATATACCTAAAGTATACCTAAGCATTTATTAATTCATTTATGCATAATTCATAAAATTTAAATATACATTTCTAAAAACATGCATCCTAATACACATATATATAAAATAACAACTCACAGTTGTGCACTCCACGAGACGGGTCCGACGGGCCTGGTCCATTAGGTCTCGGTCTCAACGCAACTAAAAAAATAAATGATAACACGAAATTAGAATAAATCTAACAAAATTCTAGAAACTCGATCTAAAACACCGGACACAGACTAGGAATAGGGATTTGACCGGATGTCACGTTTTATGAGAATTCTACCAAAAATTCGGCAGAACCTCCCCTGTAAAACGGACATCTCTCTACTCAGAAAATAGAGCCGGTCCTGCAAAGAAACACACTTCGAGAATATACCTCAAATAATTATTAAAACTAATTTAATTTAATTCTCAACCAATTTATTATCAAATTACCAAAATACCCCTAATATATATAAATTCACATAATATACTATATTTATTCAAAAATTCACTAAAAATTATAGAATTCATCAAAAATTAATTTCTCGACATATAATTCAATAAAATTAATAATTATACTCAATTAACCAATTAATTTTAACAAAATACTTATTTAACCTAATTTTCCAAAATTCACCTAAACTAAATAAAATTATAATAATTACAAAAAAATTACAAATTAAATTATAAAATTAATTTCAACCTCTATAAACACCAAAAATCACAATTTCACAAATTATTTAATTAATTTACGAAAATTAGAAAATAGTAATAAAATAATCAAAAATTCACAAAAATCAAAATAAATTCTAAAAATTCTACAAAAATTACAGGATGTAGATTGAGCTTCTAGGAGCAATTTTTGTAAAGGAAGTAAGCTTGAACAATCAAAATTGAAGTTTAAAAAAAATAAGGAAACAAAAAATGGTCGAATTGAAAAAATTGCTCACCATCAAAATTTGGACCAAAACAAGTGAAACCAAGCTTAGAAATGCACTCACCAAAGCTCAATGAAGAGAATGAGACCGAAGGTGTCCAATTTGGTGGCCGGAATCGAGGTGAACGACGATGAGGTTGAATTTCGATATTCCGGCAAAAATCAAGCCAAACAGCGCCGGAGAAAAAGGTGACAGGCGGCGGAGCAAGCTGAAAATGGTGGTGGCACGCTGGGAAGCGCAGTGACATTGAGGGAATGGGATTTGCAGTGGTGAGAGGGGAGAAAGGGCATCGGAATCGTGAGGGAGGGCTGAGTGGCGCGTTTTGTAAATTTAATAACTTTTATATATATATATATATAGCATTTTTAGGGTTTATTATTTTTAATTATGTATATATATTATATAGTTTTTATTTTAATTATCATGTGATATATATATATATATATGCATGTATATGTATATATTTATTAATATGAAAATACAATCATGCATGGAATCATGCAATTTAATAAAACAGACTAACATAAATAAATAAATATTTATTTAGGAATCATGCAAAAATGAAATTCTTTGGAAAATTTTATGTAGGAAACTTAAAAATAACTTTAATAATTATCAAACTAATTAAATAGTCAAATATATATATTAAAATTATTAACACTGCATATCCCGATGCAGTTTAAAAATATATAAAATCTCGGGATATTACAGCATCTTGCTAAGGGAACCTTGACTTTTTACCAAACCCTAACCACATATAATGGCCTAGTAATTTTTCTTAGGATTTACCCAAATTACTTGTATGTTTGTTTTCTATGATGTATTTCTATTTATAAAAGCCCAAACCCATACTTTTAAAACCCACATGGGGTGATAAAGGTCAAACTAGACCTTTATACCTAGAAATGTTATTTCTATGCCTTTACTACTTTAAGAGAGATTTGGCATACGCGTCTATCACGACCCAAAACAGGGGCCATGACCGGCGCTAGGGAACGGGAATTCTTTCGAATCCGGAACCCGTAGCAAGCCTAAAAATAAAATAAACATGCAATAATAACAATAACAATATAATATGCAGCGGAAATAAAAATCATAATATCGTAATATCATCCATAATAACTGGATTAATTCAAAACTCATCTCATCACATAAATGTATAATATTTAATACAAATCCAGTTTCAACATAGAACATCTCTTTAAAATAAAGTACATGAAATCCAACACTTCAATTCACAACTACTGCAGTGTCTAGATAAAATAAATAAGACTCAAGTAGACAATTTACATAAAGAAGCCGGGGCGGAAGAAATCCGGCGTATCGACCTGCTACTGAGGTCTGAGGAAGTTGACTCTCCTGAAAAATAGTCAACGGAGGGGAGTCAGACCTCACTGAGTGAATTACTATAATATATATACATACACTCTAAGTGATAATGCAAACAGTCAACAGTATCTGAGTAATATGTATATATACAGGCAAATTCATACAGATGCAGAAAAATCATTTTATATATTTTGTCTGAAAATCAACTTTTATGAAGGATCACATAGAACCCTAGAATATCGCAACCTCAGAAAAATAGTGTTAAACAACACTCTAGCCATACAGGCTCACTGATTCCAAATATATCCACTTAATCCATATGGACAGTAGACTGGCCCCGAGACACTAAGTCAACCGAGCTCCAGCAGTCTGACTGCCAGTGTGATTGGCCCCGAGACACTTGGTCAACCGAGCTCCAGCAATCACACCCACAAACCACATCTCACATATATCAATAATCATAATCAAATCGATATCCACAAATAGTCAGTAATAAAGCCTAAATACTATAGGCGTACCGGTACGTACTCGGTCCTAGTGCTGCCCACTAGGTAGCACGTTCTATTGATATCCTTCATTCTTAAATATAAAACATTCATTCACAAAAATAAATGATGCATGGATATAAATGAAATAGCAATATAAACCATATATATACCGAAAATATACCAAACATAAACCTGGTATATTTTGAGTATATATATGTCAAATAAATCCAATCAAATCATGAATTAAACTAAAAATATATTTAAAAACATTTTAAATATATTTTATTAATAAAACATGTATATAATTTATTATATACCAAAAATATACTTGAATATAAATCATGTTATTTATGCATATTTAGTCAAAATAAAACATGCATTTTCTAAATCATGCATCCTAAGCATATATATATAATATAGTAACTCACCTAATGCGCTCCACGAGATGGGTCCGACGGGCCTGGTCCACTAACCCTCGGTCTCGGCGCAACTAAACAAGAAATAATTAATCGATATCAGAATAACCCTAACAAAAATCCTAGAATTAAATCTAGAGTATTCAACACAGAATCGGAAATTAGGGTTCGACTGGATATCACGTTTTACGAGAATTCTACCGAAAATCCGGCAGAACCTCCCCTGTAAAACGAACATCTCTTTACTCAAAAGAGTAGAGCCAACCCTGCACAGAAACACACTTCAAAAATAAACACCACAATCAATCACAACCCCTCGGTCGGACTCCAAACTACAGTCCACCGACCGGGGTCCACAAACACAGAATAATTCCAGATATACCGAAAATATCCTTAAATCACAGAAATACATTTTATAAATAAAAATTACATAATTGACCTTGAAACACTATAAAAACCGATTAAAACTCATTTTATTAGAAAAACCGTATATTATATATATAATTGAAAATAATTCCCGAAAAATAGTTTTAATTAGTTAAAAATACTAAATAATTTGTAGAAATCATTTTTATACCTTAAATAATTATTAAAACCAATTAAATTACATTTTTAGACAATTTAGGGTAAAATTACCAAAATACCCCTATATATATAAATATACTTAAATTACTTCAAAAATTCACCAAAAATCATACACTTACCCAAAATTAATTTTCTCAACATATTTATCAATAATATTAATAATTAAACCCAATTAACCAATTAAATTCAAATAAAAACACAATTAACCTAATTTTCCAAAATCACCTAAACTTCAATAATTAAAAATAAATACTTAGAAATTCATAAAAATTCCAAATAAATTCCTATAATTTATTTCAACACCTAATTTAACCATAAACTCCAATTTCATAATTTAAATAATTAATTTCCGAAAATTAGAAAATAATATTAAAATATTCAAAAATACCCAAAAATCCAAACAACCTCCAAAAATTCTACAAAAATTCATACATGTAGATTAAGATACTAGGAACAACATTTGTGAAGGAATTAAGCATGAATCAATCAAGAACAATTCGAAAAAAATCGAAAACCCTAATAGGCCGAAATTTACAAATCGAAAACTAAGCAATTCTAGACCATTTTAGCTCAAACCAAAGCTAGAATAACACTCACCGGAGCTCAAGGAGAAGAAAGAGACCGGCGGTGTTGAAAATGGTGGCCGGAATCGGCGTGATCGACGGTGAGTTGATTTTCGGCTTCTCCGGCCAAAATCACTCTCCCGACGCCGGAAACGGCCTCCACAGGCGGCGAAACTGGTCGGGGAAGATGGTGGCACACCGGACGGCACACCCACGGTGAAGGAACGGCGTGACAGACGCCCGGACGGCAAGGGGAAGGATCGGGAGGAAGAAGGAGATGTCGGGGGCAAAAGTGTAATTTTCCAAATTCTTTTGATTTTTGACAAATATATGTATATATATATACTTTATACTATATATTAAAATAATATTAAATTACACACATCAAATATACACCACACACATAAAAATATTAATATTTTAATAATTTATACTAAATAAAATTAATTAAATAACAATAAAACAATTAAATACTTAATAAAATATTAGGGTAATAATAAACCCTAATTAAATAAATATACACACACAGACTTTATTTAATAATTTAAAAATATGTATGAGTTCATGCAAGTCCGTAAATATATTTAAAATAATTAATAATACATTGTTTACGTGAAAATTTCCCCGGAAATGAAAGTCTCGGGAAAATTTTACGTAAAACACTGAAAATAATACACAATAATTAAAATAGGTCTAAAATACATATTAACTCGTAAAAATATCATATAACATACAGAAATCATTAACTCTGCATATCCCGGTACAGTGTAAAAATATTTTTAAAAACAACGGGATATTATAGTCTCCCCCCCTTACAAGAATTCATCCCCGAATTCCAGAAAACAAGATCAAGAAGGAAAGAGATACGGGTAAGAAGCTCGCATCTCAGCTTCAGTCTCCCACGTATGCTCTTCAACTCTGTCGCTACGCCATAGAACCTTGACCATCGGAATCTGCTTCGATCAGCAAACTGTCGAACTTGAAAATCAACGATCGCCACAGGTTCTTCCACAAACGTCAAATCTTCATTCACTTCTACACTGTCAGGTTGCAACACGTGTGAAGGGTCTGAGATATACTTCCTCAACATCGAGATATGAAATACTGAATGCACTTGTGACATACTCGGAGGCAAATCCAACCGATATGCAACAGTGCCAACTCTCTCCAGAATCTCAAACGGTCCAATATATCTCGGTGTTTAACTTACCCTTCCTGCCAAAACTCATCACACCCTTCATCGGAGATACTTTCAGAAAAACGAAATCTCCAACCTGAAACTCCACATCTCTGCGCCTAGGATCCGCATAACTCTTCTGTCTACTAACTGCGGTCTCTAATCTGCACTTAATCACGACGACTTTCTCTGCAGCATCCTGAACCATCTCTGGTCCAGTCAAAACTCTCTCACCAATCTCATCCCAACTCAACGGGGATCTACACTTCCTTCCATACAACGCCTCATATGGTGCCATGCCAATACTGCTATGGTAGCTGTTATTATATGCAAACTCAACAAGTGACAAATGATCATCCCAGCTACCTCCCAAATCCAAGACACACATCCTCAACATATCTTCCAGTGTCTGGATCGTCCTCTCAGACTGACCATCTGTCTGAGGATGAAAAGCAGTACTGAAATTCAACCTAGTGCCCATCGCTTCCTGCAACTTCTGCCAAAATGAGAAGTAAACACCGAACCTCTATCTGACACAATGGACACAGGTACTCCATGAAGGCACACAATATGCTTCACATACAACTTCGCCAATCTAGCAACTGAATATGTGGCTTTCACAGGCAAGAATGTGCAGACTTCGTCAATCTGTCTACAATCACCCAGATGGAATCGTATCCATCCTTCGAACGAGGTAAACTGACCACAAAATCCATAGCTATCCTTTCCCACTTCCACTCGGGAATAGGAAGAGGTTGAAGCTTCCCAGAAGGCTTCTGATGTTCGGCTTTCACTTGCTGACACGTCAAGCATTTAGCAACATAATCAGCAACATCCTTCTTCAATCCATCCCACCAGTATAAATCTCTGATACTGTGGTACATCTTAGTAACACCTGGATGAACGCTGTAGGCTGTAGAATGTGCTTCCTCTAAGATCTCTTCTCTCAAATCATCCACATCGGGAACACACAATCTACCACTGATCCACAACACACCATCATCATCGAGTGTGAAATCAGTGAACTTCCCTGCTCTGACATTCTCTGCAAGCTCTTCCAGAATAGGATCTCGGCTCTGAGCTGCTTTAATCCTATCCCTCAGTACAGATCGTACTTTAAACTGAGCTAACAGTCCACCTGATCTACTGATCTTCATCATCAGACCTTGATCCACCATCAGATGCAACTCCTGGATCAATGGTCTCCTCTCCACACCGATGTGAGCAAGACTACCTGAGGACTTCCTATTCAAGGCATCTGCTACCACATTAGCTTTACCCGGATGGTAAAGAATCTCGCAATCATAATCCTTCAACAGTTCCAACCATCTTCTTTGCCTCAAATTCAAATCTCGCTGCTGGAAAATGTACTTAAGGCTCTTGTGATCAGTAAATATCTCACAAGTCACCCCGTACAAATAATGTCTCCAAATCTTCAAAGCAAAGATCACTGCAGCCATCTCTAGATCATGTGTGGGATAGTTCTGCTCATGCTTCTTCAACTGCCTCGAAGCATAGGCTATCACCCTTCCATTCTGCATCAACACACAACCAAGACCAATTCTAGAGCCATCACAGTAAACTGTGAACTTATCCACACTATTAGGCAAAGCTAATACTGGCGCTGTGGTCAACTTCTCCTTCAACAACTGAAAACTATTCTCACAAGCTTCTGACCACTCGAATCTAACATTCTTCTGAGTCAAGCGAGTCATAGGGGCTGCTATCCTGGAAAAATCCTGCACAAACCGCCTATAATACCCGGCTAAACCCAGAAAACTCCGAATCTCAGTAACTGAAGTAGGTCTAGGCCACTCAGATACTGCTTCAACCTTCTGTGGATCAACCTGAATACCTTCCTTAGACACTACGCGTCCAAGAAAAGAAACACTCTCCATCCAGAAATCACACTTCGAGAATTTAGCATAAAGCTGATGATCTCTCAGTGTCTGTAGTACAATCCTCAAGTGATATACGTGCTCTTCCATACTCCTCGAATATACTAGTATATCATCAATGAAGACTACCACAAACTGATCCACATACGGTCGGAATACTCTGTTCATCAGGTCCATAAAAGCTGCTGGTGCATTAGTCAAACCAAAAGACATCACCAGAAACTCATAATGACCATATCGAGTGCGGAACGCTGTCTTAGGAATATCAGCTTCACTGATCCGCAGCTGATGATAACCCGACCTCAAGTCAACCTTAGAAAAGAACTGTGCACCCTGTAGCTGATCAAACAAATCATCTATCCTCGGGAGAGGATACTTGTTCTTCACTGTCACCTTGTTCAACTCTCTGTAGTCAATGCACAGTCTCAGGGTACCATCCTTCTTCTTCACAAACAAGACTGGTGCACCCCAAGGGGAAACACTAGGTCTGATGAAACCCTTATCCAACAACTCTTGCAATTGCTCCTTCAACTCTCTCAACTCTGCAGGAGCCATACGATAAGGTGGCATAGATATAGGAGTAGTACCTGGAACCACATCTATACAGAACTCAATCTCTCTGTGAGGTGGTAAACCTGGCAACTCCTCGGGAAAAACATCAGGAAACTCACAAGCAACAGGAACATCTGTGAGTGACAGCTTCTCCACTGACGTATCCCTGACCAATGCCAAAAACCCCTGACAACCTTTCCTCAACAACTTCCTAGCTGATATAGCAGAAATAAGATTCTGAGGTGCTGAACTCCTATCACCAACAAACTTAAATTCTACTTCACCAGGAATTCTGAAAATCACCTCCTTATTCCTGCAATCAACCACGGCATAATGCTGGGATAACCAATCCATTCCCAAAATAACATCAAACTCCATCACATCCAACAAAATCAAATCAACGGGTAATTCTCTATCTCCCACGAGAACTGGACAACCAGAAAGAACAATATCGGCGTCCAAAGAATCGCTCAGAGGAGTGGCAACAGACAAAGGAAAAGCCATCCTCGAAGCTTGCCAATAAGATTTAGAAGCAAAAATGGGAGAAACAAATGAATGCGTGGCACCCGGATCAAACAAAACCAAAGCATCCAGGTAACAAACAGAAAGAATACCTGCCACGACTGCATTAGATGCCTGAGCATCCTGCTGAGTCAGATGAAAAACTCTGGCCTGGCCTCGACCTCCCTGCTGACTGGTAGAAGCCTGGCCAACACCTCGGGTACCTCCTCTCGTACCTCTACCACGACTCTGCTGTGGAACAAACTGAGTAGAACTCTGATGCTGAGCTGGTGGCAACTGAAATGGCACGGGTGTTGCACTAGCAATCGACTGCTGTGGGAATCACGGAATCTGCTGCTGCTGATATCTGGAATAAGGACACGATCTGGCAAAATGTCCTGTCTGCCCACATCTGAAACATGTCAGCGGTGTCAGATAACACGGTCCCTGATGGACTCTACCACAAGTCTGACAAACACTGGCCGCTGATCCAGAACTACGACCACTGCTGCTGCTCGATGCACCTGACCCAAATCTGAACGATCTACACTGACCTCCACGACCATGTCTACTGCTCCGATGCACTCGCTGCTGCTGTCTCTGACTCTGCTGAGTCGAACCTCGCTGCTGACTACTCGATCCAACATGAAAACTCGAATATGGAGTAGCCTGCGATCCACTCGACTGAACTCCCAACTGGTAATAATCAGGCATCGCTCCCTGCCTAACTAACCTCAACTCGATCTCCTTAGCTAGCTTCAATCACAGACTCCAGAGTAAGACCTGCTGTAGGCATACAGCAAAAGCTGAACCCAAACCAGTAACATACGTAGTAACAGCGAAATACTGATCTTGCATCAGATCCTCAGCATATCTACCCAGACGAAGAAACTCTCGGGTATACTCCTCTACAGATCGATCTCCACGAGAAATACTAGTCAGACGAAGACGATAACTCAAACGAAGAGGCTCTGGACAAAATCTCCTCATGAATCGCTCTCGAAACTGAGCCCAGGTCATCGTCATCATATAGGGCTGGATCATCTGAATGAACCAATCTAGAGCTGGTCCCTCAACAGACAACTCGACGATCATGATCGCTGGTACTCGGTATGAGCAGTCCGAGTCCTAGTCTCAATCGCATGCAGAAAATCTAAAGGATCAGAAGTCCCATCAAAAGCAATCCTGCCAACTCGGGCATAGAACAAAGCTGCCTCAGGGTCAGACATACCCTGCTGATAGGCAGGCTGAACAGGCTGAACAACTGGAGGAACAGGAACATCAAACTCAGGCTCAACAGGCTCCTCGTCCTGTAACTCTCTCTGCCTACGGCGACCTGCCGCTCCTCGAGGTCTACCCCTGCCACGACCTCTACGTCTAACTGGCTGCTCAGAAGGTTAAACCTCGTCCTGAAAAGACTCATCATCCTCGGCCTCAACGACCGGTGGAGCGACACGCGCTCGCCTCCTCATTCTGAAAAGATAAACGGAAAGATTCAGACAAAACAGACAACGGAGGAATAACGCTAAAAACTACAGCAAGGAATACTCATCAAGACATACTCGAACCTAATACACTGCAGTAGCCCAACAGAAAACACAACTTTAAAACTAGGGCCACAACTCACATAACTAAGCCCTGACACAGAACTCCGCTCTGATACCAACTTTGTCACGACCCAAAACAGGGGCCATGACCGGCGCTAGGGAACGGAATTCTTTCGAATCCGGAAACCCGTAGCAAGCCTAAAAAATAAAATAAACAGCAATAATAACAATAACAATATAATATGCAGCGGAAATAAAAATCATAATATCGTAATATCATCCATAATAACTGGATTAATTCAAAACTCATCTCATCACATAAATGTATAATATTTAATACAAATCCAGTTTCAACATAGAACATCTCTTTAAAATAAAGTACATGAAATCCAACACTTCAATTCACAACTACTGCAGTGTCTAGATAAAATAAATAAGACTCAAGTAGACAATTTACATAAAGAAGCCGGGGCGGAAGAAATCCGGCTTATCGACCTGCTACTGAGGTCTGAGGAAGTTGACTCTCCTGAAAAATAGTCAACGGAGGGGAGTCAGACCTCACTGAGTGAATTACTATATATATATACATACACTCTAAGTGATAATGCAAACAGTCAACAGTATCTGAGTAATATGTATATATACAGGCAAATTCATACAGATGCAGAAAAATCATTTTATATATTTTGTCTGAAAATCAACTTTTATGAAGGATCACATAGAACCCTAGAATATCGTAACCTCAGAAAAATAGTGTTAAACAACACTCTAGCCATACAGGCTCACTGATTCCAAATATATCCACTTAATCCATATGGACAGTAGACTGGCCCCGAGACACTAAGTCAACCGAGCTCCAGTAGTCTGACTGCCAGTGTGATTGGCCCCGAGACACTTGGTCAACCGAGCTCCAGCAATCACACCCACAAACCACATCTCACATATATCAATAATCATAATCAAATCGATATCCACAAATAGTCAGTAATAAAGCCTAAATACTATAGGCGTACCGGTACGTACTCGGTCCTAGTGCTGCCCACTAGGTAGCACGTTCTATTGATATCCTTCATTCTTAAATATAAAACATTCATTCACAAAAATAAATGATGCATGGATATAAATGAAATAGCAATATAAACCATATATATACCGAAAATATACCAAACATAAACCTGGTATATTTTGAGTATATATATGTCAAATAAATCCAATCAAATCATGAATTAAACTAAAAATATATTTAAAAACATTTTAAATATATTTTATTAATAAAACATGTATATAATTTATTATATACCAAAAATATACTTGAATATAAATCATGTTATTTATGCATATTTAGTCAAAATAAAACATGCATTTTCTAAATCATGCATCCTAAGCATATATATATAATATAGTAACTCACCTAATGCGCTCCACGAGATGGGTCCGACGGGCCTGGTCCACTAACCCTCGGTCTCGGCGCAACTAAACAAGAAATAATTAATCGATATCAGAATAACCCTAACAAAAATCCTAGAATTAAATCTAGAGTATTCAACACAGAATCGGAAATTAGGGTTCGACTGGATATCACGTTTTACGAGAATTCTACCGAAAATCCGGCAGAACCTCCCCTGTAAAACGAACATCTCTCTACTCAAAAGAGTAGAGCCAACCCTGCACAGAAACACACTTCAAAAATAAACACCACAATCAATCACAACCCCTCGGTCGGACTCCAAACTACAGTCCACCGACCGGGGTCCACAAACACAGAATAATTCCAGATATACCGAAAATATCCTTAAATCACAGAAATACATTTTATAAATAAAAATTACATAATTGACCTTGAAACACTATAAAAACCGATTAAAACTCATTTTATTAGAAAAACCGTATATTATATATATAATTGAAAATAATTCCCGAAAAATAGTTTTAATTAGTTAAAAATACTAAATAATTTGTAGAAATCATTTTTATACCTTAAATAATTATTAAAACCAATTAAATTACATTTTTAGACAATTTAGGGTAAAATTACCAAAATACCCCTATATATATAAATATACTTAAATTACTTCAAAAATTCACCAAAAATCATACACTTACCCAAAATTAATTTTCTCAACATATTTATCAATAATATTAATAATTAAACCCAATTAACCAATTAAATTCAAATAAAAACACAATTAACCTAATTTTCCAAAATCACCTAAACTTCAATAATTAAAAATAAATACTTAGAAATTCATAAAAATTCCAAATAAATTCCTATAATTTATTTCAACACCTAATTTAACCATAAACTCCAATTTCATAATTTAAATAATTAATTTCCGAAAATTAGAAAATAATATTAAAATATTCAAAAATACCCAAAAATCCAAACAACCTCCAAAAATTCTACAAAAATTCATACATGTAGATTAAGATACTAGGAACAACATTTGTGAAGGAATTAAGCATGAATCAATCAAGAACAATTCGAAAAAAATCGAAAACCCTAATAGGCCGAAATTTACAAATCGAAAACTAAGCAATTCTAGACCATTTTAGCTCAAACCAAAGCTAGAATAACACTCACCGGAGCTCAAGGAGAAGAAAGAGACCGGCGGTGTTGAAAATGGTGGCCGGAATCGGCGTGATCGACGGTGAGTTGATTTTCGGCTTCTCCGGCCAAAATCACTCTCCCGACGCCGGAAACGGCCTCCACAGGCGGCGAAACTGGTCGGGGAAGATGGTGGCACACCGGACGGCACACCCACGGTGAAGGAACGGCGTGACAGACGCCCGGACGGCAAGGGGAAGGATCGGGAGGAAGAAGGAGATGTCGGGGGCAAAAGTGTAATTTTCCAAATTCTTTTGATTTTTGACAAATATATGTATATATATATACTTTATACTATATATTAAAATAATATTAAATTACACACATCAAATATACACCACACACATAAAAATATTAATATTTTAATAATTTATACTAAATAAAATTAATTAAATAACAATAAAACAATTAAATACTTAATAAAATATTAGGGTAATAATAAACCCTAATTAAATAAATATACACACACAGACTTTATTTAATAATTTAAAAATATGTATGAGTTCATGCAAGTCCGTAAATATATTTAAAATAATTAATAATACATTGTTTACGTGAAAATTTCCCCGGAAATGAAAGTCTCGGGAAAATTTTACGTAAAACACTGAAAATAATACACAATAATTAAAATAGGTCTAAAATACATATTAACTCGTAAAAATATCATATAACATACAGAAATCATTAACTCTGCATATCCCGGTACAGTGTAAAAATATTTTTAAAAACACGGGATATTATAGTCTCCCCCCCTTACAAGAATTCATCCCCGAATTCCAGAAAACAAGATCAAGAAGGAAAGAGATACGGGTAAGAAGCTCGCATCTCAGCTTCAGTCTCCCACGTATGCTCTTCAACTCTGTCGCTACGCCATAGAACCTTGACCATCGGAATCTGCTTCGATCGCAACTGTCGAACTTGAAAATCAACGATCGCCACAGGTTCTTCCACAAACGTCAAATCTTCATTCACTTCTACACTGTCAGGTTGCAACACGTGTGAAGGGTCTGAGATATACTTCCTCAACATCGAGATATGAAATACTGAATGCACTTGTGACATACTCGGAGGCAAATCCAACCGATATGCAACAGTGCCAACTCTCTCCAGAATCTCAAACGGTCCAATATATCTCGGTGTTAACTTACCCTTCCTGCCAAATCTCATCACACCCTTCATCGGAGATACTTTCAGAAAAACGAAATCTCCAACCTGAAACTCCACATCTCTGCGCCTAGGATCCGCATAACTCTTCTGTCTACTAACTGCGGTCTCTAATCTGCACTTAATCACGACGACTTTCTCTGCAGCATCCTGAACCATCTCTGGTCCAGTCAAAACTCTCTCACCAATCTCATCCCAACTCAACGGGGATCTACACTTCCTTCCATACAACGCCTCATATGGTGCCATGCCAATACTGCTATGGTAGCTGTTATTATATGCAAACTCAACAAGTGACAAATGATCATCCCAGCTACCTCCCAAATCCAAGACACACATCCTCAACATATCTTCCAGTGTCTGGATCGTCCTCTCAGACTGACCATCTGTCTGAGGATGAAAAGCAGTACTGAAATTCAACCTAGTGCCCATCGCTTCCTGCAACTTCTGCCAAAAATGAGAAGTAAACACCGAACCTCTATCTGACACAATGGACACAGGTACTCCATGAAGGCACACAATATGCTTCACATACAACTTCGCCAATCTAGCAACTGAATATGTGGCTTTCACAGGCAAGAAATGTGCAGACTTCGTCAATCTGTCTACAATCACCCAGATGGAATCGTATCCATCCTTCGAACGAGGTAAACTGACCACAAAATCCATAGCTATCCTTTCCCACTTCCACTCGGGAATAGGAAGAGGTTGAAGCTTCCCAGAAGGCTTCTGATGTTCGGCTTTCACTTGCTGACACGTCAAGCATTTAGCAACATAATCAGCAACATCCTTCTTCAATCCATCCCACCAGTATAAATCTCTGATACTGTGGTACATCTTAGTAACACCTGGATGAACGCTGTAGGCTGTAGAATGTGCTTCCTCTAAGATCTCTTCTCTCAAATCATCCACATCGGGAACACACAATCTACCACTGATCCACAACACACCATCATCATCGAGTGTGAAATCAGTGAACTTCCCTGCTCTGACATTCTCTGCAAGCTCTTCCAGAATAGGATCTCGGCTCTGAGCTGCTTTAATCCTATCCCTCAGTACAGATCGTACTTTAAACTGAGCTAACAGTCCACCTGATCTACTGATCTTCATCATCAGACCTTGATCCACCATCAGATGCAACTCCTGGATCAATGGTCTCCTCTCCACACCGATGTGAGCAAGACTACCTGAGGACTTCCTATTCAAGGCATCTGCTACCACATTAGCTTTACCCGGATGGTAAAGAATCTCGCAATCATAATCCTTCAACAGTTCCAACCATCTTCTTTGCCTCAAATTCAAATCTCGCTGCTGGAAAATGTACTTAAGGCTCTTGTGATCAGTAAATATCTCACAAGTCACCCCGTACAAATAATGTCTCCAAATCTTCAAAGCAAAGATCACTGCAGCCATCTCTAGATCATGTGTGGGATAGTTCTGCTCATGCTTCTTCAACTGCCTCGAAGCATAGGCTATCACCCTTCCATTCTGCATCAACACACAACCAAGACCAATTCTAGAGCCATCACAGTAAACTGTGAACTTATCCACACTATTAGGCAAAGCTAATACTGGCGCTGTGGTCAACTTCTCCTTCAACAACTGAAAACTATTCTCACAAGCTTCTGACCACTCGAATCTAACATTCTTCTGAGTCAAGCGAGTCATAGGGGCTGCTATCCTGGAAAAATCCTGCACAAACCGCCTATAATACCCGGCTAAACCCAGAAAACTCCGAATCTCAGTAACTGAAGTAGGTCTAGGCCACTCAGATACTGCTTCAACCTTCTGTGGATCAACCTGAATACCTTCCTTAGACACTACGCGTCCAAGAAAAGAAACACTCTCCATCCAGAAATCACACTTCGAGAATTTAGCATAAAGCTGATGATCTCTCAGTGTCTGTAGTACAATCCTCAAGTGATATACGTGCTCTTCCATACTCCTCGAATATACTAGTATATCATCAATGAAGACTACCACAAACTGATCCACATACGGTCGGAATACTCTGTTCATCAGGTCCATAAAAGCTGCTGGTGCATTAGTCAAACCAAAAGACATCACCAGAAACTCATAATGACCATATCGAGTGCGGAACGCTGTCTTAGGAATATCAGCTTCACTGATCCGCAGCTGATGATAACCCGACCTCAAGTCAACCTTAGAAAAGAACTGTGCACCCTGTAGCTGATCAAACAAATCATCTATCCTCGGGAGAGGATACTTGTTCTTCACTGTCACCTTGTTCAACTCTCTGTAGTCAATGCACAGTCTCAGGGTACCATCCTTCTTCTTCACAAACAAGACTGGTGCACCCCAAGGGGAAACACTAGGTCTGATGAAACCCTTATCCAACAACTCTTGCAATTGCTCCTTCAACTCTCTCAACTCTGCAGGAGCCATACGATAAGGTGGCATAGATATAGGAGTAGTACCTGGAACCACATCTATACAGAACTCAATCTCTCTGTGAGGTGGTAAACCTGGCAACTCCTCGGGAAAAACATCAGGAAACTCACAAGCAACAGGAACATCTGTGAGTGACAGCTTCTCCACTGACGTATCCCTGACCAATGCCAAAAACCCCTGACAACCTTTCCTCAACAACTTCCTAGCTGATATAGCAGAAATAAGATTCTGAGGTGCTGAACTCCTATCACCAACAAACTTAAATTCTACTTCACCAGGAATTCTGAAAATCACCTCCTTATTCCTGCAATCAACCACGGCATAATGCTGGGATAACCAATCCATTCCCAAAATAACATCAAACTCCATCACATCCAACAAAATCAAATCAACGGGTAATTCTCTATCTCCCACGAGAACTGGACAACCAGAAAGAACAATATCGGCGTCCAAAGAATCGCTCAGAGGAGTGGCAACAGACAAAGGAAAAGCCATCCTCGAAGCTTGCCAATAAGATTTAGAAGCAAAAATGGGAGAAACAAATGAATGCGTGGCACCCGGATCAAACAAAACCAAAGCATCCAGGTAACAAACAGAAAGAATACCTGCCACGACTGCATTAGATGCCTGAGCATCCTGCTGAGTCAGATGAAAAACTCTGGCCTGGCCTCGACCTCCCTGCTGACTGGTAGAAGCCTGGCCAACACCTCGGGTACCTCCTCTCGTACCTCTACCACGACTCTGCTGTGGAACAAACTGAGTAGAACTCTGATGCTGAGCTGGTGGCAACTGAAATGGCACGGGTGTTGCACTAGCAATCGACTGCTGTGGGAATCACGGAATCTGCTGCTGCTGATATCTGGAATAAGGACACGATCTGGCAAAATGTCCTGTCTGCCCACATCTGAAACATGTCAGCGGTGTCAGATAACACGGTCCCTGATGGACTCTACCACAAGTCTGACAAACACTGGCCGCTGATCCAGAACTACGACCACTGCTGCTGCTCGAAGCACCTGACCCAAATCTGAACGATCTACACTGACCTCCACGACCATGTCTACTGCTCCGATGCACTCGCTGCTGCTGTCTCTGACTCTGCTGAGTCGAACCTCGCTGCTGACTACTCGATCCAACATGAAAACTCGAATATGGAGTAGCCTGCGATCCACTCGACTGAACTCCCAACTGGTAATAATCAGGCATCGCTCCCTGCCTAACTAACCTCAACTCGATCTCCTTAGCTAGCTCAATCACAGACTCCAGAGTAAGACCTGCTGTAGGCATACCAGCAAAAGCTGAACCCAAACCAGTAACATACGTAGTAACAGCGAAATACTGATCTTGCATCAGATCCTCAGCATATCTACCCAGACGAAGAAACTCTCGGGTATACTCCTCTACAGATCGATCTCCACGAGAAATACTAGTCAGACGAAGACGATAACTCAAACGAAGAGGCTCTGGACAAAATCTCCTCATGAATCGCTCTCGAAACTGAGCCCAGGTCATCGTCATCATATAGGGCTGGATCATCTGAATGAACCAATCTAGAGCTGGTCCCTCAACAGACAACTCGACGATCATGATCCGCTGGTACTCGGTATGAGCAGTCCGAGTCCTAGTCTCAATCGCATGCAGAAAATCTAAAGGATCAGAAGTCCCATCAAAAGCAATCCTGCCAACTCGGGCATAGAACAAAGCTGCCTCAGGGTCAGACATACCCTGCTGATAGGCAGGCTGAACAGGCTGAACAACTGGAGGAACAGGAACATCAAACTCAGGCTCAACAGGCTCCTCGTCCTGTAACTCTCTCTGCCTACGGCGACCTGCCGCTCCTCGAGGTCTACCCCTGCCACGACCTCTACGTCTAACTGGCTGCTCAGGAGGTAAAACCTCGTCCTGAAAAGACTCATCATCCTCGGCCTCAACGACCGGTGGAGCGACACGCGCTCGCCTCCTCATTCTGAAAAGATAAACGGAAAGATTCAGACAAAACAGACAACGGAGGAATAACGCTAAAAACTACAGCAAGGAATACTCATCAAGACATACTCGAACCTAATACACTGCAGTAGCCCAACAGAAAACACAACTTTAAAACTAGGGCCACAACTCACATAACTAAGCCCTGACACAGAACTCCGCTCTGATACCAACTTTGTCACGACCCAAAACAGGGGCCATGACCGGCGCTAGGGAACGGGAATTCTTTCGAATCCGGAACCCGTAGCAAGCCTAAAAATAAAATAAACATGCAATAATAACAATAACAATATAATATGCAGCGGAAATAAAAATCATAATATCGTAATATCATCCATAATAACTGGATTAATTCAAAACTCATCTCATCACATAAATGTATAATATTTAATACAAATCCAGTTTCAACATAGAACATCTCTTTAAAATAAAGTACATGAAATCCAACACTTCAATTCACAACTACTGCAGTGTCTAGATAAAATAAATAAGACTCAAGTAGACAATTTACATAAAGAAGCCGGGGCGGAAGAAATCCGGCTTATCGACCTGCTACTGAGGTCTGAGGAAGTTGACTCTCCTGAAAAATAGTCAACGGAGGGGAGTCAGACCTCACTGAGTGAATTACTATATATATATACATACACTCTAAGTGATAATGCAAACAGTCAACAGTATCTGAGTAATATGTATATATACAGGCAAATTCATACAGATGCAGAAAAATCATTTTATATATTTTGTCTGAAAATCAACTTTTATGAAGGATCACATAGAACCCTAGAATATCGTAACCTCAGAAAAATAGTGTTAAACAACACTCTAGCCATACAGGCTCACTGATTCCAAATATATCCACTTAATCCATATGGACAGTAGACTGGCCCCGAGACACTAAGTCAACCGAGCTCCAGTAGTCTGACTGCCAGTGTGATTGGCCCCGAGACACTTGGTCAACCGAGCTCCAGCAATCACACCCACAAACCACATCTCACATATATCAATAATCATAATCAAATCGATATCCACAAATAGTCAGTAATAAAGCCTAAATACTATAGGCGTACCGGTACGTACTCGGTCCTAGTGCTGCCCACTAGGTAGCACGTTCTATTGATATCCTTCATTCTTAAATATAAAACATTCATTCACAAAAATAAATGATGCATGGATATAAATGAAATAGCAATATAAACCATATATATACCGAAAATATACCAAACATAAACCTGGTATATTTTGAGTATATATATGTCAAATAAATCCAATCAAATCATGAATTAAACTAAAAATATATTTAAAAACATTTTAAATATATTTTATTAATAAAACATGTATATAATTTATTATATACCAAAAATATACTTGAATATAAATCATGTTATTTATGCATATTTAGTCAAAATAAAACATGCATTTTCTAAATCATGCATCCTAAGCATATATATATAATATAGTAACTCACCTAATGCGCTCCACGAGATGGGTCCGACGGGCCTGGTCCACTAACCCTCGGTCTCGGCGCAACTAAACAAGAAATAATTAATCGATATCAGAATAACCCTAACAAAAATCCTAGAATTAAATCTAGAGTATTCAACACAGAATCGGAAATTAGGGTTCGACTGGATATCACGTTTTACGAGAATTCTACCGAAAATCCGGCAGAACCTCCCCTGTAAAACGAACATCTCTCTACTCAAAAGAGTAGAGCCAACCCTGCACAGAAACACACTTCAAAAATAAACACCACAATCAATCACAACCCCTCGGTCGGACTCCAAACTACAGTCCACCGACCGGGGTCCACAAACACAGAATAATTCCAGATATACCGAAAATATCCTTAAATCACAGAAATACATTTTATAAATAAAAATTACATAATTGACCTTGAAACACTATAAAAACCGATTAAAACTCATTTTATTAGAAAAACCGTATATTATATATATAATTGAAAATAATTCCCGAAAAATAGTTTTAATTAGTTAAAAATACTAAATAATTTGTAGAAATCATTTTTATACCTTAAATAATTATTAAAACCAATTAAATTACATTTTTAGACAATTTAGGGTAAAATTACCAAAATACCCCTATATATATAAATATACTTAAATTACTTCAAAAATTCACCAAAAATCATACACTTACCCAAAATTAATTTTCTCAACATATTTATCAATAATATTAATAATTAAACCCAATTAACCAATTAAATTCAAATAAAAACACAATTAACCTAATTTTCCAAAATCACCTAAACTTCAATAATTAAAAATAAATACTTAGAAATTCATAAAAATTCCAAATAAATTCCTATAATTTATTTCAACACCTAATTTAACCATAAACTCCAATTTCATAATTTAAATAATTAATTTCCGAAAATTAGAAAATAATATTAAAATATTCAAAAATACCCAAAAATCCAAACAACCTCCAAAAATTCTACAAAAATTCATACATGTAGATTAAGATACTAGGAACAACATTTGTGAAGGAATTAAGCATGAATCAATCAAGAACAATTCGAAAAAAATCGAAAACCCTAATAGGCCGAAATTTACAAATCGAAAACTAAGCAATTCTAGACCATTTTAGCTCAAACCAAAGCTAGAATAACACTCACCGGAGCTCAAGGAGAAGAAAGAGACCGGCGGTGTTGAAAATGGTGGCCGGAATCGGCGTGATCGACGGTGAGTTGATTTTCGGCTTCTCCGGCCAAAATCACTCTCCCGACGCCGGAAACGGCCTCCACAGGCGGCGAAACTGGTCGGGGAAGATGGTGGCACACCGGACGGCACACCCACGGTGAAGGAACGGCGTGACAGACGCCCGGACGGCAAGGGGAAGGATCGGGAGGAAGAAGGAGATGTCGGGGGCAAAAGTGTAATTTTCCAAATTCTTTTGATTTTTGACAAATATATGTATATATATATACTTTATACTATATATTAAAATAATATTAAATTACACACATCAAATATACACCACACACATAAAAATATTAATATTTTAATAATTTATACTAAATAAAATTAATTAAATAACAATAAAACAATTAAATACTTAATAAAATATTAGGGTAATAATAAACCCTAATTAAATAAATATACACACACAGACTTTATTTAATAATTTAAAAATATGTATGAGTTCATGCAAGTCCGTAAATATATTTAAAATAATTAATAATACATTGTTTACGTGAAAATTTCCCCGGAAATGAAAGTCTCGGGAAAATTTTACGTAAAACACTGAAAATAATACACAATAATTAAAATAGGTCTAAAATACATATTAACTCGTAAAAATATCATATAACATACAGAAATCATTAACTCTGCATATCCCGGTACAGTGTAAAAATATTTTTAAAAACACGGAACAAGAATTCATCCCCGAATTCCAGAAAACAAGATCAAGAAGGAAAGAGATACGGGTAAGAAGCTCGCATCTCAGCTTCAGTCTCCCACGTATGCTCTTCAACTCTGTCGCTACGCCATAGAACCTTGACCATCGGAATCTGCTTCGATCGCAACTGTCGAACTTGAAAATCAACGATCGCCACAGGTTCTTCCACAAACGTCAAATCTTCATTCACTTCTACACTGTCAGGTTGCAACACGTGTGAAGGGTCTGAGATATACTTCCTCAACATCGAGATATGAAATACTGAATGCACTTGTGACATACTCGGAGGCAAATCCAACCGATATGCAACAGTGCCAACTCTCTCCAGAATCTCAAACGGTCCAATATATCTCGGTGTTAACTTACCCTTCCTGCCAAATCTCATCACACCCTTCATCGGAGATACTTTCAGAAAAACGAAATCTCCAACCTGAAACTCCACATCTCTGCGCCTAGGATCCGCATAACTCTTCTGTCTACTAACTGCGGTCTCTAATCTGCACTTAATCACGACGACTTTCTCTGCAGCATCCTGAACCATCTCTGGTCCAGTCAAAACTCTCTCACCAATCTCATCCTAACTCAACGGGGATCTACACTTCCTTCCATACAACGCCTCATATGGTGCCATGCCAATACTGCTATGGTAGCTGTTATTATATGCAAACTCAACAAGTGACAAATGATCATCCCAGCTACCTCCCAAATCCAAGACACACATCCTCAACATATCTTCCAGTGTCTGGATCGTCCTCTCAGACTGACCATCTGTCTGAGGATGAAAAGCAGTACTGAAATTCAACCTAGTGCCCATCGCTTCCTGCAACTTCTGCCAAAAATGAGAAGTAAACACCGAACCTCTATCTGACACAATGGACACAGGTACTCCATGAAGGCACACAATATGCTTCACATACAACTTCGCCAATCTAGCAACTGAATATGTGGCTTTCACAGGCAAGAAATGTGCAGACTTCGTCAATCTGTCTACAATCACCCAGATGGAATCGTATCCATCCTTCGAACGAGGTAAACTGACCACAAAATCCATAGCTATCCTTTCCCACTTCCACTCGGGAATAGGAAGAGGTTGAAGCTTCCCAGAAGGCTTCTGATGTTCGGCTTTCACTTGCTGACACGTCAAGCATTTAGCAACATAATCAGCAACATCCTTCTTCAATCCATCCCACCAGTATAAATCTCTGATACTGTGGTACATCTTAGTAACACCTGGATGAACGCTGTAGGCTGTAGAATGTGCTTCCTCTAAGATCTCTTCTCTCAAATCATCCACATCGGGAACACACAATCTACCACTGATCCACAACACACCATCATCATCGAGTGTGAAATCAGTGAACTTCCTTGCTCTGACATTCTCTGCAAGCTCTTCCAGAATAGGATCTCGGCTCTGAGCTGCTTTAATCCTATCCCTCAGTACAGATCATACTTTAAACTGAGCTAACAGTCCACCTGATCTACTGATCTTCATCATCAGACCTTGATCCACCATCAGATGCAACTCCTGGATCAATGGTCTCCTCTCCACACCGATGTGAGCAAGACTACCTGAGGACTTCCTATTCAAGGCATCTGCTACCACATTAGCTTTACCTGGATGGTAAAGAATCTCGCAATCATAATCCTTCAACAGTTCCAACCATCTTCTTTGCCTCAAATTCAAATCTCGCTGCTGGAAAATGTACTTAAGGCTCTTGTGATCAGTAAATATCTCACAAGTCACCCCGTACAAATAATGTCTCCAAATCTTCAAAGCAAAGATCACTGCAGCCATCTCTAGATCATGTGTGGGATAGTTCTGCTCATGCTTCTTCAACTGCCTCGAAGCATAGGCTATCACCCTTCCATTCTGCATCAACACACAACCAAGACCAATTCTAGAGCCATCACAGTAAACTGTGAACTTATCCACACTATTAGGCAAAGCTAATACTGGCGCTGTGGTCAACTTCTCCTTCAACAACTGAAAACTATTCTCACAAGCTTCTGACCACTCGAATCTAACATTCTTCTGAGTCAAGCGAGTCATAGGGGCTGCTATCCTGGAAAAATCCTGCACAAACCGCCTATAATACCCGGCTAAACCCAGAAAACTCCGAATCTCAGTAACTGAAGTAGGTCTAGGCCACTCAGATACTGCTTCAACCTTCTGTGGATCAACCTGAATACCTTCCTTAGACACTACGCGTCCAAGAAAAGAAACACTCTCCATCCAGAAATCACACTTCGAGAATTTAGCATAAAGCTGATGATCTCTCAGTGTCTGTAGTACAATCCTCAAGTGATATACGTGCTCTTCCATACTCCTCGAATATACTAGTATATCATCAATGAAGACTACCACAAACTGATCCACATACGGTCGGAATACTCTGTTCATCAGGTCCATAAAAGCTGCTGGTGCATTAGTCAAACCAAAAGACATCACCAGAAACTCATAATGACCATATCGAGTGCGGAACGCTGTCTTAGGAATATCAGCTTCACTGATCCGCAGCTGATGATAACCCGACCTCAAGTCAACCTTAGAAAAGAACTGTGCACCCTGTAGCTGATCAAACAAATCATCTATCCTCGGGAGAGGATACTTGTTCTTCACTGTCACCTTGTTCAACTCTCTGTAGTCAATGCACAGTCTCAGGGTACCATCCTTCTTCTTCACAAACAAGACTGGTGCACCCCAAGGGGAAACACTAGGTCTGATGAAACCCTTATCCAACAACTCTTGCAATTGCTCCTTCAACTCTCTCAACTCTGCAGGAGCCATACGATAAGGTGGCATAGATATAGGAGTAGTACCTGGAACCACATCTATACAGAACTCAATCTCTCTGTGAGGTGGTAAACCTGGCAACTCCTCGGGAAAAACATCAGGAAACTCACAAGCAACAGGAACATCTGTGAGTGACAGCTTCTCCACTGACGTATCCCTGACCAATGCCAAAAACCCCTGACAACCTTTCCTCAACAACTTCCTAGCTGATATAGCAGAAATAAGATTCTGAGGTGCTGAACTCCTATCACCAACAAACTTAAATTCTACTTCACCAGGAATTCTGAAAATCACCTCCTTATTCCTGCAATCAACCACGGCATAATGCTGGGATAACCAATCCATTCCCAAAATAACATCAAACTCCATCACATCCAACAAAATCAAATCAACGGGTAATTCTCTATCTCCCACGAGAACTGGACAACCAGAAAGAACAATATCGGCGTCCAAAGAATCGCTCAGAGGAGTGGCAACAGACAAAGGAAAAGCCATCCTCGAAGCTTGCCAATAAGATTTAGAAGCAAAAATGGGAGAAACAAATGAATGCGTGGCACCCGGATCAAACAAAACCAAAGCATCCAGGTAACAAACAGAAAGAATACCTGCCACGACTGCATTAGATGCCTGAGCATCCTGCTGAGTCAGATGAAAAACTCTGGCCTGGCCTCGACCTCCCTGCTGACTGGTAGAAGCCTGGCCAACACCTCGGGTACCTCCTCTCGTACCTCTACCACGACTCTGCTGTGGAACAAACTGAGTAGAACTCTGATGCTGAGCTGGTGGCAACTGAAATGGCACGGGTGCTGCACTAGCAATCGACTGCTGTGGGAATCGCGGAATCTGCTGCTGCTGATATCTGGAATAAGGACACGATCTGGCAAAATGTCCTGTCTGCCCACATCTGAAACATGTCAGCGGTGTCAGATAACACGGTCCCTGATGGACTCTACCACAAGTCTGACAAACACTGGCCGCTGATCCAGAACTACGACCACTGCTGCTGCTCGAAGCACCTGACCCAAATCTGAACGATCTACACTGACCTCCACGACCATGTCTACTGCTCCGATGCACTCGCTGCTGCTGTCTCTGACTCTGCTGAGTCGAACCTCGCTGCTGACTACTCGATCCAACATGAAAACTCGAATATGGAGTAGCCTGCGATCCACTCGACTGAACTCCCAACTGGTAATAATCAGGCATCGCTCCCTGCCTAACTAACCTCAGCTCGATCTCCTTAGCTAGCTCAATCACAGACTCCAGAGTAAGACCTGCTGTAGGCATACCAGCAAAAGCTGAACCCAAACCAGTAACATACGTAGTAACAGCGAAATACTGATCTTGCATCAGATCCTCAGCATATCTACCCAGACGAAGAAACTCTTGGGTATACTCCTCTACAGATCGATCTCCACGAGAAATACTAGTCAGACGAAGACGATAACTCAAACGAAGAGGCTCTGGACAAAATCTCCTCATGAATCGCTCTCGAAACTGAGCCCAGGTCATCGTCATCATATAGGGCTGGATCATCTAAATGAACCAATCTAGAGCTGGTCCCTCAACAGACAACTCGACGATCATGATCCGCTGGTACTCGGTATGAGCAGTCCGAGTCCTAGTCTCAATCGCATGCAGAAAATCTAAAGGATCAGAAGTCCCATCAAAAGCAATCCTGCCAACTCGGGCATAGAACAAAGCTGCCTCAGGGTCAGACATACCCTGCTGATAGGCAGGCTGAACAGGCTGAACAACTGGAGGAACAGGAACATCAAACTCAGGCTCAACAGGCTCCTCGTCCTGTAACTCTCTCTGCCTACGGCGACCTGCCGCTCCTCGAGGTCTACCCCTGCCACGACCTCTACGTCTAACTGGCTGCTCAGGAGGTAAAACCTCGTCCTGAAAAGACTCATCATCCTCGGCCTCAACGACCGGTGGAGCGACACGCGCTCGCCTCCTCATTCTGAAAAGATAAACGGAAAGATTCAGACAAAACAGACAACGGAGGAATAACGCTAAAAACTACAGCAAGGAATACTCATCAAGACATACTCGAACCTAATACACTGCAGTAGCCCAACAGAAAACACAACTTTAAAACTAGGGCCACAACTCACATAACTAAGCCCTGACACAGAACTCCGCTCTGATACCAACTTTGTCACGACCCAAAACAGGGGCCATGACCGGCGCTAGGGAACGGGAATTCTTTCGAATCCGGAACCCGTAGCAAGCCTAAAAATAAAATAAACATGCAATAATAACAATAACAATATAATATGCAGCGGAAATAAAAATCATAATATCGTAATATCATCCATAATAACTGGATTAATTCAAAACTCATCTCATCACATAAATGTATAATATTTAATACAAATCCAGTTTCAACATAGAACATCTCTTTAAAATAAAGTACATGAAATCCAACACTTCAATTCACAACTACTGCAGTGTCTAGATAAAATAAATAAGACTCAAGTAGACAATTTACATAAAGAAGCCGGGGCGGAAGAAATCCGGCGTATCGACCTGCTACTGAGGTCTGAGGAAGTTGACTCTCCTGAAAAATAGTCAACGGAGGGGAGTCAGACCTCACTGAGTGAATTACTATATATATATACATACACTCTAAGTGATAATGCAAACAGTCAACAGTATCTGAGTAATATGTATATATACAGGCAAATTCATACAGATGCAGAAAAATCATTTTATATATTTTGTCTGAAAATCAACTTTTATGAAGGATCACATAGAACCCTAGAATATCGTAACCTCAGAAAAATAGTGTTAAACAACACTCTAGCCATACAGGCTCACTGATTCCAAATATATCCACTTAATCCATATGGACAGTAGACTGGCCCCGAGACACTAAGTCAACCGAGCTCCAGTAGTCTGACTGCCAGTGTGATTGGCCCCGAGACACTTGGTCAACCGAGCTCCAGCAATCACACCCACAAACCACATCTCACATATATCAATAATCATAATCAAATCGATATCCACAAATAGTCAGTAATAAAGCCTAAATACTATAGGCGTACCGGTACGTACTCGGTCCTAGTGCTGCCCACTAGGTAGCACGTTCTATTGATATCCTTCATTCTTAAATATAAAACATTCATTCACAAAAATAAATGATGCATGGATATAAATGAAATAGCAATATAAACCATATATATACCGAAAATATACCAAACATAAACCTGGTATATTTTGAGTATATATATGTCAAATAAATCCAATCAAATCATGAATTAAACTAAAAATATATTTAAAAACATTTTAAATATATTTTATTAATAAAACATGTATATAATTTATTATATACCAAAAATATACTTGAATATAAATCATGTTATTTATGCATATTTAGTCAAAATAAAACATGCATTTTCTAAATCATGCATCCTAAGCATATATATATAATATAGTAACTCACCTAATGCGCTCCACGAGATGGGTCCGACGGGCCTGGTCCACTAACCCTCGGTCTCGGCGCAACTAAACAAGAAATAATTAATCGATATCAGAATAACCCTAACAAAAATCCTAGAATTAAATCTAGAGTATTCAACACAGAATCGGAAATTAGGGTTCGACTGGATATCACGTTTTACGAGAATTCTACCGAAAATCCGGCAGAACCTCCCCTGTAAAACGAACATCTCTCTACTCAAAAGAGTAGAGCCAACCCTGCACAGAAACACACTTCAAAAATAAACACCACAATCAATCACAACCCCTCGGTCGGACTCCAAACTACAGTCCACCGACCGGGGTCCACAAACACAGAATAATTCCAGATATACCGAAAATATCCTTAAATCACAGAAATACATTTTATAAATAAAAATTACATAATTGACCTTGAAACACTATAAAAACCGATTAAAACTCATTTTATTAGAAAAACCGTATATTATATATATAATTGAAAATAATTCCCGAAAAATAGTTTTAATTAGTTAAAAATACTAAATAATTTGTAGAAATCATTTTTATACCTTAAATAATTATTAAAACCAATTAAATTACATTTTTAGACAATTTAGGGTAAAATTACCAAAATACCCCTATATATATAAATATACTTAAATTACTTCAAAAATTCACCAAAAATCATACACTTACCCAAAATTAATTTTCTCAACATATTTATCAATAATATTAATAATTAAACCCAATTAACCAATTAAATTCAAATAAAAACACAATTAACCTAATTTTCCAAAATCACCTAAACTTCAATAATTAAAAATAAATACTTAGAAATTCATAAAAATTCCAAATAAATTCCTATAATTTATTTCAACACCTAATTTAACCATAAACTCCAATTTCATAATTTAAATAATTAATTTCCGAAAATTAGAAAATAATATTAAAATATTCAAAAATACCCAAAAATCCAAACAACCTCCAAAAATTCTACAAAAATTCATACATGTAGATTAAGATACTAGGAACAACATTTGTGAAGGAATTAAGCATGAATCAATCAAGAACAATTCGAAAAAAATCGAAAACCCTAATAGGCCGAAATTTACAAATCGAAAACTAAGCAATTCTAGACCATTTTAGCTCAAACCAAAGCTAGAATAACACTCACCGGAGCTCAAGGAGAAGAAAGAGACCGGCGGTGTTGAAAATGGTGGCCGGAATCGGCGTGATCGACGGTGAGTTGATTTTCGGCTTCTCCGGCCAAAATCACTCTCCCGACGCCGGAAACGGCCTCCACAGGCGGCGAAACTGGTCGGGGAAGATGGTGGCACACCGGACGGCACACCCACGGTGAAGGAACGGCGTGACAGACGCCCGGACGGCAAGGGGAAGGATCGGGAGGAAGAAGGAGATGTCGGGGGCAAAAGTGTAATTTTCCAAATTCTTTTGATTTTTGACAAATATATGTATATATATATACTTTATACTATATATTAAAATAATATTAAATTACACACATCAAATATACACCACACACATAAAAATATTAATATTTTAATAATTTATACTAAATAAAATTAATTAAATAACAATAAAACAATTAAATACTTAATAAAATATTAGGGTAATAATAAACCCTAATTAAATAAATATACACACACAGACTTTATTTAATAATTTAAAAATATGTATGAGTTCATGCAAGTCCGTAAATATATTTAAAATAATTAATAATACATTGTTTACGTGAAAATTTCCCCGGAAATGAAAGTCTCGGGAAAATTTTACGTAAAACACTGAAAATAATACACAATAATTAAAATAGGTCTAAAATACATATTAACTCGTAAAAATATCATATAACATACAGAAATCATTAACTCTGCATATCCCGGTACAGTGTAAAAATATTTTTAAAAACACGGAACAAGAATTCATCCCCGAATTCCAGAAAACAAGATCAAGAAGGAAAGAGATACGGGTAAGAAGCTCGCATCTCAGCTTCAGTCTCCCACGTATGCTCTTCAACTCTGTCGCTACGCCATAGAACCTTGACCATCGGAATCTGCTTCGATCGCAACTGTCGAACTTGAAAATCAACGATCGCCACAGGTTCTTCCACAAACGTCAAATCTTCATTCACTTCTACACTGTCAGGTTGCAACACGTGTGAAGGGTCTGAGATATACTTCCTCAACATCGAGATATGAAATACTGAATGCACTTGTGACATACTCGGAGGCAAATCCAACCGATATGCAACAGTGCCAACTCTCTCCAGAATCTCAAACGGTCCAATATATCTCGGTGTTAACTTACCCTTCCTGCCAAATCTCATCACACCCTTCATCGGAGATACTTTCAGAAAAACGAAATCTCCAACCTGAAACTCCACATCTCTGCGCCTAGGATCCGCATAACTCTTCTGTCTACTAACTGCGGTCTCTAATCTGCACTTAATCACGACGACTTTCTCTGCAGCATCCTGAACCATCTCTGGTCCAGTCAAAACTCTCTCACCAATCTCATCCCAACTCAACGGGGATCTACACTTCCTTCCATACAACGCCTCATATGGTGCCATGCCAATACTGCTATGGTAGCTGTTATTATATGCAAACTCAACAAGTGACAAATGATCATCCCAGCTACCTCCCAAATCCAAGACACACATCCTCAACATATCTTCCAGTGTCTGGATCGTCCTCTCAGACTGACCATCTGTCTGAGGATGAAAAGCAGTACTGAAATTCAACCTAGTGCCCATCGCTTCCTGCAACTTCTGCCAAAAATGAAAAGTAAACACCGAACCTCTATCTGACACAATGGACACAGGTACTCCATGAAGGCACACAATATGCTTCACATACAACTTCGCCAATCTAGCAACTGAATATGTGGCTTTCACAGGCAAGAAATGTGCAGACTTCGTCAATCTGTCTACAATCACCCAGATGGAATCGTATCCATCCTTCGAACGAGGTAAACTGACCACAAAATCCATAGCTATCCTTTCCCACTTCCACTCGGGAATAGGAAGAGGTTGAAGCTTCCCAGAAGGCTTCTGATGTTCGGCTTTCACTTGCTGACACGTCAAGCATTTAGCAACATAATCAGCAACATCCTTCTTCAATCCATCCCACCAGTATAAATCTCTGATACTGTGGTACATCTTAGTAACACCTGGATGAACGCTGTAGGCTGTAGAATGTGCTTCCTCTAAGATCTCTTCTCTCAAATCATCCACATCGGGAACACACAATCTACCACTGATCCACAACACACCATCATCATCGAGTGTGAAATCAGTGAACTTCCCTGCTCTGACATTCTCTGCAAGCTCTTCCAGAATAGGATCTCGGCTCTGAGCTGCTTTAATCCTATCCCTCAGTACAGATCGTACTTTAAACTGAGCTAACAGTCCACCTGATCTACTGATCTTCATCATCAGACCTTGATCCACCATCAGATGCAACTCCTGGATCAATGGTCTCCTCTCCACACCGATGTGAGCAAGACTACCTGAGGACTTCCTATTCAAGGCATCTGCTACCACATTAGCTTTACCCGGATGGTAAAGAATCTCGCAATCATAATCCTTCAACAGTTCCAACCATCTTCTTTGCCTCAAATTCAAATCTCGCTGCTGGAAAATGTACTTAAGGCTCTTGTGATCAGTAAATATCTCACAAGTCACCCCGTACAAATAATGTCTCCAAATCTTCAAAGCAAAGATCACTGCAGCCATCTCTAGATCATGTGTGGGATAGTTCTGCTCATGCTTCTTCAACTGCCTCGAAGCATAGGCTATCACCCTTCCATTCTGCATCAACACACAACCAAGACCAATTCTAGAGCCATCACAGTAAACTGTGAACTTATCCACACTATTAGGCAAAGCTAATACTGGCGCTGTGGTCAACTTCTCCTTCAACAACTGAAAACTATTCTCACAAGCTTCTGACCACTCGAATCTAACATTCTTCTGAGTCAAGCGAGTCATAGGGGCTGCTATCCTGGAAAAATCCTGCACAAACCGCCTATAATACCCGGCTAAACCCAGAAAACTCCGAATCTCAGTAACTGAAGTAGGTCTAGGCCACTCAGATACTGCTTCAACCTTCTGTGGATCAACCTGAATACCTTCCTTAGACACTACGCGTCCAAGAAAAGAAACACTCTCCATCCAGAAATCACACTTCGAGAATTTAGCATAAAGCTGATGATCTCTCAGTGTCTGTAGTACAATCCTCAAGTGATATACGTGCTCTTCCATACTCCTCGAATATACTAGTATATCATCAATGAAGACTACCACAAACTGATCCACATACGGTCGGAATACTCTGTTCATCAGGTCCATAAAAGCTGCTGGTGCATTAGTCAAACCAAAAGACATCACCAGAAACTCATAATGACCATATCGAGTGCGGAACGCTGTCTTAGGAATATCAGCTTCACTGATCCGCAGCTGATGATAACCCGACCTCAAGTCAACCTTAGAAAAGAACTGTGCACCCTGTAGCTGATCAAACAAATCATCTATCCTCGGGAGAGGATACTTGTTCTTCACTGTCACCTTGTTCAACTCTCTGTAGTCAATGCACAGTCTCAGGGTACCATCCTTCTTCTTCACAAACAAGACTGGTGCACCCCAAGGGGAAACACTAGGTCTGATGAAACCCTTATCCAACAACTCTTGCAATTGCTCCTTCAACTCTCTCAACTCTGCAGGAGCCATACGATAAGGTGGCATAGATATAGGAGTAGTACCTGGAACCACATCTATACAGAACTCAATCTCTCTGTGAGGTGGTAAACCTGGCAACTCCTCGGGAAAAACATCAGGAAACTCACAAGCAACAGGAACATCTGTGAGTGACAGCTTCTCCACTGACGTATCCCTGACCAATGCCAAAAACCCCTGACAACCTTTCCTCAACAACTTCCTAGCTGATATAGCAGAAATAAGATTCTGAGGTGCTGAACTCCTATCACCAACAAACTTAAATTCTACTTCACCAGGAATTCTGAAAATCACCTCCTTATTCCTGCAATCAACCACGGCATAATGCTGGGATAACCAATCCATTCCCAAAATAACATCAAACTCCATCACATCCAACAAAATCAAATCAACGGGTAATTCTCTATCTCCCACGAGAACTGGACAACCAGAAAGAACAATATCGGCGTCCAAAGAATCGCTCAGAGGAGTGGCAACAGACAAAGGAAAAGCCATCCTCGAAGCTTGCCAATAAGATTTAGAAGCAAAAATGGGAGAAACAAATGAATGCGTGGCACCCGGATCAAACAAAACCAAAGCATCCAGGTAACAAACAGAAAGAATACCTGCCACGACTGCATTAGATGCCTGAGCATCCTGCTGAGTCAGATGAAAAACTCTGGCCTGGCCTCGACCTCCCTGCTGACTGGTAGAAGCCTGGCCAACACCTCGGGTACCTCCTCTCGTACCTCTACCACGACTCTGCTGTGGAACAAACTGAGTAGAACTCTGATGCTGAGCTGGTGGCAACTGAAATGGCACGGGTGTTGCACTAGCAATCGACTGCTGTGGGAATCACGGAATCTGCTGCTGCTGATATCTGGAATAAGGACACGATCTGGCAAAATGTCCTGTCTGCCCACATCTGAAACATGTCAGCGGTGTCAGATAACACGGTCCCTGATGGACTCTACCACAAGTCTGACAAACACTGGCCGCTGATCCAGAACTACGACCACTGCTGCTGCTCGAAGCACCTGACCCAAATCTGAACGATCTACACTGACCTCCACGACCATGTCTACTGCTCCGATGCACTCGCTGCTGCTGTCTCTGACTCTGCTGAGTCGAACCTCGCTGCTGACTACTCGATCCAACATGAAAACTCGAATATGGAGTAGCCTGCGATCCACTCGACTGAACTCCCAACTGGTAATAATCAGGCATCGCTCCCTGCCTAACTAACCTCAACTCGATCTCCTTAGCTAGCTCAATCACAGACTCCAGAGTAAGACCTGCTGTAGGCATACCAGCAAAAGCTGAACCCAAACCAGTAACATACGTAGTAACAGCGAAATACTGATCTTGCATCAGATCCTCAGCATATCTACCCAGACGAAGAAACTCTCGGGTATACTCCTCTACAGATCGATCTCCACGAGAAATACTAGTCAGACGAAGACGATAACTCAAACGAAGAGGCTCTGGACAAAATCTCCTCATGAATCGCTCTCGAAACTGAGCCCAGGTCATCGTCATCATATAGGGCTGGATCATCTAAATGAACCAATCTAGAGCTGGTCCCTCAACAGACAACTCGACGATCATGATCCGCTGGTACTCGGTATGAGCAGTCCGAGTCCTAGTCTCAATCGCATGCAGAAAATCTAAAGGATCAGAAGTCCCATCAAAAGCAATCCTGCCAACTCGGGCATAGAACAAAGCTGCCTCAGGGTCAGACATACCCTGCTGATAGGCAGGCTGAACAGGCTGAACAACTGGAGGAACAGGAACATCAAACTCAGGCTCAACAGGCTCCTCGTCCTGTAACTCTCTCTGCCTACGGCGACCTGCCGCTCCTCGAGGTCTACCCCTGCCACGACCTCTACGTCTAACTGGCTGCTCAGGAGGTAAAACCTCGTCCTGAAAAGACTCATCATCCTCGGCCTCAACGACCGGTGGAGCGACACGCGCTCGCCTCCTCATTCTGAAAAGATAAACGGAAAGATTCAGACAAAACAGACAACGGAGGAATAACGCTAAAAACTACAGCAAGGAATACTCATCAAGACATACTCGAACCTAATACACTGCAGTAGCCCAACAGAAAACACAACTTTAAAACTAGGGCCACAACTCACATAACTAAGCCCTGACACAGAACTCCGCTCTGATACCAACTTTGTCACGACCCAAAACAGGGGCCATGACCGGCGCTAGGGAACGGGAATTCTTTCGAATCCGGAACCCGTAGCAAGCCTAAAAATAAAATAAACATGCAATAATAACAATAACAATATAATATGCAGCGGAAATAAAAATCATAATATCGTAATATCATCCATAATAACTGGATTAATTCAAAACTCATCTCATCACATAAATGTATAATATTTAATACAAATCCAGTTTCAACATAGAACATCTCTTTAAAATAAAGTACATGAAATCCAACACTTCAATTCACAACTACTGCAGTGTCTAGATAAAATAAATAAGACTCAAGTAGACAATTTACATAAAGAAGCCGGGGCGGAAGAAATCCGGCGTATCGACCTGCTACTGAGGTCTGAGGAAGTTGACTCTCCTGAAAAATAGTCAACGGAGGGGAGTCAGACCTCACTGAGTGAATTACTATATATATATACATACACTCTAAGTGATAATGCAAACAGTCAACAGTATCTGAGTAATATGTATATATACAGGCAAATTCATACAGATGCAGAAAAATCATTTTATATATTTTGTCTGAAAATCAACTTTTATGAAGGATCACATAGAACCCTAGAATATCGTAACCTCAGAAAAATAGTGTTAAACAACACTCTAGCCATACAGGCTCACTGATTCCAAATATATCCACTTAATCCATATGGACAGTAGACTGGCCCCGAGACACTAAGTCAACCGAGCTCCAGTAGTCTGACTGCCAGTGTGATTGGCCCCGAGACACTTGGTCAACCGAGCTCCAGCAATCACACCCACAAACCACATCTCACATATATCAATAATCATAATCAAATCGATATCCACAAATAGTCAGTAATAAAGCCTAAATACTATAGGCGTACCGGTACGTACTCGGTCCTAGTGCTGCCCACTAGGTAGCACGTTCTATTGATATCCTTCATTCTTAAATATAAAACATTCATTCACAAAAATAAATGATGCATGGATATAAATGAAATAGCAATATAAACCATATATATACCGAAAATATACCAAACATAAACCTGGTATATTTTGAGTATATATATGTCAAATAAATCCAATCAAATCATGAATTAAACTAAAAATATATTTAAAAACATTTTAAATATATTTTATTAATAAAACATGTATATAATTTATTATATACCAAAAATATACTTGAATATAAATCATGTTATTTATGCATATTTAGTCAAAATAAAACATGCATTTTCTAAATCATGCATCCTAAGCATATATATATAATATAGTAACTCACCTAATGCGCTCCACGAGATGGGTCCGACGGGCCTGGTCCACTAACCCTCGGTCTCGGCGCAACTAAACAAGAAATAATTAATCGATATCAGAATAACCCTAACAAAAATCCTAGAATTAAATCTAGAGTATTCAACACAGAATCGGAAATTAGGGTTCGACTGGATATCACGTTTTACGAGAATTCTACCGAAAATCCGGCAGAACCTCCCCTGTAAAACGAACATCTCTCTACTCAAAAGAGTAGAGCCAACCCTGCACAGAAACACACTTCAAAAATAAACACCACAATCAATCACAACCCCTCGGTCGGACTCCAAACTACAGTCCACCGACCGAGGTCCACAAACACAGAATAATTCCAGATATACCGAAAATATCCTTAAATCACAGAAATACATTTTATAAATAAAAATTACATAATTGACCTTGAAACACTATAAAAACCGATTAAAACTCATTTTATTAGAAAAACCGTATATTATATATATAATTGAAAATAATTCCCGAAAAATAGTTTTAATTAGTTAAAAATACTAAATAATTTGTAGAAATCATTTTTATACCTTAAATAATTATTAAAACCAATTAAATTACATTTTTAGACAATTTAGGGTAAAATTACCAAAATACCCCTATATATATAAATATACTTAAATTACTTCAAAAATTCACCAAAAATCATACACTTACCCAAAATTAATTTTCTCAACATATTTATCAATAATATTAATAATTAAACCCAATTAACCAATTAAATTCAAATAAAAACACAATTAACCTAATTTTCCAAAATCACCTAAACTTCAATAATTAAAAATAAATACTTAGAAATTCATAAAAATTCCAAATAAATTCCTATAATTTATTTCAACACCTAATTTAACCATAAACTCCAATTTCATAATTTAAATAATTAATTTCCGAAAATTAGAAAATAATATTAAAATATTCAAAAATACCCAAAAATCCAAACAACCTCCAAAAATTCTACAAAAATTCATACATGTAGATTAAGATACTAGGAACAACATTTGTGAAGGAATTAAGCATGAATCAATCAAGAACAATTCGAAAAAAATCGAAAACCCTAATAGGCCGAAATTTACAAATCGAAAACTAAGCAATTCTAGACCATTTTAGCTCAAACCAAAGCTAGAATAACACTCACCGGAGCTCAAGGAGAAGAAAGAGACCGGCGGTGTTGAAAATGGTGGCCGGAATCGGCGTGATCGACGGTGAGTTGATTTTCGGCTTCTCCGGCCAAAATCACTCTCCCGACGCCGGAAACGGCCTCCACAGGCGGCGAAACTGGTCGGGGAAGATGGTGGCACACCGGACGGCACACCCACGGTGAAGGAACGGCGTGACAGACGCCCGGACGGCAAGGGGAAGGATCGGGAGGAAGAAGGAGATGTCGGGGGCAAAAGTGTAATTTTCCAAATTCTTTTGATTTTTGACAAATATATGTATATATATATACTTTATACTATATATTAAAATAATATTAAATTACACACATCAAATATACACCACACACATAAAAATATTAATATTTTAATAATTTATACTAAATAAAATTAATTAAATAACAATAAAACAATTAAATACTTAATAAAATATTAGGGTAATAATAAACCCTAATTAAATAAATATACACACACAGACTTTATTTAATAATTTAAAAATATGTATGAGTTCATGCAAGTCCGTAAATATATTTAAAATAATTAATAATACATTGTTTACGTGAAAATTTCCCCGGAAATGAAAGTCTCGGGAAAATTTTACGTAAAACACTGAAAATAATACACAATAATTAAAATAGGTCTAAAATACATATTAACTCGTAAAAATATCATATAACATACAGAAATCATTAACTCTGCATATCCCGGTACAGTGTAAAAATATTTTTAAAAACACGGGATATTACAGCGTCGGTCCCTGATATCCCCTATTGATATTAAGGTCAAGATAAAAAAATCCTAGGAAAAAAGACTCGCCATTGAACAAAAGTATGGGTGGAATAAGGTTGGAAGGATATATATTGTACACTTGATTAATACTTGCTACTTGTTGCATAACACATGCATCATGCATAGTTGCATACATGCACTTCATCCATTATACTAACACCTTATTTTGCAACCATTATAGATTCATCTGGGTCTTCTCGTATTTGGGGACGGAAAGGTGGTAGACTAAAAAGAGCACGTCAGAGTCCTAAAGCCCTAGCAAGAGAAATCCTTTATAAGCTGGATATACTAGAGAGAAGTCCTATTAACCCGCTCTGTTTAGAAGCTTAACCAATCCAAATTGAGCCTATAGAAATGGAACAACAACAAGGAGGGAACTTGACCTTAAAAAACATCAAAGGAGCTCTGATAGATGACATGAGGGCTATAATGCAGGATAAATTGAGATAGGCTTTATTTGGATTGATGCAACTTGCTGCTGCTGTCATACCACCACCTGTAATTGATCAACCACTTGCTTCTGTAGCTATCCCACTTATTGCAGATGCTCCACCTACTGCCAACAATGTTAGGGGGCAACCTGTTGCTAAAAACCCATCTACTGTTGATGTGAAGCTTGAGGATGTTAAGAACTACATGATAAAAAAGGCAAAGAGAGAATCACTGGAATCAGTACAAGATCTTGAGTCCAAGCATATGTAAGCACTAACCCAGAAAATGTCTAAAATGGAAGAACTAATTAGGGGACAAGGTATGGGATACTTATTTGACTTCGATGATATACTGCAAATGGAGGGTGACAAGCTACCTAATAAATTCAAAATGCCTCAGCTATAGAAGTTTAATGGAAATGGAGATCTTCAAATTCATCTGAGTCAATACACTACAACTATGAGCAATACTAAAGCCCTATTAGCAATGATCACTAGGTTGTTTATGTTGTTTTTAAAGGGAATGGCTGTAAACTGGTATCATGGGTTGGAAAAGTTTGTCAGGGCTAATTGAAAATAACTGTGTACTGCTTTTGAAACAGTATGATTATAACACTAGATTGGAAGTGTCCATTAGGGATTTAGATTGACCAAGCAGAATCCTAATGAATCATTTTCGGATTTTCTAATGAGATTCATGAATAAAGCAAAGTTGATGAAGAATAAGCTAGCCGAGAAGGATCAGGTTAGGATGATAGTTCAGAATGTGTCACCTAATCTAGTTAAAAGATTGCAAATAATGAATCCCAAAACATTTATAGACATGTATGATGATGGTTTGCAACCCAAAGAGATTGAGAGTGAGAAGAAGAAAAGTTTTAGAAGTACAGGAACTCAAAACTACCCAACTGGGGGCATACAACAATGAAGCATTAGCTGGATTGTGGAAGTGCATGATGTTCAAAAACTAAGGAGATTCTTTAATTTTAACTAACCACTTTCCAAAGTCCTAGGGCACCTAATGCAAAAAGGCTTACTTCAACCTTTACCTAATCAAAACCTAAACACCCCAAGCTATAACCTAAACAAGCACTACCAATTCCATCAAAACCTCTAACACTCCATGAATAATTGCATCCATTTCAAATCCAAAACCTTATAGACTCCAGAAAGATCATAGACCCCAAAAACCCAAGCACCAGAAATAATCCTTTCCCAAACTATCGAAATGTACCACCCCTAGCTACCATGATAATTAACTCAGGAGTTAGTGAGAAAGAAGTGCTATGCTCTTTTAAGGACTTAGACCTTAAAACCAATGAGAAATCTTCTAATGCCCTCAAATATTGGGAGACAGCATAAGACTTATTGGGCCAGCCTTCAGGCAAGTTCGACTATAAGGTGTTTTACACTAAACCACCTTCTTTTAACATATCCTTCGAGTCAATTGGGCCTACAGGATGGGGTGATGAGTTTGATGATGAGAAGTGGCTAGACAAGAAAGAAAAATGCACATTTAAGGTATAAAAAGATGAAGTCATAGAGACAATTGGCGAAAAGATGCAAGAATAGTTGTTATGTTAGCCGCCTCAAGGACAACCACTATAAGACTCAGCATCCCTAGCATCTAGAATAGGAAATAAAATTTCTTATTGTCTTCTTGGAATAAAATTTTAGTTTTTTTTTTATTTTAGTGATTGATGATATAAAATCTGATCATGCTTACTTATGTAATGTACATCCTAATGGCAGTGTGCATTATGATATTAATTGCATCTACATGTTTGATATAAATTCAATTCAATTAGATTCATTCAGCGTGGGCGTAAATGCAAATTCAAAGAACATACATATATCACATGATGTAACTTTTGATGATAGGAAATTTGAGGAAAAAAATAAAAAGAATGAAAAAATAAGGAGAGAAAAAAAGGAAAAAAGAACAGTAAGGTAAAAATTAAAGAGAAAAAAATTCATGACTGGCTAATAACAAGAGTTGTATCATATGATGTATGAATGTTCTCATTTTTGCCTTAATAAATGATTAAAATTGAATTTTAAATTTTTGTTCAAATATTGCATACTCATCTTTATCATACTGCATAAGTATCTGAATGGAAAGACAATACATAATGAAAGCTAAATCAGAGCTATGAGATCACTATTTTAGTTATGTTTTCTTTCTTTGCCATCCCTTTTATAATTTTCCTTGTAAGCCTAGTGTCCCCTTATACCTTAAGAATTCAAGTGGCTCAGTAACTTGCGTTGCAACCTTTACCTTGTAACTGTCATCAATTATTGCATCAACATCAAGCCTTATATTCTGCTCAAGAATTCTTTGAAGTGCAAGTCCAGTTGATTTCATCATCAAGAACTCACTTCAATAAGTTTGCCCACTACTTTGCATCTTTAATACATGAGACTATAACTAATAGGGTTAGTAAGACAAAGGGTCAACAACAGCAGTGACCAAACTGAGTCTCTTACACACATGAAGAAAAAGACTACTAGAATGAATTCAAAATGAAGTTGGGGGAAAAATGTAACTCTAGGGTAGCTTGGGGGCAAAATAGTAAATAAAACACTAGAACTTCAAAGTTAATGAAAAAAGATCTCATGGCATAATAGAGTAAACTACTAGTATATAAATACACCAGTTACTATACAACAAAAGCAGTAACAAAAATAAAAATTCAACAATGCATTAGCCAATCATAAGCTCCAATGTTGAGCCATGGACCCACTTGCTAGTATGGTCATCAATCTGACAAACTGCATCAAAGGCTCTAATATCAAAAGTACCAACAGTGAGGCATTCAATGCTCAAACCTACATGTTATTGATGAGGCAACTTATTCTTACACTTTGAGCTATGAACATAGCTTTATTCCAAACAGAAGACCTATTAGGATCATACATTTCATACATAACATGCATACATTTATTGTGAAATACTTGTTTTGCATAATAAAGTCTTTAAGCCCATACAAGATTGTGTAAATACTTTGCTACTAACATTCAAAATTAGAGTTATAAAAGTGTAGAAAGGTAGTTAAAATGTTCACATGTGAAGCATCTGAAGGAAAAAAGGTGACACTATTCAAGTGAACCTGATGCTCAATAGGACTCTAGATCACAGGAGCCTAATTAATTATAGGCCCATCCAATAAGGGAATATCACTAACAGTGATATTTGCAAAAGCGTCATCCTGGCAACCTCAAAAGGCTGGATAGGACGTTCAAGCTCCTCAAACTTAGTATCCATCTCCATAGCCTCATCGAGAGCATTATCTGGAATATCTCTCCACAAAAGTTAAACCAGTATAGGGTATGGAATATGGTGATGAGAAGGTCCAACATGTCAACAATACATTCATTGGCCTTATAAAAGGGAAGAACGCACTCAAAACTTAAAATGAATGCACTCTGGAAACTTATTTGATCATGAAATAAGATCTCTAACTCCTGAACCTTTTTTGCAGGAGATGTTAAGAAGAGGAATAAAGCCCTCTACCATAGTATTAATGGAATAGTGAAAAAGAAAATTTAACCCATGACATCAATGATGGAGTATTATGACATTGTGATTAGAGATATCATTATCATAATCAAAATGGAAGAATGCAAAAGAATAACATTGCATTTTGACAAAATCTCTTCACTTATAAATAGACCATACTAATTTGTGGTATTTTATGCATGGAAAAAATAAAAAGAATGAAGAAGGGGAAAGGAATTGATACATCAATATGAATGGGCAAGATAGCAAATGCTAAACCCTTACCAAGATAATAAAAGGAAGTAATAGAAATCTATTTTGTAATAAAGTACCATCTCAATCATAAAATTCACAAATTGAAAGTAAATTAATCCATTTCACAAGGTCATGTGTGAAAAGCCTATCTCATGACCTTTGATTATAATGGCTCTTTTTTATTAGCCTTATGGAATTCAGATGATTAGTCAATGGCTTTATGTTGAGAGTTTATAAACTGTAATCAATCTAATGCTTGCTTCATACCCAAACAAGGGGAAAAATATACAAAGACAAAATCTATGGACTTGCAGTATAAATTTCTTGAATTTAAAAGTATTATTTTAGTCTTTTGAATAATAAATGAGCATATAATCTACTCTAATGCTCAGAAATGAGTATGAGTACATATCCCTCAACAGTATCCACACTGAGTAACACGAGAAAGGCGAGGGAACACTAAGAGGATAATCAAAATAAGAGCAAGCATAATTTATTCCAATGCTAAAAAATGAGCAAGAGTATCAACGTGAACCTCTGGCGATATCCACGTTGAGTAATACAAGAAAGGCAGGAGAATACTAAAAGAGGACCCACATAAAAAAAACCCGCTCTATTTACTCTAATGCTCTGTAAGAGTATGAGTATCCAAAGGACCTTTCCAATGGTAACCGCACTGAGTAATATGAGAAAGGCGGGGGAATACTCGGATAGGGAAAAAAAAGCACAAAAATAATTCAAAGATTATTTTGATACTTATAATTCAATTTTTTACACTCAATTTCCATAAGTTTTGTTTAGCAAATTCTCCCTAAAATTAGGTGTGGAAGTAAGCTCTTCACTTGGTAAAAGACATGCTCTCAGTATAAGATGGTTAACGATGCCTCTGACCTTTGTAAATTGCAAATAAATGACAGTCATGAAAATAAAAAATAGTGAGATTCATTGAGTGCATGCTATCTCATGATAAAATGATGAATTTTCTCATAAATTTTCAATATTATAATGTACTTTTATACATTCATCATGATTGAAACTAACTTCAAAAAGTCTGCAGGAATTGTAAATCCAGAAGGAAGTGCACTTAACTTATAGAGTTGGTTAACACAGTGGAATTGAAATTAGTCATCAAAGAAATTCTAATCGGTCAACATAGTAAAATTCAAAGTCAGTCAGCAAAAATGCTAATCAGTCAGTACAAAGAATTCAAAGCATTCAATTCAAATAACCAAAGATAAAATCACGAACAATTATGGATTGTAGCATCAAATGCGAGCAATGAAAGGACTGTAGTCAATTTACAAGCAATTATGGGTCGTAGCATCATTAGCGAACAGTTATGGACTGTAGAACCATTAAAGGCGAGCAATAAAATGATTGCAGTTAATTTGCAAGCAATTATGGGTTGCAGCATCATCAGTGAGTAGTTATGGACTGCAGCATCATCAGTGAGTAATAAAAGGGTTATAGCTAATCGCGATCAATTATGGATTACAACATCATCAGTGAGCAATAAAAGGGTTATAGCTAATCATGAGCAATTATAGATTACAGCATCATCAGTGATCAATAAAAGGGTTGTAGCTAATCGCGAGTAGTTATGGACTGTAGCATCATTGATGAGCAATGAAAGGGTTACAACTAATCGCGAGCATTTATCAACTGCAGCATCATCAATGAGCAACGAAAGAGTTGCAGCTAATCGTGAGCAGTGATGGACTGCAACATCATCAATGAGCAACGAAAGGGTTGCAACCAATTGTGAGCAATTATAGATTATAGCATCATCAGTGAGCAACGAAAGGGTTGTAGCATATCAGTAAGCAATGAAAGGGTTACTGCTAATCGCAAACAATTATGGATTATAGCATAATCCATAAAAGAAATCAACACTACATGACCAAGTGTAGTGTATTTCAATTCAGACTATATGACTAGGAATAAATAAAAGTGGGAAATGTTACCTTATTTCCCACATCTGTGCACCTATGAAGGTGAAGATGAGTCAAAAAAAGCATAGTAGAACCTTCTCGAAGTCCAAGGTTTTTCTGAGGAAAACGGAGAGGTACAATGGCTGGATCAGCTAGAATCTCTACTCCTATATGTAGCCTATGTTGTAAGTCAGCCATAAAATCTGACAGATCGTGAATCAGACTTCGGATGAGCAAAAAATCAAAAGAAGAAAATCAAAGAAAAAAAGGAAAGAAATGGAGAGGGAAATGAAATAATTGCATCGAAAATAAAAAGGGAAGCTTTTTATAAATGGAAAATATCCATTTTGGTCCCTTGACTATGCATGCATTAAAATCAAGTTTTTTTTTACTATTTCATCCATAATTGTATTTTCGTTAGGATTTAATTCCTAAATCATTCATTCAACTCATGTTAGCAATCAATTAATTGTGTCTGTATTTATCTAAATTATCTGTCAAGTATAGAATACAGAATATTATAGAATTCAACTTTGCATTTCTACATGCATCATCTACACAGTAGCCATAGTGATGTCGCTAGACATCCCATAGGGATTATAGCATATTGTAATTGGCTAAACATTCCACAGGAACTAAGCACGATTTTTAAAACTCACTAGATATCCCACAGGGAATATAGTGAGGGTCATCACATTCATTTCGTTAAAACATCCTATGGGGAATATAACAAAATTCATTGTCACTAGACGTCCTAAAAGGAATATAGTGCAGTCTACCAGACATTACACATTAGTTATGGTATTATTGCTAGACGCTCCATAGGAACTATAGCATGCTTTCAGATCATAAATCGCTAAACCTCCCAAAGGGAATATAGCGAAATGCATAAGTTTCACTAGACATTCCATAGTAAATATAGTGAAACGTATTAAACATAGCATCTTTCTTAAAATTGCACAGCAATTTAAGTATCAATTAAGATATAATTAGGTATCCTGATTCTTTCCTTCAAAATTTTGTGTTTCTATTGCTTTGCCACAATTTGTCAAGCAAACAGCAAGAAAGAGGGGCAATTGTAAGCACTCAATTTTACAATGCAATTGTGCATAGTGCGATGAAAGCCCCTATAATGAAAAATTAATCGAGAAATTGATCTCTAGTGCTGAAATTTGAGATTTCAAGGACTAAATTGTAGTGTTTTTAAACCTAATTGCAAAATTTTGATTCTAGAAATATTTTTTAAATTCATAATTTTTCGGGACTATTGAGCAAATTGCCATTAGACATTTATCTAATGTCGACCAGCATTGGCCTAATGCCAATTGGCATTACGAGACATTCGCATTTTTTTAGTATTTTTCATCATTTTTTAGTATTTTCCTATTTTCTTATTGGTCCAAAATTAATTTATTTTAATAAAGAATTTATTTTTAATATTTTTTGTATACAGTACGCATCCATTACATGTATTTTCTCTTTCTAAAATCCTTTTATCTTGATTTTTTATTTTGAAAAAATATAACTCCTTTATCCTACCTCTCCTGTGATCACACAAGAGGTTAGCAATGTTGTGATCACACAAGAGTTGTTAGCTGAGGATAAAACGAAAGGAAAGTGACAGAGAGAGAGGTGTTGGAGAGGCTAGGGTTTTGAAGAAAAGTTTGAGAGAAAAAGCAGAGAACAATTAACCCAAAAAAAAAAAAGAAAACTTTTTTACTGTAGATTTCAAAGAAAACTTTTTTACTGTAGATTTCAAAGACACCTTTTCAAAAGGAAGAAAAATACATTCTTTGTGTTTTTTTAAGTCCAGGAAATCAAGAAGAAAAGCAATAGAGTTAATCTTAAAATGGTGAAAATCCTAATCTAAGGGGCATTCAAATAGCATCTACACAACATTCTTCATCTTCATTCCCTTATTTCTTTCTTTATTTATTGTTTTCTTTGATTTAATTCTTTCTTTTTTTTATTTTCTTATTTAATCAATACTAATCTACTTCTTTTATTTCTGCATTTTGTTTTTATTTTGATTTTGGCTTGAGATGGGTATAACTAGAATGACTACGTGAGGGCAAATGAACAAACAGAAGATCTATGGAATGCCATGGATTAGAACCTGTAATATTTTAACGTAAGTTTTTAGAGTTCTGCTTTTTATTTTATTTGTTTTTATTGGGTTTGTATATATTTTCCTATTTATTTTATTCATGTAGGTTTGTTTTATTTTAATTTTTTGCTTTTGTGTTCTTAAAATTAATTAGTAATTAGGGTTTTACTTGGTAAAACCTGATAAAATTAATGATAACAGTAGATTAATTTTAGGATTACATGAAATTGAATTAGGGTTTCTTAGAAAAATCATGTAAATATTGTTGTTTTAATTTATTTTTGGTATATTTGTTGAATTGGGTTTTGTTTTTTGTTTTCATGCATTTTGGGCCTCAAGCCCACGTTAGGTCTAAACCCACTTAATTAATAGACTTAAATTGGCTTTAGGGTTTAATTCAATTTAAAATCAATTTAGGCCCATTTTAGGTTAATTAGATTTAGGCCCATTTTAATTAATAAAATTAATCTAAATTTAGCTCAGCCCATTTAATTTCATTACTTTTAAAATAAATAGACTTAGGCCCACATTTCACTTAAAATAAAATCAAGTTAGACTTAGGCCCACTAATTCAATTTTTCCTTTAAAATTCTATAGACTTAAGCCCATTTCCTTATATAAGTTCAAAAAAATAGACCTAGTGTTAGATGGATGTTCAAATTAGGGTTTAATAAAATTGCATGTAATTAGAGAATGAAGTAATCATTCATAAAGTAATCTTAAATGAACATGAGACTAAGAGAAGTTAGTATTCCATTCCAAGAATTTCTTCATTGTGGTGCTAGCTTTCTTTTAGAGAATTGAGTACCACCAAAGCAATTTATCCCAGGTATTACCTTAGGTTGTGACTCCTCATCTCCACGCTATGTCTTTATGATATAGTAGTGTGTTCCCTAAAGCCCTAAGCCCAAACAGTGTCACGGTTGCTAAAATTTTGGGGTGCGCGCTAAACCCCGCTATTTATAATTACATTACTATTTGATTATAAAAAACTCTCTAAGCATTCATTAAGCTTCATTTTTCTTTCTATCAATATTCATTTTATTGATTAACTCTTGTGAGAGTTGGTTGTGTATTAGAAATAGAATTTCTAATTTATCTAATTCTTAGGATAGATTAGAAGGGGAGTGAGATTTATTTCTTAAGGAATTGGTTTAAGTGTTTAGCCATTAAAACACTTGAAAATTGGTTTAAGAGTGAGCCTAGAAACTCTTGATTGTAAGGTTGAAGATTGAGCCTCAAACTCTTATATAATCTCAATCTTATGAGTAAGATTGTGTAAGATTAAAAATCCTAACTTGGGGATAAGTTAGTTAGAGACGTAGGATTGTTGAGAATCGGAACTCCTTAAATCATTATGTTTATCATTCTTCCTACTCTATTCTCTTTTAATTCTTATTCAATTCCTTAAAATCATTTTTATTTTTATAAAACCATTATTAGCCTTATTCACCCCCCTCTAAGACACTATTAGTTATTATTTTATTATTTCTTAGATTTATTTTTTATTTGTTCATTAAATGCTGCAGACAGTGCAAATTAACATTCAGTGGTCCTATTCTACCCTTTATTGGAGCATTGTCACCCATTACTTCTTCTCCAATCCAAAAATCATTTATAAATAGCGTTAAGGACAATTAATGCTGCATATGTGTTCTATGCTCTCTTCTCTATATTTGTCTACTACTTCTTTATTACTAGACTCTCTTAGTGAGTCTTACTTTCTTTATTAAATACTCCTGTTATTCAGTTTATTTTTTTTTATATTTTTTAATTTGTGTATTTGATATTGTAGTCATTATATTCTGATGCCTCGTTTCTGGCTATGATTCAAGAAATTCTTGTTTGAAATTAGTTTAAGATGCCTACTATTACTATTGTGCATTTTCTAATACTGGAGAATTCTGTTTGCTTATTTGTTTATGTGATTCTATGATTGTTACCCACTGTAAAGACCCAATTTTAGGATGATGACGTGTGGATGCGACAAAGGACTCCAATAATGAAAATGTTATAAATAGGTCTTAAATACTTGAAGTTTGAAACCTCAAAAGCCTGAATGCATTTCCAAAAGGGGTTTTTATTAGTTTTTTAAGGACTTAATTGTAATATTTTTTCAAGACCTAATTGAAAAGTCTAAATTCTTTCAAGGGTTTTTTTGTAATTAAAAGTTAAAAAAAGATTGGAATTCTATAATTTCGATCAAAATTGCATTATTCCTATTGGAATTCTATAATTTCAATTGGAATTCTGTAATTCTGATTAGAATTCTGTAATTCCGATCAAAATTATATAATTATGATCGAAATTGCACAATTCTGGTCGGAATTATACATGTTTCATCTGATTATTTTATTTTATTTTATTTTATTTCAGCAAATAAAATTTAGGTTCTTGAATTTTGATTGGTCCAATAATATTTATTTGAATTTTTAGGAAATTAAAGTCCTTCTAAAATCAAAACTCTGAGAAAAGCAAGTCACAGTAGGTTACATTATTAGCTAGAGTTTTTTCCTATAAAAGTCCAGCTTAAACTCTCATAGGGGGAGGGAGACTTTCCTAAGGGGACCTTTCTCTTTGGCTAAAAAAACTTCTTTTGAACGACTTTCTCTTTTGGTTTTAAACCTTTTTTTTCTTGTACTAGAGGTTTCTCTTTTATCCCTAGGCAATACAAAAATATTCTCTGTGATTTATTCGTGTTTTTGAAACAAGAAGCAATAGAACTTTGAGAAGAAGAAGAAGATAACAAGTTTTTTTGAAGATCTATTTAATAAGCAACAGTGATTGTTACTAGTTTGAGGAGCAACTCATATTACATCCATAATCATCATATTCTTTCCTTTTTTCTTTTATTTTTATTTTTATTTTATTATTTTAATTTTATTAAATTTCAATTTTATTAAATTTTTATTATTATTTTATTCACTAATCATTGTTTATTCTTTTGTGTTGGTGATTATGGAGGGGATTACATGATGATCTTACTAGGTGAACAAAATTCATGAAGGTCCATGAAATGCCATAGATTGAACTTTGTAGCTAAATATAGTTTCTAGGTTTTTTTTATTTAGTGGTTTATTATTGTTTTGATTTTGTTTTTTTATTTATTTTTGGGATTGTATTAATTTTTCTTTTCTTATTATTTTCAGTAGATTATTGTAATAGTCCCAATAATGGGAATAAAAAATCATGTGTGTGTGATTGTGTGTTTTATTTCAATTAATTGGTTAGTAAAATTAGGGTTTTAATTAGGTAATTAATTAAAATTAATGGCCATAGAAATAATTAGGTTGTTTAATTCAACTGAATTAGATTTAAGTGGATAGAAGTAGGGTTGATTGTTGATTATTTTATTTTATTTTTTGTTTAGAGTCATTTTAATTAAATTAGGATTTTTAGAATAGATTTAATTGATTGTTTGATATTTTATTTGATTTTTTTTTATATTTTTTATTATTTTTGGGCTTATTTGTTTATGTTTATGTGGTTTGAGCCCTAAGCTCATGTTAGGCTTTAACCCATTTAAATAAATTTAGGTTTTTTTTAGGTTTATTTAATAAAATGCATCTTAAACCTATAATTAATTAGATTTAGGGTAGAGATAACTTAGACCTATTTAGTTAATTTAGACATAGGCCTACCTAATTTAATTAATTTAGATTTAGCCCATTTAATTTAAGTTTTTACCATAAGTTGTAGATTTAATATCACTTTAGAAACAAAATATGTAGAACTAGCCTCGCTAATTTACATACTTCATAATTTGTAGATTTAGGCTCATTTTTAGAATTAAAATAAATAGACTTAGGTTCACTTAATTAAAATAGAATAGGAATTAGGCCCATTATTCTTTAGGCTCACTTGTAAATTAAAACATGTAGATTTAGTCTATTTAATTAAAATCAATATAGATTAGACTAACTTGGGGATTATTAATTTAAATAAATGTCTTGTTTATATGTATTTTTCAAGACTAGTTTGCCTAGAATTGATTGTTTTAATAAGGGTTTATATGAAAAATGCATGTAAATAAAGGGTAAGATAGTAATTCATAAAGTAATTCTAAATGAACACAAGACTGAAAGAAGTTGGTATTCTGTACCTAGAATCTTCTAGTTATGGTACTGGCTTTCTTTTAAAGTACCACCATTTTTTCATTTGTCTCAATTATTACCCTAGGTGGCAACTCCTCATCTCTACACCATGTCTTTGTGATAGTGGTCAATGTGTTCTCTAGAGCCATGAGCTCAAATAGTGTCGCAGTTGCTAAAACCTTAGGTGCGCATTAAACCTCACCATCTACAATGATGACTCCACTGGGGATAAGAGATACTGATTCTAATTGTATTCTTTAGAATTGTTTTATTAATTATTATTTTATTCTTGCATTCATTCCACATGTCTCTATTAATCATTGGCGTTGGTTTATGGTTCCATGATGCCACTAGCTTCATAGGATTATAAATTGACTAACCATGACTCTTAGCCTTAACTCGATTCAAAAGAGATTACCGAGCTCATCTAACTAGAGTCTATAACCCAAGTCCTAAAGGGGGGTAGTCTTCTCTTAAGTTTGCAAAGGATTTTGGGCCCCTTTGACCTTGGCTTGTAACTCAAGTCTTAAAGGAGGGCATCTTGCTAAGGGAACCTTGACCTTTTTCACCGGACTCAACTCATGTAATGGCCTAGTAACTTCTCCTAGGATTACCCAAATTGCTTGTGAATGTTGGCATGAGGTATTTCTATCTATAAAAGCCCAAGCCCACACTTTAGAAGCCCATTTGGGCTAATCTTTTATACCTAGAAATGTTGTTTCCATGCTTTTACTCCCTTGTTGATATCAAGGCCAAGACAAAAAATCCTAGGAAAAGAAACTCGCTATTGAATAAGTGTGTGGGAGGAATAAGGTTGGAAGGATGTACATACAGTCAAATTGTTTGACTTGCTACTTATTGCATGGCGCGTGCATCATGCATACATGCATCATACTAACACTTTATTTTTTAGCCATCATAGATTCATTCAAGTTTTCTTATGTTTAAAATCAAAAAAGTGGCAAACTAGTGAGAATTGATTCAAGCCAACAATCAATTATAAAAGAGATCCTTAGTAGACTGGAAAGGAGTCATATTAACCTACTCCACCTAGAAGTTGCACAAGCTAAACAAGTAGAAGAAATGGAACAATGAGAGGGAGGAAACTGGACTTTAGAGGACATCAAAGGAGCATTGATGGATGACATGAGAGCAATGATGCAAGATGAACTAAGACAAGCTATGGCTGGATTAATGCCACCACCTGTTGTTGTTGCACCTCCCGTTATGACCAATCCACCTGTTATGGGCACACCACCTGCTAATAATGATAATGCTACTAAAAATATGCCTGTTATGGAAATGAAATTGGAGGATGTTGAGAGCTACATGATTGAAAAAGAAAAATGGGAATCACTTGAGCAAGTTCAAGAGCTGGAATCCAAGCAAATGAAAGCATTGACTTAAAAGATTTCCAAAATGGAGGAATTAATGAGAGGACAACGCATCAGATACTCATTTGACTTTGATGATATGATGCAATTTGAGGAGGATAAGCTGCCTAATAAGTTCAAAATGCCATAGCTGCAGAAGTTTGATGGTACTGGAGACTCGAGGATCCACCTTAGTCAATACACAACTACTATGAGCACCACTAAGGCTCCTTTTTTTATAGCTACTAAGTTGTTTATACCATCTTTGGAGGGTATGGCTGTTAATTGGTATTACGGGTTGGAGAAGTCTATCTGAGCAACTAAAGGGAATTGTGTACTGCTTTTCTAAAAAAATATAACTACAATACCAGGCTTAAAGTGTCCATCAGGGATTTAGCATTGACTAAGAAAAAGCCTAATGAGTCATTTTTAGATTTTTTGAGTAGATTCATGAATAAAGTAGGATTAATAAAGAACAAGCTGGCTGAAAAGGATCAGGTTAGGATGATTGTTCAAAAGGTCTTACCCAATCTAGTTGAGAGAATACAAATGATGAACCCCAAGATGTTTGTAGACCTTTATGAAAATGGGTTGCAAGTTGAGGAGATTGAAAGTAAGAAAAAGAAGATAGCTAGAAGCACTGGAGCAAGAAACTACCCAACTAGGGGCACACAATAAGGAAATTCTAGTCAGGTTATGGGAGTCCATGCTATTCAACAAACCAGGAGATTCTCAAATTTTAACTAGCCCTTATCTAAAGTCCTAGACCATTTGATCCAAAAAAGCCTCCTTAGACCCTTAACCCCCTCTAGACCATCAAACCTAAATCTCTTTGGCTTTAACCCAAATAGTTACTGTAAATTTCACCAAGTTGCTTACCACTCCACTGACTCTTACATGCACCTTAAACATGAAATTCAAAACCTCATAGACTCAAGAAAAATCACAGACTTTGAGAAATTAAATCTAAACCCAAACATAAAAAATAACCCTTTCCCAAATTATCAAAATATGCCACCCCCAACCACCATGATGATAAACTCAAGAGTAAGTGAGGAGGAAGTACTAAACTCCTTTGAGGACCTAGACCTTAAAACCAATATGAAATCACCTAATGCCCCTAAATATGAGGAAAGAGTAGAAGACTTATTGGGATAACCCTCAGGAAAGTTTGACTATAAGGTGTTTTATTCCAAACCACCTTCTTTTGATATATCCATTAAGTCAATCATGCCTACAGGATAGGGTGATGAATTTGATGATGAGAATATGCCAAATAAGAAAGAAAAATGCATAGTTGAGGTATGGAAAGAAGGATCAAACTATTGGGGTTATTAACATCTAGTACAATTTTAATGAAGAAGGTACAGAAGGCTACAATGTATGGATTGATAATCCAGAAGTCAGTTATGTTACTAGAAGCGGTAAGGGTTATAAACCAATGGAGAAAACTATAGAGAGAAAAGAGGTTGCTGAAAAATAAGACTTATATGAACATGGTGATGAATTGATCCTTGAATAGCTTAAGAAGGCAAAAGCAAATATGAGCATTTGGGAGCTTTTAATGCACTTAAGTAGCCACAGAAAGGCTCTGGTTAAGGCTCTAGCTAAAATGAACATTGAAACTACTGCAACCCCTGAGGCAATGGTGGTCAAGGTTACTAAGAAGAAGCATGGTGTTATTACCTTTTTTAATGAGGATTTACATGTGGAAGGGAGGAATCATAATAAAGCCTTGTTCATTTCAGCTGAAGTAAGTGGGAAAAGGACTAATTATATGATGATGGATGATGGGTTTGTAATTAATGTTTTCCCGCTATAGATCCTTCCTAATCTAGGAGTGAAGGTGGAGGATTTAGCAAAATATGACCTTATAATATGAGCTTATGATGATAGCACAAGGAATGTAGAGGGAATATTTATAGCTCTTATAAAACTCAGACCTATAGAAACAATGGTGGAATTCACTTTGCTAGATATCCCTGTCACCTATGCCTTGCTTTTGGGTAGACCCTAGTATCATATTTTGTTAGAGTGCCATCAGCAATGCATCAAAAGGTGAAATTCCTATTGGATGGGGAGGTTATGACCTTAAATGCTAGTATGGACAAAATTGTATCTGCAGTTACGGATAGTCAAAAGCAGGTAATTACCCCTCTTGGTTTCCAAATAGTTATGATTTCTTATAGAATTAAGATGGATCCAAGGGTTATGAGCATAATTAAGAAGATGAATTACCAACCTGAACAAGGACTAGGAAAGAATGAGTAAGGAAGCCCAGAGCTCCCAGATTTCAAAGGCCAAAATGATACCAGAGGATTAGGCTATACAGGAGTTAGGCTTGGCAGTAAAGGAATTAGAAAAAGGATTTTTGACAAGAACAACTTCCTAAAGAATGTGGGCCCACTAAAGGATAGCTTTGTCAAAGAAAGGAAAGAGAAGCTCTACCTGGGTGAGAAAGAGCCTGTCCAAGTAGCTGGTATGAATATTCCTAGGTTCAAGATCTTTAAAAAGTAGAGAGTTAAGAGTCTGGTGCAGGAAAACAAAGACAAGGTGATGAAGAAAGTTACTGAGAAGATGGGGATTGAGGCCATTGAAGAGCTATTTTGTCTACCACCTAATGAAAAACCACCACAGGATTTAGCTAGCATTATTAATAATAGTTTTAATGATTTTTTTATGAAGAAACTAATGTAATAACATCTTATCTATTTGAGGACAAAAACACTATTTTTTTTATGATCAATGATATGAACTCTGGTTTTGCTTACTTATGTAATGTTGATTCTGATGGTTTTGTACATTTTAATAATGATTCTTCTTGCATGTTTGACTTTAATTATACTCAATTAGATTCATTAAATATGGGCACAAATGAATAACCAAAGCATATTTCTATATCATAGGATTTAACTCTTGAAGAGAAGGAAAAATTAGAAAGAATATTAACAAAAAGAAAGGTAGTATTTGCTTGGTCCTATGAGGACATGTCAGGTCTAAATAGAGAAATTATAGAGCATAGCATTCTGATGTATCCAGAGGCTAAACCTGTTAAGCAAAAACTTCATAGGTTAAGGCCAGAGTGTGCAGAAAAGATAAGGGAAGAAATTGCCAAGCAAATATATGCCAATTTTCTAGAAGTGGTAGAATATCCTCAATGGTTGGAAAACATAGTAACTATTCCTAAGAAAGATGGAAAAGTTTGAATGTGTGTAGACTTCAAAAATTTGATTAAAGCATGCCCGAAGGATGACTTTCCTTTACCCCATATTGATGTGATTATTGATAGCGTAACATCTAGTCCAATGTACTATTTCATGGATGGGTTCTCAAGTTATAATCAAATAATGATGGCAGTTATGGACAAGATCAAGACTACTTTTATCATGGAATGCTACAAAGTGATGCCATTCAAATTAAAGAATACAAGAGCAACCTATCAAAGAGTAGCAATCGCTCTATTCCATGATATGATACATAAAGAAGTGGAAGTGTACGTTGATGATATGATGGTTAAGTCAAAAATAAGGGAAGGACAATTTGAGGCTTTAGATAAGTTTTTAGCAAGAATAGAAAGATATAATCTAAGGCTTAATCTGAAGAAATGTATCTTTGGGTCACTTTTGAAAAGTTGTTAAGGCATATAGTCAATAATAAAGGAATTGAAGTCGATCCAGAAAAGATCAAAGCCATTAAAGAGATGTCAGCACCAAGAATAAAGAAAGAAGTATGAGGATTTATTGGAAAGCTATAGTACATTAGCAGGTTTATTGCAAAACTCACCATGGTTTGTGATCCAATTCTCAAGCTCTTAAGGAAGAATCAGCCAGTGGAATGGAATGAAGAATGTTAGAAAGCCTTTGATGAAATTAAAGAATACCTTACTAATCCCCTTGTGTTAAGACCACAAAGACAAGGTAAACCCTCAATCTTATATTTGGCTTTAGAGGAAAAGGCAATGGGGGCAATGCTAGCGCAAGAAAGACTAAAAGGGGTAGAGTACGTAGGATACTATCTTAGTAAAAAGTTCCTACCATATGAAGAGAAATATGATCTTATGGAGAAGAAATGTTTGATTATAATATGGGCTATAAAGAAGTTGAGACATTATTTATAGTCTTATAAGGTACAAGTTGTTTCAAAGATAGATCCTTTAAAGCACCTATTTCAAGAACCAGCTTTAATTGGGAAGATGTCTCAATGGTTGGTACTTTTGACTGAGTTTGATATTGAGTATGTCACTACTAAGGTCATCAAAGGAAAAGCAGTAGCATAATTCTTGTCATAGAATGTAGTAAAAGGAAATGAGCAATGGAATTTATAGTTTCTAAATGAGAACTTAGCAATAATAAAAAGACACGAATGGAAGCTTTATTTTGATAGAGCTATGAATAATAGAGGAGTAGGGCTATGAGTAATTCTTGTCACACCAAGAGGAGAAACCATCCCAATGGCTAAGAAATTGGACTTCAAAGTGACGAACAATATGGTCAAGTATAAGGCATGCATCTATGGGCTAGAAGTAGCACTAGCAATTGGAGCTAAAGACCTACTAGTTTATAGAGATTCCTTATTAGTCATTAGCCAGGCTAAAGAGGAATAGGAAGTGAAAGAAGAGAGGTTGAAACCTTACATCTGTAATTTGAAAAAGTTAATAAGGAATTTTACTAAATGTCTCTTCATGCATTTTCTAAGAGATAAGAATCAAATAGCAGATGCCTTGGCAATGCTTTCTTCAAAGTGGGATAAACCGACGGGGTTGATGATGAAGCCTTTGGTAATAATGAAAATGAAAGCTCCATGTTATGGTGAAGAACTAGTTATGAGCATTTAGATAGGGCCAAAAGAAAAGCTATGGTTTTATGATATCCAGAGATTTATCGAGGAAAAGAAGCAACTTCCAAAGAAAGATATGCCCTTTATGTTCTTGCATGCCATTGTGGATCTCATGAATAGGATGATTCTGGTGAAGAAAATGATTCAACAAGGGTAATATTAGATGAGCATGGAAAGAGACTGTATCCAGATAGTGAGACAATATCATTAATGCCATATACATGGGAACCTCAACCATCTTCCCTTTACAGTGCTAAATAGTTTAACATCTCCATGGCCCTTTACAGTATGGGGGATAGATATAATAAGGGAGATCAGACCAACTGCCTCGAATAGGTATAAATATATAGTGGTGGCGATCAACTATTTCTCCAAATAGATAGAAACATAATCTTTTTATACCTTAAAGGCTAGACAGATGGTAAGATTCATCGAGAAGAATTTCATTTACAGATATGGGATCCCACATCATTTTATGACGAACAATGGTGTTTAATTTCAGGCAGAGACGTCTGAGTTGTTACAAAGATATAGGATTGAGCATCATAAATCCTCACCTTATCGACCTTAAGCTAATGGTGATGTTGAAATGGCTAATAAGAATATAAAGAGAATTCACTCTAAGATGGTGAAAATGCATAAGGATTGGTCTGAGTATCTTCCTTTTGCCTTGTAGGGATATAGAACTACAACGCTCACAACTACAGGATAGACGTTGTTCTCATTAGTGTATAGTTGTGAAGTAGTTTTGCCTATAAAGACAAAAATCAAATCTCTAAGGGTTATTATGGAAGCAAAAATCCCTAAGAGTGAATGGATGCAAAAGAGATACGACCACCTCGTGTCTCTAGATGAGAAAAGGATAAATGCTTTATTTCACACTCAAATTTATCAAAGAAGGATAGTGAGAGCCTTTAACAAGAAAGCCAAACCTGGAAAGATAAAGGCTGGGGATATGGTACTAAAGCAATCAAGGGCAATGGTGTTTAATCCAAGAGGAAAATTCAAACCAAATCGGGAATGACTGTATTTAGTCAAAATGATTCTACCCAAGGGAGCTGCAAAGATATCAGATATCGAAGGGAACAAGTTCATTGAGCCAATCAACTTGGATCGCCTTAAGAAATACTACCTTTAAAAAAAATTCTGCTGGCTAGACAATCTAAAAAGGCTAGTCAAGAAAAAATTAGGACATTCCCGTAGTTCAGAAAACCCACAAAGGGCTAGCAGGCAAAAATTAGGGGATAAAATAAAAAAGGTGATCCCGCTGATCAGAAAACTCGCAAAAGGTTGGTCAAGCAAAATTTTGGGAAATAAAAGTGAGAGAAAAATATTCAATTAGAAAATCTAAAAGGACTAGCTGATAATAGGAGTTATATCATATGATGTAATAAATATACTCATTTTGGCCCTAATCAATAAATCAAATTGAAATGGAATTTTGTTGGATATTGCATATTCAATCTTTATTATAAAGCATAAAGACTTAAAAAAAACATGAGAAGTCTAAAAATCCAAAATTATGAGATCACTATTTTTTTTATTTCTTCTTTTGTGACTCATCTAACAATACTATAGTCCTCTTGTACTTAACAAATCCTTGTGGTTTTGTAGCTTGCATGGTAACCCAGGCTTTGTAGTTGTCATTAGTAGTCATATCAGCATCCAAGTGCAAGTTTCGCTCTAGTGCTCTGCAAGGCCACAGGTTCTTCACTTTGTTTAAGAATTCTTGTCTCATAGGGAAGCCCTCAAAGTTGGGTATAACAGCCATAATGAATTGTGGTCAACCATACTAACGACAAAGGTGTGAAAAAGAAATGAAAGTTAAAAAGTGTAACCCAGGAACAGAAACATAGTGGTCATATAAGTTGATGGTTACAAACTTTAATTTCCATTAAGGACAAACCTATGTAATCTCAGTATTAGCAATGCCTTTCATCTAATCAATCCATTGATCTATAGTGCGCTTGTCATTCATCTTCAACAGGTGAGACTATAGATGATGAGGTTGATAAATTAAGGCATTGGTAAGGGCATTAAGCAAACTTAATTTCTCATATAATCAAATCTTTAAAAAAAGCTAAGTTGAAAACCCAAAAGGGTAGCTTAGGTAAAAAAAAAAAAGGTTACATACCTGAAGGAGAAGTAAACTGCCTGAGAATCAATTCTGAATCTTGAAATTATCTATTCCAATAATAGTTTTAGCAAGTATAACAGGCACAAGGTCAACTCTAACTTCCACTTATTCTAAAATACTAACGATCCTTATGTCAGAATCTCTATGACACGTCACTAACAGGAATTGGGCATACAAATAAAAAGAGACAATCCTAATCCAGATGGCATTTTTCTTATCCATAGTCTCACAAGAAGTAATCAGGGAAGAAAGACTAATAGTTTGAGAGTTAAGTGCTTATATGTAGATGTCACTTAGGGGCATATTAAAGAATGTCATTAGTCTGTCAGGGAATTGCATCTCAAGATTAGGAAGAGCAATCATAGCAGTTAAGTCCAAAGAATAGTAGCAAAATCTTTGATTAATGGACATAGTTCTTATCCATTAAATCTAAATACATGGTCCTTGACATCCTAGAAGGTGGCAGCAACATGAAGAAAATTGTTGTTTATTTTTAGATGTTGAAGGGACTTCAAGGATTTGATATGAAAGGGTAGCAGTCTATTCTAATCATCTCCACCAAGGCCTTTGACAAATTTCTTCATCAAATTAAGGAGATATAAGATAATCCTTTTAGCAAGCTCTTTATATAGACACAAAGGCTAATATGGATGGGATTAGAATTTTACATTTTCATATCAAAGTTAGGAATAAGATAGAGAAGAGCGAAGAATTGGGTTGAATTTCTGATAAAAAATTTAGAATTTTGATCAAAATTCTAGAAATCCGATTAGAAATCCAAAATTCTGATCGAATTTCCTAGATTTCTGATAAAAAAACTTTAGAGTTTGATCCAAAACCAAAAGTCCATAATTCATTCATAAGAGGTGAAATAGTTCTAAAACATTCGAAGTATAGTCATGTAAGCACAAAATAAAAGGATCAAACATCCTGAGCTCTAGTGTCTGGCTAAGGACTCCACCATCTAGCTAAATCATCACTTTGATCTGGGGGCATAGAAGTCCCAACGTCATGATCATAAAAGCTAAGACCAATAAGCTGTCTGTGAAGCCTCTCATTCTCAAGCTCCAGATCCCCAGGATAACTCTGTTGCATCAAGAATAGTTAGAATCATACATGTCATACATAACATGCATACATTTGCATACTTATTGTAAATACTAACCCTCCAACTATTTGTGATCTGCATAGTAAATAATCTCTGGGATGAGGTGAGTCCATATAGATACTCTGCCTGTGTCCGAGGGATCTATAAAATAACATATACTAATTCAGAGGTGAGTCCATATAGATACTCTGCCTGTGTTCGAGGGATCTATAAAATAACATGTACTAATTCGGCAACAAGTGTCATTTTGTGCAGGATTGGGAATGTAAAATGCACTTACATATAAAGCATCAGGAGGAGAAAAGCTAGGAATTTGAGCTATATTAAAATACATGTGCTGCTCAATAATGGTCTGCACTGTAGGAGCCCAGTAGTACATAGACCTATAAAGTGGGGGAACATCACCCAAAATGGTACTCAAGGAAGTATCACCTTGAGCAGCTCCATTATGTTGAGTTTGCTTAACCTTCTGCTCAGTCCTCTCAACATTACCCTCAGCCTCCTCCTCTATAGCAACATTAATAGTTTCTTCAACCTGTACAAAAAGGGTAAATGTCATCTACAGTAATGAAAGAGACAAAGTAAAATAGTGATAGTGAGGAATAATGACAAAAAGCATACCTTAGCTGGATATGTAGGAACCTGCTTTAGGAGATTCTCCCAAATATACTCCTGATAGTGATGAGAACACTCGAGCAAAGTCGAAGCGTCATATCCTTTAAGAGCTGCTCTAAGCTTAGGACCAGTCATGTTGTAGCTCCTCAACATCGAAGAGGGAATGGAAGAAGGAACGTGCCTCCTGGAAGGTCCCGTATGCAAAGATAAATATTCCCACCAAGATACCACATCTGGCAACCATAACCAAGAAGCAAAATCCTCATAGTCTCAAGCCTTACGATCTCAAGCCTCACGATCTCAAGCCTCACAGCTGCCGTCATGAAATTGTATCGCTGGATGACCTCAACACCAACCAACCAATCTAAATTGACCTGCAAATTCAGTCAAAAGCCACACATCGTCACAACACCTCTACAGACAGTATCCAATCTATAGTAGAGATAAGCAAGAGCTGTAGATCCCCAATCAAAAGTAGCGACTCTAGCAAGATCCTGAAGGGGACTAAAAAGAGAAATGCTAACCTCATGACCAGTCTCACAGAAGAGGGTAGTGCTTAGCAGTATCAATAAGAAGCATATGGCCTTCTAAAGGATCTGATGAGGTGTAGTGGTGGGTAATCTCCTGAAACCCTGAATAAGAGAAGAAAGAAGCATATTCTTTCGATTCTTCCATGTCAGAACAAACCCGAGCAAGTCGCGAACATAGAGAGTCCTAGCATCCTTTGGAAGAGTGTAGTAATGGATATCAAAAGGAACCGGGGCACCCCCAAAGGTGATCACAATAATAGCAAAGAAGCTCATGGAGGAAATAGTAAACTCACCCACTCGCGTGTGGAAAGTGTGAGTAGTATCCATCCACCTCAATGAGAGTGAAAAGTAAATAGTAATCTTATCTACCTCGACCAATCAATACAGCGGCAATGAAGCGATGAAAGCCAGATGCCCATATATATTGTACTACCTCTCTAGATAAATCATTAAAAATTGTTCCCAAGCCAAGTGAAAGCAACCCGAGAACTTCAATGATTTCTGAATAAAAATTTAAAAAACAACAGGATCACTTTCTTTACAAACCCTTGATTTCTATTTATTTTTATTTTTTCTAAAAAAAAAAGGGGATCAGAAGACTGGATTTCCAATTGGAAATCCAAAATTCTGAACGAATTTCTAGATTTCAGATAAAAAATCTAGATTTCTTATTGGATTTCCAAATTTCCAATCGAAAATCTAGAATTTCGATCCAAATTTTAGATTTTTGACCAGAAATCCAAAAATCTAACTACAATTCTATCAATCCTCTGTAAAATGCAAGTGCTAGTTTTATAAAATTTTGTTTTCAGATTGACAATTTCATGCAATTTTATTTTGTATAACAGAGATTGTATAATTGTATGCATGAATATGTTAATTTATATATTAACAATAAATATCTTTTTATAAAATCAAAGATAGAAGAAAAATTTACCTCATCCCAAACTTGTGAGCATCTGTGGAGGTGCAAGCAATTCAAAGGGAGCACCTCTTCCCCTTCATTGAGTCCTAGATTTTTTTAAGGAAAATGTAGTTAAGATATGACTAGATCTGATTGTCTAGAGCTGCTTCTACGTAGTCTGCGTCCTATATGAGTCATAGGATCAAACGGATTCTAGATTGGAGATCAGATGAAAGAATAATTGAAGGAATAAAATTTTAAAATCAAGAGAAATGAAAAGAAAAAAGAATGAAAGGGATGGGAAATGAAGACATAAATCGACAAAATGCAAAGTGGTAAACGTTCACTTTAGTCCTTTAACTTTATTTGCATTCAAGTCCAATATTTTTCTTATAATTTAGTCCTAAATTGCAAAGTTACGTGATTTGATAATTCATTGAATTATTAAATTGTTAGTATAAAAGAAATCAACGCTATAAGACTGAGTGTAGTGTATTCCTATCCGGACTATACAACCGAGTATAGTCATTATACGACCGAGTGTGATGTATCCTTTCAATCCAGACTATACGACCGAGTATAGTCAACATTGTAAAACTGAGTGCAATGTATCCCTTTAACCCACACTATATGACTGAGTATAGTCAACATTGTATGACCGAGAGAAATGTATCCCTTTTATTTACACTATACGTCTGAGTATAGCCAACATTATATGATCAAGTGTGATGTATCCCTTTTAACCTGTACTATACATTAGAGTATAGTCAACATTATATGACCGATTATGATGTACCTTTTTAATGTGTACTATACGACCAAGTATAGTTAACATCATATGACTGAGTGTGATGTATCCCTTTCAATCCGTACTGTACATCTGAGTATAGTTGACATTGTACGATCGAGTACAATGTACCTTTTCAATCTATACTATACGACCAAGTATAGTCAATATCATATGACCGAGTATAATGTATCCCTTCTAACCCATGCTATACGTCCGAGTATAGTCAACATTGTACAACCGATTATAATGTACTTTTTCAATCTGTACAATACGACTGAGTATAGTCAACATCATATGATCGAGTATAATGTATCCCTATCAATTAGCATTATATATCTGAGTATAGTTGACATTGTATGACCGAGTACAATGTATCTTTCAATTCATACTATACATCCAAGTAGAGTCAACATTGTATGACTAAGTACAATGTACTTTCTCAATCTGTACTATACGACCAAGTATAGTCTACATCATATGAACGAGTATAATGTATCCTTTTAGTTAGTACTATACAACCAAGTATAGTCAACATCATACGACCGAGTGTGCTATATCCTTTTAAATCAACGCTATATGTCCGAGTATATTATTTCCTCATATGTTTTAGGTTTATGCCTAGTGTTGTATGACAACACAAGCATTCATCATGAACTGATGATCGCTTGCAGGCAAAAGCCTCAAGAAGCATAGGTAAGTATCTAAACTTTTGTTCCTAAGAAATTATGTGTTTATTTGCTTTACAACAATTTATTAAGCAAACAACGATAAAAGAGGGCAACTGTAAACACCCAATTTCGGGATGATGAAGTGTGGATGCGACAGAGGACTTCAATGATGAAAATGTGATAAATAGGTCTTAAATACTTGAAGTTTGTGAAGAAGAAGGATGGTACCTTGAGACTGTGCATTGACTACAGAGAGTTGAATAAGGTGATAGTGAAGAACAAGTATCCTCTCCTAAGGATAGATGACTTGTTTGATCAGCTACAGGGTGCACAGTTCTTTTCCAAGATTGATTTGAGGTCGGGTTATCATCAGTTGAGAATCAGTGAAGCCGATGTTCCTAAAACGGCATTCAACACTCGATATGGCCACTATGAGTTTCTGGTGATGTCTTTTGGTTTGACTAACGCACTAGCAGCTTTTATGGACTTGATGAACAGGGTATTCATACCATATGTGGATCAGTTTGTGGTAGTCTTCATCGATGATATACTGGTATATTTGAGGAGTATGGAGGAGCATATATATCACTTGAGGACTATACTACAGACACTGAGAGATCATCAGCTTTATGCTAAATTCTTGAAGTGTGATTTTTGGATGAAGAGTGTTTCTTTTCTTGGACACGTGGTGTCTAAAGAGGGTATCCAGGTTGATCCACAAAAGATTGAGGCAATGTCTGAGTGGCCTAGACCGACTTCTGTTACTAAGATTTGGAGTTTTCTGGGTTTAGCCGGGTATTATAGGCGGTTTATGCAAGATTTTTCCAGAATTGTAGCCCCTATGACTCGCTTGACTCAGAAGGATGTTAGATTTGAGTAGTCAGAAGCTTGTGAGAATAGTTTTTAGTTATTGAAGGAGAAGTTTTCCACAACTCCAGTGTTAGCTTTGCCTAATAGTGTGGATAAGTTCATAGTTTATGTGATGCCTCTAGAGTTGGCCTTGGTTGTGTGTTGATGCAGAATGGTAGGGTAATAGCCTATGCTTCGAGGTAGTTGAAGAAGCATGAGTAGAACTATCCTACACATGACCTAGAGATGGTTGCAGTGATCTTTGCTCTCAAGATCTAGAGACATTATTTATACGGGGTGACTTGTGAGATTTTCACTTATCACAAGAGCCTTAAGTACATTTTCCAGCAGAGAGATATGAATCTGAGGCAGAGGAGATGGTTGGAACTATTGAAAGAATATGACTGTGAGATTTTATATCATCCGGGCAAGGCTAATGTTATAGCAGGTGCCTTGAGTAGAAAGTCCTCAGGCAGTCTTGCTCACATCAGTGTAGAGAGGAGACCGTTGGTCCAGGAGTTGTATCTGTTAGTGGATCAAGGTCTAATGATGAAGATTAGCAGGTCAGGTGGACTACTAGTTCAATTTAAGTTGCGATCTGTACTGAGGGATAGGATTAAAGCAGCTCAAAGTCGAGATCCTATTCTAGAAGAGTTTGCAGAGAATGTTCGAGCAGGGAAGTTCATTGATTTCACACTTGATGATGATGGTGTGTTATGGATCAGTGGTAGATTGTGTGTTCCTGATATGGATGATTTGAGAGAAGAGATCCTAAAGGAAGCACAAGCTACAGCTTATAGCATACATCCGGGTGTCACTAAGATGTACCACAGTATCAGAGACTTATACTGGTGGGACGGACTGAAGAAGGATGTCGCTGAATATGTTGCTAAGTGCTTAACGTGTCAGCAAGTGAAAGCTGAACATCAGAAGCCTTTTGGGAAGCTTCAGCCTCTTCCTATTCCCGAGTGGAAGTGGGAAAGGATAACTATGGATTTTATGGTTGGTCTACCTCGTTCTAAGGATGGATACGATTCCATCTGGGTGATTGTAAATAGGTTGATGAAGTCTGCACATTTCTTGCCTGTGAAAGCCACTTATTTCGTAGCTAGATTGGTGAAGCTATATATGAAGCATATTGTGTGCCTTCATGGAGTACTTGTGTCCATTGTGTCAGACAGAGGTTCAATTTTTACCTCTCATTTTTTGCAGAAGTTGCAGGAAGCGATGGGCACTACGTTGGACTTCAGTACTATTTTTCATCCTCAGACAGATGGTCAGTCTAAGAGGACGATCCAGACACTAGAAGATATGTTAAGGACGTATGTCTTGGATTTGGGAGGTAGCTAGGATGATCATTTACCACTCGTTGAATTTGCATATAATAACAGCTACCATAATAGTATTGGCATGGCACCATATGAGGTGTTGTATGGAAGGAAGTGAAGATCCCCTTTAAGTTGGGATGAGATTAGGGAGAGAGCTTTGACTGGACCTGAGATGGTTCAGGATGCTGCAAAGAAAGTCACCATGATTAAGCACAGATTATAGACCGCAGTTAGCAGGCATAAGAGCTATGCGGATCCTAGGCGTAGAGATGTGGAGTTTTAGGTTGGAGACTTTATTTTTCTGAAGGTGTCTCTGATGAAGGGTGTTATGAGATTTGGCAGGAAGGTTAAGTTGGCACCGAGATATATCGGACCGTTCGAGATTCTAGAGAGAGTTGGCACTATTGCATATCGGTTGGCTTTGCCCCCAAGTATGTCTCAAGTGCATCCGGTATTTCATATCTTGATGCTGAGAAAGTATATCTCACACCCTTCACACGTGTTGCAGCCCGACAGTGTAGATGTGAACGAAGATTTGACGTTTGTGGAAGAACCTGTGGCGATCGTTGACTATCAAGTTCGACAGTTATGGTCGAAACAGATTCCGATGGTCAAGGTTTTATGGCACAGCAACAGAGTTGAGGAGCATACATGGGAGACTGAAGCTGAGATGCGAGCTTCTTACCCGTATCTCTTTCCTCCTTGATTTGTAATTATTCTTTTCTGGAATTTGGGGATGAATTCTTGTAAGGGGGGAAGACTGTAATATCCCGAGTTTTTAAATAATTTTAAACTGTATCGGGATATGCAGTGTTAATAATTTTCGTACATATTTATAATATTTTTATGAGTTTGATATTTATTAAAGCTAATTTTAATTATTTTTAATTATTTTAAGAGTTTTACGTAAAATTTTCTCGAAAAATTTATTTTCAAAGAAATTAAAACGTAAATAATTTAATATTAATTATTTTGACTAGTTTTACGAATTTGCATGAACTCATACATTATTTTAAAGTGCTAAATAAAATGTATGTATATGTACATTTATTTAAATTAAATTAGGGTTTAATTAATTAACTTAATTTTTATTATTTAGTTTTAATATTAATTAATTAATTATAAGTGTATAAATTATTAAAATATATTAAAATATGTGTGGTGAGTATTATTTGTGTGTGGGATTATATATATTATTATAATATAAAGTGTGGATATATATATATATATACATATATACATTATTTTATAACAAAAATCAAAAGTTCCCATTATTTACCGTTTTGTCCCTTTTTTTCCTCCCAAACTCCCGATCACCTCGCTCACCATCACCGTCGCTACCAAGCTCCACCCCTACCATCGGTGTGCCTCTCGGCATGCCACCATCTTCCCCAGCCTATTCCACCGCCAGCAGTGCCCGTTTTCAACGTCGGTGATGCTTGTTTTGGCCGGAAGACCGAAACTCAAGGCCATCGCCGATCGACGTGATTCAGGCCACCATTTTCGACATCACCAGTCTCTATCTTCTCCTTGAGCTCTGATGAGTGTGATTCCAAGCTTTGTTTGACTTAAAATGGTCTAGATTTCCTTAGGTTTTGATTTTTCAATTTCGGCCTATTAGGGTTCTTGAATTTTTTTTAGCTTCAACTTGATTGATTCAAGAAAAATCCCTTCACAAACTTTGATCCTTGTAGCTTAATCTACATGTGGTAATTTTTGTGGAATTTTTGAGAATTATTTTGATTTTTATGAATTTTTTATTATTTTATTAATATTTTTTAATTTTTGAAAATTAATTAATTAAAATATGAAATTGTGTTTTATGGTGATTATAGGTGTTGAAATTCATTTTAGAAATTTATTTGTAATTTTTGTGAATTTTTATATATTTATTTGGAATTTATTAAGTTTATGTAATTTTGAAAAATTAGGTTAATTATGTGTTTAATTGAAATTAATTGGTTAATTGAGTATATTTATTGATATTATTGAATTATATGTTGAGAAAATTAATTTTGAGTAATTAGATTATTTTTGGTGAATTTTTTATTAATTTTAGGGAATTTATATATATAGGGGTATTTTGGTAATTTGATACTAAATTGGTTAAAAATATAATTAAATTGGTTTTAATAGTTATTTAAGGTATAAAAATTATTTCTACAAATTATTTAGTATTTTTAACTAATTAAAACTATTTTTCATAAATTATTTTCAAATTATATATATAATATACGATTTTTCTAAATAAATGAGTTTTTATCGGTTTTTAACATGTTTTAGGGTTAATTATGTAATTTGGATTGTTAAAATGTATTTTTTATTATTAAAGGGCATTTTCAGTATTTTGTAATTATTCTGTGAATTGTGGACCTCGGTCGATAAATTGTAGTTTGGAGTCCGACTGAGGGATTGTGGTTATGAATTGTGTTATATAGAAGTGTGTTTCTTTGCAGGACCAGCTCTACTCTTTGATTAGAGAGATGTCCATTTTACAGAGGAGGTTCTGCTGAATTTTTGATAGAATTCTCGTAAAACGTGATGTTTGGTCGAATTCTGATTCTAATTCTGTGTCTAGTATTCTAGATCGAGTTTCTAGGAATTTTTGTTAGATTTATTCTGATTTTTATTGTCATTTGTTTGTTTAGTTGTGCCGAGACCGAGGCCTAGTAGACCAGGCCCATCGGACCAATCTTGAGGAGCGCAATAACAGTGAGTTGTTATTTTATATATATATATGTTTAGGGTGCATGTTTTAGAAATGTATGATTTATTTTAGTAAAATATGCATAAACGATTTATTTATTACTTAGGTTCACTTTTGGTATATTTTCGGTATATTTTGGTATATTTTCAATCATATGCATGTTTTATTAATAAATTATTCTTAAAATGTTTTTATGTATATTCATGGTATATATTTAGTTTATTTTGTAATTTAATTGGATTTATTTGGCGTATATATACTCGAAATATACCTAGTTTACTTTTGATATATTTCTAGTATATATATAGTTTATGTTGCTATTTTATTGAAATTCATGCATCATTTATTTATGAATGTATATTTTATATATTAATGAAGGATATCAATAGAACGTACTGCCTAGTGGGCAGCACTAGAACCGAGTACGTATCGGTACACTGATAGTATTTAGGCTCTATTACTAACCTATTTGTGGATATTGATCGGATTGATTTAATTTGATGTGAGATATGATTTGGGAGTGTGATTGTTGGAGCTCGGTTGACCAAGTGTCCGGGGCCAATCATACTGACAGTCAAACTGCTGGAGCTCGGTTGACTTAGTGTCTCCGGGCCAGTCTACTGTCCAAAAGGAACAAGTAAATATATTTGGAATAAGTGAGCCTGTATGGCTAGAGTGTTGTTTAACACTGTTTGAGGTTGCGATTTACTATGGTTCTATTTGATCCTTCATAAACAGTGATTTTCAAAAAATATATAAAAACGATTTTGCTGCATCTGTGTGTATTTGCATGTATATATATTTATTATATATAATATTGACTGTGTGCATTGTCATTTAGTATGCATGTATATATATTACAATAATTCACTCAGTGAGGTCTGACTCCCCTCCGTTGACTATTTTTCAGGAGAGTCATCGTCTTCAAACCTCAGTAGCAAACCTATACGCCGGATTTCTTCCGCCTCAGCTTCATTATGTAAATTGTTTATCTGAGTTTTATTTTATAATCTAAACATTGCAATAGTTATAAACAGTTGTGGAGTTTATGTATTTATTTGTGTGAGTTATGTATTTCAAAGATTTGAATTGGATTTGTATTAAAAGTTTATTTATATATGAGATGAGTTGTTCAACTTAATGTCATTTGATGGATTATTATTTCAATATCTATGATTTTATTTCTGCTGCAGAATATATTATTTATGTTATTATTATTATTACATGTTTTTATTTTTTATTTTAAGGCTTGCTACGGGTACCGGATTCGAAAGAATTCTCATTCCCTAGCGCCAGTCATGGCCCCTGTTTTGGGTCGTGACATATTTTTTTGTTATTTTCAATAGATTATTGTAATTGTCCCAATAGTGGGAATAATAAAATCATGTGTGTGTGATTGTGTGTTTTATTTTAATTAATTGGTTAGTAAAATTAGGGTTTTAATTAGGTAATTAATTAAAATTAAGGGCCATAGAAATAATTAGGTTGTTTAATTAAAATTGAATTAGATTTAAGTGGATAAAATTAGGTTTGCTTATTGATTATTTTATTTTATTTGTTTGTTTAAAGTCACTTTAATTAAATTAGGATTTTTAAAATAGATTTAATTGATTGTTTAATCTTTCATTTGATTGGTTTTTATATTTTTATTATTTTTGGGCTTATTTGTTTATATTTGTGTTTTGAGCCCTAAGCTTATGTTAGGCTTTAACTTCTTTAAATAAATTTAAATTTTTTTAGGTTTAATTAATAAAAATGCATCTTTAGGCCCATAATTAATTAGATTTAGGATCGAGATATCTTAGACCCATTTAACTAATTTAGATATAGGCCTATCTAATTTAATTAGTCCATTTAATTTAAATCTTTTCCATAATTTGTAGATTTAAGATCACTTTAAAAATAAAATATATAGAACTAGATTTTCTAATTTAAATACTTCATAATTTATAAATTTAGACTTATTTTTAGAATTAAAATAAATAGATTTAGATTCACTTAATTAAAATTGAATAAGAATTAGGCTCGTTAGTCTTTAGGCTCACTTATAAATTAAACCATATAGATTTAATCTATTTAATTAAAATCAATGTAGATTAGACTAACTTATGGATTGTTAATTTATATAAATGTTTTGTTTACATGTATTTGTCATTACTAGTTTGCCTAGAGTTGATTGTTTTAATAAAGGTTTATATGAAAATTACATGTAAATAAAGGGTGTAAGATAGTAATTTATAAAATAGTTCTAAATGAACACAAGATTGAAAGAAGTTGGTTTTCCGTATCCAGAATCTCCTAGTTGTGGTGCTGACTTTCTTTTAGAGAATCGAGCACCACCATTTTTCGATTTGTTTCAGTTATTATCTTGGATGACGACTCCTCATCTCCATGTCATATCTTTGTGACAGTGGTTAGTGTGTTCTCTAGAACTCAAAGCTCAAATAATGTTATAGTTGCTAAAATTTTAGACACGCGCTAAATCTCGTCATCTATACCTGCCAATGCCTCCTCCTTAATAATTGAACAATTGCTGGCTTTGCTAGGCTGCATGATGTTTTTTGTTGTGCTTATTCTATTGTTAATGATTCTATTCAGGCTCTCAAGGTTGAGATCAATTTTCTGTGCTGAATTCTTGATTATTTGTATCTCTGTGTTGTTTCTTATTCCATTTAGGCTTCTACAATTGAGATCAGTTGTACGTGTTGTACTCTTGATTTTTTTTGTTTTTCTATTCACTACATACAGTTTTTACTTTTTTTTTTTTTTCCTTGGACAGTGGAAGTTGATGTATGTCCAGAGGAATCAGCAGTAAAAAGAACCTGTTAGCCTTTTTTTTCTCCATTTTTCCTTATATGAATTAAATGTTTCCTTTGCTTTCAAAGCCATTGATATTTTCTTTTTGAAAAAATTGTTCTTTTTAGGACTGATGGACCGAACAAGTGAGCTTTTGCCACACCTTACTTTTGGACGTTGTTTTCCATTAGAATGCTCAAGAATATTTATTGTTTTTGACTTCTCAAATTGTAATTCTGCCCTTATATGAAAGTAACTAAATATGAATTGTGTAATTAATAATTCAATTACTACATTTCCTTTATGCAGTATTTTTTTAATCCCACAGCCAAGCGTGGCTTACTCTTATATATATATATAAATTTTGGAGGATTTTATGTATTTAGATATTTTCATATACTATAATTTAAATCAATTAAAAACTTAAAATTTTAAAAATATATGTCTTTTAAATATATGAGAAACGGAAAGCGAGAAGTTTGTTTTGCCAATGAGAAAGATAAACGACACATTCTATTTACAATTTGAGATTTCTATTAAATTCAGTAAGTTTATGATCATTATTTTTAAATATTGTACTAGCAAAAAGGGAGCCGAAAGCAATATGCAACGTAATTCGAACAAATTTACCAACCTTTATACTTTGCAAGCATCTTTAAGGCATGTAATATTTTTATATTTTGCTTGAAAAAAATGTTATATATATATGAGTATTTTATTTTCACCAAATTGTAATTAGATAAATTTTGCAAAATTTTAAATAACATATCAAATTCTGTCAATATTGTCAAATCTTAAATTTTGGTATAAATTTACACAAGTTAATTATGATTTTGACACTAATATACCTATATTGAAATATAATATTGATATTTATCACAATAATGCTCTATATCAATATAATATGGACTAGATAGAAAATAGATGTTTTTCAAAACTAACCACAGATTTTGTGATTTGATGTTTAATTGTGATGTCCAATACTAATATAAATATGTTAATGAAATTTTTTTTACTACATTAGATGTAATACACCTAACAATTGGATTGATAATACAAAAATACATGTTTTATTCTTATTTTTATTGGTTAAAGTGTAAAACCCTTGAATTATGCATCATAAATCCAATTGTTTGATATGATAAACTCAGTTTAGAATTGGACATAATCCGACTGTTGAATTATCTTCGTACGTGCATATATGTTTTGAATGCCGGTATTGTATTGAATACTAAGAAAAAGTAAGAGCTTTAAGTGGTAATTAAACTAACTGACTAGGTTGATTTATTTGGGCTTAATGAAAATTGTTAGGTCGTATCAATTTCTAAGACTTAATGTTCCATCTGCCTGCTCCGTGGATTCAATGTCTATTAAAAACAAAAGGATACGCAAACTTGCTTTGGATTGACAAACATGAGATTAAGAAAGATTAGCTACATGTTGAGGCACTTAATTTGGATCAAGAATGTGCTGAATTACAAATAAATTTCAAGCCCAAAGTTAACTCTTTGTGTGGAATGATGACACTTACTTCAAGTCGTGCAATTCTTTTTGTGCAATGCATTGATGATTACATCATAGGATAACGAAACTTGTCTACAAATTTAACAACCATGTTTGGATCAACTCAGATCTCGATGAGTTTATAGAACTTGTTAATTATAAGTATAAGCTTAAATTGATTAACATCAGGCCTAAGAATTAAGTTGATCAGCATCAGGGCCAAGCAAAGACTAAGATTAAGGTATACAATTTAAGCTAGATAATAATTACTGTCCCATTGTGCTTTTATTGCATATGAAGCTAGCAAATTATATCATGCACATTTTTCTATATTACAATATGTACCAAAATTTTATTATATGTTTGAGTCTTTTTATTTAATGTTTTTTTTAATACATCTACTTCAAAAAATCATTACTTGAATAAAAAATTGTGGATTTATGAAAAATACATATATGTTCAATAACTGCTTTTTATTCTTCTTCTTCTATAGTTTTTTATATTAGATTTTCATTGATTTTGTTGTCTTTGTGTAGTTTGTGCATATAAATTCATTAGTTGTAACGTATAGATTCATGTGTTATTAATTAGATATTCATGTATTATTAAATAAAAATTAAATTGAATGTGAACTTGCAGGAGAAAGCTAATGAATTTGCAGGTGAAATTCAATGAAAATATAGGTGAAGATCAATCAATGAACCTACTGCAAATTCATTGATCTTCACCTGTATATTCATTTAATCTGAGACAAATATCAATGAATCTGCAGCAGACTCATTAATTTTGACCTACAAATTCATTGATTATCAAGAACATACAAGCGAAAATTAATAAAACTTTTAGTTTTGATCAATTAACCTATTAATTTTTACAAGTATAGAGAAAAGTTAACTAATTGAAACAAAATTTAACATAGAAAAAAAAAAGAAAAAAGCACATGTTTTTTTTATTTATTTACATGTGTAATGGATTTCTAGTCCATATTAATAAAGAGCATACAAGGAAGAGACTAATGTTGTTTTTGGAGACTTTGACACTATCGGTGTAAATATGTTGTTTTTGGAGACTTCGAATGTAAGTGATACTCTATATACATATTTCTATTTAACTAAGGTTTTTATTTTCCTATACAAGGTTACTTGTAGAAGAAGGACACCTAAAATAAATAGGAAAAGATTCTCAATTAAGGAGATTTCCGGATAAAAAAAAACACTCTCCTAATAGGCACAAGACATTCATCAAAGAGGAATATTATTCCTCTTAGGTTTTGAGCATCACTATCCCTATAAATAGGACCTCTTCCTTAGAGTTCCAAGGGAAATCGTATATCTTACTTGACTGTAATATCAGATATTTCTTCATTACAGTTTTAAAACATCAAATAAACTCCATGAAAGTTTTGTTTGCATAATCCAATCGTTGTCCTTTTTGCTCTGTCGCTTTTTAGGGCATCCGGCTAGAGTTATTGCTTCCTGCTGCTTTGCTACCAATGTTACGAAGTCTTACTCTTTCCTGTCAGCAGCAGAGGTTGCTTTACCTTTACCTGACCTAGGGGATCACGACCCCCCTATCCACGTTCCCCCGAAACGGCATCAAGTCAGTGGTTTCTCTCCACCCCCTTATTCATTTCCTCCCTTTGGTCGGAAATGCGGGCTGGGGCATGGACGAAATATCTCCGAGTGGTGTATGGCCTGTTCAAGTTCTGCAGGAGTAGTTTCGGTTGGAACTTGGACGCAAGCAATAAAGTTATAGAATATCTCCCGAATTAATATTATACTGGAAAAAGGGGCATTCTCCCAACTCTGCCTTTTATTTTAGGGTAAGATACCCTGGCTTTCAGTTGCAGTACTGGTCCTAAGGCATGATAATTACGTTGAGTACGTTAGGGCACTCAAGGAAGGGATGAGGTTAGGGCTTTGACTGCTCCGTGGGCACGATCAACAGCTCGGAGCATTCGAGAAAAAGACAAGAAGGCTTGGGTTGTACGCGCGCTCTTATCCTTTATTCTCATTCATTTTATTCTCTCATACTCATTACCTTTTTATCTCTTTAAAACTCTCTCTCTCTCTATATTCTCTAACTTAGGCATCAAAGTGTTTGTGGAGATCCTCCCCATCTCTCATCTTGCCCTTCTTTGATCCCTCGTAGGGTTTCAGCTCAAGAGTTTCGAAAATAAGTTATCAAGTGGGGTTGTCTATAGGAAACCTTGAGCTAAAGCCATTAAGTATCTACCAACCAAAATATTGGCATCATGACTTCTAGTCCACCACCAATTTTAACTCCAGACACACACATCAATCCATTTGCTCTAATTCCTCCAATCAATCCATCTGCTCCCATTCCTCCAATCAATCCATTTGCTTCCCATCCTCCAATTAACCCGTCAACACCTTTTCAAAAAATAATTTTGTCAACTACTTTTTAACATATTTGAGCATTGTCTCAAGCTCTAACTACCACATACATTCCACCTAGTAATACTCAAGGGTGGCCAGCTCTTAGCACCTACTTTCCTTATTATGCTTTTCTTTAATATAACAATAAACTCAGACCTTTTGTACCTTTTCCAAGCCAACCATAAATGCACCTCACCTAAAACTAGTAACCCAGACACTCAACATATCTCAATGAGTAAAGAAGCAATGATTCAAAATATTCAAACCCAAATGACCCTGATGCAACAACAATTGAATGCTTTGATTTAAAGCGGCAATCTCAGAGCAACTCACCCAAAGAATAATATAGCACCGCCAACACCAGCTTTAGATGTATTTAGTGGAAATAAAGAAAAGCATAAAGCTTTAAAAGGAGAATCCAGCTCGACAATCTCTAAACAATTCAAAGATAGATAAAAAAGTTAAATAAGTCATGAATAAAGCTCATACTAGGCCAAGGAAAGAAGATGAATATGTTATGGAAGGAAAGACACCCTTTGTACGCAAAATAATACAAATAGAGATTCCGACCAAATTTAGAATGCCTTAGTTAGATCAATTCGATGGGATTGAAGATCCAAACAACCACATATTCTCGTTCAGGACCAGGATATTACTTTAAAATGTGAATAACAGAATCATGTGTAGAGTCTTTCCTAGTACACTCATTAAGAATGCTCAGAAGTGGTTTCGCTAACCTTTTGAGAATTCTATCTCCTCCTTTAAAGAATTAGTAGGGAAATTTTGGATTCAGTTCATCACCAATGTCCCTCCAGTCAAAAACATCAATGATCTTCGAATGTGTAAACATGAGGTCACTGAATCATCGAGAAGCTATTAGGATCAATTCAACAAAGTAACCATATAGATTGAAAATTTAGTCGATGAGGTAGCCATAGAGGCTTTAAAGAATGGAACCCGATGGGGGAAGCTTAAAGACAAGATAATGACAAAAGAATCTAGCACCTTCATTGAGGTGATGGCTATGGCAATAAAGATGATAAAAATGGATAAAGATAGAAGGATGAGTTGAGATGATGACAAAGCACCTATCAGGAAAGATAAAATGTCAAGACCCATAAGGCCAAGCTTCTAGTGACCAAACTTCAGAAATCCAGTAAAAGGATTTGAAAAGGAGGTGGAGAAGTATCTGCCACTAAACACCTCTAGATCTAAAATGCTCATATGGGTCAAACAAAATGGCTTGGGCATGGCCCCAACCAAAAAATAAAGTCCAACTAGGAGAGGCATGCCAATACTATAGGGATTACGGGTATGAAACCGAGGCATGTTGAGAATTAAAGAATGCCATAGAAAGATTAATACAAAATGGTAAACTAGACAACTTCACTAACACAACCAAAAGGCATAGAGATCCAAATGGCCAAGATAGGGATAAGCCAGAACTAAAGAAAGCTTAGAATGAATGAGCCAAAGTTATCAACATGATTGTCGAAGGGGAAGCAATTGAAAAGAGGCCTAAGAGATCCTGTAGAGAAGAAGGGTCCACCCATGAAAAGAAGCAGACTATCATGTTTAGTCTGAAAAATGGAAAATATGTTCAACACCCTCATAATGATGCACTCGTGGTAAGTGCTCTCATTAATAATTACCTAGTAAAAAGATTATTGATCGATAATGGAAGCACTGTCAACGAACTCTCTTGGAATGCCTACAAAGTAATGAGAGGTTTTATTACTTATTTAAAAGTTATTCAAAATCCTATTACAAGATTTTATGGAGAAACCACCCAACTAATGGGATTAATAGAGCTGAGCCTAGAATCCTGCAATCAAGATACTAGAGAAATAAAAGATGTCAAAGCTTAGTTCAATGTGAAAGATCTTACTCTCGCGCACAACGGCATCATCGGCCGAGTAATACTTTATGAGATCGATACAGTCATAAGTATCCAGTGTCTGACCATGAAGATTCCTATTGAAGGTTGAGTCCTAACAATTCACAAAGATCAACACATGGCCAGGCAATGCTACCAGATGGCAGTCAAACCATTAATGGAGGCATTCCCTTTGGAATTTTGGGAAATTGAGAAATAAGGAGCCAACCCTAAGTTAATTGAACATGTTCAGACCTTACAGATCACCAAAGGAAAGATAGTAAGGATTGAAAATGAGCATGATAGTGAAGTTAAGCATGAAATAAGCAAAGTCATCATTAAACACTCAAGTAGCTTTGCTTCTTAAGTGTCTGAAATCACTAGAGTAGACCCTCAAATTGCCTTGTATAGTCTGAACATCAAACCAGGAGTAAAGCTAGTCATTCAAAAAAAAGGACCTTCTCATATGAAAGATAGAAGGTGATCATCGAGAAAATAAAGAAACTACTAGAAGCCAGATTCATTAAAGAGGTAACACACCCAGAAAGGGTAGCCAACATGGTGCTGGTAAAAAAGTCTAATGGCAGGTACAGGATGTGTGTGGACTATACTAATCTCAACAGAGCATGCCCCAAAGATAGTTATCCATTATCGATGATAAATCAACTAATAGACTTAACAGTTAGTCACTATTTATATAGCTTTATGGATGCTACTTAAGGGTACCAACAGATATCAATGAGGAAAGAAGATCAAGAAAAGACATTGTTTATTACTCATGAAGGCCTTTATTGCTACAAAGTTATACCCTTTGGGCTGGAGAATGCTAGCGCAATATATCAAAGGCTTATGAATTATGTGTTCCAAAATTAAATTGGAAAGAACGTCGAGGTGTATATGGATGACACATGTATCAAAGCAACATTATGATGACCTCGATCAAATCCTTTGAATACTGAACTAATACCATATCAAACTAAATCTAGAGAAGTGCATTTTCAGAGTAAAAGCAAGCAAACTCCTAAGATTCATGATATGCCACAGAGGAATTGAAGCTAATTCAAAGAAGATGGAGGTCATTCTTAAGATAAAAGCTCCGACGTCAATCAATGAGCTACAAAAGAAAAATGGCAGAATAACAGCCTTAGGGCATTTCATCTCTTGTTTAGCCAAGCGATGTCTACCACTGTTGTAAGCCTTAAAAAATTCTAAAAGGTTTATATAAAATGAAGAATGCCAGGTAACTTTTGAAGACATCAAAAACTTCCTATCCTTGCCACCTTTACTCAGTAATTCAATCCTCAGAGAAACATTATACTTGTATTTCTCTATTGGTCAAATGTCAATTACATTAGTACTGGTGAAGGAAGAAGAAAGTCAACAAAATCTGATATATTACATTAGAAAAATACTCAAAGGTTTAGAAATTTGATATCCCAAACTGGATAAGTTAGCTATAGCCATTGTACACATGTCCCAAAAACTCCAGCACTATTTTTAGGCCCATATAATCATTGTAAGATCCAGTTTCCCTCTAAGAAAAATCTTACAAAGACCTAAAACATTCGGCAAACTAGTTCAATAGTCAATATTGTTCGAAGAATTTAACATTAGCTATAAACCTCAGTAGCAGATAAAAGCTCAGACCTTGGTAGATTTGCACAAGAGATGACAGTGGAAGATTTTGCTCCTTTTGAGTGTCCAAAATGGAAGCTATACATTAATAAAGCCTCATCCGCCCAAGGATCCGGTGTTGGAATCATTCTAAAAGAGCCATACAAATTCATAATCAGATATACAGTTCATATAAAATACAATGCCACTAATAATGTAGCTGAATATAAAGCACTCATTACGGGATTTAAGTTAGCCATCAAGGTCAGAGTTGAGCATCTTAAGATATACTCTAACTCACAACTAGTGGTAAACCAAGTCAAAGGAACATTTTATATCAAAGACCTAAGCATCGCTAAGTATATCGAGAAAGTTAGATAGCTCCTAAAAAAGCTTGAGCAAGATGGGGGATAATAGGAAATCATCCAATTTCCCATAAGTGAAAACTTAAAAGTAGATTTTCTAGCCAAATCATCAGTAGAAGATAATCAAACATTCAAAGAACTCGAGCTTATAGGCATTAATAAAACCAAACACTTAGGAGGCAGAAATTATGGATATACAAGAAGTAGCAGAATGGATGAAACTGATCATTCAATATCTCAAACATGGCATACTTCCACAAGATAAGTTAAAAGCTTAGAAGTTAAAGATAAAAGCTACCCACTACTCCATCCACCATGAAAAACTCTATAGAATGTCTCTCTTATTCCCGTGGTCTAAATGTATATCGCTAGAAGAAGGAAATTACATGCTTAGGGAAATTCATAAAGGAATTTGTGGAGCACTGAATCTCATTATTCATTAATCAGAAAGGCAATACCTCAGGAATACTATTGGCCTACCATGTCCTAAGATGCTCAAAAATTGACTCAAGAATGCCATACATGTCAATAGTTCGCTCGCCTCAACCACAAGCCTTCTAATCCTTAGCATCCAATTGGGAGTCCTTGGCCTTTTGCAGTATGAGGGATGGATATCCTAGGCCCATTTCCTACCCCAACCTCCCAAAAGAAGTTTCTAACCATGGCTATAGACTACTTCACTAAGTGGATAAAAGTTAAAGTTGTACCAACCATCACTGAGGCCTAGATCTAACACTTTTTTAGAAAAAAATCATCTATAGATTTGGAATACCATAAACCTTGATAACAGACAATAGGAAGCAGTTCGATAATGAAAAATTTAAGAAGTTTTTTTTGGATCTTAGAATAAAGCTCTAGTTTACTTCAGTAGTCCATCCATAAATAAATGGCCAGACAGAAGTCACCAACAAGATCATCATGCAAGGGCTAAAGAAAACTAAATGAAAAGAAGGGGAACTAGGTTGATGAACTCAATAACATCATCTGGGCTTATAGAACTACACCCAGGACTTCCACAGGAGAAACACCTTTTAGATTAATTTATGGGATGGATGCAATAATCCTAGTGGAAATTGGAGTAGCAAGATAATAAGTCACCGAGAATATAGATTAAGAAGTCAACAACATCAATGCTCGGATATATTTAGACCTATTTGAAAAGAGGAGAGAGCAGGCATCCATTATAGCGTAAGCCCAAAAGCAGAGGATCATGGAATATCATAATTGACACATCCAGTCAAGACACTTTAAAGTTAGAGACTAGGTATTTAGAAAGGCTGACATTGGCAAAGGTAACTCCGACACAGGAAAACTCATACCCAATTGGAAAGGTCCTTATAAAGTCATTGAGAAGATGACCCAAGGGGCATACAAGATCAAGGATAGACAAGGAAAAGAGTTACAGTGATATTGGAACTCGGACAGTCTCCAAAAATATTATTGTCACGACCCAAAACAAGGGCCATGACCGGCGCTAGGGAACGGGAATTCTTTCGAATCCAGAACCCGTAGCAAGCCTAAAAATAAAATAAAACATGCAATAGTAATAACAAAATATAATGCAGCGGAAATAAAAGTCATAAATATAATAATAATAATTGGACCAATTGGATTTAAATCAAATATTCATCTCATGTATATATAAGCTCTTTTAATACAAATCCAGTTCAAATATAATACAACATCTCTTTAAATATTTAATGACTACTGCAGTGTCTAGAAAAAATAAAACTCAAGACTCAGATAAGCAGTTTACATAAAGAAGCCGAGGCGGAAGAAATCCGGTGTACAGGCCTGCTATTGAAGTCTGAAGATGATGACTCTCCTGAAAAATTAGTCAACGGAGGGGAGTCAGACCTCACTGAGTGAATTACTATAACATATATACATGCACACTAAATGACAATGCATACAATCAACAGTATATATCTAATATGTATATATACAGGCATATACACACAAATGCTGTAAAATCATTTTTATATATTTTGTCTGAAAACCACTAGTTATGAAGGATCAAATAGAACCCTATAATATCGCAACCTCAAAACAGTATTAAACAACACTCTAGCCATACAGGCTCACTTAATCCAAATATATCCACTTAATCCATTTAGACAGTAGACTGACCCCGAGACACTAAGTCAACCGAGCTCCAGCAGTCTGACTGCCAGTGTGATTGGCCCCGAGACACTTGGTCAACCGAGCTCCAGCAATCACACCTCCAAACCACATCTCACACATCAAATAGATCATATCCAATCATTATCCATAAATGGTTAGTAATATAGCCTAAATGCTATAGATGCACCAATACGTATTCGGTCCTAGTGCTGCCCACTAGGTAGCACGTTCTATTGATATCCTTCATTAATAATTATAAAACATTTATTCATAAATAAATGATGCATGAATATAAATAAAATAACAATATAAACCACATATATATACTGGAAATATACCAAAAGTAAACCAGGTATATTTCGAGTATATATACGTCAAATAAATCCAATCAAATTATAAATTAAGCTAGAAATATATTTAAAAATATTTTAAATATAATTTATTAACAAAACATGCATATAATTTAATATATACCAAAAATAAACCAAAAATAAACTAAGGATATGCTTAATTATAAATCAGATTATTTATGCATTTTAATCAAAATAAAACATATATTTCTAAAATCATGCACCCTAAGCATATATATATAAAATAGCAACTCACACTTAGTGCGCTCCACGAGATAGGTCCGACGGGCCTGGTCCACTAGGCCTCGGTCTCGATGCAACTAAACAAATAATAAATAACAGACATCAGAATAACCCTAACAGAAATCCTAGAATTCAATCTAGAATATTAAACATAGAAACAAAATTAGGGTTTGACCGGATATCACGTTTTACGATAATCCTACCGAAAATTCGACAGAACCTCCCCTGTAAAATGGACATCTCTCTACTCAAAGAGTAGAGCCGACCCTGCAAAGAAATACACTTCGAAAAACAGGCTCAAAACAAATCCACAACCCCTCGGTCGGACTCCAAACTACAGTCTACCGACCGGGGTCCACAAATACAGAACAATTTCAGAAATACCAAAAATACCCTTATAGCATAGAAATTCATTTTATAAATAAAAATTACAATATTAACCTTTAAATACAGTAAAAATCGATAAAAACTCATTTTATTAGTAAAATCGTATATTATATATATAATTGAAAATAATTCCCGAAAAATAGTTTTAATCAGTTAAAAATACTAAATTATTTGTAGAAATTATTTTTATACCTTAAATAATTATTAAAACCAATTAAATTACATTTTTAGATAATTTTGTGTAAAATTACCAAAATACCCCTATATATATAAATATACTAAAATTACTTCAAAAATTCACCAAAAATAGTGTAATTATCCAAAATTAATTTTCTCAACATATTTATCAATAATATCAATAATTAAACTCAATTTACCAATTAATTTTAATTAAAAACATAATTAACCCTATTTTCCAAAAATTACATAAACTTAAATAATTCAAAATAAATGCTTAGAAATTCATAAAAATTCCAAATAAATTCCTATAATTCATTTAAACACCTAATTTAACCATAAAACACAATTTCATAATTTAATTAATTAATTTCCGAAAATTAGAAAATAATATTAAAATATTCAAAAATACCCAAAAATCAAAATAATCTCCAAAAATTCACACTTGTATATTAAGCTACTAGGATCAACATTTGTGAAGGGATTTTTCATGAATCAATCAATTCGAAGCTCAAAAAAAATCAAAAACCCTAATATGGTCGAAATCAAAAATTCGAAACCTAAGCAAATCAAGACCAATTCAGCTCAAACCAAAGCTAGAATCACACTCACCGGAGCTCAAGGAGAAGAAAGAGACTAGCGGTGTCGAAAATGGTGGCCGGAATCTTCGTGATCAACGGTGGCTCGACTTTCGGCTTCTCCGGCCAAAAATGGCTTCCAGGTGCCGGAATCAGCTGCTACAGGCGACGAAAGAGGCTGGGGAAGGTGGTGGCACACCGGACGGCACACCAATGGCAAGAAATTGGCAGTTGCAGGCGGTGGTTGGTGATCGGACGCAATCGGGGAAGAAGGAGGAGAAATCAGGGCTAAATGATAATTTTTCAAAAGTTTTGGTTTTTAACTTATAATATATATATATATATATATATATATATATATATATATATATATATATATATATATATATATATATATACTTTATACTATATATTAAAATAATATTAAATTACACACATTAAATATACACCACACACTTAATATTTAATATTTTAAAATTTAATATGAATTAAAAATAATTAAATAACAATAAAATAAATAAACAATTAATAAAATATTAGGGTAATACTAAACCCTAATTAAATAAATAAGTACACATAGGCTTTATTTAGTACTTTAAAAATACGTATGAGTTCATGCAAGTCTGAAAATATATTTAAAATAATTAATAATAAATTATTTACGTGAAAATTTTTCCGAAAATGCAAGTCCCGGGAAAATTTTACATAAAGGACTTTAAATAATACACAATAATTAAAATAGGTTATAAATACACATCAACTCATAAAATATCATAATATATATACAAAAATTATTAACACTGCATATCCCGATGCAGTATTAAAATATTTAAAAATACGGGATATTACAATTATCAATAAATATACTCAGAGTTTTGAGAAATAAATACTTCATTTTTTAATAAAAATGTTGTATTACAAAGTATTCCAAAAATAAGGAGAAAATCATCAATTAAGTTATTTCCAATTGAGTATTAGGAAGCTTAAAAGAAAGAAGACTCATATCATAAGACTCGAAAGTAAAGGCTTAATCGAATCCAATGAAGACAACACTAGCAGACATCTCCTTTACAGGCATTAAATCCTTCAAATGCTCAGAAGATGACTTATCAACAGTAGACTTAGTTGGATTCTTAAGATTCTTCAACTACTTGAAAGAAGCCTTGCTCCAAACATCTTTTTCGATATCAAACCTGGCCAGATCGGTAGGTGTTATTTTATCCAAATCTAAGAAGTCTAGATTTGGGTGTTGGGCAATCAAGACTCTTTGACATTCAAACTTGTAAACTTTGAGAAACCCCATGACCATATTCTACTAGCTTCTTTTGTCATCCTCATAGAATTTCTCTACCTAGTAAGTTTTTTCTCCAAAGCTGCAATTCAAGTGTCCTGCCCCTTAATTTTTAAAGTAAGTTGAGCTTGATTATGCTACAACTCTTCCACCCTCTTTTAGCTAGCCTTACCGTAGATCTCGCTTCAGCATGCTTGGTTTAGCAAAGTTCTAGTGCCACCTTCACCTTTTTCACTTTCTCTTGAAGTCAATAGCTATGGTGCCAACCTCTGTCTCCTTCAGGTTGAACTGGCTCTTAAGATAATTATAATTATCCTTAGCCAGTAATAGAGCCTGAGTCATCTAAAATAAAACACAAACATTATCAACTAGGGTACACATGAACACAAATTAAACAATGTGGAAAACAATTACCTCCAATAAGTGTCTGATCATAGAGTTGTACAACTCCTCCTTATCTACATCCGCCCAGCGTTGGATGTCTTCCAAAAGCTGTAGAGACTTAGCATATTGGTCCTTCACTTGAGCATTCAAGATACTCAGAGGCTTCATCTTTTTCAAGATCCAAGACCTTATATCCGGACACCTGGATAACCTTAGGTGCTTGATGAAGACTTCCTCGCATAGCTCCTCAGCATCCAAATCCTCATTCAAGGACCATTTCCTCTAACCCTTAAACTTCTCCACCTGAGAAGATTCAGCCATGGCTTTTCATTTCTGGCTAGGCACAACTTCAGCTGAGACCTCTAGAGCAAATGGCTTGGAAGTAAGAGAAGAGATTTACACGTCCTCCTAAGTGTTTGGCTCATTATTTATGAGTTGAATATCATATCTATAAATGTAAAAAAGTCAGCCATCTATAAATTAAAAAAAAAGAAAAGAATAGAAGTCAGAGTAGTACTTTCTAAATCTTAGAACTTACCAATAGGATGTATGTGATTAGGGCAGACTCTCGAAGATATCTCCAAGATAAATTTTCTGCAGATGTTGCGTCAGCTATGCCATAGAGATTAAGCCTTATAACCATCTTTTTATCCTTATCAAATAGCCTTGATAGACGTTTTACCTTATGGTTGTCGTTGGACCACATTCGTTGGATATGGACAAAGTTCAAAGGGTGTTCAACAATAAAAAACTTATGCCTCCACTTTTTACGGAGGTCCAAAAGTTTTATGAAGAGGCTATAATTCAAAATAGCCACTAAAGAGAACATCAACTCTCCCTTTTTCTTATTCAATCCATAAAGATATCACAGGATATCTAGGTCTGGCTCTCTACCCTCCTCGTGTATTAACTCTATCAAACTAGTCAGGATCTGATAGCTATTAGGGTGGAGTTTCCCATGAGCTATGTTATATCTATTCAAAAAGCTCCTAATGAAGGGATCTAAAGGGAAATTCAATCCCCCTTCTAATTAATCAAAGTATATAACTAATCTGTCGAAATCTAGCATAGGAGTATGGGCTTTAAAGTTTTTATTTACAATGTGCAAAGTGAAGTCTGCTAGAATGCTAAAATGTCTTCGGTACCATTTTAGCATAACCTCATTTATCCTAGAGACAAATAAACCAAAGATAACTTGCTCTCATGGAGCCATGGATCCTATTTAATAAATAAAAAGAAGAAGAATATAGAGGAGAAAAGAAGTTTCACCAGGAAAGAAGAATGCAAGCTTACTGAAAAAGACTCTAGAGACACAAAGAACACGCGAGAGAAAACTTAGGAAGGAAAGAAGTTAGCAAAAAATCAAAAATGCGAACAAGTCAAAGGGTGTGATCTATTTAAAGAGCAATGAAAGATTCTGGAATGACCATTGTTATCCTCATGAACAGTTTCGTCTCTCTTATAGCATCAAGGGTAATTTCGGGCAAGAGAAAAGCCCACTAATCAAGTAGTTATTATTATGGCAGTTGAAACATTTCATCTTCTAACACACAAAACAAATATGACAGTTACACAATTTAAAATTCAAAAGAAAGTCAAAAGACATGGCGGTTGATAATCCCGCTCCTCTTACTGCTAATTGTTTCCTTCATCAGCACTCAGGCCGCGCTTCTAATGCATCGAGATTTTAAGTCCAGTGACTGAAGCTAGCACCCTCAAGTCACTTTGATAATACTGAGGTTCGACACTATAGTTACGCTTCTAATGCATCGAGATTCTAAGTCCAGTGATTGAATCTGGCACCCTTAGGTCATTTCGATAGTACTGAGGTATGACACTTGGGCCACACGTTTAATGCACCGATATTACATAGCACTCGGGCCACGCTTTTAATGCACCTAGCATCAAAACTCCAGCGATGGTTGGTTCCATCAGGTTGTCTTTATATTGGCGAGTTAATCCCTCAGTTTGTTTCTATAATACCAAGCATTTTTATTGCAGATTTTGTGCACTCAAGCTCAGTTGACACTTTAACAATGTTCTGATACGATGATTCCAAGACTTGATATTGAGCGTCATCTTTTCCTTTGTAATTAAGACTGGCCACCTCAGCTCACCCTTCCATATTAGATACAATTACTCAAGCAATCTTTGTCTCTAGACAGAAGAATGACGTTTCCATCACCTTACAAACTCAGATACATCGGATATAAATATCCGAATATACTTTTGGGGGGGGACTCTTGATACCCCATATACATATTCCTATTTAACTAAAGTTTTTATTTTTCTATACAGGAATTGCTTGCATAAGAGGGACACCCAAAACAAATAAGAAAAGATTTTCAATTAAGGAGATTCTCAAATAGGAAGAAATACTCTCCTAATAGACACAAGACTTTTATCAAAAAAAAATCTTATTTTCTCATATTTGAGCACCACTATCCTATAAATAGGACATCATATCTCTCATTTTCATTCTCATTACTTTTTTTATCTTTTTAAAACTCTCTTTTTATATTTTTTGACTTAGACATTGGAATATTTGTGAGGATTTTCATCATCTCTCACTTTATCTTTCATTGATTCTCATAAGATTTCGGGTTAAGAGTTTTGAAAAGAAGTTATCAATAAGAGAGAGCAAGTGTAGAGCAGGTGTAGGTAGAGCCCACTGATTGCATCTAATAACTTTATATGTAATTTCACATGTTCATAATATTTTCAACGGGTAGTTTTAAATAATATGCGCATTAGATCTAGTTTTAGTGCCAATATTTTCTCGTCGCATAATATTCTCTAACAGAGGAATGAAGTCTTTTAGATGCCAGCACAGAAATGAAGTCTTCTAGATGCGCAAAGTTTCAAGCACCAACTTTTATTTAGATATTAAGTCTTCATAAAAAGCCAATGGTAGCAATCATCGTTTCAGACAAAGTCTCCCTACAATATCCCATTTGTTTTATCAAGTTTAAGCATGCACACATCGTCCCATTGATGGACCTAAAAATTAAGCCACACCCTTTCAAATGGAAATAATTAGAAATCACGGTAACCAATAATTAAGCCAATGATAATCAAAACAAAGTTAGAAATTCTGGAAAAAATAAATAAATAATAACTAATTTGTTATACAGTGACATAGGAAAAAATTTCCGATGTAGACATCCATAAATATAGCGCTTTTAGTTATAAAAGGCTAATTCCTAATTAACAGAGTCAAAACTCCCACTTAATATCAACTTCTTCTAACGTCAGTAATAGTGTGAGCTAAAACTAAGTCTGAAGATACCTGACGATCGTGAAACCTTAAAAAAATCAGAGTATCACCAATTCAACATCAAGAGGTAAAATTGTTTCGAGCTGCTTAGCTCCAGGCTGAGCTGATAACTTATTTTTCAAATCTGTATGTGCAGGGATTAATAATCAATTCTCTAGCAACACAACCAGTTTAAGTAATTGCTATGCAAGTTCAATACAAATGGCGAAACCAAGAAAACCACCTAGTTCGACTCCCTTTAGGAAGCAATGAAGGTTTGCTTTTTCCACCTTCATCATGTTATAAACAATTGAAAGGAAGAAAAAAAATTATTGATTGTATTTTCTATCTATATAAAGGTTACAGACCTTGTTATATATATAATAAAAATATATGTCTATATAAGGTAAATCTAACTAATTTAGGAATATCAATATACAATAGGAATACGAAAAATATGAAGAGATTTTTGAAGGTAAACCTAGCTAATTTAAGAATACCAATATATAATAGGAATACAAAAAATATGGAGAGATTTTTGTCTTTATTCTTCAGCAAGATTTTCTCTGTTTGACAATAAATGTTCTTCTTTAATTATTAGTCAAATCTGCTCCGTTTGACACTTGTTATGTACAGGTAAGTAATCTCATGCTAAAATCTACTAATCTCTGTTAAGTAGTAAGCATTTGAGAAAGAGGAGGAATGGTAGATATCAAACCAAACAATTTATCATGCTTACCTCAATTAAGTCAAGTTCAAATGTTACTAATCGAGAGAGATATGGATGTGATCTTAAGCTCATTTCACATTAATTCATATCGGATATAATATAGATCAGTATTTAAGCCCAAATCTACATATAATTTTCATTGTTTACAATCTTATTTAAAATTATAAGATACCAATATAAAAATAGATAAATTAATAAATGAAATATATGAAAATTTACATTTTATTAATTAAAAATACCTTCTATTTATACTTAAAAATGAAAAATAATTTTTTTAAAAAAAATAGTTCGACGTATTAGAAATTTCTTATAGATGCTTTTACATCATATACAGGCAATATATTTTTCTTTTCAGAAGTGAATGCTCCAAAATTGGACACTCAACACCCAAATAAAATTAGAAATTAAAAAATAAAAAAACATCCTATTTCAAAGGTTCTAACATCATTTGAAGTTGACGTTTTGTCTGTTATTATCATTGCAATTTCATAATATTAAAAACATGGTTCATATTAATTTAAAACTCAATTCATTGTTTGAAATTATCTACTTACGTGATCCATTCGAAAAAAAAATAAAAAAACTATCTAGAAAGCATGTAATAAAATTGGACTCTAACAAATGTGATCAGTAATTTTCACAGCAATTAAGAAAAAAGGTCATTTTCATCTTTGAAATTGATGGAGTTGTCGTTTTTTTTTTTTTTTTTTTTCGTTTTTGCTGTTGAACAAATGTAAACAACACCCTTCTACATATCTATATATATATATATATGATTACAACAAGCTTGCATGGACAAAACAAATGCAAAATCATAAAATGGAAAAGAGTCAATCGTGAAACTGATGTTTACCAAACTAAGAGTAGATCGACAAAGATTGATTGAAATCACTACTTATCACAAAGAAAAAGAAAAAAGAAAATGACTTCTATTACACAATTCCATTTTAATCTCATATCAAATTTTAAATTTTAGTTTTTTCGAAAATCTGTAATATATATATATAAGATAAATTTGTGGGCAATACCTATCCAATTTCTTCTTTGCAATTTTCATAGAAATGAAAATGGTAGTAAAACTAATAACATTGAACCCTTTAAGACATTAAAGGTTAAGAAATTTAATTATTATTCTTTCTGGATTAGCAGCAGAGCCCAAAAATATATAGATTGTAAAAGGATGAAAATAAAATTTTGTAAAAGAAGTACGAAGAAAAAAAAAACACTAAATTTTTGAAGGACTATTAAGAAAAACAAAAAAAAAATGGAAATAGATATTGTCCATAAGAGGGATGAGCAGCTTCATCTTCCAGAAGTGAAAGGACTGATACATATTTTGCTCTATATATTAAAAGTGTCCCTTTGGATGAAATGTGGGGTATATCTCAATGTGTTGTTAAGTGATTTTCAAAAATGTTTGATGATATGTGAATATGATTTTTAATTTTGTTATGGTTATGTTTGTGTTGTATTATTTTCTCTATGATATAAAAAAAATTATTTTAAGTTTTATATAAATTTTAAAAGTAAAATCAATCTAAATGAAATAATAATTATTTACCAAAGTATGCTATTAATATTAGATAATTCATATTTATTTCAAATTAAATTAAATAATTTAAAATTAATATTTTTTTGAAAGATAGGATAAAAAAACAAGCAAATATTTGTAAAAGTTGAAAGAAGTAACTATTAATCAAACACGTGGGTCGAAAATTTTGGGCGCGTGGGCATTGAAAGTCATCAATTTTTTTTATTTTTATTTTTTGAATAATTGAATGTCATCAACGCAGATTGCAGAAATTTAAAAAAAAAAGAATATGACATCTTGCGAAAAAAATAAATAAATAAATAAGCATATGAGAAGATATTTCATAAGGACCCCGTACTATGCTGTTATTTATTTTATTAATCATGTCAATTTTAAGCATCATTTAAATGAAATAATTACTATTTTTTAAAAAAAAAATCAATTACTTACTATAAAAGTTCAAAAAAAAAAAATAATTACTATCCATATCAGTTTTTTTGGCCTGTATAATACCCGCGGAAGGAGGGGTGAAAATTTTCTACAGTAAAGATAAACGTGCCGCCGCATATTGTCAACAAAAATTAAGCAGTTAAATGAAATTGCCCTTACATCATAGGGACAGTTTCGTCAAAAAAAAATAATCCTTATTTTATGCAGCTAGTTATGAAGCGGGCTGTGACAAATATCACGACTCAATTGTCTAATAATACCTAAAAAGACTTTGAGTATTTCAAACTCAATTTGTAACACAAAAATAACTTTTTTAATATATTAAATTTAGTTCAAATTTTTATTTTCTATACATACTTTTTTTAAATATTTTAGTCCAAAATTTAATTTTATTAAAATATTTTTCTTGAATGTAAAGTATACCTAAATCAAATATATATCTATAAAACAAATAAAAATAATATATTTAACATTAGTTGATAGATATTAAAACATATTATTAGTGGATGAATTTGTTAAAAAAATATAAATATGGATGTAATGTAATAAATATTTAAATATTATAAAATGAGATATTAAAAAATATATAGAAAATATTTTTTTTGGTGTTAAAATTGGTGTAATAGATTGGAAGAAAATTATTGTAGTAATTACATTTTGATGTAAATTAATGGTTTGAGATGGCGTCCAAGCAACGTTGGCATATATATCAAATTAAAGCTTATATTTTTTTAATCAAAGAATTAAAGCAACTGCATCTTTGTAAATGTAGTATTAAGTTAAAAACTATACTCTTTAAAAAATATTAAATAATTTAAGTTTTAATGTCTGAGCTTACCTAAATAAATACATTATTGGCATGACAAATATATTTTTTATTTAAAAAAATTATTTTTAAGGTGTAACTCAAAAAAAAATTTATTATTTGATTTAGATTGAGGTATTTAAGATGGGAAGTTCAGATTCCGCAGCATTATCAACTTGGATGGAATCCACTAGACTTAGTTCAGGCTCCCTCCCTCGCTAACTGTACTAACACTTTGCTGGCTTTATTTTGCGGATGTGTAACTTGGTTGATCAGTAGCTTGTGCAGTTGGTGGGACTGGGACGTTTCGGGACCCAGTAAAAATCTTTCCTTTCCGCTCTCAGCTTTCAAACAAGCTACTAAACAACACTACTACCCGTAATGTTATAAATGGTCAATAGTCAGACAATTGCTCTTTCTTAGAGAACCCGTATCCCAGAAGTCATCTCTGTCTATTGAATTGCCAGGGGCAGAGAAAAATATGACGATGATGGTGATGATGCAGCATTTCCATGAAAGATTCAAGGCCTTTTTCGGTAACAGATGGGTTGTGTTTGTTTGTGCAATGTGGGTGCAATCGTGTGCTGGGATTGGATACTTGTTTGGGAGTATTTCGCCTGTGATCAAAAGTGCTATGGGTTACAATCAGAGGCAGGTGGCTTTGCTTGGTGTCGCTAAAGACTTGGGTGATAGTATTGGATTTGTTGCTGGCGCTTTGTGCGAGATCTTTCCTATCTGGGCCATTTTGCTGATTGGGGTTTTTCAGAATTTTGTCGGGTATGGCGTGCTTTGGCTTATCGTAATCCAAAAGTTGCCTGCTTTGCCCCTCTGGGTGGTGAGTTTAATTATATTTTTTTTATGTTAAATTAGACTTTTTTTTAAAGAAAACTATTTGTTAAATTCCATTTCTTCATAATTGTGAGTGTTTTCGAGCTCTAAACTTACCATGGAAACTTTGATTATTGTTTCTTGAGAGAAGTTCGACTTCTCCTTCTATTGTGATCAGGCTCTGAATTTCTTTTGGCTTGTGACAACATATGCTTGATCTTTCGGAGCTTGAAGAATTTTGGTTTTTTTTTTTTTTTATGGTTTTCAGTAATGATGATTATGAATTTTATGGTTCAGTTTGGTATTTATGACCCATCTCTATGAAATGAATTCAGAATTTGACATATTAGTAGGTTATGATCCGAATGCTGTTGTGGTTTTGCTTGCAAGGGTGATAGCACTAGTCATGTAATGCTATTTACACTGCCAGGGGTACCCAGTTAGTCACAAAATGGCATACTGATGTATTCTAGGTCCAACACCCGAGTAATTATGTGGCTTTCTAGAGGAGGTAAAGCAGAATTTTTTCAGGGCGCATGTTTCTGAAGTTTGACCAATTTTTGCTTTGCAGCTTTGTGTTGCTGTGTTTGTGGGAACAAATGGTGAAACCTACTTCAATACAGCAGCTCTAGTTTCATGCGTGCAGAACTTCCCAAAAAATCGAGGTCCTGTTGTTGGAATACTGAAGGGTTTTGCAGGGTTGAGTGGTGCAATTCTGACTCAAATTTATATTATGATCAATTTCCCTAATGAAGCATGGCTGATTTTCATGGTTGCAGTGGGACCATCTATGGTTGTTATTGCTCTGATGTTCATTATTAGACCCGTAGGAGGTCATAAACAAGTTAGGCCATCTGATAATTCGAGCTTCTTATTTACCTACAGCATCTGCCTTGTTCTCGCAGCTTATATACTGGGAGTCTTGATAATTGAGGATGTAGTTGATGTGAGCCAAACTTTGGTCGCATTATTTGCTGCAATTTTGATAATTCTTGTGCTGCTTCCCATTACAATTCCTGTTCTATTGGTTTTCTTCTTTGAACCAAGATCTCAAGAAGAAGAGAGCCTTCTTCCTGAGCCAGAAAAACAAGAAGGGATAAACTCGGGGCAGGAGCAGGACGGAAATGAGGTCATTCTAAGCGAGGTCGAAGATGAGAAACCTGGAGAAGTGGAGTCACTTCCAGTGTCAGAAAGACACAAGCGAATTGCTCATCTGCAAGCTAAACTATTTCAGGCAGCTGCTGAAGGAGCCGTCAGAGTCAAGCGGATGAAAGGCCCACGAAGGGGGGAAGATTTCACTTTGCTACAGGCATTAGTAAAGGCAGATTTTTTGCTTATGTTTTTCTCTCTAATACTGGCTTCTGGATCTGGTTTGACAATAATTGATAATCTGGGTCAGATTTGTCAATCTCTGGGATATACCGATACTGGCATATTTGTATCCATGATAAGTATTTGGAACTTCCTTGGCCGTGTTGGCGGTGGCTACTTCTCTGAAGTTATCATTAGGTGAATAACACATTTGTTGCATTTTCTTGCACACAATTATAACTCGATAATTATCCTATACCTAAATACTGGCATACGTGTTACTAACCCTGGTTTATAATTATGACCTTGGTTCCTTTTTCAGAAATTTTGCCTACCCAAGACCAGTGGCAATGGCTATTGTTCAGGTTATCATGGCTATTGGACTCTTCTATTATGCAATGGGCTGGCCTGGAGAAATTTATGTTGTGAGCATTTTGATTGGACTCAGCTATGGTGCCCATTGGGCAATTGTGCCTGCAGCAGTTTCAGAACTATTTGGCTTGAAGAGTTTTGGTGCTCTGTACAATTTTCTTACACTGTCTAGTACTGCTGGTTCTCTTATATTCTCCGGTGTAATTGCAAGTGGCCTATACGATCACTATGCAGAGCAACAGGAAGCTATCCGACAGCTAAATTCAGGATCTGTGCCTGTACCATATCTTCAAGAGGAGGAATCACTTACTTGTATGGGTTCCATATGTTATTCCCTCACTTGTGGGATCATGTCAGGTGTTTGCATTATTGCTATGATACTGAGTTTGATTGTGGTTCATCGAACTAGGGGTGTTTATGCTCAGCTCTATGGAAAGACTAATGCTTGAGTCACAAGGATAACTGGAGCAGCAAACTATCAATCGTTTTCAAATCATGTATGAGGTTCAGTTTTTACCATTATGGATGAGGAACTTTGCTGACAAAAGAAAGATAAAGCAAAAAATACCGCCTTCTGTTACCACAAAGTAAATACAAAATTGATTATAGATAGTCAATCAAATCATTCTCAAAATTATTTTATGTTCCTTCTTTGTTTCTGAAATATTTTTATGCAAGTTAACTCATCTTCCAGTTCCACCAAGGCTCTACATCAGACCTTGAGCTTATTCTGTTAAGCCATGGTCACACATCTATATTCATCGTGCTATGTAACATTCATTATGTACTTACTGAAACCAAAGAAGGAATCGTGACATGATAAATTCACTTATTTTATTCTTCTCTTTTGTGTTTCTTTTCATTTCCTGCTATCTTTTGCAAATGGCGTGTTCTCAAGAAGCAATGCAGGTGATTCTGATGAATACTACTGGCTAATACTGTGAAAGTGCAGCTTGCTGTTAATGTTCAGCAGAACTGAATGAATGAAACTTTCATACTGCTAAATGTTAATGTTGTATCAATAGCATGACTCTTCTGGAAATCATATCCCCATGAATACTAAAATATGTATTCTGTGACTCATGCCCACTGAAATGAGGCTTGTCTACTATAGCCATTGTTTTGCATACTTTTACAGGGTAGTGCTACTGATAAAAACATGGCAAAACACATAGTATGGTAAAAATATCATCTGCTTGTGTGCCAAAAATATCATCTGCTTGTGTGCAACTTCTGTAACCCTTGGGAGCATGCACGCGCACACACAATCACATAATTATCTGTAATTGGTGTACATGCATCATTGCTGACGAGGGATGGATGGGTTCTGCATGCCTAATGGGATTTATACCTATAAACACCAAGTTTGAGTAAATACTCTCCCTTCCCCTAGAACCTTCCCTGCTCCATATCAACAAGTCCAACCAATAATTTACTTAGCAAGCTTATCCCAGGTTAAGGGTCAAAGCTGTACCTTTCATTTTTGGCAAAAAATCATTACACTCTTTCTTGTGCATTAACCTTAGAATTGGATTCTCTTTGTTGTGCAAAATCCTAAGAATTCTGACCTATATGATAACTACATTAATGTATAGATACAAATTCAGACCCACCAACAACATTAAAGCAGCCCAAATTGTTCAACCTCTGTTACATTGTTCATAAGAGCAGCATCTAAATCTGCCTTTGAAATAAGTGGAATACAGGTATGAAACTGAAAGCAGATACAATGCAGACAAAAGGTTTCATTGGGAGAAGGAAATCTCAGTAACCTTCCAATTCAGTCAGAACTAGCTACCATATATAGACAATCAGTTCATGCATTTCCCATCAAGAATTTTTTTAATACACAAGTCATGTAAAACCATGCATGCAATGGAGATAGCTTTAACTTTTAACATAAAGTCATGACGTCTTTTCAACAGGGTCTTGGATTTGGTACAATAAATGAAAATGAACCACATTATTTTTGCTTTATTAAAGAAAATCTAGAATTTTGAGAGCTTGTTACTCTTTATTGATTGAAACTTGAATGTAAAGAGAGTTTGACCCTTTAACTCAATTTTTTTTTTTCATTTTCTTTCAACATGAATGTATGATATGCTTTTTGTCAAATTTAAAAAAAAAAATCAAATTTATCGTTATAATATATGAAATTAATCAATAATACTACTTAATCATGAAACTAAAAAATATAGAATACTATTTCAAAAAAACTTATTTTTTTATTGCATTAAAATTTTAAATGCACTATATTAATATAAAAAAAACTCTTAAAATTAATTAAAATAGTATAATTCAATTAAAATATAATCAATATTTAAAAGTAACGAAAAAATATAACTTCAATTGACATACAACCAAAAAAATAAAGAAATTACCAACAATAGTTGAAACAATTGATAAAAGTTATCTTGTCCTCCTTTTATAATATAATAACTCAAGAAACGAATATTATAAGGTGAAATCATAGATTTGATCTCTCATTCCTTTTAATCTCTCAGTTGTTAAAAAAAACGGATAAAAATTACAGAACACACTCTTGTAATCCTATTTGAATCGAATCAAGATAGTTAGAATTTAATGAATCCTAAATAATAATTTTTAAAAAATAATAATAAAGAAAATCCTCATCATAAATATTACCACTTTTTTCTTGCCCCTTTATTAATTTTTTTTTTCTTTTCCATATTTAGGCAAATGGCAGGAGGAATCCTATTAACCCAAGTTAAACAAAACACACAAAACAAACCATGGTTAAGGTTTTAACCACGCAACCCTTAAAGTGTTTTTTTTTAATTCATTTGTTGCATATAAAATGAAGTAGAATGCAAGGCGAAAACATAGTTTTGTTTGTCAATTAGAATTGTGTTAGTAGCAGTAGACAGTACTTTGTTTGTCAATCTTCATTAGGCTTAAAAAAAAATAGAAAAGAAAAAAAAACTACTGTGCAATTTTATTATATATATATATATATATATATATATATATATTGGCCTTTATTTTTTATATCTGGGTCTTATAAAATTGGGCAAAATCAAAATTCAAGAGCTAAAAAATCATCAATGGCGTCCCTATGCTTTAACTCTCTCCAGAAGGTTAATTTTTGTTTTCCCCTGTTCGTTACATTCTATGCAAAGATTGCATTTTTACACTTATATCTTGTCTGTATTGCAAAATTTTGATAATAATTTTTTTCCTGCATTATATCGTCAAGTAATCAACAAGATTATACATGGTTCTACTTTTGATTACTGGAATTGGGCATTTTGGACGTGAATGTACACTCTCTGTAGAATGTGATACACTCATTGTCTCTTAATCATGGGTTTGTTTGTTTCTTAGAGATTCAGGTTCATTTTTTTTTTCAAGGAAGAATTTATTTTGGGTACTTCTGTTGCTCCATTATTGATTAGGGTTTATTTGCTTTTGAATTGTTTGTTAATATGAGGGGCTTGATACTGAAATTACAGTATTAAAGGGTGACAAGATAGAATTATGATTTTTTTAGCTGCTTTTGAATCAACAGAAATGTAGAGATAGATTGGAACTATATCAAGATGTTTTTCTAATGAAATCTTTGTCATTAGATTTACATTTTGTTTTTCCCTATCTGATTCTTGTTGGTTCTTCCTAGTTACCAAAAGGATCATTGGAAATTTTCTTTTATCACACACTCTTGGTTTTTTCAATGATATTTATAGTTGAATATGAAATATTGAATGAGAAGCATGAATGGCATTTTGATCATGTTTTCCCTAATCTGGCATTTCTGGATTATTAAAATAAGGATCACTAGGGTTTTTGTATTATCATTTACTGTTTGTGTAATTTTGTGAATGGAAGTGTGAATTAGTAACATGCAGAGCATTTTAATAATCTGTCATGTCCATAAGTTTGGCATGGAAGAGTTGGTAATTCACGACTTCTTCTGGTTATTAATGTTTGTTGGTTTAATAGGCTTTTAGATTAACAGGTGTTATTGCTTAATTGATGACTCTGCAAACGCTTTCCTAGCTTTTTATTTCTAATCTGCTATGCCTATTTTGGAAGTTCGTTACCGAGTATTTGGAATTTCATAAACGTTATCCGGTTATTCAATTTCATCAATTAATATGTTTCTAGATTGAGATGTTAGTAACTATGTAATCTAAAACACTATAGAAAATTTATTCCAGTTGTTTCATTTGATTAACACGTGTTAGCAACTATGCATTTGAGTTTGCTTTATTGTAATCATATTGTTCTAAGGTCATTTTTCAAACCTGTTATGCTTATTTAAAAGTACGTTACCAATTACTTGAAATTCCATAATCATCTTCCAGTTTATATGAACACGTGTCAAAAAGTTTTCTATTAATGGATAACGACGAGCATTTGTTAGGGTTTTGTTGTTTTCAAGTGTTGTTTTTGATGAATTATGTCTGTATTTTTCCACAAGCACGTGGATTTTATTTCCCTCTTCGCAGAAATTTTCTTACCATAATTTTTTATGTATTAGGGCTTTGCACGAATGGAGGCAGGTTCATAGTTGAAACTGTGGGCTAGTGTAGATATTGCCAATTGATTCTTGTTTCTTGTGTTTGCTTGTATTTACAAAGAAGGACAGTTATTGGAGAGACATAGTGAAAATGGAATGTAATAAAGAAGACGCTCTCAAAGCCAGGGCAATGGCAGAGAAAAAGTTCATTGAGAGAGATATCGCTGGGGCAAAGAGATTTGCATTGAAGGCTCAGAACTTGTACCCTGGGCTTGATGGTCTTTCGCAGTTTCTGGCAACCCTTGATGTGTATATGTCTACCAAGGAAAGAAG